>OX439427.1:20000000-21200000 GCA_949319885.1 Mecyna flavalis
GACAGATCGAAGAATGTGTTGTTGTCGAAAACACTGTTTCTCGAAGAAAATAAAGTTCAAATTCAACATAATCAACAAATCAACTGCGTACACATTCCAAAGGCACTCATGTCTGTTTGTTTGCAGGAATCCGAACGACAATGTTCGACAAGAGGTCGTCCTACCAGCGTCGCGGGAGAGAAACAAGTTCCGAGGCGTCAACTGGGAAGAATACGACTCTACGCATCAAAAATATCTGGAAATAGGTCAGTATTTACACAGAGGGAAAGATGAGGCTAGGGTAAAACGGGATGAATGGTTTTTGCACGGGATATGCTATAGTATTAATAGAGTATAACAGTCGTTTTTAACATAATAACTAGCGTTCGCCTCGATCGCTCGTTATTTATTTTGTCAAATATCCCCCCTTTCCTCCACATTTCCGGGATCAAACGTACCCTATGTCGCTCGGGGATAGTGTAGCTTTCCAACAGTGAAAGAATTATTCAAATCGGTTCAGTAGTTTCGGAGCCTATTCAATACAAACAAACAATCAAATCTTTTCTCTTTATAATAAATAAATATCTCTGGACATTATTCACACAGCGCCATCTAGCCCCAAACCAAGCATTAGCTTGTGCTATGGGTGCCAGACAACGGATAAACATTACTTATATACTTTTTTTTTTTGTAAATACATACATAATAAACATAGAAACACCCAGACCGATACAAACAGACATGTTCATGCACACAAATGTTTGTACCGTGCGGGGATCGAACCCGCGACCTCTGGTGTAATAGCCGACTTCTCGACCATTACACCAAATGGCTCGTCTAAATAATTTAGATAAGATAATATTAGTAAAGATATTTTTTCAGCATTAAAAAGTAGTAGTAGTAGTATCAGTCATTTAAATATCGTCATATTTATGTATACTGGCTCAATCACCACGCTCAGGCTGATACATTTTACTTTGACGTTATTATTATAATCAGTAGGTAAGTAAAATACGCAAAGATTTACAAAATCTTGCTGATTCTGTTCCATTGCCAAAATTTGCCAACGATCTTTATAATATTTATATACGATATTGTATTCATTCAATAAGGTTGATAGAAAACATCCTCTTTTTTACCAAAATGTAAACCGAAGTTCACGTGAAACGTGTACGTTTAATCGACCGTGCAATTACGATCCGAGTTAGCTTAACGACTTAAATAATGCAACCTAAGCCTTTTCATATTTAATATTCACACACGTGATTACTGTGTCAGCATTCTCTTAATTACAAGCGAGTGTATCGAGAACACACGTATAGGATAGCACGTACGTCGTACGCACCGTGTCTTGAAAATAGGTCGGTACAGTGGGGAGGAAAGCAGAATAGCATATCAGCAATAAATCTAATAATAATATCTACCCTTGGACATTTATACACAACGCCGAAACATGGGAAACAGAAAATGTACGGACTCGTAGAATATATAAAAAGCGGGTCAACTTATTTTGTCACAATGCATGTCTTTATCATTTAAAATAAATCATTGTCTAAATTATTTAGGGGCTTGATTACCTTCTGCTTTAAAGTGTTTTATCTCTACTATTTAAAAAGCCTTCTTACTTTGTCTTGATCGGGACAGAACGCAATGAGAAAGAGATAGCCATCTTTTGATTGACCATATTAAACTCAGCAATTTATATTATGACACTGAAGCTTCACCAAGCTACGACTAAGCATAGTTTGTTTTCTTTAAAATTCCACCATAATAAGTATATAAAGCAATTTTTCGTCAGTATATTCCACAGTAAACATTTAAGATTCTTCTTATTTTTGTAACTAATAATTTTTTTTGATAATCTGTCCATTTACCAATTCAAGTATTAACATTTAAATTATCACCCTTTATTAAAGTCAAAATACATTGTATGAATTTTTTATTCATGAGCTTCTTCTACTTTTTGAGCTCATAACTGAATAATCTTTAGGAATGAGATTGTGACACAATAAAGTTAGAAACAGAATGCCATTTCAGAATGTATTGCATTTGTTGGCCTCCTCAACTTGTATCTTTATGTTGGTCATGGAAAATATTTTACATCAGCATCTAAATTACCTTAATATTGGGTTGTTGGAAAAATAATATGATACCATAAGCTTTAGCAAGTTAAAAGACTTTTGCCTTTATTTAAGACAGTTCAGTTGGCAATCAGACACACAGCCCACCTGATGGCAACCGGCTTCCGCGACATTTATCAAGCAACGTCGCTTTTTGAGCTATCCCACTGGTAGTCTTCTTTGATTTTCGAACCTTTCAAGTGTATTGGTTTCTAAATCAATATTGCCGAAACATAACCAGGTATTTTGGCGGCAGATTTTAGTAGTATCTGTCTAGTTGGACTTAAATTAAATAAGTCTCATGACTCGAGGCGCAAACCAAATCTATGACCTCCGGGTTTTATACACGAGCAGCTGACCCAATATTCTACAAAGGCCGTCAAAATAACAAGACATTAAAATTCCAAAATTCCGAATCTTTTTTCATCCTATAAGATTTAAAAAAAATGCTTTTTTTTTTGCTTTCACTGCTCTTCGTTACACTGTGACGATATAAGCGTGATATACGAGGGCTGGAGTGCGGCGGTGACGCGCGGTCAATTATATGAATGGGGGCGTGGAGGGGCATATTTTTAGGGATAGCCTTTCGGTTGTTTACGGCTTAAACAGTTCATGTTTGGGAATATTCGTTAACATTCAAACCAAGGGATTACGTTATTTTGAATAAATATTTTAGGCTCGCTTCATATCGTTGTAATTGAATTTTAAATTACTTTACTTCTTACATAAGCTTGTTTGTTTAGTTAGTGGTCCTAGAGTCCTGGATTAAATACCTTGGTCAAACAAAAAAAGGATGTTAGGGATTTGTTTGGCGAGCGTGATATTTGAGCCAGTATATATTATTGCAACGATGCCTTTATATAAATGGTGCAGGCTTTTGCCCAACAGTGGAATGTTCTATCATTGAAGTCAAGTAATTTTTACAATAATATAACCCGAGATTATGGAAATAGTCCAACGAGGAAATTTTCTTACTAATACAATAAATGTAAAATGAGGTAATAGAGCTTCGAATCCTCGACCTATACGTAGTAGTTTTTGAAACCATTAGGCCACTACAGCTTCCAGAAAGATTACAGTTGCCACTTGGTAAAACAACGATTTTAATGCATTAAGCAATAAGAATTTACAAAGAACCCTATTACTACATGACGTGTAAAGCTCGAGAGGCGTCCCAAGCCCGTACAGCGGATAGTCGACCCGTAGTCAGCACAAATGCCAGGCATGTAACCGAGAATCCAACTAAAAGTTAGGACTAGCCTCATACGAGAATGTTTGGATTCTGTACAATCACGTTTGTACACAGCGGGGAAGTTTATATTTTGTCAGTTCGTAGAACTCGATGGGATAGTCTTGTTTTTGTTCGTTGTAATCAATATTCAGATTCCAATGTTTGTTCACGATAAGTCAAAAAATATGTTTCGAAATTTTACTCGGATTATATATACGAAAATCCTTTTTTTTCATACATTAGCCTCGATGGTCTAGTGGTGTACGAACTGGGCCTGGATCTCCGAGTCCTGGGTTCAAGGTCGGGCAAAATTAGTGTCGGATGTTGGTATTACCTAGTAGTGCCTTTGACCTTAGACTTGCAGAAGTCGAGTGTTATATAATGATGAACATTATCCTGTTAGACACAACCTCTCAACCTTTATTACTATATGACATCACATTAATGTACAAATGCATAATATTATATGATGTTGTCCAAAAGAAAAAAATCTCGACATTTGTATAAAGGAACATTTCATAATAATATACTTATTTTATATACATTTATAATGGAACCTTCACTCCCTAGCCGTCTTAAAAAGCTTATTTAGACTCACCTCCTATCATGTAACAGCCAATTTACCTCGATTAAGAAAATTCTTTATATGACGCAAAAAATATTCCCCTTGCGAGTTACATGACACAAATATGTTTTAAATTACAAGTACCGAGATTCGAATGGTCCCGCAAGGCTTACGGAGGATACATTACTGTCTCGCGCCATTTATTACAGATCCCATTTTATTCATAAATGCAGATTTTGATAAAAAGACATTAACATAATCCTTTTTCTTCCTTAGGGATGAAGCCGCGTCTTAAGAACCACTTCAGGGCGCATCAGCTTTCCGTCTGGCTTCGCTTGGTTCCTGAACTGCATCGGGCTGGGATGGAAGACGTTGCAGCGAGGCATAACTTGTTCAGAAACCACAATGAACAGGATCTGTATGAAGGTATCGTTCGACCTGATCCTCTGGCAAGGAATATCAATGATAATGACATAAAGAGATCAAACAGTTCCTATTCAGATACTGCTTTGACAACCGTCGATACAATATTGGCGACGTGTGCTACTATTTTGCCTGGAAGAGATCTCCAAGCAGTTAATACGACTGATAATACTTTAGCTAGTTTGGAAGCTGCAGGATATGCAGCTTACTCTACAGCACTAAGTGTGACAATTGCAATAGGGTGTTCTCTGCTCATACTAAATGTTCTAATATTTGCTGGAGTCTACTATCAGAGAGACAAATCAAGGTCACGAGGAAAACAGCAGAGATTTAATGAGAAACATTTCGAAACGATCTCTGGTAAGCACTCGCATTACCACATGGATCCAACGCACGCTCCCAGCTTAGTAGTGGACGTTGAGAGACAGAATCGGAAGAAACACATGATGGGTTCTGAAGCGCACTTAGCAGGGTTGAATTTCAAAGGACCGTTAGATGTACCAAAATCCCCGCCTAGTCCTACTTTGAGCATGGACAACATGATGCTTCCGAGTAAGCTTGGCAGCAGAAACAGTAGTTTCCGGATACCGAACGTGAGCTACCCGCAAATGGGTTACGCTACGATGCCGAAGAATTTGAACAAGTTTAATAACTCGCCGCCCTTGCAGGAACTAAGGCAACAGAAATTCCAGCCTCCCAACGGGTCTGCGGCGCAGAGCTCGCCGGGAAGGGAGGACTCTAGGGGGGGACCCCATGCTACTCTACGGAGAGGGAAAACCTCCCATACCCCTACCCTCCCGCAAGCTGCCATTGACGAAATGAGAGTGTGACAGTTAATACCATCTGACTTTGCATTACAGGATTAAAAAGTGTTTCTGGATCTTTTAAAAGTGTAATTCGTATGTAATTTGGAACGTTTGTAAATATGTGTACGGGTGAGTCAAGTTTTTTAGGGAACATGTTATCGAGTTTCTCAGTCACTGGAATATGATTATCGATTAAAAAAATCAAATATATCATAATGTATTTTTTATTCAAACTATCAAACTATGAACCAACTAAGATTAAGGGTCTTCAAGCTTTAAAAGTGGACTTCTAGTCTTAGGACACGACTTGCATCCAAATTTTTTTTTAACAATATACTTATACACACTACACTCGTAGATTTTATAATGTGTCGATATCTTACGTAGTTACATCACCAGATTATTCTGATGAGTGGAACGAAAGTTTCAATACATAACGCAATTAATCGTATTATGACATTTTTAGTACACTATGAACTTTTTAAAATAAATGGCTTTTACTATTGGAATCTCGTCGAGTTTTAATGAGCCTACGGGCTCATTATTGAAATACCTGCTATTGTTCATGATCGCTTATCTATATTTTCTGGACAACACACCCAGCTATTATCTCATGTTATCAGGAAGAAAGAATCCTTGGAAGAAAACATACGTAAGTATTGGTTAGCTATCTATCTTCTGTGTTACCGTGAAAAATACAAAGCGACGACTTCCATTGTAAACAAGCGAATAAAAACACCTTCCTACACTTTCTAAGGACTTACAACTGTCTCTTAAAACCAATTCGTAACCAAGGTTGAAATGGGCCCCAAATTGAAAACCTTTCCACGACCTAAATGATGGTTTACTACAAAACCGACAATATCTAAAATAAGTTTGACACATTCGATTAATGTCGCCAAAATCATTATTTAGAAAGAAATGTTAAAATAGGCACTAACTTTCGAGGTAACATTTTCGTCCACTTTTATTATAGAAAAGAGCTACCGTTCAATACTGTAACCACGAGAGCGACGAGGCATTACATAACATGTATAATAACGAAGCATTACCGACACTTTCCCAGATTGCTTTTGTTTTAAAACACCCCAATTTCTAGAGTCCAACTTTTACGAAACATGTTCCATTTCTGTGTTATTAACTTTAGAACTAAAAGTTGTTGAGCTCGCTACATTTTGTATTGACGTCTGAGTAGCACTATTAAGGGAACGATTTGATTTACTTTGCGCGGTTCAGTTACGAGAAATGATTTTTGTTTAGTTCACCATGTTATATTGGACTACATCATGTTATTATTTAATGGTTTTATCTTACTTGTCAATGTTTACTTTTGCCAAATTGGTCTTGTGGTTGTAGCTGGCCGTGATATCAAAGTCCTGGGTTCAATTCCCAAATCGGGCATTTTGTTAAATTTTTTGAACACTGTTCAGGTTTGTAATTTTAATCTTTGCCTTGAATATTGTATTTTAGCGATCATTTGTGGCATTGACAAACAATGAATCTGTAGAATTTGACAAACATAATTATTTATGATAGTAAATTATTAAATATGACTTCATTTCAACATTACTGAAGTTTACCTTCGAATCAACAATCGTTGACTGATAAAATGGGACATTAATAAAACGATAGCTCGCCATCTACTCCGCAGTCGGTAAAAATTAGGTCATCAGCGCATTGGCTAATTGAACATGCGGAGGATTATTAATACGTAACCACTGATGAGACCTGGCGCCAAGCCAGAATAGCCCAGGATGGCTATGTGAGTGATGAGATACTGAGAGGAAGCCAATGATATTATTTGAGGAGTGGATAAAGCGCCGTTTGGTACGCAATTGCGCTTGCCAGTTCGAACCTCATAGATATAATATGGTAGGTATTTAAATTTAAATTTGTGGTACAGTCGCCTCCAATAATATCTAAAAGCCCGAATCAAAGGAAAATGAACCTTTAGCTACCGAGTTATAAGACAGATTTGACTACTTAGGGCTCTTTGATATTATTGCAGCTGATTGTACAGTGTTTATTATGTGATTTTCAAACAAACAATGCTTCAACAGGTAAATTTGTCTTGTACTAGTTTATAGTATACCATCTGTAGTACAATATCCTTGCAAAGTAAACTCTTCTCTTATTCTTATTTAAACTTGGGTTCAACACCGTTTGCCTTTTGAATAAAGGTTTTTAATCTTAAACACGAAATTTCATTTTAACAGTGTTATTTTTTAGTCTTTACAAAGTAATTTGAAACTAAATTCCACAGTTATGAATATTCCGGTAAGAAAATTAATTAAGGCAAAACAAAACCGGCGGAGCAAAATGGCTGGATTTTAGTCTGAAGGATTAATGAAAATATTCTAGGTATTTCTGGGAAGCGTTTTACTCGTAGTTCCCTATAAAACAATACTATTCGCAACTTATTTCAATAAAGTATTATGAAACATTGCATTTGATAAATGATTACTAAAAGTAACGCCTCGATGGTCTAGTGGTTTATGTGCCGGGCCGAGATCTCGGGGGTCCTGGGTTCAATTCCCGGGTCGAGCTAACATTGTGTCGGTTTTTTCGGACACAGCTCCAGTTTGTGATCACCAATCCGCATTTGGCAAGCGAGGCCAGTACCTTCATTGTGACGATAACTTGATTTCAAGGATGGAGGTCTTTGCCCTGCAGTGGGACATAGGCTGATACTATTACTAAAAATAAAAGGTCTTCCTCCGAGCTAGATCAAATGTGCCCAGAAACTATGATGAATTGAACCATTTGGTGTAATGGCCGAGAAGGCGGCTATTACACCAGAGGTCGCGGGTTCGATTCCCGCACGGTACAAACATTTGTGTGCATGAACATGTTTGTTTGTATCGGTCTGAGTGTTTCTATGTATAATATGTATGTATTTACAAAAAAAAAGTATATAAGTAAAGTTTATCAGTTGTCTGGCACCCATAGCACAAGCTAATGCTTAGTTTGGGGCTAGATGGCGCTGTGTGCATAATGTCCAGAGATATTTATTTATTTATTTATAAACAAAATTAACCCTTAAACGCCTGACGACAAAACACGACCGACGAACTAAGGCTCAACCTACGCGTGAAGCGCTAAAACATCCAAGAGTTAGATGCACAAAGCTTCGCAAGGAATACTCTCAGCGGACGATAAACAACCCCATAAAGAGTCTTTGTTCGGTTCTCGACTGGCATACGTAATGTGGGGGGGACGTATCGATAACTGTGTCAAGGTCTCCCTGTTTGGCACAACTCGGAGTAACATAGCGAAAATATTTAACCCGCCCGTGTTATGGAATATTTTCAACCTATTTACTGATAGCGGGGAAGGCGAGAGATTGTTTTGACTGAAAGAATTTTGTTGAAATAATAAGGAGAACGATTTCTTACTGAAGGTACCAGTAGGTATTTTCTTATATGGAATTACAATATTTTAAGCAAAGAATTTGAAATTTAACTGTTTAAAATAATTTTGAAAGCATTGCCCAAGTTAATTAACGTTTTTCAACTATCCACTAAACCTCTAGTTTCCCTTTCACAACGAGCGGATACTCGCCACGTGGCGATTTAATTAAAATTTTCTTATAACAGTCCATAAAAGCAGTGTGAGAGAGAAAGAGCGTGAAAGGTTATTCAAAGTGTGTTATACAAGATTTAAAGATTAATTAATTTCGATACCCGACGATTTTAGTCTCCAGGCGACTACCGCCTTACAAATTCATTGAGGCTCATACACTAGAAACGTCGCCGACATTCGTCCCGCGAATGAATTTGTATGGCGGTAGTAGCTTGGAGACAAAAACCGTCGAGTATCGAAGATTTGCGTAGCCTTGTGTACGAATGGCCTAACAGTGAACATTTTATCGTTAAGTCTCAAATTAGTCTAAACTCCCTGATTGTGAAAAGTACTTCAAAGCGAATTCAGGTCTCTCCGACCGGAATCGCCGGCGGGTTAACGGGATTGGAGCGGTGTCATACTTGTAACTTTCCGGCTCTGATCCAATTTTATGTAAAGGGCCTTTATATCATATTAGCTCTGGACGTTCGCTGCTAGTACATGTCAAGGACGGACTACTTTGACTATTGGAGCTAAGAATATGAGGCATTGTGTGATGGTTGAGAAGTCGGCTATTTTACTAAACGTCATAAGTTTGATCCCCGCAAGACACAGACATGAGTATGCATGAACAAGATTGAAATATTGTTGTTTGGCACTCATGGTAAAAGTGATGCTTAGTTTTGGGATTCATAGTGCTATAGGGATAATTTAAAAGGACCTTTTTAGTAAAATTAAAACAACAGTATTTAGTATTACAATTTGGCAAATCATTCACAAGCACAGACATGTATACGTTATTGTTACTAATTTTTTTTAAGGACATATTTTTTTGCTTCTTTCCCCTCAAAACAACATTATTGTTTCATCTCACATGTGTCCCGATTAAGACTTCAAAGGAAATCCCCAAATAAAATATGAATGGCGGCAACCACTTTGTTCAGCGTAAATATTGTAACTCCGTTAACGGCGACATGACAGAGAGGTACACTGAAAACACTTTCCCCGATAAATATTATTCTTGATAGATAACAACTTGATAGGAATGGTTTATTTTACCAAATATACTGGCATGCCAAGGTTTTCTTGGCAATGAAGCGTGAATATCAGTGGTAAGATTTGCCCTTCGGTTTTACCATCGTCAGAAAGTTAGACGAGATATTTGTATTATATAGAGCATTGAAGATTTTAGCCTTCCTACTGGTCCGCCATTTTGATTTTTTTTAAACAGCGTTCACTTAAAATTCTTTCAAAAATGAGTACTTAGTATCAATACAAACATAAAATGTTATGAGACGAAAACCCGTAAAGTTCACATTTTCAAGATACAAGCAACCAAAGTTTTACTTTATTTTGTTTTACTTTGATATCTTTAAACCTTTACGGGATTTTGTCTGATGACATTTTATGTTTGTATTGATATTAGGTATCCATTTTTGAAAGAATTTCACGTGATCGGATTTTTTGATAAAAAATTACAGAATGGCAGGACTATGTATGTAAGCCAGCCTCCATACAAAAATCTTTATACTCCTTTTATCTGACAAAATATAAACTTGTCCTAATATTAGAACTTTACATTTCTGTTCCTGTTTTGATCGTGTAGGCCTTATTGAATGTTCATAAAAGATATACCTAATGTTCCATACTCGTTGGGGAGTCGGCTTTACATCAGATGTTACAGTGTCTTAAAAGTACATACTTATCATAATATGACAGTGGTGAAACCAGGCCTTTCTCTTTGAATAACATTAAGAAATCCGTCGTGCGGGTATATTAAAATTTCAGGTTGAATTACGTCCCAAATTACCCGATAAACCACAGAGAGGTATTGAAATATAGACGACCCATCCAAAACAGGTGAGGCCAAGACAGGGTAAGTAATAATTTGTACTTTTATCGATAATCGATAGATAAAGGTCAGCGAATGGAACTTTGGTAGCCTATCGTTGGTGTGGCCATAGTAAAAAAGTATACAGTAGGTTATCTTCGGCTCACCCTGACTTGAGGCCTCTTAAGTTGGGGTACCCGGGGATGGGCTGGTCAATAGCCACAAGGCTGGCACCGGCTCGTCCCAATCGGCTGTGAAGGGGAAATCGGGGGAGTTTAGTGGGTAGTGCACGCTTCAGTCTCGAGTCCCACACACGGCCGCGGGTTTAGCTAGCCTGCGGTTATGGTGCATAAATGCATTGCCATCCGAAAAAAAAATGTTATCTCCGGCTCAATCCGCAATGTAACTGCTTTCTATGCTTGCCTGTCTCAGGGTTGCCAGTTTTAGCTAACTTCTAATCCAGTGCCCCGCGTAAGCGGTGACGAAAAGTCGTGATGTGCGATCTATGTACGTATTGTTAGCCCCGACTGGCGCACTGAGAAACGGGTTGAGATTTTGTTTGAGTATGTCAAGCACAATCAAACGCATAGCTACCACACTACTATTTTATACAATGGCGCACACATAAAAGCTACGCGCAGTGGGCTTGTAACGTACTTTCCAATCTTTCTACTATGGTATGGCTGGCTTCAAAATTGACAGACGCCTTGAACGGGTCCATAATAAATTCGATAGGTGACCTTTTTTAATTAAGTTACGTGAGTTTATGATAATTTTGTTAGTACATCACTTGTATTAAATTACGTGTATAGAAGTACTCGTATTAATGTTTGGTCTGGGCTCAAAATTCATAGGCATCTTGAATGGATTCGTAGGTAATAAATCAATAAGATAGGCCTGTTTTAGTTGAGAGAATTTATTAATGTATTTTGAATAATATCACTGATATGAAGATAAATGCTATGGATGTACAAAGGGGAAGTATTTGTAAAGCGTTATCTGATTACATAATAAAGAGACATTTTGAGTTACGTAATAAGTCAGACAAGTTTTATATTTAAATTAAGTTGATTTATCTTATTTACGGATTCTGCTATTTAGACAGGTTGTTTTTTTTAAAACAGGAGACTAACGAGCAAGCGGATCACCTAATGGTAGGTGACATCATATTATGAACACCGGAGGCATCTGGTGGCCCTTTAGGGAATAATATGCTGTTCCCTTGAAGATCGTATCAATATTAGAAGGTGAGTGTGCTTAAAAGTATTCTTCTCCGCAAAAAAAAAACTAATACTACAAGATAATCTACTTAATAAAGGACCGAAAAAAGATCGAAGATCAGAGGAGCCTACGTGTGGCAGTACATTGAGCGATGCTTCCTAATATCCATAAATAAAAGGCCGTAGTGGCTAACCATCAGGTGAACTGCGTGCTTATCTGTCATCTGAAGTGACATAAAAGAATTTGAAAAAAAGAAATTGTGCACAGACACAAAAGGAAAATTTTCAATTTGAATAAGCTCTTCCCCTAATAAAAATCCCACCTTTGATCTTTTATCCACTGGCCACTTCATCATTATGTTTATCGTTTGTCTAACTCAATAAGACAATACGTCTTCCTTGTTTAAGTAAGCGACATTAAATTGCCACGACTTATTCCATTATAACGATCCTGCTAAAATAAAACTGAAATAAACGCAGTCCCTCGAGACCATGGTAATCCAAAACCTGTTTACAACAAATTCAATCCTTATGCTATATTCATAAAAGTTCATATTTAACTGTACACAAGTTGACTTTGTAAATAATTATCAAGAGCATTTTTCCTCAAACTAAGCAGAGCTTGTAACATGGAACCAAACGACGGGTAAGCATAATTAAATTCTTTCGTTGTAAATACGACCGCATTATCAGAGAAAATGCTTAGACTAAACTAACAGACGTGTTCATGCACTCAAATGTTTGTATTGTGCGGGCATCAATATGTCTGGAAAAATAGACAAAAACTCACTGCCCAAAATAAAACATTTTATCTATTTTAAGAGAAAAAACAGTTACTTTTCTAAGTTTAAGAGGTAATTTTATTCATCATATAAGTATCTACACCACGACTAGGAGTCTAAGGCAACGCATCTTATAGGCTTTTTCGGAGGAGAATGCGTTGTTGCACTATGGTGTCCTAAGCACGGCTGCAGGTTTCGCTAAATCTACGGCCGCGAGTGAGATTTAAGAGACATTCGTCCCACTACCCTCTAAACTCTTTAGGTTTTTCGCCTCCGTGAAACAGAGGCTTAGTCGCTCGGATATCATACCCGGAGGTTGTGGGTTCGATCCCCGTCTTGGGTCTGGTTGGTGGTAGGGCATTTTCAGAGTCCGACTGGCTAGCTACAACCCTCACAGGTGATATCTGCCGCCATAACAGCTCAGGCTGTGTTCCGGCAATATTAATGTGGGAGCTAGTACACTAAACTTGAAATCTAAGGCTCGAAGATCAGATGAGCATACAGTCTGGCAGCACATTGAGGGACGTTTCGTTATTGTTACCATCAGGTGGGCTGCGTGCCTGTCTGCCAGCTGATGTTGTATAAAAAAAAGCAAGTTTAAACACTTTAAAAACACTTAGAAATTAATCTATAGTATTCCAAAAAACTACTCATAGATAGCCTACTCAATATAATTGGATAGTACATTCTCATATCATCCTGCTCGGGTAAACTTGCAATGCTCTATTTGGGTCCTTTGATGCGGAGATAAGAGATGTTATTTTTCACTTCCCTCGCCGTCCTATCGTGAGGGTTGATCTTAACAACCCACGAATAGTTTTTGATGACGGACGACTCGTTGTAGTCCTCAGTTTTTTTATTACCCGAAAGATTCCGAGAGCACTTGTTCATTTTAAGGTTAAATTAAAGTCGCTTCAAAGTGCTTACTTTAAGATACAGATTTCCAGTGCAGATAAAACTATCATAACTAACTGGTGCAGGGTTAAACTGAAAAGAGAAACAGGTAATTCTGTCTTAAAACATGAATTCCTGGCCGGACTAAGATTTTTAACTTCTAAATCGTGTTTAGTATTAATCCTCCTCGGAGCGTATTTTGGCACTATCTAGTATGGGTACACTTAAACTATGATCCATTTTTTTTATAACATCAGTTGGTAAGCGGTCACTACGGCCTATTCTATTTAGGGACACTTCACCAGCGAGCGTCGCTCAATGTGCTGCTAGATATAAGGTTCATCCGATTTGAGCTTTGGATGCTCTCACATTAATATTGCCGGAACACAGCCAGAGCTATTATGGCGGCAGATTTCACCTGTGGGGGTGGTAGCTAGCCAGTCGGACTCTGAAAAAGCCCTACCACCTACCAACCACTAATAAGCTTAGTTATTATCTACATTTGGAGCAACTACCAACTTACCTTTCAAGCCTAACTTTGTGCTTAAGCCTACGACACTGTAGACTCCTTTGATCTTCGATTAATTTATTTCAAATGTACTGGCTACAGACTGAAATCATCACCATCATATCAGCCAAACGACGTCAACTGCTAGAGATAGGCCTCCCCTAAGGATCTCCAAACCGATCGGTCCTGTGCCACCCGCATCCAGTGGATTCCGGAGATCTTAATGAGAGCATCGGTCCACCTTGTGGGAGGCCTACCACGGCTGCGTTTCCCGGTACGTGGCCACCACTCGAGGACCTTTCCGCCCCAACGGCCGTCAGTCCTCCTTGCAATGTGTCCTGCCCTCTGCCACTTAAGGCTCGCAATTTTTCGGGCAATGTCGGTGACCTTGGTCCTCCTGCGGATCTCATCATTTCTTGATGATGGCTACTGAAATAAAATAAAAAAAGCTTAGTGTAAGCGTACCTTAACTATATTAAAAAAGCCTTTGGAGGAAGAAGGAGGAAAAAATACGCAATTTTAAAAAATTATATCATATTTGTAATAATGTCTCAAAAACAACATGAAATACGCAGCATATTGTTTATATTGATTTCAAAAAGGAATTTTCCTCCTACATTCTTGTTTGACAGCGGGGCGTTTTTAAATTTCCTGTAAAAAATCTTATTTCGTTGTTTAACATGAAGATAATAAAGTGTATCAAATTAAAAACAGATACAATCATTTTCAGGCCATCAAAAGTTATTAGATAAGAAAAAAATCTTTGAAATAAGAGCAGAGTTTAAAAGTAATAAGTTTTGTCTGCCTATACGGAACGGTTTACAGTCGAAAAACTGATTCAGCGATCGAACCCGTGATCTTTTGGTATATTCTGACTAATAAAAATTGTCGTAAAGCGCTCTACGCATGCCACATTAACATTGCCATCAATGTTAACATTTAATATATAATACTCAAAGGTGCCTGACTGACATAGATATCTATCAACGCACAGCCCAAACCACTGGACGGATCGGGCTGAAATTTGGCATGCAGGTAGATGTTATGACGTAGGCATCCGCTAAGAAAGGATTTTGATCAATTCCCACGGGAACGAGAACCACGCGGGTGAAACCGCGGGCGGTCGCTAGTTATCTTAGAAAACTTTTGGCAAAGCAATTATCAAATATGAAGATATTTGCACACATACCTTTCAGGGAATGAAAATATTAAAAAAAAACTTTTATTTACTAACGCAACACGCAAAGTTTTCTTTGAGGGAACCATTTATTTATCGGTTGAATGATTGGTGTAAAGAACTTATGAGGTTATATTTTCATACCTTTATGATAGACCCGCTGCAGCCGAACATAGCGAGGCGGCATCAGCGGGAACGGCGGCGCACGCAGGTGCACTGCGGTGCACCGCTTGACAGTAGAGTTGCCCAACTATCGATAGTTTCGCTATCGATAGTTGACCTTGAAAAATAGTAACAATATCGATAGTGCTATCGATAGTATCGATAATATCGATAGTATCGATACTATTGATAGCCCAATCCAGGCAATACTATCGCGGGTAAGCAATACTATCGATAGTATCGATAGTATTGTTGATCGATAGTTAAAAAACTATCGATAGTATCGATAGTATCGATACTTTCGATAGTATTGTTGCTCGATAGTATCGATACTATCGATAGTAATGCCTGGATTTGGGCTATCGATAGTATCGATAGACTATCGATACTATTGATATGACGTCAACTATCGATAGACTATCGATAGTTTAGCGATAGTGGACTATCGATGGGCAACTCTACTTGACAGCATCGTACCGCTCTTGACGGCCCGCGTCAAGCGGTGACTGCAGTGCGCCTGCGTGCGCCGCCGCTCCCGCTCCCGCCCCGCGGCCACGAAATTCGAGGCCGAGGCCTGATAACAATTTTAGCTTACGACCTCAGTTCTTTCTACCTAAGTATATCAAAACAAAAGCTTTCGAACTATGTATTACCACAAAACATAACAATGATGTTTCACTATCTATTTTCTATCTCGCTCACACCTAATATATACTGATAAAACCATCTCTTCTACCTCGAGATACGAAATTCGTATGAAATTCTCGCTGTAGCTTAGCTAGGCTATTTTCAGTGCGTTGGTCCAAGTATACTTGGATCTAAGAAATATTCAATTAAAAGAACATGAATGCAAAAATAAATAAGTAAAATAGCAGCTTATTCTACGTCCAATTCAAGGCAAACGCCTCCATCGTTGAAAACGTCATTGTCACAATGATGGGTACTCGCTTAATCACCACGTTTGCCAAAAGCGAATCGATGATCACAAACATAAGTCGGAAAATGTGACTTTAAGTTTGCCTGAGCCGGGAACCGACCTCAGGACCGATCAACGCCGGTTACTAAGCCCACTAAACCATCAAGGCGTTGTCCGTAACATAAAGTCCGCAAAATCTTTTAACTAAACCGCTCAGCGCTTATAACTTGCCCTCTTCCCCTCCCAAATAAACCGCACGAAATGTCTTACTACAAACGTGTGGAGGCGTCATAAATTATTTTCAAAGGACAGGCAAGGGCCAAAAGATTGCCTGGGCGTCAAACCGGAATAATTCTTACGAACGGTGACGAGGAAGTTATTTTGATGTGGAAGGATTTCAACTACAGTTTGCTAAAGATTTTCGGATTGGAGTTTTGTACGACTAGCTTTGATGTATTTAGAAAGGTTTGCTTTTTTTTATACTAAATCAATTGGCAGACAGGCACGCAGCCCACCTGATGGTAAGTGGTCACTGCGGCATATTCCATTAAGGGACGCTTCTCGATTCGTTTTTGATCAGATTATGAATTGATAGCAACCAAAATCAGAATGTAGGCTTCTTTTGCTATTTTATGCGATGCAAAAACGAATGCATTAGCATATTTTGTGTGTGTTTTATGTTCTGATGTGTATGTAGTGTCACAGATCATTAAATAGTTATAGTGTCCAATATTTATATTTTCTATCTTTGGAATAACCAGGTCTGACCAGTTTCCTCTCGACAAATAGATTCGTGATAATTTAACTGGTCCTAACTTTTGCAAATAATCATGGCTAAAACGGTCTATAGAATTAAAATAGAAACACAACTCAGTTGAAACTTGTTGGTCAGACAGTCAAAAAGTTTCAGTAGCCAAATTTATAATACGAGTATCTTATGAATTTGTTGTGTTCAAGTTTGACCAAAACTTCGGCACGTCTGCGTTGTTGTGAGATCTTCTATCTATCGGATGGCAGTCTCGAAATTTAACACGACCGTTTATAATAAAATTAACTTACGAAAACTCAATAAAGACGGAGTTTATGAATACAATTTGAAGACGATTTTAGGATGCTTGCTTTTCATTGAACCTTTATTTATGTTAGAAAAGTGGGGTATTTAAAACTTTTTTCATCTGTATTTTTAAGGGGTTTGTTTAGCTTAAAATAAGTGCATAATAATATACCAGTCAGGTAACAATAATCCTGACTACTTGTTTTGAAAGCTAACATGTTTGTCTAAGTTATCTGACGGACAATTTATCAGAAACATAGCAATGAAACTGGCCCAAAAGGTTTTTTTAACTACTAAGTTAAGAATGAGAATTAATTTAGGGATGGGATTCAAATCCACGGCTTCTGGTGCATACCTAGAATAGGGTCACACCTGGTCACACCAAATGTGCTGTTGACCCAGTGACTTAAAAAATACCGATAGTAACTTGTAAACAACAAGGTACCTTTTTCCTTCTTTTTTCGTTAATTCCTAAACAACATTCTCCAAATCGACTAAAATGTTTCCACGACACTCACATGAATATGTAAAAGAGATAACATTTAAATTCCAGACAAATTCGCAACTGCAAATCCTCGCAGAACTATCAAATTTTCCGCCAAAACTTATTCAAACCTAAAAAAATTCCTTTTTAAAATTCCACACCCGAGTAAATTGAAGTGAACGGGTCTAAAAATTCCAAGCGTCACCCCTCATTACAACTTGTTACACCAACGTTCATTCCCAACCGAGGATTATTCTAAACTAAAAACATGTTTACGATGAAATAACAACTGTATCTCTAAGTTGGAAAGTTCAGTTTTGTCTACTATCAATTTCTTAGCATGGAATGTTTTACTACTGCACCTCTATTTATTTCGTTAGCCGGCCACGTTTTGTTTCTCAAATTCTGTAATGTTGGTTTTACACAATAACCGTACGCCTGCATATTTTTAACGAATAAATAGTCGAGTAACGTGTCAAAGAAAAAAGCCAGATGGAAATGTAGCAGTGCTTTTATACGGGTTTCCTTTATTCAGGAGTTGATTTTTAAAAGCTTTTAAATGGAAGTGTGAAATGTAATGTAATGGAAAACTATTGTATTTTTTAAACTTCTTCTACAAAAAATTATCACAATCAAGGTGGTTGATTTCTTTTAGGCTTCTAGAACGATATTTTACTTTTATTAAGACTGGTTTCACCGCTATTTTGTTACTCTCGTAGCACGGTGGAACCGTATGGTGTAATTTAGTGCACAGAACAAGAAAAATGGTTCTTGTTCTGTGATTTAGTGAGTAGTAGAACGATCACAATATTATCATCTGGTCCGGATTCCCACATGGCCGCAGATTTAGCTAGTTTGCTTATGGTGCTAAAACGCATTCTCCTCCTTACAAGAAAAGTTATTATAGTGAAAAAGTATAAGTTTGTTCACTATTGAATTCCCCAACTCAGCGACTTTTTGCAGTCGAATGTTATTCCTAAATGTTGATTTTTCCTTTTAACAACCAGTCCCAGTCTGGAAGCCGGCAAAACGGATATTACAAAGCTGCAGTCTTTGTTTAACACTTTAAGTGCGTTGGCACAAAAACCTGAACTTGCCGCGACTGCGTTACGAACAAATACTGGTCGTACGTACATAAGCCAGAAGTGCGTTACGACCAGTATTTTGACGCACCACGACCTGACTTCCAGGGCCTACACAGACGTGGAAACTCATCGTACCAAAGATTTTCTTTTTCAAACCTTTAGGTCATATCCCTGTTTATATACAACTGCCGTAGCACAGGGTTCTGAAGGATATTTTGGAAAATATAAGCATTTTTCGAAATCATTTTTTTACGACCATATATTAGGCGTTTAGCACAGAAGCGAAAAAATACTAGTGATGGGATCTAAACAGTTAAACAACAAATGATTTTATCGATATTTTTTATTCAGACCTAAAAGATGTTACATATTTTTAACTAGAATATAATCAATTTAGGAAAAAAGTATGAAAATCGTTAGTTTACTTTCAATCATTATTAATATAATCTGAGGTAATTATTGTATAATTCTTTGTTTTTAGCGTTTATTTAACCAATTGCGATTTTATAATTTGGCACCTGTCAATTTTACTTTTATATTAACCACAGAGATCACACAATATAAGATTTAATGATAAGTTTTTTTCGCGATCATTTCGTTCTCGCGAGCCTCCAAAAATTTATCGATACGCGTGTCGATATTACAGGCAGAACTAGTGCGAACTGAGACTCAGCGCGGGCGCAAGCGGGTGGTTGCGGGGCTGGGGGGGTGCGTCAAAATACTGGTCGTACCGCACCAGACAAAAACAATTTCCTTTCTATGCGTTACGACCATTATTTTGCCGTACATTTTTTTTGCAGATTATTGTTCTACTAGAAACAACAAAAATGGGAATACCACTATCTCTTTTATACACGTATGGGAACATAGAAAAATAGCCCCCGCACCAAGCGTAAAACAGGGACAGAGGGCTGCCGCGCTGGCGGAAAGGCGAATACGTCAAAATAGTGGTCGTAACGCACTGAATGTGTTAACTCGGTCCAGTTCTGAAATTTGTATCTGCTTTCGGCAGACAGAAGAAAATTACTGGCAATCGTTTTCCAACTTGGAATTAGTAGGCAAGCTTCGCAAGATAATTTTGAATGAGTTTTGATTGTTTCTGTTAACATGTAATCTAATTTTATAACTGATGATTTTGACTGGCCCGATGGCGCATTTGGTAGCGACCCTGCCACATGCGCCAGGGGTTGTGGGTTTGAATCTTACCCAGGACAAACACTTATGTGTTGAACATTTGTGTTTGTCCTGTGTCTGGGTATATATTTTTATTTAATTAAACATTGTGGTACCTTCGTTGTTTCTGACACATAACACACTTACTTTGGGGTCAGATCAATATATGTAGTGATGTTGTCCAATATTTATTTATTATTATTATGTATAAACTTTTTATACTTAAAATATTTAAATTATCCATTTTAACTTTATAAATGCGAAAGTTACTCTCTTTCCGTTACCCGAATCCCAAAATATTTCTGTAAAATCTTAAATAAAATAGGTTTTTATCTATTTATTTACTTTTAGGACAGAATTACTAGTAGTACTATAAGGCTTAGTTCATTTCTATTCGCAACAGCTTTACCCTAAGTACCAAGTTCGCTTGCTGTATTTTTGGACGAGCGCCAACTAAGTAAGACTAAATCCTAAAAGGAAAACTATTAACTAAACAACTTTCTTCTCCAGTATATATTGACCTCGTTGGTCCAGTGGCTTAAGTATTTGGCCATGATCTCGACAACCTACAATTCCCCCATCAAACTAGCCTTGAGTCACTTTTCTCGAACACAGCTCGAGTTTTTGGTAACCAATTAACATATTAGGATCGGGACTACCAAGGCAGTTTTTAGATAAATAAAAAAAATATATTAAATTATGGTTGATCTTCTAAAAGTGAAAAGCCAAACATCTTACTATAGTCGAGTCATTTTAATAGGTCAAATTAAATTTGACAGTTCATTTATGCAAAGAAAAATATACCTTCGATAAAGGAATAAAATTCAAGAAAACAACATCAGATCTTATTAATACAATTATTTATTTAGAAAATTAGACTCTACTCCTGATGTACATAAGTAGCACTTTTCTTTGCATAAATGAACTGTCAAAATGTGGCCCATTAAAATGACTCGACTATAGTTGGCAAAATATTTCTATCTCGTAGCGAATACAGTGAAAAATAAGGACTAAACCCTTTGAAAAAGGCACATAATGTATCTTTTACATTAAAACTAAAGCTTTTTATCCACAGCCAAGCATCTTACATTGGCAAAGTAATGTAACAATTACTTTGAGAAGAAATTAAACTAATATTTAAAAAGGCAAAAAACCTTTTGATAAAGCAAAAAGTCTTCCTTTTACCTTTTCTTTTACCTTCAAACTGTACCTAGTTGATTTAACTAATCAAACCAAGCATCTTACTTTGTAGTTTTGAAGTAATATAACCAACTAGCCTTCCGCCCGCGGTTTCACCCGCGCGTAATTTCTTTTTTTAAATATCCCCCTTCCCCCACATTTCCGGAATCAAAAGTACCCTATGTTTACCGGGGATAGTGTAGCTTTCTAACAGTGATGGAATTATTCAAATCGATTCAGTAGTTTCAAAATTGTTGTTCCCGCGGGAATGAGACGTTTCCTGTAGGAATTTTATAGCCTATGTCCTAATCCGGGTTATAAACTATACGTGTGCCAAACATCTAAATCCGTTCAGCCGTTTAGGCGTGATTGAGGAACAAACAAACATCCAAACATCTAAACATCCAAACATCTAAACATCCAAACATCCAAACATCCAGACTTTCGCATTTATAATATTAGTAAGATTTACAATAACGGAGTAATGAGCAAATGAGTTACGACCTGCAAATGATTCTCTAAGCGCAAAGCTTAAACTAAAACGGTGCGGAACCACAGGTTGCTTTGCCTTGTACGAGTATACCTGTAAAACTAAAACTTAGACATTTGAATAATGTATGGGGGCGGTTTTGCCCCATATTACCGACTAAAGCGAGCTGCTCAATATTTAACCACCCATAAATAGGGAACCTGTGGAAGGATTTGAACGGAAACTTTTAACAACGGGATTACGCGAGTATTTATAACTTTCATACAGTTTATGGTACGTTCGTTAAATTGGATGTGATATATTTTATCTTTTGTGCTTGAAAATTGGTGTTGTAATTGGTTAAAATGCCTGTTTTGGGTAGGAAAAAATTATGTCGGATTTTTCTGACACAGCTTGAATCTAGGATCCCCAATCCGCAATCGGCAAGCGTGGTGATTAGGTCAAGATTAAGCTCTTTTAATGTAACGATGACTTCTTTTGAATATTGGAGGCGTATGTTTCACATAATAAATAAATTCGCATTTCGCATCACACACATCATAATTATAGGCTTGACTATTACACCTAAAAATACCTACAAAGCAAAACTATACAGCGGAAGCCACGGGCATAAATCGCGACGAAAAATCTTCATTCTATAGAAGCCGCCAAACGACAGATTACCGCTTCGTGAGTTCTCAGACTTGCTGAAGATGGGCTACCAGCGACAACCACGAGACGCGGCCACCCGGCAAAAGTGAATAACAAACAGTCGTCGAAACGTTTTTTTTTTAATTTTTGAAAACTCAATCAATCGGGTGCTAGCGTAACCAGTTTGAAAATTTCTCACATGACTAAAACATTTTACTTTAAATTACTTACACATCATCATCATCCCAGCGTATTCCCGATTGCATCCAGAATGGAGCTCAGGGTCCGCTTCAACTATGATCTTAGATTTGACAAGCCTGGATAATACAATGGAGCGATTTCCATCTGACCTCCGTAACACTTACAAGGGAAACCAGACCTACTTGGAAC
Organism: Mecyna flavalis; assembly: GCA_949319885.1. Taxonomy (NCBI): domain Eukaryota; kingdom Metazoa; phylum Arthropoda; class Insecta; order Lepidoptera; family Crambidae; genus Mecyna; species Mecyna flavalis. The sequence goes on from OX439427.1 coordinate 20,022,661, forward strand.
GTATTCGGGACCAACGACTTAACGTGCCTTCCGAAGCACGGAATCATCATTATTTTCAGACATTCAGGTGATTCAAGCATGCAATGTCCTAACCAAACTGGAATCAAACACACAAAGTGATGCTCCCCGCGGGATTCGAACCCACGATCTCCGGGTTTTAGAGCCCAACGCTCGAATCACTGTACCACGGAGGTACTTACTACGTACTTTACATGTCATTACTTACTCAGTCATGTTTTAATGAAACAAAAAAAAAATACAAAAAAGATAATTGAAGAATACATTAAATTGTAGCCAATATTTACATTGTTACTCTTCGTTGAGATAAATAAAGTAAAATATTTTAAGCTTAAACTTATTATATCGCTTATGACTTGGACCAAGCCACGCGGAATAAGGGACTAATTTGCATGTTATTTCAGCTTAATCCACGCCACTCGCGTATGAAGATTTCAACTTGTCCAAACTGGATTTTTAAGGTACGGTCATGTAACAGTCTGCTAATCTAATTTTAGATTGGATTGTACACTTATAATCCTATATTTAAATTAGGTTCTGCAACTGCGGGGAATTTGGTTGTCAGGAATAAAATATGCATTGTTTTTGGGGTAAAAGCTGCATTTATACGTAGTTTATATCAAATTGTGAATATAAGATTTTATGTTTTTTTTTGTATTTTAATATTTGTTCTAGAAAAGGGTTTTATTTGTCGTAGGTATGCTCATTTAAATTAAAAGGAAATTAAATTGTTTGATCGCCTCTGCAAAGCAATGGCGCTTGGGCTAAATCCGAAGGTTGTAGGTTCTATTCCCGCTTTTAGTTTTTAATCTTGTTGGTAGATATTTATCTTGGTCTGTCTGGCTTGGCTACCAAATGGACAGGCGAAATATGCTTTGACTAGCGGGCGCCCGCGGTTTCACCCGCGTGGTTCCCGTTCCCGTAGGAATATCGAGATATCTTTTCTTAGCGGATGCCTACGTCATAACATCTACCTGCATGCCAAATTTCCGCCCGATCCGTTCAGTGGTTTGGGCTGTAGGCCTACGTTGATATCTATCTATGTCAGTCAGTCAGTCAGTCAGTCACCTTTGAGTTTTATATATATAGATAAAGTGTTTTGGTTGAAAAATAACCATGTATCCAATATATTAAAACGGTTTCAACAATACACTGCGAATACAGTTCAAGATTATTTAAAACGCTTTTCTTTTAACACAACGGACATTTAGACCGGTTAAAACGCAATTACTCTTCGTACGGAGCACAGCCGTTGATCGTGTGATTTAACATCGGGCGTGTAAACCGCACTCGCCCGGTATTCCGGCCTTGTTAACATACGCGTTTAATGGGAATGCTTGGAAGTAGTAACACAAAATTCGCTCAAAATAGAAAGAGTTCTTATTTTCCTGTTTATTTGACGACATTAGTATTTCTGTCCTGATCGAACTAATTGTATAAACTTTTATTACAAAAGAGATTCACAAAAACAAAAGATTTCAACGAGCCATTTGGGGTAGTGGTCGAGAAGTCGGCTATTACACCAAAGGTCGCGGGTTCGATCCCCGCACGGTACAAACATTTGTGTACATGAGCATGTCTGTTTGTATCGGTCTGGGTGTTTCTATGTATAATATGTATGTATTTACAAAAAACAAAGTTTATAAGTAATGTTTTTTTCCGTTGTCTAGCACCCAGTCTAGCACCCATAGCACAAGCTCATGCTTAGTTTGGGGCTAGATGGCGTTGTGTGAATAATGTCTAGTGATTTTATTCAAATCTTAATTTATAGCAACTGCTCTAATTTTGATTAAAAAACTTTGTTTAAAACGTAACCAACGTCAAAACTCAAAACAGATTTCTTCCCAACATCGCCAGAGGTTACCAACCCCTACCTTATCAATTACGGTCAGTTACCAGAAGGCACAGGGGAAAGGTTTGCCTCTCCTGACGTCAGCGGTCGAACCAGATTAACGTGTTAGTTGATTGAGGTCAGTGACCTCAAACTAGTTATTTTGTTTTGAGGTAAACGTAATTGTCAGGAAGTTTACTTCGAAATGTGTCTCGAAGTTTGAGAAAATTGTTCTTAAAACTTTGTGGAATTTAACAAAACAATAATGTATACGATAGCTATATAAGTAAGCTGATATATTATATTTCTTTTTCTTATGCTATAAAGTTGCGCCTGAATACTCTGGCAATCAAGCATACGGCCCTCCTGATGGTAAGCGGTTACCGTAGCCTATGAACGCCTGCAACACCAGGGGTATCACGTGCGCATTGCCGACCCGATAAAAACCTTTTCACGAAGGTATACAGTAGTTTCACTTAATATTTCTGAAAAAAATCACAAATTGTTGGTCCAACCCGGGGTTTATACCTAGGACTCCTGGCATGGCCACTGGCCGAGCCTTTAAAGTCCGATCTATTAGCCAAATACATTACGGAGGCGGACAAATTCAACCGCCTCCGTGGAACAGAGGCTAAACTGCTCGGGTATAAAACCCGCAGCACGTGGGTTTGATTCCCGCCATGGGTCTGTCTGGTAGTAGGACTTTTTCAGAGTCCGACTGGCTAGCTACCACTCCCACAGGTGAAATCTGCCGCCATAACAGATCTGGCTGTGTTCCGGCAGTATTAATGTGGGAGCCAGTACACTTGAAATTAATGGCTCGAAGATCAGATGAACCTACAGTCTGGCAGCACATTGAGCGACGCTTCCTGATGAAGTGTCCCTCAATGGAATAGGCCGCAGTAACCGCTTACCATCAGGTAAGCTCCGTGTCTGTCTGCCAACTGCAGGGTATAAAAAAAATGTTTCACATTGAAAATCGACCGCTCAACCATTACTCCAAATAATAAAAAAAATAACTTTCATTTTACAAGCTCCTATATCATCTTAAATATTTACACGTATGCACACAGAACATTCACCTAACCTTCCAAAAGCGATTAGACAGTTTCCCGTTTCTCAACCTATTAGCTATTACCGACCCTTTGCTTATCAAAGTGACTTCGTCATTACACCGCTCATATACCGCAAGGGACTAACAGTCTGTCTCGTTCGTTATCACCGATGACGTCAACTGATAAACCTTTGCCTCGGATCAACCCTCATTGGGGTCAGTGACCCTTTGAGGAAGGTTTAATTGTAAGTAAAGGACGGGGAAAGGTTAACTCGTTACAGACTAAATATAATTAGCTCGTTTTTTTCTTTGTTCAAATTGAATCAAAAGACCAATGGGGAGTTTTAAGTATTTATTAAAAAAAAATTAAGTTGGTCAGTGGTCTAAAAAATTGGTCAGTGTTTTCATGTAAAGACTGAGCACAAGATCCTACGACACGATTAAGTATTTAGACCGAATAATTTATGTAGATTGAGTTTTCGGTTATGATTTTCTCAGTTTCGGTTACGAGTCTGGAAGTTTCGAGTACAATATAGATCTAGTCTAATGTCCGAACAAGGAGACTATTAAATGGTTAAAGTATCAAAAAAGATATTTGAAATCTAATAAATATCACGAAATTAGATTCTTACTTATTATTTTTCCAAAGCCTTGTATCAGAATCTTCTACAACATATTTTTCCACAATACTCCATAGACTGAACTAGATGGAAAACACAAAATAGTTCCTTATGCAATGTTCCTTCGGACATGTCAAATAAAATCTCATACAAAACACAGCCATTATCATTTGGGAGCGTTGTTTCCGTCCTAGTTTCGGGTTAGTAGGCAACAGTTTCCGACATTACACCTCGTATGTTTCATACTAAACTCAGTACACAAGAACGCTTTTATTATCATTGCCTTGCAAATTAGGGTCAAAAACTTTTCAGTGTTCGGACCGACCCCTTGGTTAGCATAGACAATACATTTAAACTGATGCCTAATTACAGTTGGGAATGTGATTGAATTGAATAATTTAGAGGTTTTCTAAATTATTTTAGTTGTCAAACTAATTTGGTATTTTCCGACTTTGACTACCTCCTGGCTGGGTTAGTCGTATGCCTGATCAATTAAAACTGATTCTTACACCTTTTAATAATTTAAAATCTGGTATTTGATAAACCCAAGGATGCCTAGCGCGGCCGTCGCGTCGGTTCAAAATATTATGTAAGTGACTAATAATTAGCTTAAACATATTGTGCTTTGAAGTGATATTAATATAAATAATAATAAAATAATAAACATCTTAATTTAATACGAGTGCTTTCTGATATATATTATGACTAGCCTTCCGCCCGCGGTTTCACCAGCACATAATTTCTTTTTTCATGTGCCCCCCCCCCCTTCCCCCACATTTCCGGGATCAAAAGTATTTTTATATTTATCTGGGCGGCAATAGCCAGAGAACAAAAAAAAAGTATTTCTATGTCCCTATGTCAACCGGGAATAGTGTAGCTTTCCAACAGAGTAAGATAATTCAAATCGGTTCAGTAGTTTCGGAGCCTATTCAATACAAACAAACAATGAAATCTTTCCTCTTTATAATATTAGTATAGATAAAGTTAAATTGTAAAACAAGGTGCTTTTCTTTGGGAAGATTTAACGATACTTCCCAAAGTCGATAAATTATGTCATACAAAACCAATGACAATTTTACTCTTGTTCCGGAAATTCTTAAGTCAGCTCATTAAGCAAGTTTACAAGCGAACAAGCTGATATCGCCTTGAGCAAACTTAAACTGGTGATATACCACCACTAAGTGAATTGTTTATCTAGAATTTTCTATGACATTAAACATAACACCCGAATTGGGAACCTCCTACAGTTTTGAAGTCAGATAAAAAAAGATCGCTTTGTGACACACAAACTAACCGAATAATTTAAATGTTGACAATAACTTATTTCTGTTGTAGCATAAAAATATTAACGCTCAGACACACTGATTTTCAGCCATTTTAAATTTGAATCTGGCTGATATATTTATTTAACACATTCCATATTCCAAAACAACTAAAATTAATTTAATTATTAGACCAGTACTCGATATTAATAATATACTGACTTCGGACCAGTTCGGCGAAAACTAACTTTAACTAACTAGGAACCGGTCTCTGTGGATGAGATACTTCGCAGACCACTTAACCTGTAGCATCTGCGACCAGATAGTTAGTTAACTTATACAAGGTGGGCCAAAAGAAATCACCCTATTGGAAGATGCTCTTATTTTTGTAAATGGCTACCAATGTCAGTTCTGTTATGACATTTGTGGACTAGATAGATGTAGAATTTATGTAAACAAGCCATGGAGCGATGCACTCCCCAAGAACGCGGAATAATCGTGTCTATTTTTTTCCGTAACCAAATTCGTCAGTGGTGTTAGCGCAGCGCGAATTTCGTCGCCGATTCCCCGGCCGTCTGACACCGACTGCGCAAACACTGCGCCGTTTGGCCACTAACCTTGAAGAGTATGGGACCACACGAGACATTGCCAGAAGTGGCCAGCCCCGAAGTGCCCGTTCTGCCGGGAATATCGCCGCTGTTGCTGAGGATGTCGAGCTGTCGCCGGAAACGACAACAGTGGACGGTGCGCACTATAGGGCCATGTTAATCGAGTTTTTTCTGCCGCAATTGGACGAATAAGGACTGGTGGACATGTGGTTTTAACAGGACGGAGCAACGGCACACACTGCGCGAGCCACAACCGATATTTTGAAGGCGGCGTTCCCGGGTCGCCTCATCTCTCGTTTTGGCGATTTGCACTGGCCTGCAAGATCGCCCAATTTAACCGTTCCTGTTTTATTTTTGTGGGGTTTTTTGAAGTCCCATGTTTACGTGAACAAGCCCAAGACCCTGGAAGCCCTCAAGGACAACATTTGACACGAGTGCGAGAATCTGTGGCCCGAAGTTCTCGCCGAGGTGATGAGAAATGCCATAAAACGAGCCCGTATGGAAATCAATTGTGACGGCGCCTATTTGACCGATATCATCTTCTCGACGTGACCAATAAAATTCTAAAGGTTCAAATAAACATAATCAAAAAACAGAAACGAAATTTTTCATTTAGAAAAAAAATGAGAGCCAAACAACATCGGATGACTTCTTTTGGCCCACCTTGTATATTGATTGATATTTGCTCTTCCAAGATAATATTATTGAGGAAAAGGCAGGAAAGAGGAAAAGAGGCCTTCAGTACTCGAAGTGCAATAGCAAAGCTACTCACATAGAAGTGTGTCAAGCACTTCTGTGGTTCGGGGAAAGTACTGAAGCTAGTAAAATTACTGGGTATATGAGACCTAATAACTGTCGTCTCGGTGTAGCAGGCGCAGGGCGGTGCCATACAGTAACTGCTTAGTTACTGTTTGGCACTGAACTGTCTAAGGGCAGACGTGGCGCTTACCATCAGGTGTACGATCTGCTCGTCTTGTTACACATTGCAATAAAAAACACGCCGGTCTTTTTGAAGAGGTTGAGGTCTATTTAGTTTGACAGACAAGAAGTGTCTGTCGAATGGGTCTGCCACTAACTAACTTATTAAAAGTTGATAATTGCCATGGAACATAATTTAGCTGATTATTTAAATTGTGATGGTTATCAATGGATAAATCTTTGACGCCCTGTTGGCACATAATGTCTTCAGGAATACGTTAGAATTAAATTATATTACGTATAACTGTTACCTCAGTTCAGGAATCATTGTGCACTGATAATTAAATTACCACACACAAAAGACGTCTTCAATATGTAAAGGTATGTCTAGCTCGAATCAGTTAAATTTAACCCTAATTCCGTCATTGGGAACATCTGTGCCCCGGGCTGAAGTCACGTTCGAGTGCAATGTGATGCATCTGACTTCGTTTCTTGTCTCTTTGTGATTAGATTTGATACTATCACGTAGTCTTTACGTAGGTATTAAAATGGGGAAATTGACCAATGGATTATTTTTGGTAGCAAATTGGAATTCTTGTGGATTTTGAATGTATAAATTTAGAAAAAGGTGTGAAGGATGATACGTGAAACATAATAAGAAGTACGTGGAATGGAGTGGAGACGAGTAAGTGAGATGAAATGGCAAATAAGAAAAAGGGAAGGAGATGTAGGAATATCGGAAAAGATTAAGACTGGACGTGCAAGACGATCAGAAGACTTCTGATTATCCATACACAAACATCTAAAAAGAAGAAAAAATCGATCTGATTGCATCGAGAGTTATCGGTACCGTCAACCCAGAAAATAATCAAGGAAAAAATAAAATGCAGTAGTTTTCCTAAAAATCTGTTTGCATCCAAATTATTTCAAATATATTATGTTTTTCTGTCCATTTCAGAAACGTGAGATACCTTATTATTGGGAATTAGCCCTCGAGATATATTGCGATTGTCTACCGGACGGGTCGAGCACGACGTGTGGTGTGTATTTCGTTGATTTATTGAGTTGCCATTATTATAGGCATTACTGTTTTGTGAAAACATCATTTGAAAAAAAAAATTCAATATGTGAAAGTTACGTTTTGTTTATTTCTCTGATTTTAAATCTGGATTAATGTGCATTTAACCATTATTTTTCTCACTATTTATTTGTTATGCCATCGAAGACTTGGACGTAAATAACTTTTAGTGCCTATTCATTTTAACTATTTGCGCTCATAAAAGCTCTGCTTGCAGTTGTATATTTTATTTGCGTTTTATTTTTCGCAAACGGTTAAGCTTCCAACAACAACAACATTTCAAGTGTTAACAATGAAGAATAATATTGTATTATTGCCAGTTGGTAGATAGAGTTGTGTAGTCCACTTGATTGTAAGTGGTCATGGTCTATATCATTCAGGGATACTTGACCAGGAAGCATCGCTCAACGTACTGCCTTAACCGTTGTCATTGGTACACAAACGTTGCTCAATATTATTACATTTATTTTCAAAGACCTTGAGATTGCATCTATCTATGATCCTAGATTTGACAAGCCTGATTTATTCATGGCCGGCCATTACAATGGAGCGATTGCCATCTGACCTCCGTATCCCTTATAAGGAAAACCAGGCCTACTTGGAACATAGTCGGGACCAACGGCTTAACGTGCCTTCCGAAGCACGGAATCATCATTATTTTCAGACATTCAGGTGATTCAAGCCTGTTATGACCTAACCAAACTGAAAACAATCGCACAAAGTGATGCTCTCCGTGGGATTCGAACCCACGTCCTCTGGGCTTTAGCCCAACGCTCTAACCACTGTACCACGGAGGCAGTTCAAAGACTAGGAAATAAAAAACGGTTAATTTTCGATCAATAACATCCATTATTGGAACGATCTCAGCCATCTTACAGTCCAGATTTAGATTTCCCTGGTGCCAGTACGTGACCAGAAACCGAAGCGCAACTATCGTGGCAACAATTAAACCGATTTCACCTGTCTTGTTCCACGCCAGATTTTATATATACTTAGAGTATTGTTGTGTACTTGTGTAGTCCATTGATGTAATCATTTGTCACCAGAAGTCCTGGTGGTACCTATGGTCATTTATGTCGTGACCTATAGTGGATAGGTACGTGGTAGGTATGGTAATTTATTATGAGCTTGGTCCGGTGTCTAGATGCTTAATTAATGTTTGTGGTACCTTCATTCTGATAGTCATAATCACGAAGAAATTACATTTCTTTGTGGATAGAATACAAGTATAAAATACGCTACATAATTTGAAGTCAGATCAAAGTAAGTGATTTATTTAAAACACAATTAGTTTATTCTTGATATGAACGAGTATAAATTTATGTGCGTATCTTTGATGTTGCAATTAATTAAAAAAGAAAATAATAAATTTTAATTTAGGACAAATAGATTTTTCATTACATCCACTGATACAAGTACTGCCGGTAGCTTTTAAACACAATGGCCCTTAACTTAAGAGCGACTATTTTCCAAATAAGTTAATAAGTAATATACTACAAACAGCATCACTTACAAAACGAATCACCCTCTTACCGACGTACTCGTAATTATCTCAATAACATCGGAACTATATCTAATCGCATCAATAAGTCGAACACGTCAGAAGCCCTTGCCGCCATTAGCCCGGGCTCCGCGCCACGTGACCTGCAAGCGGAGCGGAGCAATTAAACCGATTTCACCTGTCACGGTGTTAACTGACTAGGGGTATTTATTTTATTGCTAAATTAAACGAAGAAAATATAATTATGTAACAGCATTGTGGAGTGGAGTGGAGAAGTGGCGGGAGATGGCGCAAGACAGACTGTAGTGGCGTCTTTTGTTGTCGGAGGCCAAGACTCATTTTGGGGTCCCTGCACCATCTTAGTAAGTAAGTAAGTAAGTAGCATTGTATGATAATTGAATAGTTAAGTTGAATCCACATAATTATGGGCGTATAGAAGAATAAAGTACAATTAGGATTGATAAAAAAAATGTGTACTTTTCCGAGAGATGCTTGGATATCTTAACACGGCCCCACCCAGGCCAAAATTAAGTAACTCTTATAAAAATTAACAACCGACACTATAAAAAGAGAATCAATATAGATACTTATCCTAATTACCGACGTAATTATCTCAATAACATCGGAACTACATATTATTATATCTATTCGCATCAATAAGTCGAACACGTCAGAGCCCTCTCCGCCATTAGCCCGGGCTCCGCGCCACGTGACCTGCAAGCGGAGCGGAGCAATTAAACCGATTTCACCTGTCACGGTGTTAACTGTCTAGCGGGTATTTATTTTATTATAAAATTAACGAGAAAATATAATTGAGTAATCGCATTGTTTGTCAAGGACTTACGCACTTTTAAAATAAACTCATCTTCTATAAAATAAACATGAATTCCTGTTCGTTAGTCTCGCTAAAACTCGAGAATGGCTGAACCGATTTGGCTAATTTTAGTCTTGAAATATTCGTGGAAGTCCAGGAAAGGTTTGAACGATGAAAAAATATAGAAAGATTGCGAGGAAAATACTAAAAACGACAATTTTATTTTCCCATACAAACTGTTATTAGGTACCTACTTGTCCAACGAAGTGATACGAAGTTCACCGGGTCAGCTAGTAATGGTATTATAATACTCATTTAAGTTTGTTTCGTCACGTAAGTGGATGCTAAGAAAACATTTTTAAAATTACCTTAAGTAGGAACTCATTATCTTCATTAGCAATTTGCACCCGTGCAAAGCCGAGGCCTTTACCTACAGTTCAGGTAAGTATAAAACTTTCCGCTGTAAAACCTCACCGGTCCATTGTAAGTTAGAAAAGATAAATTAGTCAAGGAATTTTTTCGTAACAAAGGCTTCTTTTCACCAAATCAGCAGTAATAGTCTAAAATTCACTTAAATCAATCTTAAAGATTACGCTTACGCTGAATTTGTCTTATAAAGTCTTAAGAAGACTATCTAGGTTATAGTGCGAAAAACAACATTTATCCATCCGAAACTGTCAAACAATTTCAATCAATCGGATTGGATTACATAAGTGATAGGCATAATGACGAGCCATTTGGTGTAATGGTCGAGTAGTCGGCTATTACACCAGAGGTCGCGGGTTCGATCCCCGCACGGTACAAACATTTGTGTGCATGAACATGTCTGTTTGTATCGGTCTGGGTGTTTGTATATATAATATGTATGTATTTACAAAAAAAAAGTATATAAGTAATGTTTACCCGTTGTCTGGCACCCATAGCACAAGCTAATGCTTAGTTTGGGGCTAGATGGCGCTGTGTGAATAATGTCCAGAAATATTTATCAGAAATATTTTATGATATTACCGCAACCAAAAAATATAATTTGCAAGGGCCTTTATTAATCTGAATCACCAAGCCTGCCAAATGCGGATTTGTGATCACCAACCCAAGTCGTGTCCGAAAAAACCGACACGAAGTGGAACCCGGGAATTACACCCAGGACTCCGAGACCACTAAACCATCGAAGCAAAAGCAAGTATCTCTAAATAATAACCTGATACATAGCCCACACATTATCTGAAGCGGAAACAGTCAGATTATCCGAACAATGAAGTACAAACAAAATAGCCAACATTTTCGTTCAAGCGCTATTCTCAATAAATTTTAAAGCTATAAATAACATGTTTCACATTTCCTAGACAAAAGAAAATGTTACCGTGCTACACAGTGAAGGCAATTGTTTTCAAAATTGATAAAAATGGGACACCATATCCTCCGTTGTTAAAAACATGAGTGTTGGGTTACATACAGCCTGGCTGGATGCCAAGCAGTGGCTTAGTTAAAAGAATTATTGCTATGTATCGCGGATTCGTGATTCATGAGAAGGAAAAATATGGAATACTGCGAGTTGGATGTCAAATGAGATGGTTCCGTTGTTTCTGAGATGGTTACATAAAATATAATAAACTAAAAATAAAAATCGATCGTTGTTTATGTGTACATTATAATTATGTACACTTACTAGCGGCCGCCACTGCAGTTTAACCTGCGTGTAATATCTTTTTTCAAATATCCCCCTTCCCCTACATTTCCGGGATAAAGAGTACCCTATGTCACCTTGGGATAGTGTAGCTTTCCAACAGTGAAAGAATGGAGGGTAGGCGATGGGTCCACGCGTCTTTTAGTTTTAAATCTTTTTATTTGTGATCTAGTGCAGTTTGGGGTTGAAAAGTGGTGTGATTTTCATTCAGTAAAGTGTAACGAAGTGTCATAAATAAGAAAATTGAAATAAATTGACTGAATGGACGGGTATTGCGTGTAGTGTGTCTCATCGGTAGATGAGACGCTCTTACCGCAATGGCGTCCATTCCCCCGTGACCTTGAGATTATCCTCCAGTGTTTCCATGAAGCGTTAAAACATCTTAACACCAATGTTTTAACGCAAGGAGAAACTCCCTTATTTTCACTTGACATTGGCAGAATCACCGCGCCGCAAACAAGCGCGGGATAGAGTCCATTTAAAAAAAAAAAAAAAAAAAGAATTTTTCAAATCGTTTCAGTAGTTTCGAAACCTGTTCAATACAAACAAACATACATAATAATATCTTTCTTCTTTACAATATAAAGTTTTTTTCTGTAATACTTACTAGTATAAAAGCGATGCTTTTCTTGGAGTACCACAGGCCGGAGAATGAACCAACGACCACATAACCTTCGAATGCGTAACCCTAATAAAAAGAAGCGATGCTCTGCGTCTAAATAAAAGGCTTGCAATGAAACAAACTGTTATTGCTTCACATGACTTAACCATGCCTCTGTTTTGTACCCTTTTGGCGAGCCTAGTAGTGACGTGCAGGCTTACCCGAAACATATTCAAATATTATTGTAAAAAACGCTAAGAACCTTGCTTTTAGGTAGTACTTTTATTATATTTGACGAGCCATTTGGTGTAATGGTCAACAAGTCGGCTATTACACCAGAGGTCGCGGGTTCGATCCCCGCACGTACAAACATTTGTGTGCATGAACATGTCTGTTTGTATCGGTCTGGGTGTTACAATGTATAAATATGTATGTATTAACAAAATAAAAAGTATATAAGTAATGTTTATCCGTGGTCTCGCACCAATAGCACAAGCTAATGCTTAGTTTGGGGCTAGATTTCGCTTTGTGAATAATGTCCAGAGATATTAATTATTTATTTATTTATTTAATAATATTTATATTTTTTTATGCTAGATCAGCTGGCAAGCAGGCACGCAGTTATTCTTTTTTTTATGTCAGAGGCGGCAAAAGCCAGCGGTTCGCCTGATGGTAAGCAATCACCGCCGCCCATGGACATCTGTAACACCAGAGAGAGGGATCGCTGATGCGTTGCCGGCCATTTAAGGGGGTTTGGACCTTCGGCACTCTCACAAACCAGACGAAACACAAAAGTAGTAACTAATTGCTAAAATCAAGCTGAATACTGAATTATTGATATGGTACTAAACGAAGATCTTCAACTTTTAATTTTAAAGGGTAAGGAAATTATAAAATCGTTACTTTGTTTACCGTGTAATGTGATTCGAGCATTGTTTCTGAGTTTCTGTTTGAACGACGACAAAACGGGAAAGAAACTTGATATTATTTACAATCGCCAAACAATAAACTTGGCGACTAGCGTTTTACAATATCGGCCTCTAAATATCTTAGATAATTTTGTGAAATTCAATTTGATACTATTTTAGATTGTATTGTTAGCTTTAAGCACTCCTAATGGCGTTACCATTTAGCGATTTTCTTAATAATTGTAAGTAGTAGAGATTGATGTATTGCTACCTCTATGCAACTTGCAACTTTTAAAGAAGAATCACATTCGGATCATCACATATGGACAAAAATTAAATTGTAGGATGTCCTTTACAATATAGGGTAAAATGTATAAATTTTATTGCTACGATTAACTATGGAGCTCAGGGTATTTTTATTTTTTATCTGTTAGTAGATAGACATGTAGCCCATCTGATCGTAAGCGACCACTGTGCCCATTCTATTCAAGAACACTTGACGCATCTTAGAGCTATTAATTCTAAATACACTAGGTCCCACAGAGCCACACGCAGATTTTACCTGTAGAGGTGGAAACGAGCTAGTCAGACTTTTGAAAAGTCCAACCAAAATCTATAAAACAAAAACAAAAAAATCCGGAACATCCCTAGCGCCCTACCAAAACTGCGTGCCATGCAATAGGCTCGGCATAGAATGTCTAGTACAAACTGTTTTCCGGGCAATAAATATATCAGACGGACATTGCACACCCAATCTGCGCGAACTGGAGCATTCTGTGTTATTTATTCACGCATTTAGGTCTGGTTACTTTATCCAAATTTAACGCTGCTGTGTTAATTTCATCTCATACTGTCCCACGCGTTGTTTTAATGTAGCTATCCGATACAACGTCGATTGAACTTATTATAGGTACTGAAGCAGCCGTTGTTACTAGGGCTGGTCAAAAGCCACAAGACTGAAACCTGCTTTTCCCAATCGGGTGAAAAAGGGAAACCGTGGGAGCTTAGTCAGTGGGTAGTGCGGCACTTTAGTCTCGAGTCCCACAGATGGCCGCATGCAGCTATGGTAGATAAACGCACTCACGTCCGAAAAACAAACTGTTGCTTACTAGTAAAAAAGAAATGTTGCTTTCTAGTCACTGCGTTCGTCATTTTGAGGGGTGCATCTAAGCGTCCTTTTTTTTGCAGCACGCAACACACAAGTGCTACAAATACTCTAGTTTTATGTTTTGGTCTAGTTATTTATTCAAATAAAACAACATACCATCTTAATGGTCTAACTTACTGCTGCTTCGCGAAACACTGTTTTGCGATGCAGCAGTAAGTAAACTAAGTAAGTAAGTAAGCAGTAAGCTTTGTGTTATTTGACTTAATTTCTATTTTTTATTGAGGTACTAATAAAAATTATTGTTTCCCTTCAAATATCGGTATGTATATCATACAATTTTGTAAGTTACGTTACTTTATGTGTGAGAGCCTGAGATAGCTTCCTTTAGATTTATTACAATTTAATTAAAATACGATATATAAACTCAATTTACTAAAGCAGGTCTTATTAAAGTCCCTACCTCAGAATCAAACCAGTGATAAAACTCTAATAGCAGAATAACTATTTCCTGAAAACTATCGTAGCATCTACTCTTTACTGTTCTTATTTTCTAGAAATTTTGTTTAGCGTAAAATAAAAAAGGATTGTGTTCAACGCGCAGATTGATAGTGTAAACAATTAAAATATTTATGAAACCAATTGGACGTTGAAAGATAGAGAGAAAAAAATAATATTGTTTCCAGGAAAGCTTTTGTGCGCATGTTAAAATAACATTCAATTTAACGATGCTTGTTTTCCTGAAAAAACATCCAAAACGCGAATGCTGACGATTCACTTACACATTATTGTGAAAAAGGGAAATGAAACGAGTTTTTGGTAAAACTATAAATATATAGCAAATATTTTAATGCGTTCAGATATCGGATTGCTTACATAATGGAAAAAGAATTGGATTGAAAAAACACTAAACAATTTTTTTATATATTAAATTATTACAAAGAATAAATAAAACTATTTAGTACGTTGTCTCGCTATTACCGTTTATTATTAAGATATTGTTACTACTACTTTTTTGGGCTTTGCCCGAAATAAATGATTTAAATTTGAATTACTAGGCCCATTTTCTAATTTATCAATGTACGGTTGGACAAAAGAGAAAAAATCTATTTTTATATGCCCTATTTTCTTTAAGTATTTACTGTAAATCAATGCCCACCCACTCAACGTTTTTATTTCTACCATAAAATTTATTCAAGGGTATAAAATAACTTGTCTGGCATTTAATTGCAACAAACTATGATTTCAAGTGTACTGGCTTCCACATTAATATTGCCGGAACACAGATAAGTTAATACGGCTCGGGCTTGTGATCACCACTCTGCACTTAGCAAACATTCAAAAATAAATAAGATAAAGAGGGAGAACGGTAAAAGATGTTATGTATATTTGTTCCATATTCACAATTACAGTCCCCATTATCTTGCACAAATAAACATAGTCCAAAACAATCTAAATCAGAATACCGCAACTCCCGCATGACCATAATAAGCGCATGCGTTATCTTTATCGTCGCTGCACGCCCACAAACTTTCATTATCTACGCCAGGTCATAATATTGCATTCCTTTATAGTGCAGGATCATAAGTCCCATTCAAGTCTCCAGTTAGGGCGTAAGCAGGTCCTGAGAGCCGCGCAAACAATGCAGGCTCAGAGAGGCTCGTAGTGGCTGTTTCACGCGCAAGTCATAGGAGGAAGCGAGATAGAAACAACAGTATCTTTACACATGGTAAGTGTACAAAGACGTAATTAGCAAGTGCTCAGAGCGTCCAAATAAGCAATGTTACTCATGAAGGTTTTAAGTGAAGAGAAAAATGGTGAATCGTCAGATTTTAAAAGCTATTTATTTTGTAGAAAACATCGGTTGAAGTTTTCTCAAATTTCAGTTCTTAATAAAAAACATATTTTTTTCTTTAATATTTTGCCGGCCTATTAAGAGAGAGTCCGCTCGTTTCTTGAAAATGTATTTATTTTTTAGACATACAAATATATTCTTACAGTTTAAGGATTCAACCTAACATTGAGCTTAGTCTTTATTGAACCTTTATATGGAGCTTTAGACGCATTCAAAAAGTCAGTTAAGTTAGAAATTAAACATGAAATGTAATGGCAATCAAGAGAGTTTTGAATCTCATCCTCTTCTTTTT
The DNA here is from genome assembly GCA_949319885.1 of Mecyna flavalis. Lineage (NCBI taxonomy): Eukaryota > Metazoa > Arthropoda > Insecta > Lepidoptera > Crambidae > Mecyna > Mecyna flavalis. Next base: position 20,038,810 of record OX439427.1, read on the forward strand.
TTAGTTTTTAGGTAAATCGCCGAAATTTTCTGCCTTGACCAGCCACAAGCGCCTCGCCTACACCGGTCACAGCCTTGTTTAATTCAGTCCATCTCCAGACACTTAAGTACCAAGTCTCAAGGCTGTTTGTGCTGAACGTCGCGTTCTGTTTTTCAAATGTTTACACAACTAGCAAGTTTCTGAGAACTAAGGATTTGCCAGTCGCCTGTTCGAGCTCTGCCGGAGTTGGTCAGGACTACTCACTACTCAGTAATTATGTTTGAAAGTAATATTAAAGCTGGATATTTCTTCGTCCATGAAGTGATAGAAAGTTGCTCATCGGATTTATATTAGTTAGACGAAGTTTCTGTCGCTAGTTTTAGCTTCGTTTCAGATTGTCTTTTTCTGAATTACAAACAAATTATAAAATTGATTGCAGTGTAATGTTAACTGCTATTGACGGTAGACGAGACATTATGTTGTTAACGTTGTGACTCAATAATTTTAATAAGCTTAATTTGAGTCCCTCGTAATTTATCTCCCAAATAACAATGATTTATTAATATATACAGCGTCATTGATATCATAATAAGTTCGTGACCAATATTGCTCAGCTAGCAATAGTAGCAATGATGTTACCTATTTTGTTTATTTTCAAAAAATACGATAATATCATTGTTGTCTGGCAGAAAAATATCATGATCTTATCTGTCAGTTGTAATAATGGCCCTTAGAGTAATAAAACTTACATATTCGTCAAAATAACAAATATGGTACTTGTGATCGCACTACAGGTGCGAAGCCGTTGGCGAAAGGTAATATTAAATATTTCCACTGTACGAATTCTTAAGAGGATAACTTTTCTTTTGTCTTACAGTCTATGCCACTTAAACTCATTTTCCAGACAACATCACAGCTATCATTTGACAGCACAATAGAATCAATTAGTCTACCTATTTCACGAATGAATACCTTGGCTTCCTTTCATCTCTGAATTTTGAAATACTCATTCGTATTTATTAATGAAAAGAGTGAGTATCGAGTTTTGAGCTGGTATGTTATTGTATGGTTAAGTATATTATGGTCGTGGGTTCGAATCCCACCCAGGACACTTATGTGATAAACATTTGTGTTTGTTCTGTTTGTTTGTATTTAGATATATATTTGTGGTACGTTCGTTGTTTCTGACACCTAAAACACAAGTGCTTACGCTACTTACCTTGGGGTCAGATCAATAATGTGATGTACATAATTGACGAGCCATTTGGTGTAATGGTCGAGAAGTCGGCTATTACACCAGAGGTCGCGGGTTCGATCCCCGCACGGTACAAACATTTGTGTGCATGAACATGTCTGTTTGTATCGGTCTGGGTGTTTCTATGTATAATATGTATGTATTTACAAAAAAAAAAAATATATAAGTAATGTTTATCCGTTGTCTGGCATCCATAGCACAAGCTAATGCTTAGTTTGGGGCCAGATGGCGCTGTGTGAATAATGTCCAGAGATATTTATTATTTATTATTATTATTATTATTTATAATTATTCATTACTTTGGGTCATGGGCTCAATCTCACATCACATCTCTTCAATTCACAGGAACCTACCACTTGGTAAATGTGGTGGATTTTAAGTTCCTTTATTTTAGTCGATTAATTTTTAGCTTAATAACAATAACACTACATCGTGTGATATGTGATAAGGAAGCTTTAAACGCCGAAGAAACACGACAGCCCGGAGCCTCTGTCAATTTGTCGATATCGGCTGGCGACGTACCGGGAGGAAAGTCTGCTGTGATTTTATTTTTATATTATACTAGCTTACTCTCGCGGCTGTACCCGTTATAAATATTACACAGAATCACAAAGCAAATAATTATACATAGTAGAGTTGGTATATCAAATTTAATGTTGCCTATATTTCGGCCATTTTCGACTAAACAGTGTTCCTAGTCTATTTAAAAAAAGTGAGGCACAGATATAGAGTACCTAGATAAAGAGGTACTGGTTTAATCACCACACTTGTTTGGATTGAAGATTACAAACCCTTATTAAAAAAAACCAAAACAAGGCTTGCTCAACCCAGAAATTGAAACCAGGACCCCGGGATCCTGCCCAGATACTATCACTAGTCCAACGAGGAGTTCTAATAAATGGCGGGGTTTGTAGTGGTAGCTTAACATTAGATGACATTTATGATGCGTCTATAGAGAATGTGACTCTATGATATGGACTTGCACTAACAAGAGAATAGAATTCTAAGGGTTCTGCCAGAAAACCAGCGCTGTTGTACCGTTATTCAAACCTCGCAGCAGCTTATGCTGAGCTATGAACCCTATTGGCCATACCATCCTTTTGTGTTTTTTTTATTTTTTACTTTTCTTTTTGTTTAACCATGTGTTTTTTCTTTCTTTATTTTTTATATCTTTTTTCTTTCTTTCTTTCTTAGGAGAGCCTTAACTATATAATTCCTTTCCCTCAGTGCATCTAAACCCTTGACCGGCCTACGCTGGCTGCGCGCCAACGCCAGCGCCATATTAGCGGCCGCGTATTAACAACCCGCGCACGTTCGGTAATTGTTCCACTCTTATACTTATAGGCCCTAAGCCTTGCGCAGCGGAATGACCTACATGCTGAGTTCATGACCGACACCCAACTGCGTATTAATTGCTTTAAATGTGTTTTTATTTATTATAGAAATGCTTGTATTAGGTCTTCCCTTGTTTTAAAATAATTAAAAAATTCTAAAATAAATTCAAAATGAAATTCCATTTACACTTCACTAAGAGCGTTTGTCCACCGCCGACGTCACCGGGCCGTCACCGAGATCGAGATGACGGCGCCGAGGTAGCGGTACATACATTTACTAGGGTGACGGCGGCGGTGGACAAACGCTCTTATTCTTCTAAAAGCCACATTTCTAAACTAATGCTACAGCCTTTAAAAAGCGTAGTGTACTTTTTCTTCAAAGGCCGGCAATGCAACTGGGATGCAGATGTCCATGGGCAGTTGTGATTACTTACCATCAGGGGACCCACTTGCTCGTTTACCTTCCTCTCACACAAAAAAGCGCTACATTATGTTAGGAATAAATACATTTCTCTTGATAATTACAATTTAATTATACTTTTTCAATATTAAGAATTATAACATTATACGCGATAAATCTAAATGTCAACTTCCCCGACTAGTGTGGGGCACCGTACGCGGTGACCACAGTGCTGTCTAAATCATCTAACAATTGGTATTGTAAAAAATATATTTGAACTGAAAATTGGACGTAAACTCAATTTCCAAACAATTTCAAAGGTTCAACTACCGACTGACAAGATGGATGGCCGTGACATATGAGCCGAATGTTCGGACTGACTGACAAATGGTGAAAGCCTTTGTAAGCCTTTGATCATTTTACGACCCATTAGTATTAGTGTTACCGAACAATCATTAAAATTATTGTTAAATCGATAACAGTCAATATTATTTTTCACTACATAAACGATTGTACACAATCAATTTAAATTGCTTAAAACAAACACCATCAAAAATATCTATCCATTATATCGATAGCAATTATTACCGATATAATCGAAAAAACTTTTAAGTCGATGCTAAATTACTCTTCCCAGACGATGTAAATTGTGTGAAGAAAACAGGGTCTGTGTAAAAAACGGTCGTAATTACATCAACACAGCCATATTTTACCTTTTCTTCGCTATAAAAGTATACACCTTAGATAATTTTCTTTTACAGCGGAAAATAAAAAAGGCATTAGAAAGTTCCAAGTAATAACTTAATTTTAGTAAGTCGTAAAGATAAAAGGATCTGTTTCGATACTTTATGTTGAAAATTTGAAATTAGAAACGCTTAGGATGATGTTTTAGATGAGATTTTTAATGGGTTAATTTTGTGGCAAACTCAAAGTTCATCAACAAGAATCAAAAACACGTTCGTAAAAGTTAGTACAAAATTAAAACTGTGCATGCAACCTTTGTTACTTGCTGCCATCGTTGTTTTCTTCAAATGAAGTTCTGAAGTCTACTCTGGTGTTTTTCTAACTTCTAAAATTTAAAGCGCTTACTCTATTAATTAATAATAAAAAAATACCAGCCTATTTAATGTCCTACTGCAGAGCAAAGGCCTCCATCCTTGAAATCAAGTCATCGCTACAATTATGGGTACTGGCTTAATCACCACGCTTGCCAAGTGCGGGTTGGTGATCACAAACCCGAGCAGTATTCGAAAAAACTGACACAAAGTTAGCTCGACCCGGGAATTTAACCCAGGACCTCGAAATCGAGGCGCTTAATAATTACATATGTTTAAAAAAGCAAAGGTGGAATTGCAGATGTTTATGGAGGCTTTACTTTACAGTTCCTTATTTTGAACTCATCTTTTCCTCTCCTCATATTGTTGCAATACTTATAAATTCGAGGCCGAGAGTTATAAGTTTTCCATTGTATCGGGCTCTATCAACTCCCCGAAAGTCCATCAAAGAGAAATGGAACACGGAACCCCACTTTTACTAACCATTGTTTAACGTTCTTAAAAGACCATTGATAACCCGAGAAGAAAACGCGCCCTTAGCTCAGTCCTAAGACTGTTGACTGACTCCTATCAGACCATTATTTTATCGCAAGTAATTCTGGCCCTTAAGTAGGGATGTCGCAGAGTTCCGATTCCGATTCTGAATAGGTTTAATCCGACTTAAGCTGAGATGATTAAACGTAAAGTGTGCTGGAAATGAGGTCGTTGGATTAACTTATGTTGACGGTGGAATAAAGTATTTGATAGAATTGATTGATTTATTGCAATACGGATTTAATCTCTCTCAATGTTCTTGTAGAGTTCTTGTAATTGTACCAGTGTCTAGGGATGTTTATTTATACCATAACATAGGGAATGTTAGTCTTGGGACTGGCGGCAACTATGTACCTAAAATCTAACTATTTTTAAGTCTCTAGGCAAACTTTGTATCATTAATCGTCGAATTGAAATTGCGTTTGCATTTGTTGCGTTTATCGTTTATTCATATCGTTTATTATACTAAATGTAATGATTAATTGGTTATGAAAATTAAATAATTCGAAAATGATTACAGAGAGCTATTAAAATATAATAAGAGTGAACTTTGTTATTTATAATTAAGTTTAGCAATTTTTTTTTAACTAAAATCGATGTTTAAACATTAAAAAGGACTAGATCAATAATTAAATTATGTATAAAATTGTACCGTGCATAAATAAAACTCGCGAACTATATTGCAAGTTGACCTCTCAATCATTACACGGGATGAGTCGTCATAAACCAACAATTAGCGAAAATCTTTTCCAACAGGATATTACGAACTAAAAAATGTAAGCGCCAACACCCCTACCATGTCGACCGCTTTCTTCTATCGAACCGGTAAGCCGCCAATAATTCTCGTATACGACTCTAAAAATAGCACTCTCGCTCCGGGTTTTCCATTACAATATTTTCCCGTTGAAATAGTGGATCGCCCGGTCGCGGGACTTGTGAAGCGTTGGCGACGGTGTGGTTGCAGCTTAATGCTCCGTTTTAGACTGTTCGGATTTTAGGAGCTTGTCAGACCTTTTGAGGCACGTGTTAACGACGTGCATAAAGTCTAAAGTTCGATTTTTGGTCGAGATATTTCTTTAGGCTAGATAAATATGAGAAATAAAATTGGTGGCTTAAAAAATACTTATCTGATCGACATTTTGATTTCTAATACCAAAATTGAGTTAAATAGTTACGACTACGTATCTAATGTACCATGTACATCATTACTAGTATTTTGCTTTTTATAGATCCTATTCTAGATTTTAAATTCAAAAGTGTAACCAAAAGGCTAACTGTGCGGGACGACCATAGTGATAGACAATAAGACATAATAGTATATATAGGTATAGATAGATTCGTTATTGTGTTAATTTTGTAACGTCCACTGTTCAATAATTTTTTGTCATTTGTCTCTATAAATAACTTAGGTAGGTGTAGTCAAATAGGATAGTTTTAAGAAGCAATTATAACATGTGGCCTGCAGAAGGCGCCATGGGTCGCATGGGCATCGTAAATTGACACCAGAGTCGAATTTTAGAGAACAAAGACTGTATTGTATAGCTTAATTTATAGTCAGTTTAAGAAGCAATTATAACATGTGGCCTGCAGAAGGCGCCATGGGTCGCATGGGCATCGTAAATTGACACCAGAGTCGAATTTTAGAGAACAAAGACTGTATTGTATAGCTTAATTTATAGTCAATGTAAAAACGCACCCTTGACGGCCTTACAATAACAAGTGGAGTAATAAACGATTTTCTAAGAAAGGCTACCGAGGGGTGACGCCGGCACCCGGGCCGGCCGCCAGGCAAAAACAGAAGGGTAATTTGTAACAACCGCGGCCGACGCTACCGAGCGGTGGCGTCGGGCCGCAGGCAAAAATAAAAGGGATATAAGGCGAGGAGCAGGCACTCCAAACGCACTGCATCTTGCGCATCCGCCGAGGGAACATTCCCAACCATAGTACATAGAGTATAGTTCCCAACCGACGGAACACTCTAACGGCGAAACATAGAGGAAGCCTGCCTCTCACCCATAGTACACCCGCAATAAAGAACATAGAAGATCTACCACGGGCGTTTTCTTCACTCCAACCCAGCACTCACGTACCGTCCGGTACATTGGTCCTTCGAGCCGGATCTGAGGAAGAATTCGTCATGCCAGTCACAAGATCACACAGCGGGAAGAGGCGAAATATAGACAATGAAGCCGTCGGTCATAGTACAAGTAACGTCGAAATGAAGCAAACAGAAGCAACATCGACTGCGGAGTGCTCCGGCGCCGTTCCAGCGACGCCCATAGAACCTGTCGCGGTACTAGCGAACCCCATAGAACCTGTCGCTGTACTAGCGGCCCCCATAGAACCTGTCGCTGTACCGCCGCCGCAGTCCATAGGCAAGAAAACCATTTCGCGTCATAGTACCCAGTCACGCCGAGCGCTTAGACTCGCGCGGGCACGAGAAGACCTTCTGAAGCTCCAAGTCGAGTTGGCCGCAGCCCGCATTGCCAGAATAGAAGCAGAAGACGAGGACAACGATACCGCCACTACAATCAGCGACGACAGAACACACGAACGAGTGTCTACGTGGCTCATCGATAGTCAAACACAGATACTGCCTACAAACAAGTCTCGTCAAGTAGCGATACCTGCGTCCCATCAAGACACGCTGCCGGTATTACCACCCGCTGGTACATTGAAGAAACCTCTACTAACAGAACGTTCATACCAACTACCGCAAACGAACGACATAGAAAAAACAGAAAAATATGAAGCTAACAAGAAGATGATCTCCTGGCGCTATATCCCCCCTGGGGCCCCCTTCATGGGGGGCGCCTGGGAGCGGTTGGTCAAATCAGTAAAGACGGCCCTGGCAGCGACCCAGCAGCCTCGTCACCCTACCGATGAGACACTCGCCACGCTCCTAGCCGAAGCAGAGTACTGTGTGAATAGCCGCCCTCTGACACATGTGTCAGTTTGTCACGAGGATCCCGAAGCCATCACGCCGAATCATTTTCTTCTCGGCGGCTCAGCTGGCGTACCCACACCTGGCACCTTCACAGACCGCGACCTCATCAAGAGCTCGCATTGGCGCGCGGCTCAACGACTTGCCGATATATTCTGGTCGCGGTGGGTACGCGAGTACTTGCCAGAACTGCAAAACCGGCGGGAGCCCCATGGCAATGGCAGCAAACTGAAGATAGGTGACATCGTGTTGATAGTCGACAACACGCTACCACGTAACATCTGGCCCATCATCAAAGGCCGTTTACCTTCACTGGGGTAGACTATTTTGGGCCACTGACAGTGGTCAATGGACGCTCAACACTTAAGAGATATGTGGCCATCTTTACGTGTTTGACAACCCGGGCTGTGCATTTGGAGTTAGCGGCCAGCCTTAGCACCGACTCAGCCATCCTAGCCCTTCGCCGTTTCATAGCCAGGCGAGGATGTCCAACAGAAATATGGTCGGACAACGGCACAAACCTCCACGGGGCAGACCGCGAGCTACGACGAGCGATAGACAATACTACAGAACACGAAGCTAACAAGAAGATGATCTCCTGGCGCTATATCCCCCCTGGGGCCCCCTTCATGGGGGGCGCCTGGGAGCGGTTGGTCAAATCAGTAAAGACGGCCCTGGCAGCGACCCAGCAGCCTCGTCACCCTACCGATGAGACACTCGCCACGCTCCTAGCCGAAGCAGAGTACTGTGTGAATAGCCGCCCTCTGACACATGTGTCAGTTTGTCACGAGGATCCCGAAGCCATCACGCCGAATCATTTTCTTCTCGGCGGCTCAGCTGGCGTACCCACACCTGGCACCTTCACAGACCGCGACCTCATCAAGAGCTCGCATTGGCGCGCGGCTCAACGACTTGCCGATATATTCTGGTCGCGGTGGGTACGCGAGTACTTGCCAGAACTGCAAAACCGGCGGGAGCCCCATGGCAATGGCAGCAAACTGAAGATAGGTGACATCGTGTTGATAGTCGACAACACGCTACCACGTAACACCTGGCCCCGAGGAATAATCACAGCTACATACCCTGGGTCAGACGGCGTTGTCCGAGTGGCGGACGTTCGCACCAGCGGCGGCACCCTGCGGCGTCCTACCAAGAAGCTAGTCGTCATCCCTACGGATCCAGTCGCCCCCCAACCTGATTGCAACGTCACGGCCGACGATGCACGGCGGGAGGAATGTGCGGGACGACCATAGTGATAGACAATAAGACATAATAGTATATATAGGTATAGATAGATTCGTTATTGTGTTAATTTTGTAACGTCCACTGTTCAATAATTTTTTGTCATTTGTCTCTATAAATAACTTAGGTAGGTGTAGTCAAATAGGATAGTTTTAAGAAGCAATTATAACATGTGGCCTGCAGAAGGCGCCATGGGTCGCATGGGCATCGTAAATTGACACCAGAGTCGAATTTTAGAGAACAAAGACTGTATTGTATAGCTTAATTTATAGTCAGTTTAAGAAGCAATTATAACATGTGGCCTGCAGAAGGCGCCATGGGTCGCATGGGCATCGTAAATTGACACCAGAGTCGAATTTTAGAGAACAAAGACTGTATTGTATAGCTTAATTTATAGTCAATGTAAAAACGCACCCTTGACGGCCTTACAATAACAAGTGGAGTAATAAACGATTTTCTAAGAAAGGCTACCGAGGGGTGACGCCGGCACCCGGGCCGGCCGCCAGGCAAAAACAGAAGGGTAATTTGTAACAACCGCGGCCGACGCTACCGAGCGGTGGCGTCGGGCCGCAGGCAAAAATAAAAGGGATATAAGGCGAGGAGCAGGCACTCCAAACGCACTGCATCTTGCGCATCCGCCGAGGGAACATTCCCAACCATAGTACATAGAGTATAGTTCCCAACCGACGGAACACTCTAACGGCGAAACATAGAGGAAGCCTGCCTCTCACCCATAGTACACCCGCAATAAAGAACATAGAAGATCTACCACGGGCGTTTTCTTCACTCCAACCCAGCACTCACGTACCGTCCGGTACACTAACATTTTTTAACCATCGAATACTGCCGATTCAGTATTCATTAAATCAATGATAAATTTTGTGGACGTAAATGAGTGTATTTTTTTTTAAATTATACTAAAGACGCTCAAAGAATGCCGTTTTGTCGTTTGTTTATTTTGTATAATTTTGTATGAAACAATATAATATTTTCTTTGAGTTTGACAGATGTTGTAGAACTGGCAATCGGGAGTCTTACTAACACTGCCAAACTCTAAAACCATAATAATACGAGTACAAGTCCTACGTAAGCACTAATCAAATACTGCCCGACTCAGCATACACATAACAGATATCGATAAGAATCGATATAAGAATTATACGATCGCAAAAGGCATCAATTATACGATCGCGAACGTATCCCGTTACGATCGCATAAACTCTACACCAGCGCCACCTATAAACCGTGGAATTATCAAACCGTGCAGGAATTGGCCTATAAATTATTACAGCCGAAGAATGTTGTAAGTTACAGCAAAATTCTGCTTACTCCACACATGCCGGCCGGTCGGGTCTTAAGGAAATATCGGGATATCAAATATGGAAAATGGTGTTTGAATTGCTGAAAGGATTAAGACAGGGGTTGAGTAAGAAAATCGTCTGCTTTTGTATTGAATTGAAATTGTTAAAGTGATAAACATTTTAAACATTAATATTGTTTGTAGACGACATGAACACGTCTTCTTCGTGATGCATATGACTGGTAAAAAGGCATAAAGTATCAGCCTATTAATGTCCCATTGCAGGGCAAGAGTCTCCATCCTTGAAATAAAGTTATCGTTACAATTACATAATTGTAACGATAACTTGATTTCAAGGATTTGGCAAGCGTGGTGATTAAGCCAGTAAGTACCCATGTACTGGCTTAATCACCACGCTTGCTTAATGCGGATTGGTGACCACAAACCCGAGCTGTGTCCGAAAATACCGACACAAAGTAAGCTCGACCCGGGAATTAAACCCAGGACCCGAGTCTTGGCCCGGTACTTAAACCACTAGACCATCGAGGCGTTCGAGGTGATTGGTAAATAAAAAAAAGGCTAACGTAGATTATACAGCTGTAACCCACAGGTATTTTTCCATGAGAAACTTATGGTCCCACTCCAGCTCCCAAACTTTTCAAAATATCAACAATCATGACAAACATAAACATGTCTAATATTGTTATCCCATGGAAATTAAGCATTATTTCGGGATAAGAAGCCTATGTTTGTTCCCCATGTCTAGTCTATGTTTATACCTGTACTAAATAACAAAAGTACGGACGGCAGCAAAACAACCTACCCTAATTTGTCAAATATTCTCAATCGAAAGAGAACTCTATATGATGTGAATAAAGCTGAAAATTGGTTGTAAAAAGTGACAGATTGGGGTAGTTTGATTTGCTGTTGACTGTACTTTATCTGGCTTAGCTCTATGGCATGATTGTACGCCTCGGTAACTAAGGTCATCATCATCATCTCAGCGTATTTCCGATTGCATCCAGTATGGAGCTCAGGGTCCGCTTCGACTATGATCGTAGATTTGACAAGCCTGATTATTACAATGTAGATATTGCTATCTGACCTCCGTAATACTTACAAGGGAAACCAGACCTACTTGGAACATAGTCGGGACCAATGGCTTAACGTGCCTACCGAAGCAAGGAATCATATTCTTGTCAGGCATTCAGGTGATTCAAGCCTGCAATGACCTAATCAAACTGGAAACAATCACACAAAGTGATGTGCTCCCCGCGGGTTTCGAACACACGACCTCCGGGTTTTTAGAGCCCAACGCTCTAACCACTACCACGGAGGCAGTTCCTCGGTAACTAAGGTAAATATTAGTTAATAGATCTAAGCAAATTCATCAGCAAAACGGTATGTAACTACCGAACAATTTATATTAAAGGCGGCAAGCTCAATTTATCTCAGTCAACACGATACATATTGAACTATCTTGCTGAGTATCGATTTCCAACCACAACGTCGGCATTCTCCCAAATTCCCTCCAGTAATTAACACCTGAATTACGTCCTCATAAGCTATGTTTACCACTAAACTACATTACCGCGTACGTCCAAATTATGCGCCCTAACATCATTTACATTGCGATGTTCATGGAATTAACGAATCTAATGAGATATTATTACTAAGGCTGTTCTGTCGAAAAGCATACAAACATGACGCAGTAATATAACGGCCTATATGTAACACTATGGAAAAAAATTCTATTAGTTCAATCAAAAGGCTTATTCACCAAGCTTGCTGAATGCGACATTTGATCAAAAACTATTTTAACATTGTTTGTGCCATTAATCGACAAATGTACTGGACTGGAAGGACAGGGCAGGAGCGGGAACGGCAACGCACGCAGGCGCACTGCGGTTCACCGCTTGACCGGATCGTACCCAATAACGTTCAATATACAACTAGACACCCAATCTTTAAGAAAAATACCTCAAAAAACGTCCGAGCGGCGTTGACACAGATGACATTAACACATTCGTTCAAATTAACACCTTATCTCGTGGCAGTTAGTGTTTAATGTCAATTGTATACAACTAAACGAAAACTCTGCCCAATAGTCGGGTGGGCAGACTTTTGCTTCGGACAATATTTGAGCGTGATTGGGAGTCTAGTTTTTTAATTGAACGTCATTGATCGTACCGCTCTCGACGGCCCGCGTCAAGCGGTGACCGCTGGTGCGCCTGCGTGCGCCGCCGCTCCCGCTGCCGCGAAATTCGCGACCGAGGCCTAATAGAATCCATTTATAAGCTCAAAATGTTACCGTTCCGTAACACCAGTAAAATAGTTTGCAGCTCCCGGCAGCGTAACACACGGCAATGTGGTCTGCTGCGTCACGTAGGGATGCGTTAATTCATCCCGCGCTCAAAGACCCCGAAACTGCGTACGTATTCTGTTTGTACTCGCTGTTAACAGATGTTTACTGTGATATTTTGAAGCTTTATGTGAAATTCTGTTTAGCGTGTTTTGAGAAAATATTTTACACAAAGATTCCTTACAATATATTGAGATTTGAGATAAAAAAGCTGGTCGTCAAAACTCCCGCAAAGGTCCGAACGGCATATAAAAACAAATGAACCCTACATACTTAAATCAACTTGCCTACATAAAAAGGCATGTTATTATTATAATTAATAAGCTATATAAAATAGCTCGAAATGCGTCGAAATGTTTTTCATTTATTAAATCTTTTAAGGTGTATTACCTATATCGACTAAGGTGTATATCGACTAACGTATCTTAGAAAGCTAATCAATGATAATGAAATATCATAAGTTGTAAAAAATAAAAGTTAACAATGATCGATCGTTAGTAAAACGTTTGTTTTAAAATAATTATTGTCGATTTTAGTTGAATGGATTGTCACGAATTTAATTTGCTCTGCATTGCATGTACACAGTGGTAAATTGCAGGTATCATCAATACATAGTTACAAGTTCCGCAGTATTACGTCCGCGTCAAAATATGTTGACACGGTACAGCTTGGATTTGATCGCTAATCTGCATTCGACAAGCGTGATTAATCCGTAAATTATGCAATGGTTTGATTAAAATTACGGGAAGCATAACATTGTCGATTATATTGCTAGTTCATGTAACTGTTTTGCTGAAATAAATATGATTATTAATAAACTTTTGCTTAGATGCACGTAGCTAGCTTGTTTTTAACAACCAGGCATATTATTTAAGCTTACATTTAGTTCAGATTTTCGCAAGCTCATAATATTGTATCAACACGTCCATAATATTATATTAAAACGTCTTATTTATTTATTTATTTATTTAAGCTTCATTGCACAAATCAAGTACAAAGGCGGACTTAATGCCTCATGGCATTCTCTCCCAGTCAACCTTTAGGCCAAGCAGAAAGAAACAGTGGGCAGTGCCAATAAATATAAAACTTGAAAACAAAAACAACAGAAATAAACGAAATAATATATCATAAATAAATACACAATATAAAATTACATAAATATACATTACATATTACATAATATAAATATATAAAATATATACACTATATAAAATATATACACAGTACATACGGCTAACGACTGGGACAGGTGAGCGACGATGGAGAGGACTTCAGGAGAAAATGTTTATGGAGTAGGAATTTAAATGCCATCTGACTCGGAGCTTGTCTAATGTTTTCGGGTCTTAATGTCCTATTTACTGCTAATTATGTTATTTCAGAAGGCATACAGACAAACAGCTTACCTGATAGTTAGCGGCTGCCCGGTTTATTTCGCTAAAGGATTTAACCAGACAAAATCGCTCAGTGACTTTCCAAACTGCAGGCTCTTTTGATCTTCGAGCCTCGTATTTTAAGTGTGTTTACTGTGTCCTAGAATGATATAGCTAAAACATATCCGAATCTTAAGGTCAGTACATTCCTTCCATAGGGACGGTAACTAGTCAGCTGGACTATATAAAAGTTCTACCAAACGCAAAATTGGTTAAATTCGACCTCCGAGTTTTAAGATCCGACTTAATTTTTTTTAAAAGAAAACAGGCAAACAGAAAAAATTTAGACCCTGTTCCATGAAACCAGTGAAATACTCCCACACCAGCATTGTAAATTATCTGTAGTTAGCCTGTAGCGTGACACTACGTTAACAACTGTAACACGGCAGCTATTTCGACGCTTTTATTCAGCGTGACAAACTCAAACATCTGAACCACGTACCACATTCCTTTGTAACCGCACAGAGCTAACTTGGAACGAAACGATTTCGGATGTAACTTCGTTATATAATCCTCAGCCCGTGGCTTTGCCCGCGTAGATTTACACAATGTTATTCCACAAGACTGTGATATATTTTGGACATTATTTACACACTATTGCAACACTTTGCAGCTTTCAAAAATCACGTCAATCAAACAAAGTAACAACAAAAAAGATTATATTTCTATTACAACATGTGAACTGAGTATCATCTCGGAATAAAAAGTAGTCTATATCCTTTTCCAAGGTTCAGTCTAAGTTTGTTGCCAATTTCAACAAAATGGCTTCAGTAAAGAAGGCGTGAAAGCGTAACACACAGAAAGGACAGAGATACTGCACTTATTTTTATTTTCTTTTCTTTATTAAACAAACGTACAGCATTATTTATATAAGTATATACTTAAAGCTATATAGTATATATATAGTTTATTACTTAAAGCTAAAAAACAATATCTAAAACTTAAGCAATTATAGTTTATTCATAATTATAGTTTGTTCGGTTCATGCCAAAGATATTTATTAGGGGAGGCGCTGGGCTCGCGGCCGGCCTGTGTCGCCTGCTGCCGCGGGCCGCGCTCGTTTACCGGTTCGCACCCGCGAATCCACCGTTTTCGTGATGCTCCTGTGACCTCTAGTATGCGTAGGTGAAGTCGTTTGCGTCTAAACCAAATTTGTCATGAATTCAACTAAAATGTTCAGAGAATTAAATCTCGATGACGATACTCAGTCTCGTTTTTCATTTGCTGTTATGATTGATGAAGTTGTAGTGATAATAGTGTTCAATAAGAATTGTTCTAAGAAAAAGATGACTGAATGATTAGATAGATGTTAGTGATTGTAAATATAATTAATGGGATTTTTTTTATGTCCGAGGCGGCAAAGGAGCCACCTGGTCACCTGGTAGACAATCACCGCCGCCCATGAACATCTGCAACACCAGAGGGATCGCTGATGCGTTGCCGGCGATTGGTGGGGGGGTATGGGGGGTGTGGGCCTCCGGCACTCTCACAAACCAAACGAAACATAATAGTAGTCACTATTATTTCAGTTATGTGAGACATTTTCTTATATTTACGCAGTAACTATAAGAGTACTTTGGTGTGGAAGCCACGTTACTCGAAGTATTAAACAAACAAGCGAGTCGAGGTATCATGAAATCTACGATCGTTTGATTATTCAGCTTTAAAAGCTATTATTACTTATCTATACTAATATAATATTATATTAGTATAGATAAGTAAATATTATAAAGAGGAAAGATTTGATTGTTTATTTGTTTGTATGTTTGTTTGTTTGAATCGAATAGGCTCCGAAACTACTGAACCGATTTGAATAATTCTTTCTCTGTTGGATAGCTACACTATCCCCGGTGAACATAGGGTACTTTTAATCCCGAAAATGTAGGGGGAAAGGGGGAAATATTTGAAAAAAGAAGTAAGGCGCGGGTGAAACCGCGGGCAGAAGGCTAGTCAGTTAATAATTTAGCTTTACAAACCAATGACATGAAATTCCAACATTGCCATACATTATAATCTAACGAAGAATTTAATATGACTACACCCTCATTGAGAGTAATAGAAAATTCCTATATGTTATTTAAGTTTTTAATAAAAATGTTGTCTGACTATCTGGATTAACTGGATTTCGGACCAGCCAGCCTTCATCTAATCACTTGACAGTTTTCAAATTATTTATTGCTCTTTGTTATATATTTTTTAATAATTTTTACTCAACATTTTAAGATTTGTGCCAAAGTAGTCGTCACGTTACACTTGTCAGTAATGACGTATTGAAATAAATCTAAATGTACCTGGGTTCTATTTCAGTAAATATAGTTCCAATTGATACCCGATTGAAACAGATTCTAGCTTCCTAATAAGAACGCAACATTCACGTCTACTCTCCAGATATCACTGAGTACCTTCCATTCCAGTTACCTGAGGATATGCAAGACGCTCCTTATCTTTGACAATTGAAACTGATGTTTAACTCATCGGAATTTGATTAAGATCCTGCATTGCGCTAGCAAAGTTATTGCGGTTTATAGCATAAATCGATAAAACACTGAAAAAGTAATTTGATTCATATCATGATCCCAAAGGATAGAAAATCAGCAATACGTTAAAGCAAGCCATCG
This sequence comes from Mecyna flavalis, assembly GCA_949319885.1. NCBI lineage: Eukaryota > Metazoa > Arthropoda > Insecta > Lepidoptera > Crambidae > Mecyna > Mecyna flavalis. The sequence continues at coordinate 20,055,263 of OX439427.1, forward strand.
TTGCAAAAAAAATATATTTAGTAGTACACTTTTTTGAACAAAAATTTAACGAAACAGCAATATTTTAAAATTATTTTTTTTGCAACATGCTATTTATGATGATACAGTACCTGGCTACAGTCACTTAAAAGGACGAGCCGCTGTAGCCACTTACAACATGCTATGGGGTGCATGCTTGTCTTGCTAAAATAACACAAGAAATTCACTCGAAATTACTTTTCATTACTTATCGTAAATTCTTTCCTTGTGTATCGTTTATGCACAAATATTGCCTTGAGCTCGCGATGACTGAATAAATTCTCGGAAAAAGCCATATTTCCTCCAAGTCAGAAACTAAAACGGGCCAAGATAGATAAAGTAAATTAGATTTCCATAGCTAAGAAAGCTTCCTTCTATTTTGTCCTTTTAAGGCAAGTATTCCTATAAAAATGTATTTTAGTATTCAGAACGCGCGTTTTCTAAGTTAAAGTGAATGTGACGAGGAATGTCTGATGTTACTTTGTGAGAAGTGCCGTAATTGTGATTCCCAGGATGGTGTCAGGAAAATTTAGAACTAGTGAGAAAACAATACGAGCGGCACGCTATGATGGTCGTTTTGACTATATTACAATACATGGCTTTGGCTTAACAGTATAATAATTCCCAAAAAACGGTTAAAAAACGGCTCTAAAATTAAAAAAGGATATAAACTGCTGCACAGCTAGTTAATATAAAAAGTGCGAAAGCGTTATAAAAACCATGTATTGTAATATGTCAAAACCGCCATCACAGCGTGCCGCTAATCTAGGAGCCAACTGATATTAAAGGCTCGTAGGTCAGATGAGCCTTTTTGTACGGAGGAGAATGAGAAGCATCAAAACAGCAGGCTATTGAGGCCTACACAGCTGTGTATGGGACTCGTGACTAAAGACATTCGTACCGCTGTCCATTAAACTCCTTCTCGGAACACAAGTGTATCGAGCCGGTCAATGGCCAAAGGGCAGATACCGGCTCTTCCCCTCGGGTTTGAATGGGAAACCGGGAGCGTTTAGTGGAGCGATGGGATGAACATTGCTCAGACTAGAATAACAAACAGCCGTGATGCTTTAACGCCACACGATTATTAGTTTCATTGCACTTAAATGTACAGTAGTAGTGATATTACTGGGTATATGAGACCCGTCTCGGTGTAGTGGACGCATGGCAGTGCCAGACAGTAAATGCTTAGTTACTATTTGGCACTGAAATATCTAAGGGTAGACGTGACGCTTACCATTAGGTGTACGATCTGCTCGTCTTGTGACAAATTGCAAAAAAAACAGTAAGAATATTAAAATAATAATTACTCTTTTGAAACTACCAACATTCAAAACACGAAACAAAGTTTTTCCATAACCATTAAAAACAAGTCCCGTTGCATCATCTGTAAATGCCATTACTTTACAGAAATTAAATTTACATTCTAATAATTCACATTTTCATTACTGTGTACAACAAAGTCAATTTACACCCATTCAAAGGCAAATGCATCCGAATTGTGGACAATTTGTAAAACCATGTTGTGATTTCGTCGAAAACGTATACGTATTTCCATGCAAAACTTTTAATGGCCGCACATATATTTTCCTTTTAACGTTCTAGACTAATAACGGTGTGATGTTAGGCCATTTTGTACTTTACACACAAAGGGTAAAGTACATTTTTAGCTAACGTTCATGAATGGTGTAGTTAAACCTGAAAGTGGCTGTGGGGTTTTAGTAAATCAGATAAGACACATAGTATTTGTCTTTTTATAGAGTGAGAATTTTATGAAGCGATTATGTATGTATTTAAACACCAGTATTTAAAGTAACAACATGATCGAGTACCAATTAAGCATAATGGCTAAAAAATCTGTTATCACACCTATAAAACATCGTGAGGGATACCTCCATAGTCAAGCTGTGTAGTCATATTATAATTTATTCAGTTCCTTTGTTAAAAAGTTACAAATGCGGCAGGCGTACCCTGGCAAAACCGCGACAAACTATTGTAAAAATAACATTATCAAATTTGATAAACATGATAAATATAAAAATTCACAAATATGTTTTACAAAAGAAATATCCCATAATCATCAGCAACACGAAAAATTATTTGATTCCGTTTACACACATTTTTTATTAACCCTTACCTAACAAGCAGAAAAAGCAATTCAATTCCATTGTCGGCCGGATCAATTTGCGGAACGGAATTTTCTAAATTGGCACCGTTTGTCATCGTTCAGTTCAAGGAAACATTGTCTCCGGTGAAATCATACCAATTTCAGATCTCTTCAAACGCTATTGTTACTCACCTTTGCAGAGACATTGTGGATTACTAAGCAATTTTCCGCAAGTTTTCTCATGCATTATGCTACATTTATTTGCATTATTTTGGTTTTTGGAAATGCCGGCTGATAGTGTTTGGCAAGGAATCAGACTTTGGCAGAGAACAGCAAATGAAAGGTTTCTCATGCATTATGCTACATTTATTTGCATTATTTTGGTTTTTGATAATGCTGGCTTATTGTATTTGGCAATGAATTAGACTTAGGAAAAGAAAAACAAAATGAACCCTGATGCCTCTTTCATGTTTTCAAAGATGTAAAAAAAATGTATCATTACTTTGATATGATGACAGGATGATAATCTTTGAAATATATAAAACACAACAGAAAAAAATAAAACAGATATATAAAATAATGTATGTATACATACTTTATTTTATTTTATTAATGAACCAGCAACAAATACGTATGTAAGAACCAGCGTTAAACAGGTGTGTAACTAAAATTGTGCCCATCTCCAGAATTGAATTATAGACATATTTATAAACACATAAAATGTTACAAATATATTTTCAAGCTCAACAATCCTTTTTTGTCAGATATCAGTTATAGGTAACCAAAGTTTCTCGATCCATCGGTTCAACTTATAATGATGACGAAACTCCGTGTAAGAAACTTGTTCGATAAAAGCATTGACACAGTATTGAGTATGGAACAGTAAAGTGATGCTAATTTAATCTTTGACTTTTGAGGAAAATAAATTGTATAATAAAGAACCAAACGATACAAAAAAGAGGTCCACTCCTGTGCATATTCTATATTCATACCAATTTTATAAATGTATTTTAACTCTTTATTCACTAAACCGATTATGATGAGATATTGTGAAAACGTAAATAAACCTTGGAACAAGACAGTGGCTACTTTTCATCCCATAAAACAGAGATAGAAGTGTCTAAAATATCACATATTTGTAGGATAACTCCACATAATCTACGAGTGCGGTACCGTGGACAAAAGGCTAGTAATAGTATTATTCTATTATTTATTAATTAAATATAAAGATTTAACCTTCGTTAACACCAACCACAATTGTTCAAGTTACTTATTTTAGGTCAGATCTATAAAAACAACCAGATACTATTATACTACATCTCTATCAAAATAGACTAATCTTATAGAAGATACAACGACTCACTGCACCTTAGTTTCTTAGGGCAAAAACCTAAAGAAGTTTGGGAAGCGAAACGATTGGGCCGAATTATAGTACGGGCATAATTTGGGTAAGTTTATGTTAAGTTGCTACTGGGAAAGGTTTAAGGGTAGTTTTGTAACGGGGAGAAATTGGATCGCACAACGCGAGGCTACTCAGCGGTAAAGTATTTGGATGTTTTTTTTGTTTTAATAATATTTTTGGCGTTAGGTGTAACATGAAGGCTTTTTTCTGATTTAAATGCCCCTCGTTACACAGCTAAAACCTGATTTGTAATATTGTAGTGACTTTAATTAAACCTTCGTAACCTCCAAATAGAAGTGGTAAGGAGATGCTGTTTGACAACACAAATGGGCCGGTTCGTCCGGTGAAGCACCATCCTCTCACATAACACCGTGCAATAATAGTGACTACTATTGTATTTTGTCTGATTTATGAGAGTGCTGGAGGCCCACACCCCCCATACCATACCCCTATAGACCGGCAACGCATCAGCGATCCCATTGGTGTTGTAGGCGTCCATGGGCGGCGGTGATTGCTCACCATCAGGCGACCCACTGGCTCGTTTGCCGCCTCTGACATGAAAAAAAATTGAACTAGACCATAGGGCATAGCTACATATTAGAGCCTGTCAATCGCGTTTGTTCCTTTTCAGTGTGAAGGGGAAATTCGGGAGAGTTTAGAGAGTATTATAGACGAACGCTCTTAGTCCTGATAAACAACATCAAAGAGTAACTGGAGACATTTAATCCTTATCTCTAATAAAAGAAACAAAAAAATATGAAAATACGGAAAAGAAGAGTCATCAATTTTAATTAAAAACCAAATACTTCGTAATTTCATTTTCAAGTTAAGATTGCAGATCCCTTCTTACTTCCACCTTCCACCCTTTAATTCTATATCTATATTTATCAGTTTCGTCCTCCGTTTCGTTTTCTACCTTAATTAATTACAATTACGTGGCTCACTGGTAATGAAACCCGGGGGAGGCAAGAATGCCTTTATAAATATCCACTTGTTAATTCTTTTTACTGGCTCGGTAGGGTCACCAAGATGATAGGCGGATTTGTTTTTGTAACACTTCAAAGGGAGATACCGTACCGTTTTTTGTGAACAGAACGTTACGCAACATCATTTCTTGTGGGAAAACAAGGATGGGTATTACACGTAGGCTCAGCGTAGATGTCGATCCCCTACCGTTCTCAAAGAAGGGAACCTTCACAGTTTATATTAATTGAACGTGAAGCTACGGGGGTTTTTAGTTACTTCTACGTATAGTAGTTTTCTCTGTCAGGCCTAACTTGCTATGGAAGATATGAATTGGTTAACACTTAGAATACTTTCTGGTCGTCATAAATATGTTATTTGAGAGTTTAGAGCCAAAACATTTAGTGAATTGGATGTGAATGGCCTGGTGAGAAAAAATTCCGCAAGAAACTCAATAGTTATTATTTAAAGTGTTATTCCATGCGTAATCCAAATTCTCGACAAATACCCAAATCTGATTTTGGTAACAACACTAAAAGACAGATAACATAACAACAAGAAAAGTCCATTCCATACTATGGATTTTGGACTCCCTAGGCCCAGTTAATGAGGCGAGGGGAAAACATCGTTTGTTTTAGCGCAAATGAATGTAAATTGTCGAATTGGCTATTGAGAACTGAACAATCATTGTTGACTTTTATACTTGTCATTATTGTTATAGCGCACAGTAATGAAATTGAAATCATTGAAGTTGATGTAGCAGTTAAATTGTTCCGTAGGGATACAGAAGGTATAGTATGACCAAACTGCAATATCTTGGCTTTAAGTCTACTAGAAAATGTAAAATTACCATTTATGGACTCTCCTTCAATGATAGTCGATATACAAGATAAACGAAATAGCAACAATTTGCTTGGTCAGTTGTCAGAACGACGGCCGACATTGCACTACAATTACTAGCGTACATAGTACTTGTAACTCAATGACGGCCGATTTTTATAACGGTTTTCTCCCGTTCTTCGGAAGATATAGCTAGGGCCTGATTAAGCCTTTCGAAGAATTTGTATGATTTATTTTATTCTGGATTATTCTTCAAATGAATTTATATTTGAAGAAAGGTTAAAATTAATGCTCTTTTGCGACATTTAACGAAATTCCACAACTTTCGTGTATTGTCAAGAAGTTTTTTAAATTTATTTAACGCAAAATTTCCACGAACCTACTTTTGCATGTACGATTTATTAATGCAAAGTAATATGATACAACATTCTCGTAATTCTGAATTTAATTGGTACGAACAACTTTGCTAAAACACTCGCAAAAGTTTGTTATGGTGCCAATTTTTCCATTCTCAAAATACACGACAAATAACAACCAAATAATGAGCAATTACGAAAACCAGTTAGCTGGTTTGCTCGCTAATTAACTTGTTATCGGTACTATATAATTATGACATCCGTCGGAGTATAATTGGAGTATTATCCACGTATTATCTGTGATAATTCAGTGTAATTCAATACTGGATAATTAACATCGATGACGCTATGTTGATGAAAATGTTGACCGCATCTGTGGTCCTACGGTTGAACAGACTTGCTTGAATAAAATGCCTTGTACCCAGCCGTGACTCGGTTCTGAGTTCAATTTCCGGGTCGGTCAAGTTTTGTGTCGGATATTGCGAAAACATCTTGCCTTTGTGATCCCCAATACGTATTCGACAAGCATGTGATTAAGCCAGTACCCGTTGTAATGACTTTACAACTCCTGCAATAGCCCATTTGGCAGTTACGCTGCTTTAAATCTAGCCTTGAATAAACATTCATGAGATAAATATGTGATTGTCCAGCCACTAGATGCTAATTTGTATGAAGTTTATATATTTTTTTGTTTGCGTTGTTTTTAAACCCATAACACAAGTGCTCTAGCTATAGGGGTTCGATTTATCTAAGTAATTATCTTAATTGTTCTACTGGCTAATATTCCTAATGCAGAAATAGCCTAACATTTCTATAACTCCGTCATAAGCTACACTTGTCACTTGTCTTTTGACGTCAGCAAACGCTGGCACGCTTCCATTTCAAACCCACCTTTGTTGCGACGACACCTGTCATAAGATTCGCTTCCGATTCAATAACAACTGACCAGACGTTGACGTTCGATATCGGTATCCAGTAAACGTCAATTTAGTTCTTACTGACAATAACCCTACTCAGATTGTCAATACGTTATGTAGGGTTTATGTTTAGATCTAGCGCGCAGAAAACAAACCTTTAATTAGGTCCAGTTATACCACTGACTGAGATAAGTTTGTGAATTGTTTATTTGTATACAATATGTCGTGTTCTTTTTAGAGAATTGATAAAGAAAAAGATAAATTATCTGAAACTTATGTAACGCACTTTACGTCTAAGTTTATGGATGTCAGATGTCTATAACGCATATTGTCCTGATTTAGAAAGAGTACGATTGTACTATGATCCACGGTTTGGCAAGTCCAGTTATAACACTGGATTTTTGATGTTATGTGCTGGGTTGATTGTGTAGCGAGAAAACACAATTTGATAAATGATTGAGAGGAAATTGAATAAAAGAAATTATTAAAAAAATCAAGTTTCCTAAAATTGCACTGACGCGAAACTATAAAGTATGGATTTGCTGACACAAATAGTTGAAGTAAATACATAAATATCTTCGAACTAAAAAGTAAATATTTCCTCTTAATAAAAGGCTGTTCCCACTCTAATCCGGCAACAAACAAGACATCGAGCTCGCCACAATAGCGGCTCCGATAAACTGGCCCCCAGGCCTTTCCTTGCGTACACCCCGGATACAGGGTGTCCGAGAAACAGGGTAAGAAATACATCGGCTTTATCCTCTTTGTGACTAGGAAGTGCAAGCTCCTATGGTGTTTTAGACTGTTTTCACAGTATTTTTATATGACTGTTACGTATTCTACTTTTTAGAGAACTTGTTAGATCTTGATAGTAAATAAATATCTCTGGACATTATTCACACATCGCCATCTAGCCCCAAACTAAGCATTCAGCTTGTGCTATGGGTGCTAGACAACGGATAAACATTACTTACATACTTTTTTTTTGTAAATACATACATATTATACATAGAAACACCCAGACCGATACAAACAGACATGTTCATGCACACAAATGTTTGTACCGTGCGGGGATCGAACCCGCGACCTCTGGTGAAATAGCCGACTTCTCGACCATTACACCAAATGGCTCGTCAAACAAGTAGTGTATTTATTGTGCCGTAAAAAATGTATATTTTTATTAGAACGCCAAAAGGTCATTTACCAAATCGTGTCCCTACCCCATAAACAGACAAACAAAATATGTTAAAAAATTATTACAAAATAAAAATTAGTGCATACCAAACGGTGAATACATAGTGTTTTATATTTACAATCGTTTTGACCATAATAGTGACCCATAACCATGTTTCTGGCAAATATTTTTATTTAATTTGAAGCCTAAAAGTAAAATAATGCGATACAAATCCTAAAAGAGTGAAGAATTTTTTTATAAAACTTGAACTGGCTTGTTAATACTTAACAATATTAAACTGGGCTTCAAGGCTTTCTGCACGCAAGAAAACTTTACACACTAAAAAAGGACACCCTTTGCCTCTATGACGCAATAAATCGTCTATTTGGTGCACCAGAATACGGCCCTTCAAGGGAAGTGTTGATTAGTTTTCTTTCGGTCAGTTCATTTGCCTCTTGGGTGCCTTTGTAAACACACTCGACGGCGGAACTTTTCTGATTACGAAGAGTTTATTTGTTGAGAATTAGGAGTCAGATAACTTATTGAGACGTTCGGGCCGTTGATAATAAGGCTGTTTTAGGGATACTGTTCTTTTGTATCTGACGCAAGTAAATAAGATCAGACGAGTAGTGTTGAGACTAAAATAATTAAAGCTGTTGAGTTATCAGTACGTGGACAAATGGCGTTTTTGAAATAGTATTTTTTTTTGGTTAGATTGTAACATGCATTTAAAATCTTGTACGGTCAACGGCACACCACGGTAAACACTTGCAGTTCGATAATAGCACTTATGCCCCCGACATATGAGGGGTACAAAGTCCAAAGTGTATAGTCTGAGCCTCTGAGGTGTTTTTGACTGTACACAAAACTTTAGTAATATTGTTGTATCTTTAAAAATCACAGATTTTGCTCGAAATACATATATTCTGTAAGATATTATGACTTTTTATGCTCGATATTAAATTTAAGATTATTGGTTACTTTTTGAATTCAATGATTTTAATAATTTAAGTAATTTTTTGTCATTTAAATAATATAATTATGCATATTTTATTAAATAGTGCAACGTCTAAAAAGATACCCACTTCTCAACACACATTGAAAAAAGGGCTAACTGAGAAAAAAAACAACTTAATGGTCGCAAATAAACCCACATTACACCTTCACATTGTGCTCCGCTGAAATACCGGGAGCGCCAAGCAATGGCCGTAGACATCCATTGTTGTTTGCCCTACAGACCCTTGCCACAGTACGGAGAACAGCCGTAGGTAGTTTTAAAGTACTCTTGATGTTGTAAATGGATGAACTTTTCTACTTAAAAAGGGGTAAAGAGGCTTATAAGCCTGTGTACCTAGGTATATTTAACTAAATCTCAGAATTAGCGCATGCTATTTCTAGCATGTTATATTTGATAACTAAGAAAATTTTAAGTTTATATGGTGTCCAAATTGGAAATACCTACTACTTCTATACATTTTTTTATGATAGTAATTGTTAATGATTTGACGGGTTAGCTTAAAACCTCGTAAAATCTTATGTCATGATATTGTTGGCAGTGTTTCTATAACATGATTATATAGTAAACTTGAAGTGTTAAGTAAAGGTCTCGGTAGATAATATCTTTTATGTACCATAAAACTAAGCTTAAATCATAAACGAAACTCCTTATAAAAAACCTAAAACAAACCCAAGTTTGTATTTTACCCAGAAATGGCTCTGAATTGGCCGACAATCGATTTCATTGAGATTTTCAAAAATGATTGCAATTGCACTGCAGTAATATATGTCATTCGCATGATGCCACGAAATTCAAATTTCTACATTGTAACGCCCAGAAAAAATAATATCATTTCTTCCATTCTCCTTTTGTTTACGTCTACTTACCACATCCATTTATCATGTGTCGGGGGAATGTATGCGTACGCCCTGCAACTCACTGCCATTTGTATACTTACTGTGCCTTTATACATGGCCGTTATAAATTATGGCAACACTGTGAAAACACCCGTGGACCGCGAGGGTCCAGGAAGGAAAAACCGACCGGATAGCCAAGCGTTAAGTGTAAGAAATGCTGTGGTTTGGACTGCGTTCTTCGTAATTAATTGCTGTTAGTATTTTTATGTACCGTACTTGAGATTTTTGTATGCTTAATGCCCACTCACACAAAACATTCCACATTTTACGAAGCCAAAGGTTATAGAGTGACTCAATCACCGGATTAGAATGTCGCTATCTGTCGAGAAATATCAGCAAGTAATTCGATACATACTTATACTTTTCAATGTTTTTTATTTTAACATTTTAAAAATCAATCTCCATCAAATTTCTGAGCAAAGGTAGATTTAAAAATAAGTATATTTTTATCTCGTAAACTATTATTTATTTACTTCTTATAAAATAAATTAAAGATTGGGCCCCAGTGGACCAAACAGTGACTTCTTTTGTTCTTTCAAATAAATTCATAAAATAACAGTAGTAATAAAATTATTGTCAGCACCACTCACTCACAATCAAAACGAAAGAAACGAATCAATGAATTCAGTCCACCCATCGTTTTTAATTAATTTATCATTGTTTTCTCAAATTATTGTCGTTTCTGCAAATGACTACTATTCAGAGCAGTCAGATAGTCCTCACCGAACAATTTGGACTTGAAACTTCATTCCAACAAAACAATTCGGGCAATTAACTTTGACCCAATCACTTAAAATCCTCCCCTAGTCCGGAATGAGGACAACAGGAAAATGAGCACGCGAGTTGTAAGAGTCAATTTGAGGTCTGTAGGTCAATTTGGGTAGATTCAAATAGAGTTTTATTTACACTAATTGACATTATTTACCTCCATCCTGGAGGAGAACGAGTTTAATACTCGTATTCTACTGGATAGCTACTACTCGTACGTGAAATTAGTCAACATCGATTATGTTATAGGGTCGTCGCGTCTGATCCCGGTATCCGCTTTATTATTCTAAGACTCAAACGTAGGTACAGGGTGAGAGCCACGTGACAGCACCTTGAGTGACGTTTCTCTTTTAGGTGCTTCTTCATAGAATGCCTGGCTGCACAGTGTAGCAGTAAAAATGAAAGAATTTTGAAAATAAAATTAATATAGAGTCTTTCAAACAGTACGTTGACAGATCATTAAAACACCCAGTTTTATACGTAATTAAAGATTTTATTTAACAAGTCTAAGCAATTTGGCATGACGATGAAAATTTCCCGAAAGTACAAAAATGTTAAACATAGTATGTTTGAATACAAATTAAAACACCTAGTATGTAGCTCAAGCGACTTACTAAGTTATGAATATGAAATACCAGATTGCTATGTTTTGAATTTGGAGCTGATTGTAAAAACATTTCGTTTAGCCAGTCTCACTGGCGCGCGAGCATCAGCGTTCCACATTTAAAAATATTCGAATTTCGCGAGAACTTCTTTATCTGATAAATTCAAACACACCCCGTTTCAAATTCAAAAGAATGACCTGCCCCGGGGAGATTCCGTTTGGATCCAAAAATTCCATATCTCGCAACAAATCCAAACGAAATGCAATCCATTTGATATTCAAATTGCGAAACGAATATGAATAAGTATCGCTACGTCTTACGAAGTCCGTGGCCGACATTTTGTTTTATTATTAACACTCCAATGCTCGCGTCTTTAGGCAGTGTAACGAAATTTATTGGGGTTACATGTGGCATTTATGAAAGATGGCGTTTCTGTAGAGCACATACCGATGAAGGGCCTTTTACCCACTTCAGAGTAAGTTTTCAATAGTGCTCATTGACAGCTAATAAAGATGCAAAATGTTAATGGCAGTTGAGTTGGTAGTCGACAGAAGTATGTAATATTTTTGTTCTGGTCAATGAATATTTAAAGGAAAAGATAACAAATAATTTTTTGTGTATAATAATATTCTATAAACAATATCTGGTCACTTACTAAAAACAAAAAAAGATCTCTGCATTAAAAAATTAAAACCTAATTTTGTTTATTAATTCTTAACATTGAAATGTGATCCAATTTAAAAGCTGAAAAAAAAATGAGTTTCCTAACAAAAATATTATACAAGGCTTCAAAACAATAAGCAATTACATAAAGTTGATTGCATTGCATTAACATCACAATATTGAACAGAATTAAATAATTCACAAAGGTAAAAAAGAAGGAACAGATTAAATTATCCAAAAACCAAGAGGACCCCACAGTACCTTTAAGTTATTTAAGGGTTAACTCGTATCACACAGATGTCACCCCGGCTCACGTAAGAACAGTACATCATTCGGATATCTTATGAATATGCATTGTTTCTGTTATTTGACAGGGCCAGAAGGGAATAAAAAGGGTAAAGTAAATGAGAATTGATGGAAGAGAATAAATTATGTAATTGGGTTTATTTTTTTATTTAAATTAGGCAGAAAAGCAACCGTCCTGTTCGATCGTAAGCGGCCTGTTTTATTCAGGGAGTCATACGAAGAAACATTACAGGTAGGGCCGGTCAACCGTCAACAAGGCTAGCACTGGCTCGTCCCTCTTTCGTGTAAAGTAAAAAGCAAGTAAATGTAGTGGGTAGTGTCATGGGTGTGGATTTTTAGTCTCCAGTCCCAAATACTATGGCGGCACGTTATGATGGCCATTTGGACATACCTACTACAATACATGATTTTTATAACGCTTTCGCACTCTTTATATTGTTTAAATGCTGTTTTTAATTTTAGAGTGGTTTTTTAAACCGCTGCTTTGGGCTTTAATATACTACAGTTACATAATTTTAGCACATTCTCACAAATCACCTGTAGTAGTAGTTATCCAGACGTATTATATGTTTTAGTACCAACCAAAACCTCGGCTGTACCGAAACCACATCTTCCAGGTTTTAAGAGGAAGTTTGGTGACTGAGGTGGTCAACTAGACTGGATTTACTGGTATTTTTGTCATACAATGTCTTTATTAGTATAAATGCAAAACAGCTAACGCCAAATGTTGAACATAAAAGCTAATTACATAATATTATATTTGATGCAATCTTGAATTGTTTCTAAGTGGCTTTTAGTAGCATATGGGGATTGCAATAGTAAGTGCAAGCGAACTAATCTGTAGTAAGTAAGGGCGTGTCCTCACTTACAGTCAGTGTAATTGGACTTATCAAAATAGTAGCTTGAATGAACGTTCCAATTAATTATTCATATTTTTACTTCTCAAAGAAGTGTGCCTATCACAATCATCTAACAACTTAATCAGGTCAAAAGTTAAGAAAGTTCTGCTTAAGTAAATTAACAGATATTATACGAAGTACAAAATCCCTAAATCTTACTAACTTACTAATCCATACGTAAATGTGAAACCGAACCAGTTACAGGATTACTTTAATGACTATAATTGGTTTTTGAACATAATTGGTTTGTTAGTATCAAAATTGAATTTGTGAATTTATAATTGATAGCTGATACGAGTAAGTAAAGTCACAAAATGCGGGCAAATAGTACAGTCCTTCAGTGATTTTGAAATGGCGAATGATAACTAATGTTACCGATATAGCCAATAGAAGTGACAATTGGAAAACACATGGCTAGAAGAACTGACGTCGTCTAAAGTGGAAAGGTCCTCGAGAAGTGAAAACGGATCGGGAGACACAGCCGTGGTAGGCTCCACACATAGTGGATCGATAACTTAGGAATGATCGTAGGAATTCACTAAATATTGGCCGCAGGAAAGATCAGTTTAGAGATAATAAATTAGGGTAGGCCTTGTAACGAACGCTCCTACCTACTCTGATTTTTATTCTTGTTAGGCCAATAAATACTCGTCTATATCCTACGTTGTTATTTGACGTAGTAGTAACTCAAGTTCTATAAGGCTGTGATAGAGATTTATGAAAAATCGTGGAGAGTCTACAATTTCAAGGTTCTTTCATATTCCTTCCTATATCCTGAAAGCTTATGGATACAAGACAATTCTATTGATAAGTACTTACACCTACCTATAATGTATTAAAGAATACTAAATTCGATCGATTTGCTCGTCACTATGATGCGTTTTATCTTAATAATAATAATAACAATAATAATAACATTTATTTCTATTTAAATAGAATACTATCGATTAATTCGATTATAATCAATTATATTGAATAAAGTAGGATTACATCAGCGTCGTTTTACACTCTCGATTATCATAACGGTTGTCAATATTTGAGCTCCATTTGTACCATCGATTAATAATCGATGCACAATCAATTTTACGGCAACACTAGTAGGCAGTCGGATGATAAACATTAGAACTATTTATCTATTTATGAAAGATTTAAGAATCTCCTTTATTTTCTTAGTAAATGCGAATATCCGTGATGAACAATAAAACCATTTTTTACTTGTTTGTAAACAAAATAGGCCCTTTGTCTTCGTATATTTATCTATCTGTATGTATGTTAGCCTGTAATATATTTATTATTATGGTCATTAGTTTCTTAAATTTATGTTACTTGAAAATTAGCCGGTTATTATTTTTATTGTTATTTGGCAACTCTGTATAGTGATGAAAATAACCTACCTAGCAAACTTCATAGAGATACATAAACCACATCAAGTCCGTTCCCTTTTGTCTAGGAATTTAATTTAATCCCAATGATATTCTATCTATGACAAGTTAACATAATATTTAGGTATTGATTTTTGATGAACGCACTGGTCTTTCGTAGTACCCTTATTATGAAAGTAATTCTTTATCCTAAGTTCTCAGTCTATTCGACATCATAGGTAATGTATTTTCATATTTATAACCAATGACATGTATGTACACTAATTTTAGATTTTTTTGTGCTAAGTCGAGAGATACCAATAACAAAATTACTCTATAATTGTCTATGGATCCTCCCCGCCTATACCTCTTAAGTGTTTATTTTATCAAATACATTATTTACTAAATTATTCAGGACTTTTTTATGAATAAAATTAATTTATTTACAAGTGATCTTGGTAACACTATTATTTTATCTATGGCATCACCGATTGTTAGTCTTTGCTTCATACGATGCTCCAAAATTATAAAAAAATAAAGTCAAATGTCAATGTGACACTTTGAAAGGTATTCTATTATAATTACAACAACAACTTTCTTTGAAAATAAATTTGTTTGAAGTGAAAACCATTGATTCGAAGGCATTAGGATGTACTACCAATTTCCCAAGGATATCTACAAGGAATATGGACAACTCAAAGGTAATCGCAACAATCTTAACTAGTCTCCATGCCCTATCTTTTTGTCTCGTCTATTATCACATCGTAATCAAGTACAATTAAATTAAAATATAACGATTGAATCATTTGTTCCAATGAGGTTGATCTGTTACAGCCTGTATCCAGCAGTGTGCGGCTCTAGGTTGATGATCTTTAAAAAAATTCCTGACGTTATTCATACGCTATCAATTTGCATCAAACGCTCCCTAAATTCCTTTGTAATACAAACTCGAGGCGCGGTATTTCGGCTAGAGATGTGCCGAGTCTCACTGACTCGTATACCTAGCAGGTACTCAGTACTCGAGAATATAAAATACTGTATTTGATCGAATCCACCATACTCGAATACGTGACGGTATTCTAATCCTACGTCGTTAAATAGCAACTTAGAAGGTTTACTTGTTCATTGTGAACGTGAAATATGGAAATAAGGTTTTAAATATGGAACTTCTTTATACTTATATTATTTGTGATGAAAGAAAATAACGAAATACAAGCTCGATTAAAAAGCACTAGAGATGACGAAATATTTGAATAACCGTGCTAGTACTCGCTAATCTGTCCAAATCTTCAGACTCGAGTACAATGAATACCAATACTATGTATTCGAATACTAAAAATAGACAACACGGTACATCACTAATTTCGTCCGCCCGAATATCCCAAACGCTAAGCCGCTCCAAGGTTAAGCGAATAGGCCTCGTTCAGTAAACACGCGCCCTCACATCTTCACTTAACATCACGCGATTGCTTATCGTATAGGAAAGCACCTTTATAGAGGTTTACCTTAGCTTTATTTAAGGGTTAACCTTAGGCTTTATAGGCGGCTGTAAAACTGTAAGTGTTGAATTTCAGGTTGAGAGTAATAACAAAAAGGTAACATTGAATCAGTTGTAAAAGATTTTAGTTCAAAAATGTATTTTATTTTACTGTGAGATGTATTTTATTTTAATCATTACAACTCACCGCTTGGTGGAAGGAGTGAGGATATATTATGTGGATCACTTCATCTCGTGCTAAAGCCTGTTTTAGAAAGGTCCCTCTGGTTAATAGCCACAAGGCTGGTACCGGCTTGTCCCAATCGGGTGTGAAGGAGAAACCGGGAGAGTTTAGTGGGTAGTGGACGCTTTAGTCTCGAGTCCCACACACGGCCGCAGGTGTAGCTAGCCTGCGGTTATGGTGCATAAACGCATTCTCCTCCGAAAAAAAAAAGAGTGTCATTAACCCTAACTGACCTGACCATAGCGACCCAAGGTTTGAAAACCTCACCACTGCTAAAATGATGTTCGTTGAAATTGGCCATCTTCCTTTGACTAATAGTAGTTTAAACCACTACGAAATGGTGTACCTACTAAAAAGTTATTAAGTCAATTGCAACATAAAAATACTGTTAAAAAATACTAGTGTTTTTGAAAAATTTCTTGTCGGCAACTAGTTGATTATAAAGAAAAAAAATCTTTATTCGCAACTAGTTGCCGACAAAGAATAAAAATGTCTTTTTCGCAACCGGTTGCGAAGTTTGGTTGCCAACACGGCCGAAAGGGTTTTATTCACAAACCCGACAAATGTAATATATTCCTTTAATATAGAGGTAAGGCAATTATCTTTAAATTATTATAATTAAACTGATACTTCAGAGCGTGTGCACCTTGTCCAATATCATAAAATTAAGGCTACAATGCGTTGTGTATCTTTTCAAATAATCAAATTAAGGCCGCATCGCGCATCAGAGATAAAATGAATTTTGCTTCAGAATATTACGTAACTGACATTATCAAATAGGTACCGGGGCCTTACTCAGCCCTCTGGCTCTCTCTCTACAGTATAGAACACATTCAGTAAAACTACTAAGTTTTGTCGAGCTTGTGACAGATTTGTAAATGGTCTAAGCTTGAGTTGCTGCAAGGTTTGTAGATTAAAATCTTAGTTGGAAAAAAAGTTTATTTTAATATTACTGGAAATATTTGGAAGTAAGTTATTGTGTTTGTTAAGTTGTTATAATGTTTGTCAGAATCAACGAGGTATTGTAAACAAAAACACAAATAAACATCTAAACACTAAGAAATCTCAAGTATGCACTAAATAAGTTTTTTTAATGGAAATTGAACTATGACGCCTTTTTTTAGAAGAGAATATACATTTTGGGACCATTATTACAGGCTACTACGAGACCTATGCTAGTCCTTTGGATTCCCGTCCCAAGTATAGGTACCGGCAAACTTGTTGAACATCGCGATGTTCAACAACCCATATTGCGCGATATTGATCTAGCGCGCAGGCTTGTCAAAAATTCAAAATTCGTGTTACCTGTACCATACATGCTATCAAGCCAATCATCATTTTATAACTTCATTGATCCATGCTATTTTACTTGAAGTGAGATCAACAAATAAAAATAAAGGATGTAAACGTTCCCTGCAAACAAGAAGGCGATATTTCTTTCTCGTTCAAATACAAATTTGCTATTTAAGAATTTATAGGATTAATTTGACAATTTTGACATTTATGATTTGGTTCCACCAGCTCCATTCCATCATCGAACTACTACACTCGGTCGGACGGAGACTCCATCCGTATACAGTGGAGCTACCGCGCGTCGAATTAAGCGATTTGGTTCATCTTTCTTGACACGGACCGCGCGTAAGTGAAATTTTCTGCCGGGATCTGTCTTTCCTACACAATAAAACTTGGGGCTCTTCAAGGCCAGAATTAACAGGCTTTTCCTAAGCAAGTGCGCTCCATCTTAGACCGCATAGTTGCTTAAGATCAGGCAACTTTATGGTCAAGACCCTAGTGCTAGCTTAGTCCAAACATAAAAAAAATATATCAAAGAAAGTGTATGAAGTGAACATTCAAACTCACTGCCACAACCAGTACTGTGAGTGTAAATGTTTACGTCGCGATGCGTGTTGCGTAATTGCCGACTACGCAGCAACGCTTGCGTGAACTGCGAGTTTATTATTTAATATAATATCACCTGCTGACGTCACATCGCTCGTCAAAGTCATACCTTTCATGTCGAAAGGGATTCCGGTTCGTCAGCTCTGATTTCTGTGGTTGTTAATAATTGACAATAATTTACTGTGTTGAAGGCGGTTTTAAATGTCATATAGAAGCGAGACCACAAAACGAAAAAATGCTTAAAGGAATTATCATTGAGATATATAGAAAAAATAAGCATTTATTACAAATTATTTTGATATCGATGTATTACAGCTGTTGTTTAAGGTTATTTTCATATCTCAAGCTGGTTTAAACGTGTAGTTTGAAAGTACAGACCTATCTAGCTTGTAAACATCTCATTTAAACCTATTTTCATTTCATTCTTATAAGACAACGACGTCACAAACATACATTGCGAGTACATATTTATGAGTACATCTGATCCCAAAGTTAGTAGCCTAAGCATTTCTGTTATGTGTATTAGAAATCACGTTATATAAACAAATTTTGGTTTGTGGTAGGGCTTTGTCACAGTCTGACTGGCTAGCTACCACCCCCACAGGTGAAATCTGCCGCCATAACAGCTCTGGCTGTGTTCCGGCAGTACTAATGGTGGGAGCCAGTACACTTGAAATCTTAGGCTCGAAGATCAGATGAGCCTACAGTCTGGCAGCACATTGAGCGACGCTTCCTGGTGAAGTGTCCCTCAATGGAATAGGCCGCAGTGGCCGCTTACCATCAGGTGGGCTGCGTGTCTGTTTGCCAACTGATGTGGTATATAAAAAAATACAAATAAACATGAGGATTGTTCTGAGTGGGGTTCGAACCCAGGACCCTTGGTGCATGCACAGCAAGGTCACTACCGAATGCGCCATCGGGCCAGTCAAAATACCTGTTAGTTAACCTTTAAAATACTCTTTATTTTATCAGTGTCTGCTACGGTATGTTTGGTCTCTTTGAAAGTTACAAATAATTACCGTTTACCTACTATTTAAAAATAGAGCTGTTAAAACATTATTGAAATATATATTTTAAAAGCCTGAACGGTCACTACGATCACAAAAGCATTTTACGTCGGATATACAATACCCACGAGTATTGCACGCACTCACTCAGCATTCATAGAGCGCCTTCTCCAATAATAAAACATGAGTGTTCAGCATGTTTATCCATTATTCAACAACTATTAACCTATCTGTCTCCCCTGGAACACACGGGTATGTACATACGTTTTATTACTCTGTTTACGGGGAAAAATTTATAGGGATACGTAAAAATATTGGTGTTGTCCCGGTGGGAATTCGATCCGGAGATGTTGATAAACAAGGTATCCTTGGTTCTCTGCAAAGTTCTTTTTTATGTTTGTTCAGTTGGTAGACATGTGCGTAACCCACATGAGAGTAAGCGATCACTGTGAATTATTCCATTGAAAAGGCATTTAGGCTGCTTTTAGTGTTATGCGGACCGTCAGTACGGGTCACTCCGCGCAGAGCCAATCTGTATTGAGCTTCTAGGAGCGTTAAGAGTAATGCAGACGGGGTCGGTACTGGTCTAAGATCCCACTGCTCAATTCTGCAGGTATCTGTTTTTTTGATACAACTAATTTTAAATGAATGTTAAGGAAATATGTAATGGATTAGGGATAGATTGCGTATAAAAAATTGGCCGCAAGTAAAAAAAAAATTTTTTGTATTATTAATTCGCTAGTATAATAGGCAACCATATGTTTTTTTAATGAATTTTACGACATTTGAAAGATAATAATGTCACAAATTGAAAAAAATAAAACAGGTGAGTGTAAACTGATATAACTGTTAACAGCTGGCAACCCTACGTTGCGGCTGACTGAGAGCTGGCAACCATATTTTTTTCAATTTGTGACATCATTACCTTTCAAATGTCGTAAAATTCATTAAAAAAACATATTATAGTTACAAGTAATATTAGCGAATTAAAAATAAAAAATTTTTTTTTTTACTTGCGGCAAATTTTTTTTAGGCAACGTATCCCTAATTCATTGCATACTTCCTTATCATTCATTTAAAATAAGTTGCATCGAAAAAACAGATACCTGCAGAATCATGCAGTGGGATCTCATACTATACGGACGATCGTCCGGCGGATAGCTCCGCAGCTGCCCGCCGGTATGGAACGCTCGGCACAGAGTGACCCGTACTGACGGTCCGCATAACACTAAAACCAGCCTTAACCAGGAAGCATTGCTCAATGCCTTGT
The DNA here is from genome assembly GCA_949319885.1 of Mecyna flavalis. Taxonomy (NCBI): domain Eukaryota; kingdom Metazoa; phylum Arthropoda; class Insecta; order Lepidoptera; family Crambidae; genus Mecyna; species Mecyna flavalis. Next base: position 20,075,450 of record OX439427.1, read on the forward strand.
CTTACTGTACGGTCCTCTTATCTTATTTTTTTTACGTGTAAAGAAATTATAAGTCGAAATGGACAGTGTTTTTTTTACTGCGCTTAGTTTGATGAATGATATTACTAGGGGCTCAAATTTTCCTTCCCTTTGCCTCCTTCTTATACCATTACATAGCCGTTTCTTCATTTTTTTTCTCATAAACGGGCAACCGTTCTCATTTCAGAAGTTATCCGTGCTGTGACCCTACTGGTGTTACAAGCTCTAGAAAAATTAAGAGCGTTGAAAGGAGAACCTATTTACCAAAGTAGTATATCAAAAAAGCTACGTGCCCACCTAATATTCTGAATTACATTACAAACAAAGTTCAAAGACGAAAACACAAGTCCCCGCACGAGTTACACGTTACAAGACATCCCGACTAGAACCGCAATTTACTTAAAAGGAATGCTTTTGTGACGTCACTGGATGGAATTGGTAATAAATCGTGTGCAGTCTTAGCTTCGTAAACGTTCGCGAAAGATTCATGGATTTATTATTGCACTGGAGTTAATAAATCTAAAGCGCCCCGGTTGGATGCATACAGTAATTAAATTCACTTCAAGTGCTGCGAAATAAGAAAATAGAGAATAGCCAAAATGAGCAATTTATTCCTTTCGTCGAAGTGTTATTTCAATAAATAAAAGTACCTAAATTATTATTTTTTGAGCGTTTTCCGATCTCAGGAAATGCTTGCACTATGATCCAGGATTGGCAAGATTAGCTGTTATTAAATAGGAGCGATTGTAAACTGGTCTCCAAAACCCTTAAACATTTAGACCGACTAGACCCACGCGGTTCCAAATGGGCTATTTCAGTTGACTTCTGAATTGTAGTTAAAAAATGTGCTTTATCTAAATAATACGATGTGTGCTTATTTTTAACTTTGAGTAGATTGAAGACATGAAAAGCAAAAACTGTGTTTTCCTGCTTATATACTGTTTGAACTAAAACCAACTATACATTTCTTTTACTAACATTTTGCATTTACCTACCGCATTAACATGCAGTCTTGGTTAACTTCACCACTGTATGTAGGACACTTACAAATCGCTAGTTACGACCCCGCGACAAAACCCGCCTTAATTAAGTCGTTGGGCACAAAACAGGGATCTCAACATCCGTGACGTCACTCCAACGCGATTTACATAGAGTAAGAGCAGAACTCAACATATCAACGGAGCACTAACAATGTACGAAACAGCGCACGTCTGCGTACTCTGAATATATTGTAGCTGTCACTCCGCTGTCGTATTTGGTCCTGTGCGAATGGTGTGAATTACGGGATGTCGCGTTTTGAGACAACCTCCGTGGTGCAGTGGTTAGTTAGTCGCACTTTAAAGCGATAGGGGTACAATCTAAGTAGGACCAAATTTCTTTAAGAGTATGTACCAGATATCCGTCGCAATTCTTTTATATTTTCTTCACAACACAACAAGTGACAAATCGCATACGTCCAGTAGGGCTATACTTTATGTAAGATATTCTGAAAATCACTTGCCCAGCGTCCTGCTAAAGCAAGTGCCTAACAGAAACAATAACTTATAAATAGTTATTTATGTGACTGTTGCATATTGAGGGTCATTAAAATACGAATGTGGTTTTATGAAACGAACGAAGTGAGTTTCATAAAAGGATCACATGAGTATTTTAATGCCTAATTATGTACAGTCACATACATAACTTTATCTTCATTCATACGATAAATGTCTATTTTAAAGTCAGGATCGATGTGAAACCGCGTGGAATATAATCCGTAGTACCAGGAGAGCAGAGAAGAACAAGAAGCTAGGCTAGATCGCGTCTTTCAAACTCTTTGATTATATGAATAGTTACGCTGCGGTTATGCTCTCCTGGTACCTTTGAAAATACATCAAGATGTTTTGCTTACATATGTTAGCTTCAAATCCATTAATTTTTAATTTTTAAAACGACGTTCGAAATTTGAACGTTATTAAAGTATCGGTTACCGATACTAAAATGTAAACATTACGATGCAGCCACAGATACTTATATCTAAATGTAGGGCGTTTGCTCATCGCTCCTGACTATAAAATAGACATATTATGGTATGGATGTAGATAAAATAATTAATGTAGGGCAAGGTAGCCAGTACACTTTATCAAAGGCTCGAAGATAACAGGAGCCTACAGTGTGGCAACATATTATACACCCTTCCTTGTTAACACTCGTGAGTATAAGACATGATTTATGTTATCGTTTTTTTATTTTAATAGAATATGCCATAATTACGTTACCCCTGAGGTAGACATCTTTTGCTGCTATCTGATGAAGAATAAAAAATACCTCGGTTATAACCATTATAACCCGCAAATGTTGACGTTGTAAAATATGAAAAGAAAAAACGCCAGAATCGCTACCGTCTGTCATTTGCGCCATCAAAAGTAGTTGTACCTCAACCAAACCATTTTAAACGTTACGTCTATTATAATAGAAACTTTCAGCTCCTTCCCAACTCATCCCAGTTATGTGACACTAATACGTGTTTTGTCTGCGCTTGGTTTGAAGATGGCTCAAGGAAGGTATCATTTGAATAATTATGTTTCCTTCTTGGTAATAATGATTCGAATACAGGGTTGTTACACTTAGTAATATTGCGTTTACAATTACTTGACAATTGATATGGGTATTAATAGTTCCTTGTGAAATTGTAAAGGTACCTAGCGTGAGTTGGGTTTTTTTAGCTAAGGACTTCTTTAATTCACTAAAGTTACATGATGAGAACAAAGAAGACGAAAGTCTTTGACTCGTGTGTGTTGCCAGTGATGACTTATGGAACGGAAACGTGGCCACTTACAATGTGCCGCATAAAAAGGCTCAAAATCGCGCAAAGGGCAATGGAGAGGGCGATGCTTGGAGTCTCCCTGCGTGATCGCATCAGAAATGATGAGATCCGCAGAAGGACCAAGGTCACCGACATTGCCCAAAGAATTGCGAGCCTTAAGTGGCAGTGGGCAGGACACATTGCAAGGAGGACTGACGGCCGTTGGGGCGGAAAGGTCCTCGAGTGGTGGCCACGTACCGGGAAACGCAGCCGTGGTAGGCCTCCCACAAGGTGGACCGATGATCTCATAAAGATCGCCGGAATCCACTGGATGCGGGTGGCGCAGGACCGATCGGTTTGGAGATCCTTGGGGGAGGCCTATGTCCAGCAGTGGACGTCGTTTGGCTGAAATGATGATGATGGTGATGATGACATGATGAGAGTAAAGACACTGGGTTCATTCTTATCTTATTATTGTAAAATATTAATTGAAATAACTATTTAACCTTAACCTTTATCTGATTATTTCGTAAAGGCTAACTGGCTTTTTTTAATTTATAATGTTAATAAAACGCAAAATGGTAAATAAAATATCGAATTTGCAAACTAAGCATGGAAATTTACCGTTAAAATGCACGAAAATGCAACCGTTACCAAACTATCGGGTTTGTCGCGGTTTAAATTTTAAATTAGTTATTATCTAGTTACTAGGAATAGCTCGAACTGCCCAGTTACATTATTAATGCGAAATCACGGTGGCACTGAGCGCTGAACGAAATTGAATTCGCTGTTTCGTGACGCGGCCCACCATATTATTTATTAGGTCCATTAAACCATAATAACGGGTTAGCTTTAGTTTAATTGAAATTAACATTGTTTTATTGTGTTTCGAAGATTACTTTGAATCAATTTACTCTTCGGAAGTTCGGATTATAGTTCGGATTTTGAGTATTGTGGTAAGCTGATAATGCATTTTGATATCAGTAATGCATCAATATTAGTTAAATATTACCATGCAGAAGTGGTTAAGTAGATTTATATTTTAACTAGCGGGCGCCCGCGGTTTTACCCGCGTGGTTCCCGTTCCCGTGGGAATTGATAAAAATGCTTTCTTAGCGGATGCCTACGTCATTACATCTACCTGCATTCCAAATTTCAGCCCGATCCGTCCAGTGGTTTGGGCTGTGCGTTGATAGATATCTATGTCAGTCAGACAGTCAGTCAGTCAGTCACCTTTGAGTTTTATATAATATATATATAGATAGCCCTTTTCCCGCGATTTTACCCGCGCGTAATTTCTTACGGGTGAAATCGTCCCCCCACATTTTCAGGATTTAAAGTAGGTACCCTATGTACTTGTTGAGCGAAAGCGAAAGTAATTGTTTGTTTATTCTAAATCATTGACATTTTGATATTATTAAAACCTAATTATTTAAGAGCACCATCTGAAACTGTCATAAGAAAATTAAATAAATAGACGTACATTTTACGCTCCATATTTGTCCGGGCGTTTCAGCCAGCGAGTATTATACGAGGGTCAGCCATTATGGAATATATTTGACGGCACATTTGCCCTTTCGGGAAATTGCGACTATCTCCTATTAGACAAGCGCTGGTCATCAGTTCATTTCCGCGTCAGGGCAAATATTTTTAGATGGCGGTGGCACGTTTTAGCTGTGATTTTGTGAAGCGTGTTTGAGTTTATTCTCTTTTTATTTCTTTACGGTTCTTTGCGGTTGCCTCCGCGGTTTCACCCGCGCGCATTAAGTTTTGTCAATTATCCCCCCTTCCCCCTACATTTTTGGGGTCGAAAGTGCCCTATGTCAGCCGAAAATAATGTAGCTTTCCAACAATGAAAGAATTTTTCAAATCGGTTAAGTAGTTAACAAACAAACAATCAAATCTTTCCTCTTTATAATATTACTAGCGGCCGCCCGCGGTTTCGCCCGGGAACCACACCAACTAAACTCACACTCAAACGGAAGTGGTAAAACTAACAACTTGTCCACCCGCCACGGCCTCACAGGCCCCACGTCGGTACTTAAAGGTTAAGAACCATTGCGCAATATGCATTATTTTGGGAGCCAGTACAAGTAAATTTAAAGACTCGAACATCAGAGTAACCTACAAAGTGGCGTGATTCACTGATTAGGTTTTTTTTAGTTGAATGGGACACATAAATAATAAATAAATAAATAATAATAATAATAAATATTCCTGGACACTATCTACACAGCGCCATCTGGCCCCAAACTAAGCATTATAGCTTGTGCTATGGGTGCCAGACAATGGATAAACATTACTTATATATTTTTTTTTTTGTAAATACATACATATTATACATAGAAACACCCAGACCGATACAAACAGACATGTTCATGCACACAAATGTTTGTACCGTGCGGGGATCGAACCCGCGACCTCTGGTGTAATAGCCGACTTCTCGACCATTACACCAAATGGCTCGTCAACACAGTGGCCACTTTGAGGTGAAAAACTTAAAAACTTAGTTTGCAGACTGACAAACTTTTTCAAGTATTAGCTAACATTAATAAATATATTGTTGAAATACACGCAAAGCTGTCCACCTGTGGGGGTGGTAGCTAGTCAGTTGTACTCAAAAAAACCTCTATCCAACTTGGCCCAAAACAGGAATCGAACAACCTCCAAAGTAAATACTCGAGCTCCCGCAGCAAAGTCATTCTTCTACGAAGGCGGTAAAAAATAAAAATATAAAAAGTAAAAGTAAGCCTTACATGTGCTCAAAGTTGAAACCAACTGGCCACTGGTAATTTTTATTAAAAAAATAATTTAACAATGAAGAATAAAAGAGGACCTACAACCCTTTTTAATAAGGCTGAACTTCCATTGTACCTACCTAATTATATTTATAAGCAGTTTATAAGACGCTTAAAATTGGGTATTTACTTTTATTAAATTGCTAATCTCCTGATCCTTGATGAAATACCCTTGGAAAACTTCAAAGAAATAAATTTTTAATATAAGGCGGTTCAATTTATCTTAGAAGGCTTTCATAACGTGCTTAATAAAGGACGAAAAATTGAGTTGAAGCCGCAAAGTTCACTAAATAACTTCGTTGAACAACGGCTATTATGTTTTCTTAAGACATTGCTTTTAAGACATTTTATCATTTGACGCTTGATTTTTGAGATTACAACGATCATTTTAACTGACTTCTGTGGAAGCGCTTTGTTCATTTGTCCTTTTTTGGCCGGGCCAGTATCGAATGCATATTTTTTTAAATATTATTTGTCAAAAAAAATTGAAATACCTTTTAATAGGCCATAAACAAGAAGTATATAATATCTGTAAATAAATGAATATCGTCGGACATTATTCATACAGCGCCGTCTAGCCCCAAATAAAGCATAACTTAAGTTATGGATACTAGAAAACGGATAAATATACTCTCATTTCAGTTAAAAGACGTCCACTGCTGAACATAACATTGTATGAACGCGTATACATAAATAATTGTACCGTGCGAAGATTTTTGCAAAAGTTATGTTCCTACCAACAAGGTTAGAAGGAATATCTATAGAAAGAGATTCCAAGTCTTGTATCCCAACCGGAAGGCATAGTTACATAGAAATAGATCAAATAGGCTGACTTTTTAACCAATACACCAAATTGATCATATTTTAATTTAATATCCTAAAGTAACAACACCAGAAGATGAAAAGTTTTTTTTTTAATTTATTTTACATTCCTCTATAAAATATTTTAGTAGTAATAGATTTACACCCGAATTTGGAGCCAATTAGACTGCTCCAACCCAGGGCTAAATATAACGAGATTCCCAGTGAGCACCATGGGGATGTAGTGGTTTACAGTTATACATAGTACATTATTTTATAAATGAATAAAAGCACTCGAATGAGAAATAAATAGGTACAAGCTTTATAATAAATTAATTTTGTTTTATGTCATCTGTGGTTGTATTTGAATGTGTCTTATAGTGTTTTTTTTCTCTCCTATTTGACTTTTATTAATCGGGAAAATAATCATTGTTTCGAGATTGCGAAAATGATAGATTGCGGATCATTAGGTTAGACTTGAAAGTTGGTTGTTATGTAATTAATGTTTCGGATTGTTAGAAACCGGCATGAAGTTTGATAACAATTTATGCAAAAGAATAGGTATTATTATAGGGTTTTAGTGGATTTAAATAAAAACTATCTTACGAAAAACTTTGTTGTTGTGTAACAAAGGGAGTGGGAATTTAGGGTTGTCCATAAACAAAGTAAAAGAGTAGTAATTAATCCTTCTAGCCCCGGATTACTAGACACAATAGAAAATCTATTGTTATGCGTCACCCGAGTGCCGGTTCGGCGTTGAGTGGTTAATACAGATAGGAAATCATATATTGAACATCACCTCATGTGAGCATTGGGTAACTACCGACACAACGTAGCTATATTAAGGAATCATTGAAAAATTATAGAAAAATATTTTATAGGTTAATTTAGTGATTTCAGATTATATCTTATATAGGTTTAGACAATGTTAGAATGTTACAGGGACTGACGTCACACACCGGAAACAAATCCGATTAGGATCGCGACAAAAGCGCAACGAGAACGGACTCGGCGCGAATTCAAATTTTGGAAGTTGACGGCTGCATGGGCTTTCGAATTAAGAAAAATAAAGATCCTGGCAGGTGCAATTGTTTTGATTTTTGGATTCTTATTGTTTTATAAAAAGTAAAACGGGAATCGTTTGGATTTTAAAATTAAAATTATTCATTTGAATCAATTTTGTTCTGATGAACTTGGTTTTATTTTTCAACATCAATCAGATAAAATAGTTTCCAGTTTCAACTATTTCATTATTGGTTACTTCTTCAATTTTTTTTTCGATTATTTCCATGTGTATAATATTAAGGAATAGGTTTAATATTTAATACAATCAAATATCTTAATTCATTACCTTTCGCGTATCTTACTTTTGCAAACCAAATACCTATGTTAATATTTATTCATATCCACCACAAGCGAAGATCGTTTGCCCGAAGTCATAAACTCGGAGACCGCATGAATCCACAAACGTCACATGTCGTAAGCGAATCGGATTAGTATTGCAACGAAAGCGCATCCGCAACCCTCTGTGAGGATTCGGATGCTGGCAGTTTGAGCCCTTTGTTCGTTCTGCGTCCAAAATTCTAAGTCGAATGCTGACTGTGAAAATTTGTTGAAGCATCGCTCGAGTTGGCTTAAATGTTCAGTTTCGTGGCTGTAACCATTGAAGAGTAAAATGACTTAAAAAATGTCGGAATCGAATGGTTTGGATAGTGAAGAGCCATGACAAATTTGTTGGTTTAATGTTAGTGAATTCTTTGTGATAGCTAAATAATGTTGTGTGCAATAAGTACATAAATGGTATATCAGTATTTAGATTAATTTTAAAAGGCGCATTGACAGAGGTTGGATCTCGTCAAAAAAATCTAAATAATATACTTTTATTGTACTTGCGTAGTTAGTGCGACTTATAGCTTAATAAATAAACACCTGCTTTCATCATGGTACAGGAGGGTTATTACGAGTACGTAACCCTCCTGTACTATGACACATTGAAAAAGTTGTCTAATGTTCCTTGTTAGTAAACACTGAAAGTTTAACAAACTTGCCTTCAGGTGGGCTACGTCCCTACCTGTAAATGAAAAAAAAAACATAAATCAACACAAGTATTACCATTTCCCAAAAACAATTGCCTTATTTTTTTATGACTTTATGTTTCGACGTACTATGTCTTCATTTTAGTGTATATTCAGCTCGAAAATAAACTTTATAACTTTATTCCGAGAATTCTTAGTTCAACGATACGAACTTTAAACTCAATTTTCAATCACCCGCAACTAAAAGGAGAAGCGTACATGCGTTAAATTGAATTCTCGACGGCCATTATCTCCTCATACCGGCTATGTCATATCGAACGGTTAAGAGTGCCCTGTGGCTTCATAAAGCAACAAAGGTTGCTTTATCACTCACGATACGGAGACTCGTAGACCAAATCTAATAGCCTATAGATATTTTTTGAATTATACGGTTTCAACTTAAACACACATGACCAACGTAAACTTGACTGCGCATATTGAGCTATTAATATGTCTTGTAGAGATTCTGTTAATTTTTTGGTTGGCAAAAAAGATAAATTTATATTAAATATTTCAGTCATTGCCATTGCAGAAATTCCTTTCCGCGTCTATTGCATATTTCATAATTATAAAAATCTCGATTCACATAAATCATTTCATTTTAGCAAGATATTATATTTATTGTACCAGCAATATGCGAGTGTAAGCAAATAAATAATTTATGCATTAAAAATGCAGCATTCAATAGTCAGGGCACCTGTGGAAATAAAAATGTAAAAGTCATCCGAAATATGACGCAGCAATGTAAATGGCAAATGGGCAAATATAATGTAGCTCAATGATTTTTGCTCAGAGAACAAATCGTGGATTTTCAGCCAGATAGCCATTTTACCAATATAACATGAGAGAATACTTTGTTTGTTTAATACTACGTAGTTATAACCTTTTAATGTTCTACTGCAATATTCTGTCCTACAAAAACTGTCATTTAACACGGTCCCGCAACATTATATGAAACTAGCTTGTTAACAAACGTGTGTTGGTGGTCATTCACTCATTCTGTGATAAAAATAATTTTCCTGACCCAGAATTTGGTTTTAGTACGTCAGAGTGAAGTCATAAATTCCTTTTGATCTATACCACAAACGATTTTTTGATTTAAAGTAATTTTTACTTTAAAATAGCTAAACCAACATAAGGAGCGACCAAAAAAACTCCAGTCCCCTCTTATAGTTAGACGAGTTTTACAAAATATTCTCTCAGAAGCTTACCTGATCACGTACTGGATTTGGCATCTAGTAGAATATTGCATTTTGTAAAATATTATCAGCCGCCGTTCACAGTATAGATCACAGAATAAACATTGCTAAGGTAAAGATGGATATTTGCAACCCGCCTTTATTTTCTTTACATTTGACATTTTTAAACTTTCGCTCTGGGTGCAAACATTTTGTCATTGACTAAGAACAAAGACAATAATTTTAGTTCTTTTTTTTGTTTTGAGTACGAATAATCGATTTATAAATATGAAGTTATGTTTTGTATTTAAAGTAAATATGTGATTTTAGCTGACAGACCAACTTATCTGTTAGAAAGTAAGAGAACACTAGTCTTTAAATCAGACGACATTGCTAAATGTGCTGCTATACTTTAAGCTCCTCTGATTTTCTAGCGTCTAATTTTAAGGCATTAGCGGCTACTTCAGCTGATCGAAAGACAACATAAATAATAAAGAGGCAAGATTTGATTGTTTGTTTGTTTGTTTGTATTAGGCTACGAAACTACTAAATAACTCTTTCACTTTTGGATAGCTACATCGCCGGGTGACATAGGGTACTTGATCCCAGAAATGTGGGGGAAAGGGGTGGATATTTGAAAAAAGAAATTACGCGCGGGTGAAACCGCGGGCGGAAGGCTAGTAGTTAATATCTTGGAATGAATAGGGAGAAGAGCCCACATGGTCCTACCAAAAGTCTATACCATTGAAGAATTTTTGACCAGAAAGTATTGTTCAATGCGCCTATATAGGTACTGCAGGGTCGTTTTATGTTTGTGCATTTAATTTAACAACTAAGTACTGGTTCCTACATTATACACACCTGAGACCCGACCGTAACTCAGGTGCTAGACAATAGCTTTACTTGCTTTCCTAAGCGCACAAAGTGTGTTGAAACTTACGATTTCCATACTTTAGAACTAATTTGTAGCTATATTTTTAATACGTGTTTTGGTGAGACTTTAGTCATTCAACGGGTAACTTAAAGTACGTATTAATTGGTCATTCAACAGATACTTTGAATAAGTTTTTTAAGCGTTTTACTTAACATCAAGTTTAATTTTTTAATGTTGTTATACATGATCTACAAAAAAAAAAATTAACTGAGGATCTTAAATAACGGTAATATCTTTACTATAAGGTAAACAGTCAAAGGGTAAACACCATTATTATAATGTTATGGCCTGTTTTAACTTAGCCAAATTTTTTATGGCTTATTCTCAGTAGTTAAATTTATTATTACTTCAGATATTTTGAGCTCAGAGATTTACCAAAATCCAGCGGGAAGATTGGCAGCTCTAAGCCAAAGCATGGCCACTGGAAATTCAGGGGAAAGTAACATTTTCACAAGCACAATAAAATAATCAACAATTAATAATTATTTACATTGAAAATTAACAATGAACTTTTTGGTTTTTTATTGTTTACATTCTCTGTTTCATTATTAAGTTTCAATGTAAACAATAAATAATAAATATTGGACAACATCACATACATTGATCTGACCCCAAAGTAAGTGGCGTAAGCACTTGTGCTATGTGTATCAGAAACAACGAAGGTACCACAAATATATACTTAAATACAAAATTTCAACATCCAACAGACACAGAACAAACAAGATCCTTGGCGCAAAGGGCAGGGTAACTACCAAATACGCCATCGGGCCAGTCAAAAATAAATAATATTTGTAATTAGTACATTTCTTGTAACATTAAACTTATTTTTTTATAAAAAAATATGCAGACACTTATCTATGAATAAACACAACTGACACTGGCTTGTTAGTGCATTTTGTGGTGAGTTATCATTTGTTAGGGTTCATGAGTTCAATTCCCACCCAGGACAAACAATTATGTAATAAAGTTTAGGCTGATACTTATCTTCATACTTTTTGTCGTCAGTTGGAAAACCATTCAAAAGTTAATTTAATTGAAACTTAGCTGTAATTAATGTAGAGTCTGGTATTTGCGTTGTTCAAAGCTCTAAATTAAGATATTCATGTCTAATCTTCAAACTAATAATAATAATAATAAGGTAAATACAATGAGCTCCTATTTTAGTTTCTAAGAATCTAATATCTAAATAATTAATTAACTGCTCACTCAGTCGTAAAATTAAGACACAAATGACAACTTTTTGGATTCAGTAATTTCAAGTATATTTTAAAAATTACTAAATGAGCTTTATAATTATACTTTATAAATTATAATATACATTTTTAATCATTATTAATGAATTCACTGGCAGCGCCAAAGAAGCAAAATATAAGCTTGTCACTATGACATACTGCCCTTAAGGCGAATGTATACTGCGGAGCTTAGTGGGCATACGAGATGTGTTGAAAATTATGTGCCACTGCACTATGGGTGGGAACTGGGAACAGTTTCTCATAACTCTTGACGAGATGTGTTTTCGTCACACGATCCCATGCGTCCCACAAATTCCCACGATATCAAAAGTACCGGTTTAATGAATCATGGGTCAAGGTTAAATTTTACAAATAATGTAGTATTTAATCTGGTGTCTGCTTTAAATTTGCTGTCAATTTCCTTTAAAATATTTTTATAACATCTATAAAAGCGATACATAGATGTTATAAAAATATTTTAAAGTTTATACTGTATGGCTTGGTATTCTAAAACAAATCAGTAATTGTAACAAACAAATTGTAAACTAACATGGCGATGAAAAAGAGTAACTGTCGAGTTTCTTGCCGGTTCTTCTCGGCAGATGACTGCATTCCGAAGCCGGTGGTAGAGTCACTCTGTAATTGACGATTCATAAATACTTGATACAAGTTTACATGAATAAAGAATATTTTGATTTTGATTTTGATAATTCGGTTAAAGTTTCGATTTTTTGTCAGTTGATGATCACATTCCACAGACTGTCGACCCCTGCGTCGGGTAATGCAGCGACTGAGGCAATTAAACACCGGACGCGTGAAGCGCACTGCAGCTCATGGCCCGAGCCCAGAGATAACACGCGTCGTCCCACTGTCTGCTCTGAAGCAGTTAAGTGCGAGTACGACTTAGCAGTAAATGTGCTCCGTTTGAATTAATGTTTTACAAGTTATAAGTTTAACAGTTAACAGTAAGCAAGAACACCATCTAGCTTCAAGCTGTGATTTTGAATTGCTTTGAGTGTAGTAAAGTCGCGTTGCATACAGTTTCTGCTTGCCTGTAGAGTTGGCCTATGGCACTTTCACTCAGTAAACGAAACACGATAGCGAAGCTACTACACATACGTTGGTGTTATGTAAAAGGGGTTTAATTCCTCAGGGAATTTAACCGGTTAAGACGACCCTGTTCACGTGCAAAGTACTTGTAATTCTGTTCATGTCCTACTGAAGAGCCAGCCTGCTTAAAAAAATGGTTAAAGAAATTATTTTACTACCACACTTACTAATTGTATGTGCGCATTAGTGACAATAAAAAACTAAAGGTTGAGCAATGACGTTCAATTAAAAAACTAGACTCACAATCACGCTCAAATATTGTCCGAAGCAAAAGTCTGCCCACCCGACTATTGGGCAGAGTTTTCGTTTAGTTGTATACAATTGACATTAAACACTAAATGCCACGAGATAAGGTGTTAATTTGAACGAATGTGATAATGTCATCAGTGTCAAAGCCACTCGGACGTTTTTTGAGAAATTTTTCTTAGAGATTGGGTGTCTAGTTTTATATTGAACGTCATTGAGGTTGAGCCAAAGATCCTGAAATCATGGCGAGGTTAACCACTTGATCAAAGTTTTTTGGCCTCACGAAACTAGAAATTGAATGTCGTCCATGGAATAATAATACAGCGATTAAACATAGATGCACAAAAACTATAGTCCCAAGACAGTATAATAAACAGTACGTGATACGTTACACTACAGTGACGTCATATAATTAAGTAGGTATAAGCCGGCAGTGAAGCGCTAAGCCGAGCGACGCTGCAACGTGGCGGAACCTAGATTGCGCTGCAAGCACGTGACTGGAGTTGCACACGAGTTTCCGTGACACGTTAAGCGAGAATTGCACTCAATATCCTTTATATAGGTTAAATAAGGGAATTGTTAGTACTAGTAAATAGAACTAGGTTTAATAATAATATTATGGTAGTTAAACTTGTTTAAGAAATACACAATGCACAAATTCAAGATCATAAACACAGTAGGTACTACAGAGTGTCACTTAGTCCCGCAGTCAAGCAGTTACAACGTTACTAAAGTAGTGTTACAATCGATTTTTACTGCTTTCTTTAAGCGGCAATAAAACATTTAAAAGAAAAAAAACAAATTCAGCTATTATAAGAGCAATAATATCCCGTAAAGACGTGGTACAACATAACACCATATGGTACTTTGAAGTAAAGCAACGTCATATAATTAAGTAGGTATAAGCCGACAGTGAAGCGCTAAGCCGAGCGACGTTGCAACGTGGCGGAACCTAGATTGCGCTGCGAGCACGTGACTGGAGTTGCACACGAGTTCCCGTGACACGTTAAGCGAGAATTGCACTCAATATCCTATAAATAGGTTAAATAAGGGAATTGTTAGTACTAGTAAATAGAACTAGGTTTAATAATAATATTATGGTAGTTAAACTTGTTTAAGAAATACACAATGCACAAATTCAAGATCATAAACACAGTAGGTACTACAGAGTGTCACTTAGTCCCGCAGTCAAGCAGTTACAACGTTACTAAAGTAGTGTTACAATCGATTTTTACAGCTTTCTTTAAGCGGCAATCAAACATTTAAAAGAAAACAAACAAATTCAGCTATTATAATACCAATAATATCCCGTAAAGACATGGTACAACATAACACCTTAAGGTACTTTGAAGTAAAGCAACGTCATATAATTAAGTAGGTATAAGCCGGCAGTGAAGCGCTAAGCCGAGCGACGCTGCAACGCGGCAGAACCTAGATTGCGCCGCGAGCACGTGACTGGAGTTGCACACGAGTTTCCGTGACACGTTAAGCGAGAATTGCACTCAGTACCCTTTATATAGGTTAAATAAGGAAATTTTCAATACCTATAAATATACTAATAATACAACACAGACGATGTGTATGTATATAAGCAATAAGCCGTTTTTTTAAGTACTAAACCCAACATTTTGCCTCTGCGCGGAGCAACATGTAACTAAACACTAATATTTTCAACCCAAAAAAGGCACGGGACCCAAGAGCCTGTGGCAAAAACTGTTTAATATAAAAAAAAATGTTATAAACATAACGACGCTTAATCTTAATATATAAATCTCAAAGGTGACTGACTGACTGACTGACTGACATAGATAGATATCAACGCACAGCTCAAACCACTGGACGGATCGGGCTGAAATTTGGCATGCAGGTAGATGTTATGACGTAGGCATCCGCTAAGAAAGGATTTTGATCAATTCCCACGGGAACGGGAACCACGCGGGTGAAACCGCGGGCGGCCGCTAGTAATATTATATTATGTAGTTGCGTCAGATTTCCCCTGTAGGAGTGATAGCTAGCCAATCAAACTGAAAAAGTCCCACCACTAACCAGATTTATAAAGCGGTAATTTTGGCTTCAGCTACAAGTATGCTTTCAGAAACAAGCGGCTTAGCCATTGTTTCATAGTTGGACAATAGAACACGTGGTGTCGAAGTAAAGCAATGGCATTATTAAGTAGGTATATGCAGGCAACAAAGCGTTAAGCCGAAGCATGAAACGTGGCGGAACGTAATGGGAACTAAAGTTACGAGCGAAGTTCACACGGTGACGCGATAAGCAATTTGCACACATTATAGTACATTACAAAGACTTTTAGAGTGCAATATGTAGTCTTCTTTGCACGGGTGGTTATGATTTATGAATATATTTAGGCATGTTAAGTTCGTTATATAATAAATGGTTAATGTATCAACTGCAACAAAAATGTTGTTAAAATGCTGTATATTATTCTGCTTAGACACATTAAAATATTATCTTATTTTAAACAGATACACTGATACACACATAAAACATACACACCCACACAAAACCTCCCACAGGAATTACTATAGTTTATATAAAATGGCAATAAAATACTGGTAGTAGGAATGCTTCGCTCCCTGTCAGCGCAAACTGTATTTTAATCTGTTGTCATTGTTGTTATATCTACACTACGTCCTACAGTTATAATTTTTTCTTTATTATTATTATATCTACATTCACACGAAAAACTGTATGGCTTAGTATAGATAGATTTATTTATCATTGTTGTATAAATTTCTTTGGCGATTAAAAAGAGTAACTGTCGAGTTTCTTGCCGGTTCTTCTCGACAGATGACTGCATTCCGAAGCCGGTGGTAGAGTCACTCTGTAATTGACGATTCATAAATACTTGATACAAGTTTACATGAATAAAGAATATTTTGATTTTGATTTTGAATACAGATTTATTCTATTATTACTATTAAAATATTGTAAGTACGACTAGTTTACAACCAATTACTTATTTTTACTATGTCTTAGTGTTAGGTTATTTAAGACTTGTTTGTGGTTGTTTCAATAAAAGGTATGTTTCGTTGAAACCTGTATACGAAGAGCACAACATTTCACCTCCCTCTAACCTCTTACCCCCTCGTTTCTTTTTATGTTGGAAATAAAGCGAAAAACATACATTTGCACTTACTCTTATATGCTGCATTCTGCCAAATGATAGGATATGACAATTGATATTGCTCGCAATAGATGCTTTTAAAGGTACCGTAGTTTGAAACTCGAAAGAAAAAGCTAAAATACAGCAAAAGTTTCAGTTTACATAAGGTCTGAATACTTTTACAATGTGGGTCGCAAGAAACTTAAAATGCTAACGTACAGTTTTTATAGACTAGGATCTTATTAGATGTTTTCCTTATATAGTCATCATCATCATTACGGTCTATACCTATATGTTCCCACTGCTGGGACACAGGCCTTATCTCAATTGTGAGATAGTGTGGGCCATACTCCACCACCCTGTCCCAGTGCGGGTTGGTGGAGGAGTGCATAAGGCTAATGTCAGAAATGTTTCCAAGCCCCCAAATGGCCGCTGAAAGCTTTACGACAAATTTCTACATTATAGTAAATATCAGCCGGGACCAACAGCTTAACGTGCCTTCCGTAGCACGGAGACGCTCGAAATAAATGTCACTAAATGTGGTCAGAATGGTCACCCATCCATTAACCGACCGCGGCGGCGGATTTATATAGAGAACCTATTTAAGTAAGAGACAACCCTTGTCTGAATGCATTTTAAATGAGTTTAACTGAGATAATTATTGTTATATTTAAATACCTTAGAAAATATTTCAATATTCTCCTATTTGGCAAAAACATACTTTAGTTATTTCAATATTGCAAAGCGCTAGTTTAATTATAATTATTTGCGTTTTATAGCATACATTTTGTCTAGAATAATTAAATATCTTCGAAATAAGAAAATTCCGGAGCGATCGTGAATTGCACAGACTTCGACTTTATGCAACTTCAATCGCTATTTGAAATACCTAAAGTGCAAGCAGGGAAAGGCTACAAAGAAGAGTATTTCTAATTACGAAAATCGTTTCCTCTTTCGCTTTTGAGCTTCGGTAAGTTGTTAAAAGAATTTTCTTTTGAAAAAAGTATGATGGAATCTCGTTTGAATTCAACCATAAGTACAGCTAGTTTTACAGATTGATTAAAATGGATATGTGCTTTGATTTTTGCGAATAATTAAACAGAACAAGACAGGGTCAGAAATGAAACGGTTCTGCAGCGTATAGACAAAAAGTTGGAAGTTTTAAACACCATAAAACGGCGTAAGTTGGAGTATCTTGGCCACATACTTCGCAACCGTAAATACGGATTTCTTCAACTCATCATCCAAGGCAAGATTCAGGGGACGCCGTAAACCAGGCAGACGTAAAACATCTTGGCTTAAAAATTTGAGACAGTGGTTCGGTATGAGCACGAGATCCCTGTTCAGAACAGCAGTGGATAAGGTGAGGATTGCCATCATGATCGCCAACCTCCGGTAGGAGACGGCACCTAAAGAAGAAGAAGAATAATTAAACATTATAATTATTAAAATATTAGCTACTTTTAATATTACTTTCTGCAATGTGTTTAATTGAGTTTTGTCCGTTTAAAGGATGAGGGGCGTTTTTGTATGGAAGCTGGGCGTAAAATCAACAGAAATAAAATGTGTTGTAATTTACTTCATTGTACTTCTAAATACCCCCTAAATACTTTTTAACCTCAATATAGACCGGGTTTAACTGCAAAAAAACCCCAAAGATTGGTTACATAAAACACACATATTAGTTAAGACTACTATAATTTATTAATACTTTTTATTCAAATATCAATACTATTCATCAAGTTTAACATCAAATAAATGTTCTGCGGGTGCAACAAAAGGCGCGAGTCGGGCGCGGTACTGTGTGCGTACTCCCGACCCGACCCGCGCCGTCCTCTGTGTGTTTTGCGCTTTAGTTTACCGACCGATGGATTGGTTTCTTTGGCTTTATAGCTCTGCACAACATCCTGTCGTGTTATCTCCGTTGTATTAGCGATTGTTTTGAATACTATAATATAGTATTCAAACATATAAATATAACATATTATGTTATATTAATAACGAGAAACGTATGTATATGTTTGAACATGAATATCTCTAAAACAACTTTAAACGGATGAAAACTCGCGTATATTCTACATTTTGAAATTTAAACCCGACAAAACCTCGTAAAATACCTTTTGAAGAAATTGTATGTAGCGTAGAGGACTGCTTATACAAAAATAATATGAGGAAGGATGATTTGGAGGCTATACGTCAGGATGTATCATCGGTCTTGCGTCGTAGTAAAGTACCCAAATTAAACCTTCCCCTTGACCAATATCGTGCTCTTAAGAACTTGCGCAATAAGCCTGAATTAACTATCCTCCGTGCTGACAAAGGTAACGCCACGGTTGTGATGGATACGTCCGATTATGTAAGTAAAGTTTCTCAGTTACTGTCAGATGAAAGTACATACAAACAGGTTAAGTCTGACCAAACTAACAAAATACTAAAGCAGACCACCGAGCTTATTAAAAAACACTCTGAGAAATTGAGCTTAGACGTTCCATCTTTAATACCTTCGTGCCCAAAACCCCCAAAGTTGTATGGGTTGCCAAAGATACACAAATCAGGTATTCCACTACGGCCTATAGTAAGCCAGATCGATTCACCTACCTACCGTCTGGCTAAGCATGTGGCTAGTGTTTTATCGCCCTTGAGAGGACAAACAACATCTTATGTGAAGGATTCCTACCATTTCATCAGTGAGTTACAACACCTAAAACTGGCTGATGATGAAACTATGGTTAGTTTTGATGTCCAGTCCCTGTTTACATGTCTACCTATTGAGGACTGCATTGAAATTGCTAGGAAACGGTTAGCTAGTAGTGAAATTCCCTTAGAATATGCAGAGCTATTACAACATTGCCTGCGAGGCGGTTACTTAATGTGGGATGATAAATTCTACATACAGCTGGATGGGGTAGCAATGGGGTCTCCTGTATCTCCTGTAATGGCAGACATATTTATGGAGGAATTTGAGGACAAAGCCTTAAGTTCAGCACCAGTTACTCCACGATTTTATAAGCGGTATGTAGATGATACTTTCACAATATTACCATCTGATAAAGTAACTTTATTTTTAGACCACCTTAACTCCATACATCCAAAAATAAAATTCACTATGGAGTTAGAAAGTGAGGGGAAGCTGCCATTCTTAGATGTTTTAGTTAGCAGGAATTCAGATCATAGCTTAAGTCACACTGTGTATCGGAAGGCAACTCATACCGATAAATATTTGAACGGTGAATCTCACCACCATCCATCGCAGTTAGCTACTGTTGGTAAAACTTTGTTACAGAGAGCGCAGCGGATCTGTGATGATGACCACCTTGATGCAGAAGTTCAGCATGTCAAGAGGGTACTTAAAGAAAACAAGCTTAAGGTACCACATCATCGCAGACGCCGTGTTAAACCAGCTACAGTTGAGCGTCAACCTGCTGTTCTACCATATGTGAAGGGAGTCACTGACAAGATTGGTAACATCTTGAAGCGTGCTTCAATTAAAACCTACTTCAAGCCGCCTAGGAAGATCAGCCAATTTTTAAGACCAGTTAAGTGTAATGTTCCCCTACAAACAGCAGGAGTATACAAGCTTGATTGTGACTGTGGGCTCTCTTACATTGGACAAACCAAAAGGAGTATCAGTACGCGAATAAAAGAACATATCGCGGATATGAAACACCGGAGGTCAACGAAGTCAGCACTCAGCAGTGTGTGAACATGTACTGGATAAGCCCAACCATTACATTCGCTTTGATAAACCCCAGGTCCTTGCCAGAGAAAATCGCTATATACCTAGGATGCTACGCGAGGCCATTGAAATTAAAAAACATCCTAATTTCAATAGGGAAGATGGTTGGAATGTACCACCTACTTGGGACCCAGTATTACATCTAATGGGTTCCAAATGGACATCACAATACTGTGCAGCTTCAAGACACCATCAGCTCCTACTGCGTGGATAGGAACGTATTGAATGATAGTGAAGACGACGGTTGCTGATTATTCTAAAATAATTATAAAAGTGAAGGTAGAAATAGCAATTTAAATAACTGTTTGACGCATAACACCTGAGTCATACCGTGATCACGGCTACTGAAAAGTAGTCGAAACGTCGGGTTTAAATTTCAAAATGTAGAATATACGCGAGTTTTCATCCGTTTAAAGTTGTTTTATTTTAATGAGTAGTAACCGTGTAAATATTAGAAATCATTATGAATATCTCTGTTCTCCGGTTGTTTAGGTGATTGCCCTCATAGTATAAAATTAAGAAATGGTCATTAGCTTTCACATAAAATATATTTTAAAGCTGTTGGTCTTACGCCCATTTTGACCATGACTCTTTAAGATGAACAGTATAAGGGATGGTAAAGTAAACCTTGTTTTACGTATTTTATAAAAGCAGCTTACTATACAGGGCTCTAAGAATAAATGTAATGGTGTCTTTATTTTTTTTTACAATTAAACAATTTTATTCTTGTGAAACATATCAGCAGGTTCATATAATAAAATACCTACTTTACAGAACTTTAAGCACATAATATTCAAGTAAATCGATATAATTGTAACGCGTCGATCTGGCGGTAGCAGTAACTAAATTGATTATGCAGTAAACTGGGTTACCATTAGGTAAGCTGTATGCCAGTTTACTCATATAAATTGAATTGATAATCTATTCACTTTGTATGAGCACGAGTGGTAATTGAAATATCCTTTGACACTGAATTAATCTCGAGATCAACATCTAGAACAGAATCGAGTTTATTATACTTTAGCTTGGTAAGTTTATATTACAATTTTTTTTAAAGTGTTTACTGGCCCTGTCTAGATATTAATAATTCCAATAATTAAAGAATTATCTAGATAAGTGCAATAGTTCTGGAGTATTTTTTTAAAATGTATTTAAGGATAGACAACAGGAAAATTCATTTTATAAAAATAGTAACATCGTGTGTTTTAAATAATAGAGATGACATACAATACAGTGATTATTTTTTATTTTATTATATAGATAGGGATAATGCAAATGTAGCTTATGCTTTTGTTCCGTAACAAAAATATAAAATAAAACTAATACCTATGCCTGATTTCTTCAGGAGGTCTGTGCGTATTTCCTGATATATTCGAGCAATTAATGGTTAAAAATCTCACGATGGACAATCAACCTACGATACCAATATTTCGCAGAAGCAGTCAGTTCAAGTGAATACCTTCAAACGAAATTAAAATTGAACGAATTCCTCGAATCACAAATGAATCCGTACAATTTTTGTAAAAACTCGTGAACCACCACATATATTATTATTATTTTTTATCTAAAATTCACCTTCAAAATAGAATATTATTGGAATTCGCAAATGAATTTTAATTAAAACTGAAAGCAATAACATTTTGACTCACGTTTCTGAACGCTTTGAATTTATTAAGCTTGTTTAGTTTGATTAAAACTCGGAGCATATGTAGATATTTTAATTAAATGTAAATCAAATCATTTTCATAGACTTTCAATTCGCTCGCAATATCGATGCATAAATATAGATATCGATAAATAAAAAAGCAGCTTATTATATTAGGACACTTTATAATAAAATATTGAAAAAGCCAAAGCCTTGTTGTTAATAATATTATTTTAATGTTAAAAATAGGAAACATTGAGAAAATTTATACAAACATTTACAGTTGACTAAATGAATATAGGAAATAAATGTTATTGCTCTAAATAGTTTGTACAAAAATAATTCGCCAAAATGTAGGTATGCGCCGTAACTTTAGAAAGACTGCACCGAACTGTATTAATTATTTTTCGTTCAAAGTTAAAGTCAATACTATCTTTATTCATATAGGCATTCACTGAAGCACTTACGAATCGTATCGTAATAACTAAAATATTCAATTAAAGTAAGTAGTTTACATAAAATACATAATTATGTATTTCGATATATACAATATACTAATAAATATACATAAATGTAATGCGATTCTACCACCACCGGTTCGGAATGCTGTCATCTAGTACTGTTTGTTAGTATAGCCCGACCATTAAAATAAAAAACCTCGCAATATTGCGGAAATATATTGGAACTAATTTCTTCAAGTGGCAACAATCAAATAAAATAACAATAAGATGTCATTCAATAGTGCTGTCTGTTAAAGTGTGATGGCAATTGTCAACCGTACCTTGTTACTATTGGACATTAATTCCATGCTATTGGATATTGCATAGATTAAGTATAGGGATATTATGAGTTATACATATGTGAGTATAATCATGGCAACCAAGTGTTGTTACTACCATCTAAAGTGGCGCGTCCAGAGCAGGTTTTTTATTTTCTTGGTCAGGCTATAATAGTCAAACAAATACAAGGTTCGGATCTCTCATTCTTATTCACGTTTGAATTTAAAACAGGCAGCTAATGGTATCTATAGATAACAATTAGCTAAGTGGACGATATTGACAATGGTTTTCTACTCTTGGACAAACTAAATAACTGAAACCCCTGCTGACAAGGAATATGGTTGTAGTTTAATTAAACTAGTAGTTTCCAGACATCTGTTGCATAAATCACCATATTATGGAGCCGGGCAACTCCATATTTCACTGGACGAGGAAAGACGACAGCAGCAATCTAAGTTAGATATTGAATAAATACAGTATCTGTTATCTTATGTAGTGTTTCTGTTCTATATAATGATACGAATTTTGCTCGGTCAGAAGCGTAGAGCATACTTAGAGTTGCCATATTATTATCTTATTTAGGTACTACAGATAAAATATATCCTTGGAATTTTTTCGCACTGTAACAATTAATGGCTCTATAATTATTCTCTGTTTATATTATTCTTTATTTCTGTCACCTATGTAAGAAAAATTGATAAAAAAAACATTCACTAAAAGTTTATATTAGGTAGATCTAGAAAAAATAACAAATGTCACTTGGCACAAGAGTAACTTTTAGTAGCAGACCGATGACCAATATTTTTCGACTGTTGATATATTATTTTCTTAAGCAAACTGAGACGAAAGCAGTTCTTGGGCAACGAATTAATGTGTCTTTTGTGTTTGTAGAAAAAAAGCTTTCAAATAAGTGTCACATGCTGGTTATTTAAAAATAGCTGGTAATAGGTAATACAGAAGGTAAACTAAAGATGCGACGGAAAATTACCTCGCAAATGACATTTCTTGGTAAAATATCATTTAAATATTCATTATATTCCAAAGAGAAGCAGCGAAACTCACATTTCTCAGTGGACAATCAGCATAATCTCGTTAGGGGCATAACAAGATCTGCAAATTGCATATCATTTTCATAATACATTATTTTTAAGTGTCACCATTTTGAAATCTGTGTTAGCTCGTTGTTTGAACTTTGTCTTGTGTGAAATAAAATTTTATTTCCCGCTTTTAAATAAAGTAAAAAAGAGAGCATTAAGCTTTGCTTTGTCAATAACAAATGCTAATTTGGGGCAGTCGTTGTGAAGTTATTTGCGCACTAATCAATGACTCGAAGATCATAAGAGTCTACAATGTAGCAGCACATTGAGTGACGCTTCCTATTGAAGTGTCCCTCAATGAAATAGGCCGCAGTGACCGCTTACCATCAGGTGGGCTGTGTGCGTGTCTACTGGGAGGCCTATGACCAGCAGTGTAGGTCAAGGGCATTCCACATGACACTGGTCCACTTTGACAAAATACGAGACATTCGCACCAATGTCAATATTTTATACGAAAGTCCCGTATTTATCTAAGTAGACCAGTGTGGCGAGCCCCTCAAAAGAGTAAGCCATAAAGGATTACGTATGCAAAAAATAAGATAAAAATCTATACTTTGTTTGTTTGTATTGAATACGCTCCGAAACTACTGAACCCATTTCACTGAATAATTCTTTCACTGTTAGAAAGCTACACAATCCCTGCATGACATAGCGTACTTTTGATCCTGGAAATATGGGGGGAAGGGGGGGGGATATTTGAAAAAGAAATTACGCACGAATGTTAGTATATTATTTACTGGGTATATGAGACCTAATAACTGTCGTTTCGGTGTAGCGGGCGCAGGACAGTGCCTACTGCTTAGTTACTCTTTGGAACTTAACTGTCTAAGGGCAGACGTGGCGCTTACCATCAGGCGTACATTGCAATACAAAAAATAAAGCGCGGCTGAATCCGCGGGTGGAAGGCTAGTAATTTATAATTCTAAGATAAGGTTTATGTTTCTGATATGTAAGGATACGTTGACTAAATAAGAAAGGAAACGTTTCCACTGCAACTCAGCAGGGATTACACTCGGAATGGCTGAATTATTCAACAATGTTTGGATACTTTGCAATATCCTACGATATTGAAGACTTTTTATTTGTTTGAAGAGATGAGATTGAGATTTCATGAGTCAAAGATTGAAAATGACATTTATTGCTCTTGGCATTGCCTGTAACCTTGCTGAGTGGAGGAACCATTGTGATGAAGAAGTAAAAAAAAAGAAAACTACGTTGACTGACACAGACGGACATCTTAATGTCTTGCGCACAAATATGTGTGCCATGCGGGGATCGAATCTTCGAACATTGGTGTGATGGCCAACTTTTTAATTATTGCACCAAACCGACTGTCAAAAGTCAACATTATTTTAAAACTAATGAATGCATCACAATGCAAACTAGGTATCATGAAACGAAAGTACGTTAGCGTAGTCGGAATCAAAAGCTAATATTTACTTTATATTAAAACCCTGCAATGATTAGTAACAAATAACACAAACAGCAGATAACGAGAGCATTTAACAACCTCAGATAACGTAATAGCATTAACACAAACCCGCTATTAGCTAACCGATACATAACTCACCATCTGTTTGTTTTACCAAGACCTTAATCAGTCAAACCAATTGGTTTCATTGCATAATTAACTAGTTAACTAACTGTTGACAACTAGGTAATATTTAGTTTGATGAAGATGTTCCTTGATTAATTCTGATATGCAAAATGTGAAAGTATCTTTCTTGATTACTAATCTAGACCTTGAAAATGGACTTTGGATGAAAGAAAAAGTAGTGTTTTTTCTAGTTTCACTTCGCAACGAAGCAACATACCGCGTCGTTATATTTTCTTTTTATCAGCCTACATACGTTCCCACTGCTGGGCCATCAGGCCTTATTTCAAGAGCAAGATAGTGTGGGGCATACTCCACCACGCTGGTCCAGTGCGGGTTGATGGAGGGGTGCGTTGCGTAAGTCAAGTGACCAACCTTAATGTCAGATTTTATGAAGCCGCCATATGGCCTCAAATCTAGGATCATAGTCGAAGCAGACCCTGAGCTCCATACTGGATGCAATCGGAAATACGCTGAGATGATGATGATGACAGGAACAGAACCCAGGATCACAAGATCATGGCCTAGTACTTAAGCCACTAGACCAATCGAGGCGTTTAACTACTGTTTCAAAATGTTAAACGTACCTATCAATTAATATTCGAAGCAAAATTACTAATTATGCAAGTTTCCCTACCACACAGCTAATACCGGATATCACTCGTGTTATCCTCTTAACAAAATCCATCATCTCATTTGTGCACGAAATTGATGAGTGATTCAATTATTATATTATATAGCTAGTGTGTTATTAGTATGCAAATGTTCCCTTACTATATGATCGAGATTAGATTAAGTGATAAATTGATTGCTTCTGCGGGACATTGGTTACACAGCTCGCGTTAAAATACTGGAGGAAGTAGGTTCAATACTCGGCTTGGCGCTGAGAGTCGTAAAAGAGAGTACTTTTTCAGAGTTTAACTTGCTAGCCCTACCTTGGGTAGCCTTCTTGGTAAAACCTGCTGCCATTACAGCTTTGACAGTGTTACAGCAATATTAATGTTGGAGCCTGGCTAGAAGATTGAGAGGGTCTACTGTGTGGTCATTGAGGGATTTCATAAGTATAATGAAAATGGAATAAATACAGCGGCCTCTTAGGCCTCGGCCTCAAACGCAAGCAGCGGTGCGGCAGCGGCGAGATTTTTTGTATGGAATCTTACAAACCCGTTCGCGAACACAGCGGGGCGGCAATGGCAGCGGTGGCGCACGCAGGCGCACTGCGGTTCGCTTGACAGCATCGTGTCGCTCTTGACGGCCCGCGTCGAGGCCGAGGCCTCTCAGACGGCCTGCGTATATATCTGCCTTTTAAAATCTTAATACCTACTTCAGTAATTATTTGATTCGACACCAAGCCGGGAAGTTAGTAACAAGTAAACAGATCTTATCATGCATGATAATTAACGAACGTGATACGAGACAGCTGATATCAAATATCAACGAAATGAATCCTTTCTCATCAAAGTACTAAATAATGAGCGTCAAATCTCTCTCAAACCTTAGTGATCTTTAAATATTACGTAGTATTTCCTATAATAAATAATTGATAAAGGTAATTTGATAACAACATGAGAACAAGGATGTACTCGCACAATATTCTTTACCAGGTTTAATATACATTCGTATTATTTCACAAATGCCTGTTTTATTGTGGACTACTTAATCAGAAATCATCGTTTAACTTGCTGGTACACAGCAGGCTCCTCAGATCTTGACCGCCTCCGCGGAACTGTGGCTAAGCCGCTCGGGTATAAAAACACGATTATTTAATTTTGTCGCCATCTGTCCGAAGCAGAGCGGAGATCAGCGTGGACGGTAGTTTCGAGGGTAATGCAAATCTGGTCACTCCATCACATTGAGCTCCTTCCTCTTGGTCTTCTACCCTAAATTTTTCTGGTAATAATTAATTTCTCCAGGTTGTCAGGATCCTTTCTTGCAATGTATTCGAAGTACCCAAGGATTCTTCGTAGATATCGATAGATCCTTTAATGTCAGATAAGTTCCTGATCCAGTACTGTACGTAATGACCTTTTGCCAGTTTTCAAAAAAAAAAGACAGTCACTATGTAGTTGTCATTAAAATCTGACAGATAAAATAAAAAAACATAATAAGTGACAGTGGTGAAAATGGATCTACACGTTCTCAAAGAAACCATTTAAAAAGTTTTAAGGGCAATTTGTAATACTCTTACGTTTGGCGTCATAAGGTTCTGTACACATGGAAGGCGTAGGAACTTTTGTTACAAGTTTTATTGGATCGAACGAATACCAAAAGGGCCTTGTTTGATTTTGTGGTAATGAGAAAAGTCAAATAGCGAGGCCTCTGCAAATGCCACTTGATTGGCGTAATAAGATAAGTTACATACTTGTATGTTTGTACTCCATTGCTTTAGAGTGACATGAAAAAGACATGTCAATAACATTTTTGCTGGAACAGGTTAGGAGAGTAACTTGTTCCAGCAAAGATGTTATTATAAATCCTCTTTTATAAATTCCTTTAAAGGTAGCGTGAAACATCTTACACACTTGTATGGATAGCCATTAAGTACAGACTTGTAGTCTAGATTATGCGATAATTGTTAAGTTAGCACCATAACGTAATTGGATTTCTTATTAATCTGAATTTAATGATGTACAGAAAGAAGGAGACAATTGAGTAGGAGTAGCACCTAAGGGTAAGTGATCACTAGCGCCCATAGACATCTGCAGCTAGGGTCACAGGTGCGTTGTTCGCCTTTGAGATTAGAATATGGGAGGAAGACGGGGATATGCTATGAGAGATGGATAGAAGGGAGCTAAAGGGGAAATTTGACAACCTCCGTGGAACAGTGGCTAAGCCGCTCGGGTATAAAAACACGGAGGTCGTGGGTTCGATTCCCGTCTTGGGTCTGGTTGGTGGTAGGGCTTTTTCAGAGTCCGACTGGCTAGCTGCAACCTCTACAGGTAAAATCTGCCGCCATAACAGCTCTGGCTGTGTTTCGGCAATACTCATGTGGGAGCCAGTATGCTTGAAATCAGAGGCTCGAACATCAGATGAGTCTACAGTCTGGCAGCACATTGAGGGACGTTTCCAGGTGAAGCATCCCTCAATGGAATAGGCCGCAGTGGCCGCTTACCATTAGGTGGGCTGCGTGACTGTCTGCCAACCGACCTAGCATAAAAAAAAATTGGCATCCGACATTTTCACACACCATACAGAGTGCAATAGCTAAGCTATCATTCGTCGGTATTCTGTGAGAAAGTGGTACTTCCCCGGTCGGCCCATTTCAACTGACAGACCAGAACTGACTGCAAAATGGCTTTACCACAACTAAAATGTCAATTTTGAATGAATAAAACTATGATAAGCAGCAAAAGTCGAGTTCTAAAACAAGTGCTCTACAAATCGCAGCCATTCAAATACCACGTCCAATCCGAGCTTAAAGGTTCTTTCCTAATGAGAATTTCAATGTTTGTTCGTTACTTTGCCCCGTCGGTTACATTTCAATATCCAATAGATATTTTCCAGTTTCCATCGGAAAACAATGATGAATCGATACAACCCCAGGCTACTCCGAACGAATACTAATAATTGTAAGGATGTTTCAAATTGCTGCGCGGTATTGTTTTAAGCAATTATTGCTACCTATTTTCTGAAAGAGCTCGTCGAGAATTCAATTCCAAGCTTTACGACTACGGATAGGAGAATTAATATAACTGTGATCGATGCTTTCTTCTTCTGAATTTATCTCCTGAAATAATTTGTTCTGCGTATTGCTGGCTTATTACTATTTTATGAAAGGGGTTTTTGTGAATTCTATTCAAAGTTTTAACGACAGAGGGATAGAAGGAATTAATTAGTGCGATCGATACTAACTGCAGCCAACTCTTAGGATAAAATGCTCGTTAAAGTTCTTAAGCGATTCTTGAAAAAGTTTAACAAACCCCTCTACCTTCTTTCTAGTTGAGAACAATGCATTTAACCACTAAAATAACAACAAGCTAACGAGACCTGGGCTGATCAAAAGCCATAAGGCTGGCACCGGCTCGTCCCAATCGGGTGTGAAGGGGAAACCGGGGAAGTTTAGTGGGTAGTGGACGCTTTAGTCTCGAGTCCCACACACGGCCGCAGGTGTAGCTAGCCTGCGGTTATGGTGCATAAACGCATTCTCCTCCGAAAAAAAGGCTAACGAAATCCGCTCGAGATTAAAGATTGTTCCTGTACCAAAGAACTACAAACCCATCTTGTCAATCCCGGTCAAGTGCTTTCGGCCTTGTAACCAGCCCAATTCTGCGTGCCCCGGCCTAATGCAGAAATCCGGAAGACCCCTAATAGTATGAGATCCCACTGCATGATTCTGCAGGTATGTATCTGTTTTTTCGATGTAACTTATTTTAAATGAATGATAAGGAATTAAGCAATGAATTAGGGATAGGTTGCCTATAAAAAATTAGCCGCAAGTAAAAAAAAAAATTTTTTTATTTTTAAATCGCTAATAATATATTACTTGTAACTATATGTTTTTTTAATGAATTTTACGACATTTGAAAGGTAATGGTGTCACTAATTGAAAAAAATATGGTTGCCAGCTCTCAGTCAGCCGCAACGTAGGGTTGCCAGCTGTTAACAGTTATATCAGTTTACACTCACCTGTTTTATTTTTTTTTTATTTGTGCCATTATTATCTTTCAAATGTCGTAAAATTCATTAAGAAAACATAATATGGTTGCCTATTATACTAGCGAATTAATAATACAAAAAAAAAATGTTTTCACTTGCGGCTAATTTTTTATACGCAATCTATCCCTAATCTATTACATATTTCCTTAACATTCATTTAAAATTGGTTGTATCAAAAAAAACAGATACCTGCAGAATTGAGCAGTGGGATCTTAGACCATAATGCTGCCATACCATATTTATCAGGATTAGAGGGAAGATTGCCCTCTAGCGTCTTACCAAATCCTGAATCATGATGCAAGCGAGCCCTGATTAGATCGGAACTGCTCGGTGAATGAATTCCAGACTGGTGAGGGTGCATGAATACTAAATAAAATAAAATTTTGCTTTTAAAGTCGGGTATCAATAAGATGTAGAAATGTCTTTCAACGAGAAAACGTTTTATTTGATTCTTAGTTTGTCTGCTGAGAATTTCAACTCAGCAAATGTGTCTGCAAAGGTAAGTTTTGTATGAGTTGCAAGTTTAAAATTATGCACTGGAGGTTTAGCTGAAATAGAAAATGTAAAATATATCAAAGATAAATTCTGTTATAATTCTGATAAAGAATCGACGAAGGCACCATCGGTCGTAAAACCATTCGGCAATAAAGTGAGTTCCAATAGTAGCAGAACTAGTGTCATGTAGCGCATAGGCCATTAGTCAAATTATGTAAATGCCAGTTTCATAGTAATTTGTGGCAAATGGTGCGTCGGAGCGCGGCTCTGTATTATCGGTCGGCAGTTTCAGCAGGATAATTGCAAATAGACTCTATCGAGTTTGATTTCATCAAAACAAACAGTGTGATTATGATGAACACAATGAAGGTCAATGTACTGTAAAAATACTTCGTGCATAACAGATATACACATAATTGTGTTCATAAATAAAAAAAATAACTCTAATAATTTACGTTATCAATCTTTTTTACAATATTCCTTTATACAATTTTTTTTCTAATATAATTATATTTTTGGTTGGTTCACTCGCTCTGAAGTAATTGGCGCACATTATATTTTTATAATTAAACATGACAAATAGAAAAATTTGATAGTTGGACTTGGTTACGGAAACCATCACGTATTTTACAAATAAGTGTGATTATTTATGTTATTTTGAAAACAGTGCAGCCAACAGCGCTAATACAGTTGTAGTATTTCAATAAAATGAGGACATACATTCTGTCCCAAAAGTACCCGGAAATTATCATTTTAAAGACCCGTGTTAGAGATATTTAAAAAAATCTTTTTGCATTACATTGGTACAACTGTAATTAGTTGCTAGTGAAAAATAATCTCACATCTGTCGAGTATTTTGTGAGTAATTAACATTTATGAGAAACAAGTTTTGTGGTCGCTTCGTTTTTTTAACTATGGCCGTTTTTGTTAAGCAGCGATCTTGTGTTAAATTTTTGTGTTTTTGATAAATTTTAATGCGGCAAGTTCCTTAAAATGTTGCAATAGGTGATTTTCAATTAGTGCATGTCCAAAACTCAGACATACGAGCAGTATAAATCATTCATAGAGGGAGGTACAGTGATCGGGCGGGCTGGAAGGCCATCCACTTCAACTAAAGACGATCATGTCAATAATATCAAGCTAATTTTAATGAGAATTGTCGTGTGAGTGTAAGACACATAGCCAGAGACATCAGCGTACCAAAAACTACAGTACACCGCATATTGGCTGACTTGTGGCCAGATTTGTATTAAAATCACTTGTTTTCCGCACTACGATAACGCGCCAGCTCACACAGCCATGATTATTCGTAGCTTTTTAGCAAAACATGCAACTAATATCGCTTCGCAGGTACGCCACTTACCTGGTATGGCACCATGAGATTATTTTCTATTTTCTAAACTTAAATTACCGTTTTGGGAAAATTATTACAGACCAATGACTGTGGTGAAAGAAAAAACGAAGATGGTGCTGAAGGCCATCTCGATTTCAGTGTATTAAACGTGTATCGAGGACTGATTGAAGCGTTGGCGTATGTTTATTCCCTCTAATAGAAGTTAATTGAAAGAGGAAAAAATTAATTTGAATGATTAAAATATTGCCCTTGGAAGTTTATTTACAATTTCCGGGTACTTTTGGGACACAGTAGTATGTTTTTATGAGTTTTGAATAATATTCAAAACTCTTCATTAGGAAGAATTATTGCATATTATGCAATTATTCTTCCTAATGAAGACTTTTGTCCCTCAATTGATTAGGCGTAGCATTCTTTATACAAATAATTAACAAATTAACATGACATTTTATTAACTGTAGAGAAAAGCAATGAAAACATCACTTAATTTCACAAGCAAATTAAGACAAGCGTGTAGGTGCTTGTTAAAGTAAGTTAATTAGCGATTCATTAGTCATACAACTACGTCCATTTATATAATAGAGCCTAACAACACCTTTGATTTCTGATTTGGTCCAATCGTACTGTAATTATACGGAGTAAATTAGATATTCACTTGAGTTTGACATCAAATTAATAATCAACACTCATTTTATTTAAGTATTCTTTGCAAAAAAAATTAATAAAGCCAATTTTAAAGAATAATTTCGTATCACATAATATTATTTTAGTATCATCATTATCTCAGCGTATTCCCGATTGCATCCAGTTTGGAACTTAGGGTCCGCTTCGACTCCTTTGACAAGCTTGGTTATTACAATGGAGCGATTGCCATCTGATTTCCGTAACTCTTATATGGGAAACCAGACCCATTTGGAACATAATCGGGACCAACGGCTTAACGTGCCTTCCGAAGCACGGAATCATCATTCTTTTTAGACATTTAGGTGATTCAAGCTTGCAATGTCCCAACCAAACTGGGAACAATCACCGGCCATATTATTTTTGCCGGAACACTGCCAGAGCTATTATGGCGGCAGATTTCACCTGTGGGGATGGTAGCTAGTCATTGGACTCTGAAAAAGCCCTACCACCAACCAGACCCAAGGCGGGAATCGAACCCACGACCTCCGGGTTTTATACCCGAGCGGCTTAGCCACTGTTCCACGAAGGCGGTCGATTTGGACAATAAAATAGGCAGCCCGTCCCATCTGATTGTCCAACCCAGGGACCACCCTGTTCCAATAAGGTAATGACCACATTACCTTATTGGAACTCGCTAGTGCTCGTGAAATGCACGGCAACCTGAATTTAACACAATCCGAATCAATTTATCTCGCACAAGGCGATGAATGAATAGATAAATTATTCATGTCCAATTATAGGAAAGCTATGGCCGGTTGGCTTGTATCACGGAACAATTTATTTGCCTAATAAGTTAACTGTGACCGTTGCAGTTACTACACTAACTACTAACTCACTTGTTTATGGTTGCCGGAAATCTATCGTAACTATTACAGAACTCGAAACACACATATTAAACACTAAATGATATATGGGGTTTGATACAGTATGATTGTTTTGTGATTCTTGTTAAGCATCAACCGGACAAAAACAAAGATAGATATTTTTATTAGCTATCAGTTATTGTAAATATACGAGTATATCTTATTCCGGTTGTTTGTTTACCGGTTCGGAAAATAGGAGAAAATACGTGACAAATCTTTGGTTAATAAAATTACTGGATTTTCCTGAAGTTTTTACAAGTTCATGAACCAATATTATATCG
The DNA here is from genome assembly GCA_949319885.1 of Mecyna flavalis. NCBI lineage: Eukaryota > Metazoa > Arthropoda > Insecta > Lepidoptera > Crambidae > Mecyna > Mecyna flavalis. The sequence continues at coordinate 20,108,938 of OX439427.1, forward strand.
TCCTTTTTTATTTATATTTTAACTAGCCTTCCGCCTGCAGTTTCGTCCGCGTGGACTATAGGACGTTATCCCGCGGCAATTCACACAATATCTTTATTAATACCAGCCTGTGTTATGCTGATGTATAAGCTATATTAATGTGCTATATTGTAAGTTTCATTAAAATCCTCCAGTATAGATGAAATCCAGCGTAGCTCAGGTTCCGCTTGGCCTATGAGCCTAGATTTGACAAGCCTGGTTATTGCAATGAAGCGATTACAATCTGACCGTAACCCTTACAAGGGAAACCAAACCTACAACATAGTCGGGACCGATGGCTTAACGTACCTTCCGAAGCACGGAACCATCATTCTTTTCAGACATTCAATTGATTCATGTCCTGCCCAAACTGAAAACAATCACACAAAGTGATGCTCCCCGTGGATTCCAACCCACGACCTTCGGGTTTTAGAGTCCAACGCTCTAACCACTGTACCACGGAGGCAGTCTGTGTTGATGTTACCGGCATTGTGTATACCGGCGTTTGGTATTGTATACAATGTATAAAATACCTGGTGGGCAATGTATGAAATTGGGTATTGTATAGAACACCTAGGCAAAGTATAAAATAATGTTCATAATATTACCTGCACGTTTTAGGTATTATATATATTGCCTAGGTATTGTATAGAATACTGGATTATACAGATTGCCGGTAACAAATACATATTTAGGATAAATCAACAATGTTCAAACAAACCTATTCAACCGTCAAAATCAACCTGTATCCTTTCATAAAATCACATATTCAGCACCAAGAAAGTTACCGTTTATTTTTTTCAATAACGTTTGTTCCGCAGGAGCAGGAGCTTTTTTCGCATGTGCGAATTTTAATTCCTCGCTTCGATACAGCAGTAAGATTTGAATATAATAAATATGCTTTACCCAAGGCTCACGTATAATCGAAGGTCGAGGTTCGGTGTGATGTAAATATTAAACTGGTCTGCCGTGTCAGGCCTATCTCCGTTATCTCAAAAAACCTAGTTTTGAGTAAACGACTCCTAAAGTTTTTTTTTGCATTTATTGCCATTATAACTATGTTTCAAAAGATTTTTCCAAACTTATTTCATATCATAAGAATTGTAAAGATGTACATTTATTGTGATGTAATTATTTTTTTTGTTTAATCTTTATTTTCTGTGTTTTTTCCAAAAACGAAGATAGGCGTGATAGGAATTTCATACAAATCTTGTTACGCGAAGGGCCGTATCTTAAGATACATGACCTAGCCGTGACAGTTTGAGTAAAAATTATATTGCCATACATGCATCTCTGCATTATTTTGTTTAGAAAGGTAGAATAAAAATAGGTTTTAATAATAATCATAATTTTAATCAGTCATATTTTAATTAGGACCATAGGTGTAATCAAATAACAAGTATATTATGACAAGATTGGAAATGGTATTCAAATAAACTAAAATGTATTTTTTTCTCATTTATCAACAAAAACATTACCTACCGGTCTACTAAATCAGTCTAAATATTATGTAGTTGCATAAGTCTTAGTAAAAACCCCATAACAGTATAAATATAAGTAAATATGACCGTCTATCGTGGCTAAGTCATGTATTTTAGTAGATACTTAACTGAGTTTGTCATAATCGCGTCTTGTCGACTCGTCAAGCGTTGTCTGTAACTTAAGATACAGTATTTAACCATAATATCGTAGTCAATCGTAATTTATTCTAGAGCATTTTTTGGGATAACGGTAAGAGATAATGAAATAATATTTTATACACGGGATAGAAGACCCATAAAAACCACGAAAAGCACTTGTTACGCGTAACTCATGTATCTTAAGTTAACTGACATTCGCCTGACACGGCAGTGGTGTTAGTATTCTACTGGGAGTTTTGTGAAGCTGGAATATAAACAATGATGTACGAACATACAAAGCATTGTACTTTTACCTATATTTAGAAAAAGTCCATTACAATGAACATACTTATATACTTTTTTTGTATATGCCTTTTTTTTATAGATGGAGAAATCCTATAAGGATACCTCAGCCGCTTGGGGGAGCAGCTGAGGTTATGTCAGAGTTGCCCTATATTAGGAGGTACTGACTAAAACACTGTGGCCTTCTCAAGCACAGGCTGGGGCTGGGGGGCCGGGTAGCTCTATGCAGAGATTCACACAATTGCCCCCCACCAGCTGAGCTCTGCTGCTTTAGTGCTTTAGTGTTCTAAAGTCTAGTTTATTTTTTTGCGAGAGCATAACAGACTGACAACGCGCCCGCGTGATTTTTACTATGCGGACAAATGGAATAACCATTACTACATACCCAGTAAAGCAATCTAACTAATTTATTCGAAAATTTGCAACACAGTAAATACACTGTAAAACTATTTCAAAACCCTCACCATAATACAGTACCCGGGACTGAATATGATGAATACGTTAAAGACTTAATAACTAAACTTCACGAGTCATAAAACCCTTCACCGGAATCCCTCGTATTTATGCAGTAGCCATATTTCCGATCACGAAAGTCCATTATAGTGTGCGATACGGAAAACTGGAGCAGAAACATTATCTTTTATAACAAGCCCTACTTTATCGGTTGACGCGTAACTTTTTTACTCTATTTCATTTACATTTTTCTGTATTCAATTGGAAGGCTTCGGTTATGGGAACGGGTCAAGTGTTTTATCGGAAACTTGTAGGGTTCTGTAGATTTTGTTGATATTTATCACAGTTTTTCGATGCTAGACATCACAATGTTCCAGGGTAGGCCTAGATTAATTGACAAGCCATTTGCTGTAATGGTCGAGAAGCTTAAACACCAGAGGTTGCTGGTTCGATCTCCGCACGGTACAAACATTTGTGTGCATGAACATGTCTGTTTGTATCGGTCTGGGTGTTATATGTATAATGTGTTTGTATTTACAAAAAAGTGTATAAGTAATGTTTATCCGTTGTCTGGCACCTGTAGCACAAGCTAATGCTTATTTCTACAAAATGTTGAAACTAACAGCAAGTTTTACTACTGGACTACAACACATAGGTAGTTTAAAATGTACTAACTTGTCAATAAAAAAAGGACAGCGTCTTACTGTTATCTGACAGCCACGAACATTATCTAGCAGCGGTGAAACAGGAGGAAAAACCACCTCAAACTGACAGTGAATCCGTATGTTAACACGAGATTCTTGGACCATTCGTCAACGGAACCCCGAATGGAAGGCGCGAGAAACGAACTATCTCACCCTCTACAAAATAAAATTCTATGAGGAGTGTCTCCGGTCTTTTTGTTTACTTGATAAAGTGCTCCGAAGGTGTTTCTTTTAACGCAAAAAACGTTCGCCATTGTAGGCTTTGGATGGCGTTTTTGTTTATCTCTCGAATAGAGCGGCCTTTTACGGTTCCGGGTGGGAAATCGGCAGTTTCGAGTTGGGAAATCGGAAAGCCGTAAAATACTTTTGCATTATACGTAGATAGTTTGGCTTTTGTATAAACATTCATATACCATTTATTTTCTATTACCTATGTACATAATAATTATGTGATGTGAATCATAAATCGGAAAAGTATATAATTTTCCTTGACACGTGTAGTATCATATTTAAATTAATTTACAAATACTGAGGTCCGTACATTTCTATTACTACATCAAAGTTGCGGCTTCTCTTAATAGATAATATGGAACCCAACTGTAATTAGGTTTCAACTCAACATTTATTTTACATTCGAAGCAACTCGTATTATTTTAAACGTAAGTATATGGGAGGTATGAAAACAGAACTTGCCTTTAAACAAGCAAGTCAGACAACGCGAAGAAATACAAACGACTCGATACTGTTCCCAATCGAATTGGAAATGCTGCTTCAATATTTGATCTTTTCCTGAGATTGCTCCGCTTAATGTTTCGCATATTAATTTTGGACGCCGTTTCGAATTGTGCCGATGTAAATTGTTTGTTTTTGAGTTGATTTTTGATACCCGCTTGTATATTTTTTAACCGACTTCAAAAAAGGAGGAGGTTATATGTTCGACTGTATGTATTTTTTTTTTTTTTTTTTTTTTTTTTTTTTATGTATGTCCGTCGATTTCTCCGTCAATTGTGGACCGATTTAAATAATTCTTTTTTTATTTGAAAGTGCATAGTTCCGAGGTGGTCCCATTGTCACCATGTCAGGATCTGATGATGGGATCCCGGGAAAATCAAGGGCAAACCTCAAATTTTATAGGCGCACACTACGCGTTACTTGTTTTTTCTGAAGCCATTCAAGTTTTTGCGTCCGATAGACATAATTTTATGTTGATGAGCTGATGATGGAAAGTACAACTCCTTAACAGTTAGGAGTTAGGGGATAATTCTTTCAGTATTGTAGGAATATGTGGACCGTTAGTTGTATTTCATGTACTTTTGCAGCTAAGCTGATGATGGAAGGTACAACTCCTTAACGGTTAGGAGTTAGGGGATAATTCTTTCAGTATTGTAGGAATATGTGGACCGTTAGTTGTATTTCATGAACTTTTGCAGCTAAGCTGATGATGGAAGGTACAACTCCTTAATGGTTAGGAGTTGGGGGATAATTCTTTCAGTGTTGTAGGAATATGAGGACCGTTAGTTTAATTTCATGTACTTTTGCAGCTAAGCTGATGATGGAAGGTACAACTATGATGATGGAAGCTACAGGGTACGACTTCTTAATTCTTATGTCTCTCTTACGGGCTGCGTCTTTAGTTGGTCTACCCATGGTGCTGAACACTTAATGAAGAATACCTAAATTGTCAAATAATACAATTCTACTATTTTACTCGTATTTTCGCTATCATTATTATGAAAGAGTTTTACTCACTGCGTGTTATTTACACTAAAAATAGAAAAATAAACAAACTTTTTTTAAAAAAAATTAAACCGACTTCAAAAAAAAAACAAAAAAAAATAGGTACCTAAAAACACTGAAAAGCAAAAAATAATTTTAAAAAGACATTCATCAAATGCGCTTATTGTCTAAGCCTATTAACTAAATTAAATTGTATTTTACGTGCTAGGTAGGTACCTACTAATCTGTTTGAAGTCGGTGCCAATCCAAAGAAAATAAAAAATGATACATAATAATAATGTATTTTACAGGGTAACTAATTAATCCGCGGACGGTACGTAGTCTGGGTACCTACTATTTGGCTTGGCACCGACTTCAAACAGATTAGTAGGTACCTACCTAGCACGTAAAATACAATTTAATTTAGTTAATAGGCTTAGACAATAAGCGCATTTGATGAATGTCTTTTTTAATTATTGAATTTTCATCACGTCTCGTTGTTCCTTGTTTTAAATACTTGACTGAAATCTTGATGCCATGGGGTCCTCAGTTCAAACAAGACATGATTGGTGAACCTATCGACCGGCCCGATGGCGCATTTGGTATTGACCCTGCCCTATGCGCCAGGAGTCGTGGGTTCGAATCCCACCCAGGACAAACACATAAGTGATGAACATTTGTGTTTGTTCTGTGCTTGGCCGTTTATTTGTATTTGTATATTTGTGGTACCTTCATTGTTTCTGATACCCATAACACAAGGGCTTACGCTACTTACTTTGGGGTCAGATCAATATATATTATGATGTTGTCCAATATTTATTTTTTATTATTATTTACCTATTAGTGTTAGGATGACTTGACTTTCAGATTGAGACTTAGATTTATTTTACGTTTAATTCGGATCGTTAAAAATTACACGATTTCTCCACCCGGAATTTGAACACAGGACCCCGAGATCATAGCTTTAACTTCAACCACTAGACTGTCGTGACGTTCCTAATATAAAACGCTTTAAATATCATTACAAATGATTAACTTGAAGAACGACATATTCCGTAAATTCAAAACGTAAACTCAAAAAGCTAATTTATGCGTTGTGTAACATAAATACAATATTAACGTGCATGTTAATTAAAACACAACGTAGCCGTTTCCTCCGAGCGTTCATTATGAGCAGTTAATTAATGCTGTGACGCGGGGCTCAAAAATTTGATTTATTAATATTTGTAAACGTTCCGTTTAAAACAATTAATTATTATGTAATTGATTCGCTTTTCCTGTTGACGACAGAGTGACGAAGAATTATTTCGCTCGTGGATATAATATTATATGTATTGTAGATGTTAGGTCCAATTTGTTGAAGGCTTAGAAGTTTTATTAACTAGCGGCGCGCTTCGCGGCGGAAGTTTAGTGGGTATTGGACGCTTTAGCCTGGAGTCCCTCACACGGCAGCAGGTCTAGCTAGCCTTTTTTTTTTCGGAGGAGAATGCGTTTATGCTCCATAACCGCAGGCTAGATAGACCCGCGGCCGTGTGTGGGACTCGAGACTTAAGCGTCCACTACCCACTAAACTCCCCCGGTTTCCCCTTCACCCCCGATTGGGACGAGCCGGTGCCAGCCTTGTGGCTATTGACCAGCCCAGGTCTAGCTAGCCTGCAGTAATGGCGCCTAAACGCATTCTCATCCGTAAAAATAATAATAAAAAAATGCTTGATCCACACAAGTAGTTCTCAGTTCATTTCAGATTATTATAGATTGTCTAAATATTTTTTTTTCATATCAGCATAAACTTGTGTGAAAATGGTAATAGATTTTAACCCACTTAACAAAAGCCATCACGATAAAACTCACTCCGCTGTTTTTGTCGCCGCGACCCGCGTCAAACGCAAAGGTTTCGGCAAAAACGCTCCGAAGAGTGAGGAGTCATCGCAACGGATCGGCTTGAGGACCGGCTATTGTCGAGTTAATGTGGAAGTATAATACTCGTCAACTATGACAGCTTGGTTATAATGCGAGGGTCTGAGTTTGGTGCGTATGGTTTTTTTATGTCAGAGGCCGCAAACGAGCCAGCGGGTCGCCTGATGGTTAGCAAACACCGCCGCCCATGGACATCTGCAACACTAGAGGGATTGCTGATGCGTTGCCGGCCTTTTACGGAGGGTGTGGGCCTTACAAACCAGACGCACAATAGTAGTCACTATTATTTTGACGCTGGTGTTATACATATATGTGAGAGGGTGGTACTTCCCCGGACAAGCCGGCCCATTCGTACTGTAAGACAGCATGGCTCTATCACTACAAGATATCATTTATTATAATATTGCGTTGGTTATTTCATACATTGCGGCAACACTTCATTAAAAAGGCAATTAAAGAGAAAACAGTAAGAAAAAAATTGATTTTTTGGCAACGTCTTTTGAAAAAGTCGTTACGCTCAGGTATGATAGAAATTAGCACCACTTTGAACTCTGTAAGGTACATAGATTTTCAGACTTCAAAGTGGTGGCCATGATTATTTGAGCTCCGTAACCTATATCCAGGGAACCAAACCAATTGTGGTTTAAGTGTGTGGTACGGTGGTCACAATTGCAGTGGTTTCACAGTAAAAACTGGATTTGCTAAACCTTGAATCATCTTTTGGTGCAAGCAGATCCTCACTAGATTAGGACACATTGTTTGTAGAAAAAATAAATAAAAAAAAACAAATAAAAAAAAAGGTAAAGTTTCGTAGAGACCAAATGCGTTTTCATAAACGTTTTTTTAAATGCCTACTGAATAAAGATGTTGACAATATTGTATTTTAAACATGTTATTCAGTAAAACGTTGTCATACTCAATCTTTCTGAATGATCTTTCCGTCTCAGCAGCAGTAAGTTTAATATATGGTAAGATAAAAGCTAGTTGAACTGACCTCGCAAAGACAGCAGAGTCATAAAGTATGTAAGGCGGCGCATTCGAGCAGAAAAATCGTTCAGAACCTTAAAAGAAACTATTATTTCGTTCATACGCAGAATCTTTGTAGGAATTCTCTTGCAATTCCAAACATGCTTTAGTCACGACTGTTGACACTGTGTTGTTTAAATTTTATTATATGCAGGAAAATAACAACATATACAAAAATTTAAAATTTTTACCTAGATATTTCATAAAAAATAGCTATAGAGGTAGCCAATGAAACTCTATAATGTCAAAAAATCCTGTTACACTAACTTTAGGGTCAGGCAAGTTTATTAAATTATTTTTGATGATATTGGTGGTACATCTTTTTTATTTTGTGGCATAGTGTAGGATTAAGTTAGCTCACAGGCCCGCATTCCGGATGCACTGTCCGCCTCAACCAGTGCTAGAGAGGTTATTTTAAACCGAGGCTAGTTTAAAAAGAGCATGAGGTTACTTTGGAGCTCATGTTTAACTTAGAGACTACTATTTTTAGTCGACTTCAAAAAAGGAGCATATTCTGAATTCAACGACTAGGAGAAGAAGACTAACCACTTGTATCTATAGACAACTCAAAGTGTTTATATTATACTAAGAGAAATGTATTTATTACAATCTTATACTCAAGCAATTACTTTGGCTCGTCTATAGATACAAGTGTTAGTGCTTAGCAACCAACTAAAGTTATAGGTACCTAATGGTTTCTCAATTAAAGTTATAAAAACTCTCAAAACTCTTAAAAGCTAATTACCTTTCTAAGTTAATCTACTTATAATTTAATACCAACCTAAGTTTCAATTGACATTCTAGATTCACGTTCAAATCTTCTCCAATCTTAAATCCATTAAGATCTTTTAATCGCAAAAGCTTGAACAAATTACGGTAAAATTGTAAAAAAGTCAAAGAAAACCAGGTTAAACAACATGTCAACGAGATACACACAAATCTCCCAAATCGTGGGGGATGCGTAAACGCTAATGCGTTAAGAAGATTATATCTCATAGGCACTCCCGAACACTCGTAGATGTATAGGGTTGGCTGTATTTTTATCTCACTTTTTTATGTGTATTTTAAGGATAAAAATCAATTTATTCATCGCTTTATACAAGAACTTCATATGGTAAATTATAAGTATATCAATAACGGGGCATTTATCCGAATATATCAGTATAACTGTCAAGTAAGCGTAATTTAAGCCTGAAGGAAAGAAAAAGTGTATTTCACAATAATTGAAGGATGCGATCAAGTAGAACCTTCCACGATATTGACCAGGTCATACTATTACATTAGACATGTTTTTCCATGCTCGAAGTAATTATAATCTGTACAATATTATAAAAGACAAATGGTTTAGAAACATTCGGCTTACTCGTAGGAGAGATGCATAATGCAAAATGTGCCAGATAGAGCAAAAGTAAAAAAAGACACGTTGACCCAAAAGATACACTAAAGATCTAAGACACATTTTCCTCATCACTACAATATAGATTAGATACGAGAAGTAACTTCGTCAAAGGAAGCTATAATGGGATCTTAAAGAGTCTTTAGATTAACTGTAAGCCCACATACGAGGTACTTTTAGACCAGCTAAAGTAAATCTTATAGTACGGTAGCAAATGTAGGTTAGCGATTTTAAATATTTAGCCACTTGCATCTTTATGAATAAGAGAAAGTAGTACCAATTCATACAACATAAAACGTTTTGATAAATAATTGTAAAAAATGTGTGATTCTCAATACTGTCAATGTTTAATAACTATACAAGTTTACCTACCTAGGGATGCAAGTGACTGTAATTTAGATTAGGATCTACAGTCAACTTTAATCTTAATGTCATGCTACAGCTTCTTTCGGTTGAATTTAGAATTTAATGAGCCTCGCTTTATAATATGAACTTAAAATAAAAACATAAATAATTTCTTTTTTAAGCATGAATTTTTTTCATGTGCCCCTAGTAGGTACTAGGGGCACAAGAAAAAAATATTAAAAATAACAAGAAGGTACCTATAGTTAGCTGCGATTTTGGCGTTTCACTAAAGATAAAATTATGAAAAAATTAAATTCAAATAGAGGGGTACCTATCAATAAGTAGCCCACTTTATATTATGAGACTCCCACTGCTTTTTACTTTAGGATTAACTGTATCCTTAGCGTATGTACCATAAAATTTACGCTGATATCGTGTTCCAAGAAATGCAACAGTTGCTCATGCTTTACAATGCATCCAAAAGTAACCAAGCAAATCAAACATACGATTCCACCTCCTTCCTTTTCAATAACTCATCGAGTGGCCGTACAATGTTCCCGCTGACTGCACGTCGCGGGTCCCGCAGGACGCATTCAGCTGCACTTGACTCATGCACCCAAAGCGCCCGCGTCCTTTATGAAATCTACTGGGGAATTCTCACAAACTGTTATTGCTGGGTAGGCTAAAGGTTGGTGCTTAGCGAAAGCGAGGCAAAACTTATTGTGGGATACGTAAGTCTTTAAAAAAAACTTAAATTCACCACCAAAAACATTTATCTATGCAGATAAACGATGGCTCTCCTAACGTTAACGTTCAACACAGCTTTCATTGAGAAAACGTCGCTCAAACATAGTGTAAGTGGTAAGAATGCTCACAGAATAATCCATAGGTGCAACCTCACGCATTTGATACGACGTTGAAATCAGTCAACTATTCCTCTTCTAGATAAATAAATCTGGGGGCACGGTAGTGCCCCCGCCAAGTCGAGCGCGAAGCAAACACTGCCGTACCATCCTTTACTGGAATCATTTCGCCGCATTTTCAGGCCCCTATTTGAGAACCTCTGGATAAGACCAGAACGCAGAAATTTTCGTCATTTAGTAAGCTATAATCACATACTTAGAATACAAAATTTCAAGGCTGTAAGTCATTTAGTTCCGAAGTTAAGCGAAAGCAAAGTTTCGCATTTATGACACTCACTGACTCACTCACTCACTGATGATCATCAAAATAGAACTAGTACTTCCCATAAACTCAGAGAGCTGAAATTTGGTACAGAGTTAGGGTTTAATGGCTACATAAAGGGAAAACTGAATACCGGAAATAAAAAAGGGTCTAAGTGCCAAAATCAAAATGTGGAGGAATTGTTGATTAAAATAATAACTCATCTTCATAATCATATCTGTTTATTTTTTTTATGGAAATACTAATATAACGATATTATCTCTTTATGTAGAAACAACAAAGTGTTTTACATAAGAATTAGTACAACAAACTTACATATTAATTGTCAGTCTAAAGAAAACTCCAAGTCCAATTCTCACTAACTTAAATTAGGCTCTAAGTGCCTAGCATTATATTTTAAAACTAGCTGTGCCCGCGACTTCGTCCGCGTGGAATAGTGACTTTTCGGGCAGCATATTTTAAATAACAAATACCGTCCTTTGGGTAGTATGCTTCTCTGTAAGTATACGATATGTGACGTATGGCCATCGGGAATGAAAGCATACAGGCTCCTAGGATTGCTAACCCGTGTCAGAGCCACATACAACTGACCGTGCGAGAAACAGCTGATACTTAGATCTACACCCACAACTTTCATCGTCTGACCTTGGGCTTTATTAATTGTCATCGCAAAACATAGGCTGACTGCAAAAAGTGTTAAGATGTGTAAACTAAACGTACAAATTTTATGAAACAAAAGAATTGCTAGAAAAATTAATTAATAACCTGAGCTTATAAACTTGTACTTAAATAAAGAAAATCAAGAAAAGAATTGCCTAACCTATACCAAATACTTATAAATTATTCATATATACAAATTACAAACCCTAAATAAAAAATTAAGATAAGTATACCAAAAATCAAGGAAAGAAATGCCTAACCTATAACAAATGCTTACAATATTTATTTATAAATTTTTAAAGAAAATTAAGAAAGACAACCTAACCTACAAACCCTTAAATATAAATAAATGAAATATCCAAACTGTCAGTATTCAAGTAAATCGCAATAATCGAATGCAACTACCTATTCGCCATACTCTCAGCGCGCTTTATATAAGGACGCGCAGCTCAGGCGCGAGGCGTGTACCTTTATATTGACATAACTTTTTTATTTATGAACCGATTGACATGAAATAAACACTAAATGTTAAGTGAAGCTTACCACAATATATTAGTGAAAACCGCATCTCAATCGAATAAGCCGTTTCTGATATTAGCGTGCACAAACACACAGACAAACAGACAAACAGACAAACAGACAAACAGACAAACAGACAAACAGACAAACAGACAAAAATTTTTTTAATTACAATTTCGGTTTCGGTATCGATATAATAACAACCCCTGCTACTTTTTTTTAATATATTTCCATTGTACAGACACCACTTTTCTACAAATTTATTATATGTATAGATAAGTTCCAAGTTCGTTTTAGTATTGGCACTTGTTGGCACTTAGGCCATTTGAACACACAAAGACTAGTGACTTGACGTTATAGAAGTAAATAATTGAAAACAACAAAGTTACCAAATTTTCGAGTGACAAAATCAACATATTAAAATATCAAGTAAAAATAATCAATACTCTTCAATTTAAAATGGCTTAATAATACCTTTGATGGTCTTCGTTTTTGAGATACGGAATCATTGCCAATTTTTTTCCGGAATTACTTTACCACTAGCTGTCGTGTATTGTTTACCGGCATCCTTTAATGCTTTTTAACAACCTGCACACTTTTCGTACCATTTTTACGCCTTTTTCTTCTCGAACCGGTAACAACAACAGGTGCTATGTCCGCCATTTTCATAACACTGGCGGCTCGCTGCCAGGGACTTAAACCCTTTTAAAAAACAATGCGCTATGCGTCTCGCTCCCCCGTGTTTCTTATAGATGTAAGTACCGAGCAAAATACTACACTAGTCACTTAATGCTTATTTTAAGTTATTGGCGATGACACATAGAATACATTTCTGGGATAAAATAAGTTTCGAATTTTTTGGCACTTACACCCTTTTTTATTTCCGGTATTCAACTATAAAAACTAGTATATTCGAAGATCTGGAGTACCTGGTGACCCTGATTAGAAAACACAAGAGCCCAACCAAACTATTAGAGATCGACATATACCGCCTTTACAAAAAATACTCAACTTAGTGAGCCGCTTCATTTGGTGGTGGTGGGGGGATAGGAGGGAAAAGGGGGATGGTAGGGGTAGGGGGAGGGGGGAAGGGGAGGGGGGAAGGGGAGGGTGAAGAGAGATGGGAGGGGGGACGGGAGGGGTAGCTGGGGGGGTGGGGATAGTATATGGGAGGGGGAGTAGGGGGGATGGGAGGGGAAGGGGGATGGGAGGGGCGATGGGAGGGGCGATGGGAGGAGGAAGAGAGATGGGAGGGGGGAAAGGAGATGAGAGGGGGGGGTGGGAGGGGGGATGGGGATATTAATGGGAGGGGGAGGTGGGGGGATGGGATAGTACATTATCAATCCAATCCACATGAAATTTGGCACAGGTATAGTTTATAACGTGGAACAGGACATAGGCTAAAAAAATCTCACGGGAAACGTCTCATTCCAAATAGATACAAAATAAATCAATATGCCCACGTTCCTACAAAAAGAAGTGAAATCCCACCAAAAACATTCTGTAAAAAAACTAGCCAAGTCTCGATGGAGCTGCTTGTTTATCTCTAAAAAGTAATGAAATCTAGACATAGTCGTGCCAAGTCTAAGGTTCCTTACTGCGATTTCTTTATCATTATAGTTAATGTTGTGTGACTTGGCCGTTGAAGGGTACACAAGGGTACAAAACCAGGTGCTCCATTACTCCATTGCACCAATCTGTCATTGTTTACATGTAATGTTATATCTGTTGTAACTACCTATGTTTGTTAAGCGAGATAATAGCCCATACTGGTATTGGTAATTGGACGCTAGTGTCTCATTTGGCCCTTCGAAGTTGAGTTGCAGGTCCGTTTGGCCGTCTGGCCCTTCAACGGCCAAGTCACACAACATTAACTATAATAATAAAGAAATCGCAGTAAGGAACCTTATACTTGGCACGACTATGTCTAGATTTCATTACTTTTTAGAGATAAACAAGCAGCTCCATCGAGACTTGGCTAGTTTTTTTACAGAATAAATATTTCTGGACATTATTCACACAGCGCCATCTCGCCCCAAACTAAGCATTAGCTTGTGCTATGGGTGCCAGACAACGGATAAACATTACTTATATACTTTTTTTTTGTAAATACATACATATTATACATACAAACACCCAGACCGATACAAACAGACATGTTCATGCACACAAATATTTGTACTGTGCGGGGATCGAACCCGCGACCTCTGGTGTAATAGCCGACTTCTCGACCATTACACCAAATGGCTCGTCAAATATTAGTTATAGTGTGAGAGTCACTGTTTTTGTTATTTTATGTTCTAAAGTATGTAGATAATAAAATTGTGGTGTCTATGAGACATCACAACATAAATGCTGAATGCATGCCTTTTTAGTGTACAACTTAAAATATAAGTCTTGTTAGTTATTATAATAATTGTGTTGTAGTTTGTTTGCACTAAATGAATTCTTTTTCTTTCTTTCTTTTCTTTCTAATTTAATATTAAAATATAGAAATACTAACGCATGACACATTTATAGTGACTATTCATTTCACTGCATCCCCGGTATGCTTAAGAAAAGATAGATGCGTTACTGACTTGTAAAAAGTTCTCTTGACGATCTCAAGTACTCGTATCAGTAACAAAGACGCTTGCACTAGCAACCTACACCGAAGTTAGCGACTGAAACAAGAATGTGTGGACAATATTAAAAGTTTGCAAGTTGAGCTGCAAAACGTGCTTTGTAAAGTCGCTTTGTTCGCCTTAAATAATATCCGTTTTATGAGTTCCATAAATGATAAATACGCCTATTGTGTGGTTATGCGGCTTTAATATAAATGAACGTTATTGCGTTCTTATTTACGGGAGAAAGGGTTTTGCGGTATTTTAAATGCTAAATTTACGTTTGTTGCACAAATTTTTTACTATGATTGTGTAATTTATTTTGTGTCAGGCTTGCGAAACTTACTTAGATGGACATGACATGACATGTAAAATAAATTAAAGTGTGCGGGCAAATTTTGATCAACAACGGGGAGACAAACTATAATTTTATTTAATGAAACAGGACTTTACTGGAATTTCTAAACAAAATGTTAAATGCTCAGTGAATTGAATTTAAATTTATTGTAAAACTCCATGAAAACACCCAATGAAATCACAAACACCTACAACGTACAAATACAAGTTTAGTCGGTTTCAATAATATGAATTCATATGCGATAATAACAGTCCATTCTGGGCGGTCATTGACAGTGGAAACTGCTACTATAATAGCATTGGTAATATTTGGTGAATATTTTAATGAGAGAGCCAGAACGATTGATAAAATGGCTCGAAACTTTTCTATTTGATGTCAATATTTGCACAATATCTAGCAACATCAAAAGGACCTGCATTCGTCAGGCAGTAAGAATCCATTAACGGACGATATTTTATTAGACAAGTTAGAGATTAGTCAAATAAAATTTTTGCCCTACTCTGAAAATAAACCCAGGACTCCGACATCATAGCTAGGTTTAAGTACTTAAATCACTCATCATCATCTCAGCGAATTCCCGATTGCATCAAGTATGGAGCTCAGGGTCCGCTTCGACTATGATCCTAGTTTTGACAGGCCTGGTTATTACAATGGAGAGAATTGCCATCTGACCTCCGTAACCCTAAAAGGGAAACCAAACCTACTTGGAACATAGTCGGGGCCAACGGCTTATCATGCCTTCCGAAGCATCATCATTCTTTTCGTGGGATTCGAACTCACGACCTACGATGGTTTTAGAGCCCAACGCTCTTACCACTGTACCACGGAGGAAGTTCTTAGGTAGGTACTTAAATCACTAAACTGTCAAAATGTTTACTTTTATTGACTATGTCCTCTAAGTTAAATATAAGATGATACAGTTGCGTTTTTACGCTCTACTTCACACAGATACAACATCTTACCCAAAAGTTTTCTTGTGGGTAATAAAAGACACACAAAAAGCACTCGAACCAACTCAAAGAAGGGATGCAGAGAAAGTTTTGATTTACAATCCTTGTTACATTTAATACGGAATCTTAATAACTTCTACAAATAAAAGCGACTGCTGCATTTGACAGAATTGCTGAAACAGTGCGAACAAATCCAAACTGTGGCACAAAGTTTATACAGGGTGGCCCTGAAAATCGTGGATCAAACGAAACAGGGAGATAAAGGGGGTTATTACCGACATAAACCCCTCAACAGTATGATCTCACATCGACTCTACAAAAAATTAAAGCTATTTTTTGTTTTGAAAAAAATAATGCCTTATTTTGTAATCAAATGGCAAAATAATGAAAACATATTGTTTTTTCTTTCTTTTTTTTGTGTTCAATTATTGTCAAAGAAAGCATCTTTACATAAAAAGTATCTTTAACACTATGGTAACACAAATTCGTGAGCAATGGCGACTTTCTTAAAAGAAATTAAGTTTTACGAAAAATCAATTCCAACTTCAAAACAGTACTGTGAAAAAAAAATGTATGACAGACAAGTGACCCTGTATCAAAAAAATTAGCCTGTTTTATCACCATTTAAATGAGGTATAACACTTGGCTATTTGTAGCTAACTTATTTTACAAAACTTGTTTATTGGCGCCAAGTCTAACTTTCAATAAATTGAGCGATCAATAAAAATCGTTATTCGCATTGATTATTTTCACTCTTAACAATCCTAGAGCTTTAACATTGGAATAAATACCCGGTATCTTTTGTCCTTTTCACACTCGGGTCGGGTACGTACCCGACTCGGGTCGTACATACGATCCATTGTTTTTTGGCCCACCGCTCCCGCCGCGGCGGCGAATCAGTGACTCGCTACCTGCTTGTTATTACGCACGTGTTCTGCCGGTTTGCTTTTCAACGTCTCCTGAACGGACTCGGATTTTTTGTCTAACTTTGACCTAAGCTTGCCATACGGACTGTGAGTCTTGCCAAACTGTGACCTAAGCTGGCCATGCGGACTCTGTTTGATTTCTTGCCAAACTTTGACCTAAGCTTTCCAATCGGACACTAATTCTTGCCTAACACTGACCTACGCTACGCCAGATGGCTACTGTAAGAAGAGTGGAGTACAGCTGACTGTACTCCACTCTTCTTACAGTGGCCATTACAAAAGCCGTAGATGTAATGCATGTCAGCATACTCTCGCTGACGAGGGAAGGCTTCAAGAATCAGTGTCCGATTGGAAAGCTTAGGTCACAGTTTGGCAAGAAATCACACAGAGTCCGCATGGCAAACTTAGGTCACAGTTTGGCAAGACTCACAGTCCGTATGGCAAGCTTAGATCACAGTTAGACAAGAAATCCGAGTCCGTTCAGGAGACGTTGAAGAGCTAACCAGCAGAACACGTGCGTAATAACAAGCAGGTAGCGAGTCACTGATTCGCCGCCGCGGCGGGAGCGGTGGGCCAAACGTACGCGCAAGCTTAGGTACCTGAGCCAAAAAACAATGGATCGTATGTACCTACGACCGGAGTCGGGTACGTACCCGACCCGACTGTGAAAAGGACAAAAGATACCGGGTATTTATACCAATGTTAAAGCTCTAGGATTGTTAAGAGTGAAAATAATCAACGCGAATAACGATTTTTATTGATCGCTCAATTTATTGAAAGTTAGACTTGGCGCCAATAAACAAGTTTTGTAAAATAAGTTAGCTACAAATAGCCAAGTGTTATACCTCATTTAAATGGTGATAAAACAGGCTAGTTTTTTTGATACAGGGTCACTTGTCGGTCATACATTTTTTTTTCACAGTACTGTTTTGAAGTTGGAATTGATTTTTCGTAAAACTTAATTTCTTTTAAGAAAGTCGCCATTGCTCACGAATTTGTGTTCCCACAGTGGTAAAGATACTTTTTATGTAAAGATGCTTTCTTTGACAATAATTTAACACAAAAAAAGAAAGAAAAAACAATATGTTTTCATTATTTTGCCATTTGATTACAAAATAAGGCATTTTTTTTTTCAAAACAAAAAATAGCTTTAATTTTTTGTAGAGTCGATGTGAGGTCATACTGTTGAGGGGTTTATGTCGGTAATAACCCCCTTTATCTCCCTGTTTCGTTTGATCCACGATTTTCAGGGCCACCCTGTATTGAAAATACGTCTGTCTGCAGTTACGTTGGGACGCAGTGACGTTTTCATTAAGCTCGAATTGTTCCATTGTTCTAAATGAATGAGATTCACGCGAATATCCTTCATTGTTTGTCTCCCCTCAAACTTTAAACGTCTTGAAAGATGGATGAATTTCCAGGTCTTCCAAGATCAAGCAAAATTTGTGTCAGATTAAACATAGCTCGGGTTCAACAATCCACATTTGGCAAGCGTTGTGATTAAGGCAATACCCATCATCATCAGTGGTCTTTGCCCCGTATAAAGACATTAAAATAAGGTATGGTAGAAAGAGGAATAGCCCACTTCTCTATAAATAAAATGTCCTACCACTACTCGTAACAAAGTATTCTCTATTGTCAATATGGATATAAAGATCTTATTTTGATTCTGCATCTTACTGCATTAAAAGCATCAAGCTATAGTCATGTCACGTTGTTCGTACGTGCTTACGCGAGAACGAAATAACATTTCATTCAGGTAAGACGGCGTTTGAAAAAATAGAAATTCGCGTGGGCTACGCTGTTTTACTAATGTAGACTATCTTGACTTTCGGAATTCAATGTCAGCAGTCCGTGTTTTTTTAAGGTTGTAGAGGTAGAGAATAGAGAATAAGCCGTCTGGGGTAATACTTTGACCTTACAAAAGTCTACAGTAAAGTACTGCCGTCTATAAGAAAAAAGGCCGCTAAATGACATTTGACCATTTTTCACTTTTTAATACCACTATATTTAAAAAAAAATTCTCTATCGATCTATCTAGGAACGGTTATTCTATCTTTCACCGTTTCCAAGATATTTTTTTTTAAAAAGCAGCTAATTACAGAAATAATATATTTTACATCGCTTAAAGGTGGCAAAACAGCTTTACTAGATTAGAAGGTAGCTAGATTACTTTAACGTTTGGATCGTCTGAACAATTTTACTATCAATGCTTAGCTAAAAAACAGTTCTTATTTTGCAAGAAGCTAAAAGGCAGCAAAGTATTTTTAGCGGCTTTCTAGCTTGGTAAGGTTCAAGTATAAAGAACCTTGCTTAAATGAATAAAAAGCGGCAAAGCTCTCTTAAATAACTAAAAGGCAGTTAGAATCATTTAGCGGCCTTTAAGCTTTGCATTGTTTCTACTTTTACAATAAATAAACTAGTATAAAAATCCATGTTAGTCAGTACGCAAAGTAAAATACATAATTTTTACAAAGCTTTGCTTAACAAAAAAGCCGTTAAATAGCAGTACATCGCTAAAAAGCGGCAAACTCACAAGCCCCCGCACCCCTTATAACGGGCACGCTAGGCTGGCGGGGTGCGGCTGTTTAGGGAAAAATAAACTATACACGGATGAGGAAGTTCGCTGGTGTCGCGTTTCCCGCTAAAATCGTCACTCGACATGGCGGGAAGGTTTCCAAGGTACGTATTTTATTTAATTAACGAAGTTATTAAAAAAAATTATAGCTTATTATTGCGTTTCTTTTTGTTTACTGCAAAATAGTATCGAGCGAGATCGACAAGCAGGCGGCTTATGTTCTTGAGTCAAGCTAGCCGTAAAATTTTTCTATGAGCTAGCCACTATGAATTGAAAACTGAATGCAGTCGAACAATATATTATTTATCTACATCCATACCCTAATATGTCTATTTTATAGTCAGGATCGATGAGCAAACGCCCTATATTTAGATATGAGTATCTGTTGCTGTATCTTAATGTTTACATTTTAGTATCGGTAACCGATACCTTAATTACGTTCAAATTTCGAACGTCTTCCTAAAAAGTAAAAATTAATAGGTTTTTTCGATTATCGAATTAGTCGATTAGTAATTTTATGTTCCATTCCTATACATTTAATTCGATGCTGAAATTATAACAATCGATTTGAGAATCGAAATCAACTCGAGTCTAGATTGTTTATGGATTTTAAAAACAACAAACGTCAGTCATTATGACAGTACTAACTTTTACATACAGATTATGTTGGTAACGTACGTTTGCTCATCGATCCTGACTATAAAATAGACATTTATTATCATTATGAATGAAGATAAAGTTATGTATGTGACTGTACATAATTAGGCATTAAAATACTCATGTGATCCTTTTATGAAACTCACTTCGTTCGTTTCATAAAACCACATTCGTATTTTAATGACCATCATTATGCAACAGCCACATAAATAACTATTCGTTCCTCAGTCAGATAAGACGTATTTTTTAATATAAATTAGGTACCTTAACAAAGTTAATTTACTTATTTATGTTAGATGTAGATATTTTTTAGGTCCATTATTTACGTTGAAGTACGGTATGTTTGCTCGAATTCATACATTATTTCACAGCTTATTAACGACAGACCTAATTGAACGGCCTTATTGGGGCAGTAGCTAAAGAATGTTGCTTTTGAATGGTGTGATTTGGTGTATTTCTTTTAAATTATTTACTTACTTAACTTACCGTATCTGATATAATAATAAATTAATAACTTATAAGTGGTTTATGTAACACGAAACAAAACCAAGTTAATTCTGAAATTTCTGATAGTCAACATTCAAGTATTAATTCGAAAGTCCACAAATTTTAAGGTGTTAATGAAAGAGTATACTGATTCTCTTATGTTGTGTAATGATTTTCTTTAATATTAAGGATGAAGAATAACTTTTTTAAATATTGGACAACATCACATACATTGATCTGACCCCAAAGTAAGTAACGTAAGCACTTGTGTTATGGGTATCAGAAATATATACTTAAATACAAATAAACATACAGACACAGAACAAACACAAATGTTCATCACATAAGTCTTTGTCCTGGGTGGGATTCAAACCCACGACCCCTGGCGCATAAGGCAGGGTCACTACCAAATGCGCCATCGGGCCACTCAAGCCTATTTACTTCGTCTTTTCAGAGTTCATTTTCAGCCCTACGCGTAGTAAAGCTTGGCTTAGGTCGCTAAGCATATTCTTAACCTGCTCAAATGACTGTGCGAGGATCACGATGTCATCCGCAAAACGGAGGTGACTCAAACTCGGTTCACATTTATACCTTTATATTTCCAGTTCAAAGTTTGAAGACGTCTTCGAGTGCATTAGCAAAGCTTTGGTGATATTACATTGGCGTACGCCACTTTTAATAGGGATAGTTATAGTACTACCTTGGACTTGGACAGACATAGTCGCTGACTGGTATAGGTTTTTAGCAGGTAGATGTATCTATAGGGGTGTTGGCCCAAAAGGAGAGCGGGAACGAGGATGAGTCGTGTGCGCCTGGTGTAACGCAATCGTCAACACCGAGTGGACCAGATGTGGTTACCGCACGCGAGTACGGTCTTAGGCCCAGGATTTGTTGTAAAAACCTTAGTCAACACCGCAACGCTGTAGTGAATCAAAGACAACTCAGTGTTCTACCCAGTCGAACGCTTTTTTGTAGTCTTAGAATGCAAGGTAAAGAGGTCGGTTAAACTCGCTGTTTTTCTGTATCACCAGCTGCCTTAGCGTGAATATGTGGTCTAACGTGCTGAAACCACTTCTAAATCCCGCTTGCTCTTTAGATTGGTGTTCATAGGAAGAATACTCGTACTTTATAAATTTGACTTAGTAGTGGTAGCGTCTACTTTGAAGGTTTTGTAAATAAATAATGATGATTTTGCTAGCCTAAATAGCAGTTATATGAAAGGGTTTGATAATTTACCGCTTTTTAGCTATGCACAACTGTAATAAAAGTTATAAATAAATAAAAGTAAAGCAGTTAAGCCACATAAACTTGGCTAAAAGGCGGCTATGTGTAGTTAGCTGCTTTATTGCTATGAATAAGATCAATATAACTGCTTTATAGTTATGTAAATGTGGCTGTTTTCGAAAAATTCACAACTATAAAGCAGTTAAAACCTTTTAGCCGCCATTTAATTTTGTACACCTTAAGTTATTTTTAAAAGTTTACAAAATTGAGGGGAAAATATGTGTTTAGTTTAAAGAATATTACCAATTGTCTAAATCAACAAATTTCATGTGAAAGTTGACAAAAAGACCTTTCTTTTGGTGTATGACACACATTTGTACATACTTTTATTAAGGAGTAGCATCGATTTGAAAATTTTGCCGCTTATTTGCTCAATAACTCAAAAGTAGTTTTTGTCATTTAGCGGCCTTTTAGTTTATAGACGGCAGAGTAGCACTTTAAACTGTTGGGTTTCGGTCGGTGTATAAGCTGAATAAATCAATAAAAAAAATAAAAATAAAGATAAATTAAATTTTGTCGTTGCAGCAGGCGAAACCCTTAACACATCTAGCCCAGTAATCCAGGGATGGGCCGTTGTAACGTTCAGAAAATATCTTCAGAATCATATTGGAACTGCCCAGCATTCGGTTCCTGACTGAAACTACCTTTTTGCGCATGACCGCGTGAAAGCCGTTGACGCGTGCTTCGGTAAACATGCCCGATGCGCTACAGTACCTAGGAAGTCCCAACATCATTCTAAATATATTATTATATTGGACGCGCAGGGCATTGTAAGCTTTCTGGCTAAAGTTTACCCACAGGCCGCTTGTATAAAATGATTGGCAGTAGGATTGGAAAAGTGTGATTTTCACACTATCCGAGCATCTTGCGAACCTGCGAGCCAACATATTGCCCCTTACTGCCAACGCCCTACGCTCCCTCTCGATATCGCCATCATCCCTCAGATCCTCGGTGACTATATGTCCCAAGTATTTAAACGTTGGCACTCTAACCAGCTCAACATTATACATAAAGGCATGGTGTTGGCAGCAAGAAGAATATTTGTTCTTGCTGCCAAATATATTTTTTTCCTTCGAATAACAGGCTTGGTTGATGCCTCTGGTGTTACAAGTTGACTTTCATTGGGACATTCGACAAGCCAATATTTTTCTCACTATTTTGACAATAACATTTTTATCAAGAAAACTAAACCTAAATAGCAAAAGCGATGTCCCACGGTGACCGTCAAAAAGAACACTTTACACGACGCCAAGTTCCAACATAATATTGACACATAAGTTATCCGCACTAATAGCACAGCTTTCAAAGCAGAAAGTTTTAACTAAACCACCCGAAGGATTTTCTATTCTTCTGGCCACGTTTAAAGTTTACATTCGCTTGTTGGTCGTGTCAAGATGTCCTTGGATTTTCCAGGGCAGTATCGCTACATCGCACCTCCAATTCATCACTGTCAGTGCTCATCCACGACTATTCAATAAGGAATTTTCCTATTTCACGGCAAATTGAATTTATTTCTCTCAATCTGTGTTAAGTACGTATTTGTTTAGTTACTAGAATGTTGCTTGCTGCTTAGATTATAATACTATAACAGTTCTGGCTGTGTTCCGGCAAAATTAAAGTGGGAGCCAGCACACTTGAAATCTAAGGCTCGAAGATCCGATGAGCCTACATGAAGTGTCCCTCAATGGAATAGGCTGCAGTGACCGCTTACCATCAGGAGGGTTGCGTGCCTGTCTGCCAACTGATGTTCTATAAAAATTATAACTTTATTGAAAGATAGATAGATAGATAGGTATACTCTTTATTGCACAAAATTATAAAAGAAAAATATGTTACAAAATTGGATGATACAATGTAGGCGGACTTGTTGCTAATAGCAATCTCTTCCAGTCAACCAAAAAAAAAGATTTTTAATTGCTTGATAATTTTTCTTAGCGTTCTTTTTATTTTGACAACTGCCATGTGTCTGGTCTATATCTCTGGTCTACCTGGTCTATAAAAACTTTTTCAGTCAATCTGGCTATATTAATATGGATATAGTACACTGAGCTCCGTTTGAAACTAGAGGCGCGTGTCTGCCAAAAAGAATGAAATAAAAAAATAATATTCTACACTGCTGTACGAGTATGTACATACTACCATGTCATCTTAGAGCCGTTAAAGATTAGAATGCTTGAAATGTTGAATATTTAAATCTCACTATACTAATTTCTCGATGATATACTGATATCAGTACTGGGACATGATTTTAGAGTCCTGGGCCAAGGGTTTAATTCCCGGGCCAGGCAAAATTATTGTCGGAATGACGATTAAGCCAGTGGCCATCAGTAGGGCAACGAATTGATGCCTTGTTTCTGTAGTGGATGGTTAAATAAACTGACACTAAATAAAAGCATAAATTATCTCAGAACAGATTAAATAAGTCCCTATGATGGATTTTTAGCTAGGCTGATACAAAAAAAAAACTATTATATCTCTCAGAAAAGTTAAAAAATATACAGTGGTGGTCATATAATTAAAGACACTTTGGAGATATTACGTTTTCAAAGTTTACCTACCCTATATACTTTTATTATAATACATTATTTATCTTGCAATATTAACTAAATTATTCTTAGGGTTATCGTCAAATGTTTGAAGTAAAATAAAGAGATCCAAGATGTTTGTATTTTTTTTTGTTGGTTAAGTTTATTGCGTATTATATACGAACTAATACAAAGACTTGGCCAACTAATTAAAGACAGACTGATTAAGTAACTTTAAAAAATTAACTTGGTAAATTTTGAAACGAACTTTACTTTAATACATTTTAGACGTATTTTAAAAACATAAAAACACGACATTAATATTTTGTCGCATGTCCTTTAGCAGCAATAAAAGTCCAACCCCGCCTAGGAATTGATGCCTTCAAATTATTGCAGGTTTCAATCGAAATTTGCACCCATACCGTTTTATACGTAAAGTTGATGAACATTACTTGTATGTTTTTTGCCACTATTTTCTTCACATTAGATCACATGTTTTCGATCGGGTTAGTGTCGGGACAGTACGGTGGCCAATCTTAAACTGTTACTTATTGGCTCCTAAGCAATTCTTTGACTCCTGCTGAAGTGTCTATGGGATTGTTCTCGTGGTAAAAAGTCTATATCATCGGCAAATGTTCATTGGCGTAGGAAAACATGACTATTTCTAAAATACTCCTTTATTAAATTTATTCCTGCTACCTTGTATTTTTTTTATTAGGTCCCACACCGTTACCTGAAAAACATCCTCAAATTTAGTATTACCTCCTAAACGTTTGACTGATTTCTTTGTGTTCTTTGGATGCGTTTTTTCCTGTGGAGGACGCCTACCGTAAACTTTTCCCTTAGAGTTAACCATATTAATTAAAGTTCTTCGGAAATAAACACATTTTTTCCTTAATCTTTCTGTCCAGATGTGAATAGTTTTGGGCAAATCTTAATTTTGCTCCGATTTTTTTCTTCCTTCAAAAGAAGGACTTTAGGAAAAATCTTTCAAAAAAGTCTGACTTCCGTAATTTCCTTCTAATCGTTCTGTTAGATACTTCTTTAGACCCCTCTACACCAAATACTTCAAAACGCGTGACTTTTGAGCCATTTGATGGGTCTTTTTTAACCAAATGATGCTATTTTTAACCGACTTCAAAAAAGGAGGAGGTTCTATGTTCGACTGTATGTATTTTTTTTTTTTTTTTTTTTTTATGTATGTCCGTCGATTTCTCCGTCAATTGTGGACCGATTTAAATAATTATTTTTTTATTTGAAAGTGCATAGTTCCGAGGTGGTCCCATTGTCACCATGTCAGGATCTGATGATGGGATCCCGGGAAAATCAAGGGCAAACCTCAAATTTTATAGGCGCACACTACGCGTTACTTGTTTTTTCTGAAGCCATTTAAGTTTTTGCGTCCTATAGACATCACTTTATGTTGATGAGCTGATGATGGAAGGTACAACTCCTTAACGGTTAGGAGTTAGGGGATAATTCTTTCAGTATTGTAAGAATATGTGGACCGTTATTTGTATTTCATGTACTTTTGCAGCTAAGCTGATGATGGAAGGTACAACTCCTTAACGGTTAGGAGTTAGGGGATAATTATTTCAGTGTTGTAGGAATATGTGGACCGTTAGTTGTATTTCATGTACTTTTGCAGCTAAGCTGATGATGGAAGGTACAACTATGACGATGGAAGCTAAAGGGTACGACTTCTTAATTCTTATGTCCCTCTCGCGGGCTGCATCTTTAGTTGGTCTACTGAATGGTGCTGAACACTTAATGAATACCTAGTATTGTCAAATAGTACAATTCTACATTTTACTCGTATTTTCGTTATCAATATTATGAGAGAGTTTTACTCACTCCTACGTATTATTCACACTAAAAATAGAAAAATAAACAAACTTTTTTAAAAAAAAATTAAACCGACTTCAAAAAAAAAAACAAAAAAAAACTACCTAAAAACACTGAAAAGCAAAAAATAATTTTAATAAGACATTCATCAAATGCGCTTATTGTCTAAGCCTATTAATAACATTAAATTGTATTTACGTGCTAGGTAGGTACCTACTAATCTGTTTGAAGTCGGTGCCAAGCCAAAGGTAATGAAAAATGATACATACCTAATAATTTATGTATTATACAGGGTTACAAATAATCCGCGGACGTAGGTACGTAGTCTGGGTACCTACTATTTGGCTTGGCACCGACTTCAAACAGATTAGTAGGTACCTACCTAGCACGTAAATACAATTTAATGTTATTAATAGGCTTAGACAATAAGCGCATTTGATGAATGTCTTATTAAAATTATTTTTTGCTTTTCAGTGTTTTTAGGTAGTTTTTTTTTGTTTTTTTTTTTTGAAGTCGGTTTAATTTTTTTTTTAAAAAGTTTGTTTATTTTTCTATTTTTAGTGTGAATAATTAAGGGGGTTGTTTTCCTTGGTCTAGATTTCGTGGACATGTGAACCGTATAAAACTTCTTAAAATGCCGGATATAGTCTATAACTATGTTTAAGAGCATCGTAAGTAATCTTTTAATGTACTGTCCGACCAACCTTTAATATAAAAAAAATTCAATTTTCTCCCTTTACAAGGGAGAATCGCAACTTTTCCCCTTTCCCATACTATTTCATTTATCACAATAATACTTAAAACAAGTTTAAAAATAAGCTAGTTTTTGCTTGTCAAGAATAAAATCTGCATAATGGAAAAAGTTAAAGTGCTTCTTTTATGCTTTTGATTACTTTAGAACATGAAATAAGCACTGTCTTTAATTAGCTGATCAGCGAAAAATGTATCGACAAAGTTTGTGTTACATTTGAAAAAGGAAAAAAGAATAAAATATTGCTTTTTTGCTGTCCGCATTTTAAAAATACGACAACAGTGTACGTATGAAAACCAATAAATATAACATTAATACTATCTTGGGTCTCTAAATATCATTTATTTTGTTGTACGTAGTCAACATAAAAAGTGTCTTTAATTATATGTCCACCACTGTATGTAAGAAACAACCTCCATGTTTGCAATAGCAGCTTGGGAAATGAATTGGTATCCGGTTCGTTTGACCGCCCTGCCTATACCGGGCCAAGTCTGCGTAGCCGCATATTTTTTGTTACGCAGCGCATAAACAATATTGCTTTTATACGTGCAAAACGTCAAATCTCCAGTTTCCGACTCGCGTATCCGAGCTGGTGAGCTTGCGGTTATCTATCTTTGAATCAATCGACGTTAATCAATCCATATTTATAGTATAGAACTAGTAAATTATTACTTTTATAAAGACTAGCTATCTGCTATTATTGCTGTGTCCGATATTTCAAAGATAGCTTTTGTAATTAAGCTATCGGTATACCCTGTTGTCTGTTTTGTCCTACTGTGTTATGAGAGTGAGGAAAAAGGGAGTGCAGCTGTTCACTTGTGCACGCCATTTTTTATTATTCGTAGAGTGTTGATCTTAAAAATTGATCAGGTACAATAAAAAACATGCAAGCATTGATGCTTGCATGTTTTTGGACATGTTTCGCAGTTTTCTTTTAGTTTACGAAACATGTAATCAATTACATGTTTTGTAATCAATACTTGCGTGTTTTAGTAAGAGTTCAAACCGATTTTTTGCGCTTAAGGCAATCACTACTAAATGCGCCATCAGATCGGTCAAATAAGTAATTAAAATTGAAAATCCAACTAACGACGCAAAACCTTAAATCACAAAAACTCCCCGTCAACTCTATCAATTCCGTAGTCGGACGTATTTTCGAGCGAAAGGTTCCGAACGCCGCTTATTGGTTCAATTCCATTTGAGCACACACCCAACTGCGTTTATTTGTTTGGAAAAATATTCGCAGAGCTCTATTTGCGAAGACGCACGTTTGGAAGGGAACAGATTGGTGCATTAGGCCATGGGGTGCCCGTAGGGATTCGATCCGGCTCTGTTAGAGAACATTGGTTGTGGCGATACGTTATCTATACATAATAAAACTGTAAAGGCCATCTGTTTTAGTTTTTTCACTACATATTCAATATAAAATGTGAATCCATTGGTCCTAAGCAGAGTCACATTGACAGGATAACTATCAATTACATCTTAAAATGATGTATGCCTTTTAGGTGTAAGTTGGCCCGGGCCGAAGAAAACGAGCACACTTAGCACGCCTCCTCTGGCCTGAGGGTTGACCTGCGGGCGGGAGTAGCTCCCCAACGTCCACATTGCACTGTTAGCCCGAGTCAAGACTGAGGGTCACCTTGTATCTCGGGTGGCCTCAGCCTTTCAAGTCGGGGAATCCGGGGATGGGCTGCTCAATAGCCACAACGCTGGCACCGGCTCGTCCCAATCGAGTGTGAAGGGGAACCGGGGGAGTTAAGTGGGTAGTGGTAGTCTCGAGTCCAACACACGGCCGCAGGTCTATCTAGAGTATCTAGCCTGCGGTTATGATGCATAAACGCATTCTCCTCCAAAAAAAAAGGTGTAAGTTGGCCCGTTGTCACTGTGTGTCTGACGTTCATACTATGTGTGAACAGTTTAGAAGTGTGCGGGTATATCGAGAGAATTAGCTTTTTAAGTGGCTCTGCTGCATTTTTTCTGGCAGAGCCACTTGTTTTTGGAGAATTAAATGAATATCAAAAGCCTTACTTTTCCTTTCGACAGAGGTTAAATTATTCTAATGTACAAATTCAATCACCTTTCCCAGTTTCTGTGAGTTCATTTATTCCAAGGTATTTTCGATTCCTAAGAAGGTAAGGTCTCTTTCTGAATAGGTCCTTGCCTACTCGACGTTATGCGTCAGTGGTCCTCAAATAACACGTGGCCAAGCGTAAACCTTTAATGATATTTGTAGGGGGAGGGTGGGCTGGAAATATAAGGGTCTTTCTGTGTGTTGTACTTTACATTATTTTATGTTGTTCGACCGCTTTGCCTAACTGGAATACGATAAACAAATACGATTTAAAATAAAATACATAAAACACTAAAAACTGATTAACGTATAACATTTCAGTCATGAAATCAAATTTGTTGTTTGTCACGTAACATAAAGCGTCATGTCATGATTACGGCTGTAAATCAATTAAATACATACATACATACAGTCACGCCATTTTCCCACAGGGGTAGGCAGAGACCTAATCCTTCCACCGATCCTGGCACACAATTTTCGCTTCCTCCACATTCATAAGTCTATTCATACATGCCCGTCGGTTTAGGGTACTTCTGACCTGACCTTTTTTCAGGACATCTCCTAATCAATTAAAACATCGCGTTTCAAGAATATACATTTTAATAAATCGTGAGGTAATCCGTTTAAATGTGTTTTATTTTATGAGTTGTAATCGCGTAAACATAGGCCGCGACCTTATCAGGCTCACAGTCAGTGACTATCTGTTTACTGACTCTGAGCATCGTATCAGTTGTCAAGTTCTCAACCGCGAGCATCAGTCGCTACGACCTCAGCCACTCCCTGAATGTCAACTCATCCTCACATGTAAACGAAACGCAATAAACTTCGTATAGTACACTCAGCGCTTTGTAGACACTATCTAGTAACTATTTAGTAAATATGTGCTCTATCTACTCTTTATTAACGTAGAGATTAGAGTAGAATAATGTTATAAAGAGGAAAGATTTGATTGATTGTATTAAATAGGCTCCAAAACTACTGAACCAATTTTGAAAATTCTTTCACTGTTGGAAAGCTACATTATTCCCGGGTTACATAGAGTACTTTTGATCCCAGCGATGTGGGGAGAAGGGGGGGATAATTGGCAAAAGAAATTGTGCGCGTGTGAAACCGGAGCGACCGCTAGTTTAAAATATATAGGGAGTGCACTAAAGGTAAAGTCAGCCGCTCACTCTAACCCTAATGGAGACACAGCCATTAAGAAGTAAAGATACAGACAGAAAAGAGTTTTAAAATTTATAATTATTTAGCACTGCTATTTTGATACCCATTGAATCACATCTAAAATATTATTTATTTATCAATATTGCTAATGTTTTTTAGAGATTCTAAGGAACAATTTGATATGATTGTGTTTCATTACTATACGCCACAATTTTTAGTGGGCCCATCCTCCATACAAAAAAGAAATGTCTCCTTTTGTTACATACTGTCATAATCCATCAAGTTTAAAAGCAATACGTGCTTACTAAAACACGACAGCTGTCATAAAACGACCTGAACATCAATATCCCACACATGGGCGACACCTGAAATTAATGTTTATTAATCACCTACCGTCACGAACTAATGACAACAACGGCTATTGTAGTCAAAACAACTTGACTAATTAACTTAACGCGTCTGACGCGAAGTGCGTCATAATTCATGATAATTGCCGGGACGCCGCGGCAAGACAGGTGGGCGCGAATGCGAAGATATTGCTCCTGTAATGGACGCCTTTGGTCCCGAATTAAGGGATACTGTCTATATTTCTGAAGATAATTGAAGCGATAACATATCTACACAATTATATTACTAAGAAAACGTGGCAGGCCTAGGCGAAAATGGCTGGATGACTTAAACGCCTTTATGCCCGACTGACAGCAACTGGCACAAAGTAGGGAGATGTAGCAGACAGAAGGGGAGGCTTTTGCTCAACAGTGGGATTAAATTGGCTAAAAAAATATTAAATAAGGCTCCGAAACTACTGAACCGATTTAAAAAAAATATATTTCGCTTGGGAAGCTACTCGTGTCACGCGTACATTATCCCCGAGTGACATAGTTCAATTTGGATCCCGGAAATGTAGGAGAAAGGTTTTATAACCACTCAAACGTCCGTGCGCGTTTCGCTAGGTTGTCAGGACAGTCCGCGAGTCACGTGATACGCGCAAAATGAAATCGATAGGAGACGTATGCTAAATAAATGCTTATTACTCAGTAAATAACTCAAATATCGCAAAATGAAAAATACTAATGAAAGGCTCATAAGTTGACGATTTTTAGGCAATAGTTATGTTTGATTTTAACATTATAATCTATTAATGATCTTACAGTGAACTTTAAGAAATGCTAATTTTGTCCAAGTTTTCAATTTAAATATTTTTTTATTACATATTTTTGACGTTTACAATATTAAAACAATTTTGGGTTTTAGGTAATTTAATGGCCTTTCATTTGGAACCAAAATCCCATTATAAATCATCTTAAAAATATTACAAATAAAAAAAAACTAAAGCTACATGATCTGTGAAATCGAAGTTCACGTATGGTAAATTGTCTAATCCAGAATGAAATATGGAATATTTCAAGAAAGTATGGTAATAACCAGGCTATAATATTAATAAGTTTTCATATTAAAACATTTAATTACGATATAATATAAGAACTTTTTTAGATCTTCCAATTATTCACTAATAAAAACACAGAGTCACCGACCTATTTTTAATCCAAATTTTTACTTAAAAACTGACTGGAATCGCACATAATGTTATAAAATATGAAAATATGTAAGATTATAAATATTTTGATATACAAAACAATAATATTTTATTACTTACGGCATGATTTCTCGAATAAAATAGCTGGAGTCACTCGCGCACTGATCCACAAAAACAACAAGCAACTTGACAATTTATTTTTTTTGTAGCCATGAGCCGAAGTTATGTTCCACTTGAAATAAGGTGTGGTACATATCATAGAGCGTCAAAAACCAGCAACACTACAGACTATAAACATCCACAGCGATAAGAAAAAGAAAAAAACAATCGGCGGGCGCGAATTCTTAAAAATGTAACTGTAGTTACACGGACTGTCCTGAGGTATATGGTCTCTGTAACTGTGGTTACAGTGGACGTATGAGTGGCTAAAAAGAAATAAGTAGGTACGCACCTATGATTCTTGCCATGGAGGTTTATCGTTAACCTGATACAGTCCACTGCTGAACATAGGTCTCTTCCAATGCTCACCACTTAGTTTGATTTTTAGCTACTCGCATTCAGCTTCTGCCAGCCAACTTGCGCAAACCGGCACTCCAGCTGGTCTGAGGGCTATGGAGGTTAATCTTTACTATCTTTTGTCAATGTTAATAAGTTTGCTAAGTATACCTACTCTATAAAAATAATAAAAATAAAAAAATTAAATGGTTTAAGTTTAATTCTGCCTGAACACCAGTAAACACTCAGACTGTGTGTGTGAGGATAGTCTGGCGCGAGGCCAGCGGAAGATAGCTGACCCTAGTGAGATTGTACTCTGACGTTCAGATTAAACAGCGTTTTTTGTAAAAGATGCTATGACCAGTTTTTTTTTTTTGGCGGAGGAGAATGCA
Organism: Mecyna flavalis; assembly: GCA_949319885.1. Lineage (NCBI taxonomy): Eukaryota > Metazoa > Arthropoda > Insecta > Lepidoptera > Crambidae > Mecyna > Mecyna flavalis. The sequence continues at coordinate 20,141,424 of OX439427.1, forward strand.
TTTACGCCCGTTGCAGTGACGCCTGCGTCCATGTGTGGGGCTCGGAACTAAATAAGTTTTTTTTTTATGTTAGAGGGAGGCAACGAGCAGGCGGGTCACCTGATGGTAAGCAATCACCGCCGCCCATAAATACCCGCAACACCAGAGGAGTCACAAGTACGTTGCCGGCCTTTAAGAAAGAGTTCGTCCCACTACCCACTTAACTCCCCCGGTTTCCCCTTTCTACCCGATAGGGACGAGCCGATGCCAGCTTTTTGGCTATTAACCAGCCATAAGAAGCTATAACCAAGGAAAATAACATTCCGTTAACTTGAGAGAAAAATGTAAAACTTATTGATTGAAAATTGATTAAACTTTTTTAGAGTAGGTATGAACAAACGGTTTAAAAGATCTACATATAATTCTGATTGAACACGAGTCGTAGCAAGGCCTGAGTAGTTGAAAGCCTGGCGTCCGGCCAAGAGCGGAGAACTGGCGGCGTACAGATTGACCACACCGCTCTCAGAAAAAAAGCGCTCAATTGTATTTCTATCTATATTATTATTCGACGAGCCATTTGGTGTAATGGTTGAGAAGTCGTCTACTACACCAAAAGGTCGCGGGTTTGATCCCCGCACAGTACCTACACATATTTGTGTGCATGAACATGACTGTATGTATCGGTCTGGGTGTTTTTATGTATAATAAATTATGTATTTATTACAAAAAAAAAAACCGTTGTCTAGCACTTACAGTGTAAATAGTGTCCAGGATTTTTTTTATTTATTTTATTTTATCTAAATAAACTTCACTTCTATAAGTACTCTGAGTAATCGAAGGAAGTTGTTAATTAGTAATTAAGTATTTTTTGTACCTTCGTTAATACTGTTACTCATAACACAACTGCTCAAGTTACTTAGATTGGGGTCATAAAACCGTATGTGATGTCATCCCAATTTCAAAGTATCTATAGAACTATTTAAAATGCCAAAGAATGTAATTTGTTGTACAGTGGTAATTTGTCTATTATACATCTCATGATCGTGAAAATAGTGTAATATATTAGAAAAATCTTAACTTATTCTAGTGAGAAAGCGTTAAAAATATATCCAGCAATAAAGTTAATGTCATTACGAGTATAAGTCTTTCTGTGCCGTACCTTCTAAAACCTGAATGGCCGAGAGTCTGGCTGGGAGCCAATACAGAGGATAGCTAACTATAAGATTTCGCATCACGTGCTTAAGGCTGTATCATCCTCAATTTGATGACCGAATTACTAGTCTGTGGGATGCAACCCACTAAGAAAAGAATGTCTGTTCTGAGTGCGGAAATCAGACACCACATACAAAAGTAAATGATGATAGTGAAAATGGTTCTTTTAATATCAGCTGCCATGATTTTAAGTCGAAAGACAGAATTTGGTATACTCAGATTTGAAAATTGTAGTCATTTGACTCCAAGTCTAAGACCTGTGATGGCCAACTAGTTACAAGCTTCGCTTTACTTGAGTTGGTCAATGGTCAAAATTTCGATTCCCTCTGCTGTGGGGAGGCAAGCGGGGTCCGCCTTGTAAGAGGTGGGCAGGTCGCCCTGCGGTTTTCCTGGTAGTTAGCTCATGCCCAGCCCGGGGTGGGGAGGGGGCGGTTTAGGGGGTATCCTCTATGCACCAGTCTTTATAAAGACTGGGGCATGGAATTGCACGAGTCCCACACACAGCTCGCCTACCCTAGGCGAGTAATGAGGCCTAATTGCATTCCCCTCCATAAAAAAAAAATGGTCAAAATCTTGATTCGCAACTATGGATTGTTCTGTTCTATTCACAATTAGCTCAGTGGTAAAACATCTTAAGGTAATCTGTGTCTAATGTGTAGCCATAATCCAATTTATCTGATTCTCTTGTAAAGAAGAGCATTCTCATCGATAAATGAAATCAGTGTAGTGCCACTCCCGATTTAGTGGTTTATTAGTTCCCTTCACTAGTTTTTACAAGCGCTCCCGCTCAAATCTGTGCCCGCATGAATCATGGTGACGCGAGCAGCGCTGGCGCCGCGCCATCCAGTCCCCTATCGCGCGATTGACTTATAGCCTTATCGCTAGTTGACGGACTGTGCTAGACTAATACATTATTTATAAAGCAAGTAAGAACAGAGATGGGCAAGGTTTTTTTCCAAATTCAATATTTAAAACAATTTGGATTAATTTTATTATTGTTGTATTGGAAACTCGTGTGGTAATATAACCACTGGTAATTCTGTCAGATATACTACAAGTAGTTCATCCCCTTGGAATTACAGTACTTTAAATCGCTTTGAATACTTTTTATCTTGTAAAAATGTCAATTTCTAAGAAAAATAATTAAGTGGTCCACGGGGGCTACTGGAAAAAAGCAAAAATTTAATTGATAATTTACTTAAGTAATTGTAACAAAAACAATCAAGAGAACACCTTTAGTAATAGACACAAGGTAGGTATAGTCATAAAATGCAACCACTCATTATTAAGTAACTAGTCTTTTAGATTTTACAAGCGCTTCGCTCAAATCTGTGCCGGCTTGAATTATGGTGACGCGAACAGCGCTGGCCCCGCGCCACCGAACCAGCTATCGTCCGATTGACTTGTAGCCTGATCGCCCGTTGACGATCTATGCCAAATTTTATCACGTACAACCAATGTTTTTGCAAAGATTCCAAATTCAAAAAGATTTCTATCGACCATTAGATGCTGCATCTGTAAACAAAATCTAGTCAGGACTTGGATTCAAGTAGTAGCCAACTAAAATCGAATCTACATCACGGCCTTTCTTTTGAAGAATTTTTGACGGGAATAATTACAACCAAAGGAAACACTTCTTAGATCCGTGAAACTTTTAAACATAGTAAAGCATGTAGTTATGTATTTTTTTAATGAACTAATAAAACATTTTTTTTAGTAATGAACTAATGCACACTTTGAGTTCTTCATGTAGGTTTCAAAGATGCCCTAACAAATCGTCAATTATTATAAAAGTGTTACACTCCACCACCACGAAGCTATCAAAAGGAACCGACACAAAACTTGATAGTCATATTACATTCAAAAATATTTGAAAAATGAAATTAGAGTTAAGCATCTCTATTGTATTTTTTTAATGAACTAATAAAACATTTTTTTTTTAGTAATGAACTAATGCACACTTTGAGTTCTTCATGTAGGTTTCAAAGATGCCCTTACAAATCGTCAATTATTATAAAAGTGTCACACTCCACCACCCTATCAAAAGAAACCGGCACAAAACTTGATAGTCATACATTCAAAAATATTTGAAAAATGAAATTAGATAAAAATAATTAATTGAAAGGTGATGAAATCAGGTCCCAGTGGACTAGTAGCAAAAGGTGGCATAAATTCGACTTGGGTATGAGTACCTATAATACAAGCCATAATTTTTGAAATTTCCTATCTTGATGGCAAAAGCTTGATAGTAGTCAAAGCCAGTCGCATGACACAAATCCGGCCGGCGTCAAATCAGAGTATAATCACGTATAATACTCCCGTCAGGTCAAACTCGTGTTCGTTTGGGATTATTATGCGATGGATACCTGTGAGGATTTGACTTCAATTAAAATTGTTGTTGTTATTGGCAACTACCGTTTATAACCGTGAATTCGAGACCCTTTGTAGAAAATTTTTAGTTGTGATCGTTTGTTATTATTTCAGCTAACGTTATGTTTTTCTTCTTAACTACAGGGTCATCGGTGACGCCTCTTGTGTTACAAGCTTTGTATAATGGTTGACGCATTATCGTCAGTGATTGCGCTTAGGTACTACCATGCGGATCGTAGGTTTAAGCGCCATGGTGATACTTAATCGTATGGTGGTATAAAAAAATTAATAAACCTAAATAGTTAATTGATTTTCGATCCGACCGGAAAAGCTTCTAACAAAGAAAGCCCTCGACATTAAATACGACTGTTATTGCGACATGCTAGCAATCGGGTTTTAAAAAGAGTGAAAAATCACAGCATGAAAGAGAGATTACATTCGCACTGAACTTTCCGACGCGAGCGGTCGCAAATCTCTTGTTTCCCCGCAATTGGCAAGCACTCCGCAAACAAGGATAATGATCTCCAGAAAAAGAAATAAACATTTTTAGCGAACAACCGCAGTTTCATTGCAACAGCACATAAATTACCGCTTACAACATAAATAGCTCGCTTCGCTCATAACCGCTTTGGGAGCGGTTTCATAAACGAGTCAAAGTGCACAGCGCCTGGAAATGCAACGGTTGTTTCAGCTTGAGGTCACAAAGGTTTAATGCAGTCAACGATGCATTAGTGTCACAGAAGTTAAACGATGTGATTAACGTGATAAATTCGGTTTGCATTGCAGAGAAGGAATGACTTTTAAAAAGTTTTTAATATACTAGCCTTCTGCCCGCGGTTTCACTCGCGAGTTTATATCCCCCCTTCCCCCCACATTTCCGGGATCAAAAGTACCCTATGTTCACCGGGCATAGTGTAGCTTTCCAACAGTGAAAGAATTATTTAAATCGGTTCAGTAGTTTCGGAGCCTCCTTCCATGCTGGTCTGGGAGAGATAGAAAAACTTAGAATGTACCAGCCCCATCTCAACCCTGGGGTGCCGTAGAAGTCGGCAGAGGGAAACGCCCGGTGTCAATAATATCTGTTAACACCTGAGGGCACCCGTAGGTGGCGGGAAACCCACCAACAAATGCATTCCCAAGGAGGGTTGGTGTCAGGCAGGCGGCCGACTGTAAAATTCTTAGCTAAAACCCTTTGCAATATGGAAAGTGTGAACGAAATATGCGACAGGGCTAGGGCGTCCCCTGCAGGCGACGCGCAGGCGCAGCACCCGGCGCCTGTGGGAAGTGGACAAGGGTTGTTGTCTCAGTCCGGACGGGGGCAACGTAAGAAGCGAGTCCAGGAAGTAAGAGTGAGGTATGCTAGTTGGAATGTAGGGACAATGACGGGAAGGGCCAGAGAACTGGCGGCGGTCCTAAAAAGAAGACGGATAAATGTGGCATGTTTACAGGAAACGAAATGGAAAGGTACGAGGGCAAGAGAGATTGGTGAAGGATACAAGTTTTACTATTGTGGTAGTGATGGAAGAAGGAATGGTGTGGGTGTGGTACTTGACCACAAACTAAAAGAAAGCGTAACGGATGTTAATAGGGTGAATGATAGATTGATTGTGGTAAAAGTGATGTTGGATGATATAATGTTGAATATCGTGAGTGCATATGCACCACAGGTTGGATGTGAGGACAGTGTGAAAGAGAAGTTTTGGGAAGACTTTGATAAAGTAATGATGGATGTACCGGCACATGAAGAAGTTTATATAGGTGGCGATTTTAATGGACATGTGGGAAGGATGAATGAAAGTTATGAAAGAGTACACGGAGGTTGGGGGCTAGGAGATCGAAACACAGAGGGTGAATCTCTTCTACAAGCTGCTTTAGCTTTCGACCTAGGTGTAGCAAACACCTGGTTCCAAAAAAAGGATGGCCACTTAACTACCTATAAAAGTGGCCAACATAAGACGCAGATAGACTACTTTCTCGTCAAACGCAATAGCCTCAACCGCGTTAGGGACTGTAAGGTAATACCAGGAGAAGATTTGGTTTCCCAACATAGACTCTTGGTCATGGACATAAAAACGATCACAAAACTTGGTAGGAAAAAAGAACGGCCTCCCCCCAAAATAAAATGGTATCTGCTAGAGAAGGAAGAGTACGCGTCTAGATACCGAAAATTAGTTGTACAAAAGATGATTGAAATGGGTGATATGAAAGAAAGAAGCGTGAATGATTGTTGGATGGAGATGGCAGTATGCATGAGAAGTACTGCGAAGGATATCTTGGGCGAGACAAAAGGTAATAGCGTGATTGAGAAAGAGACATGGTGGTGGTCGAAAGAAGTACAAACGGCATTAAAAAAGAAGAAAATAAAATTTAGGGAATGGCAAAAAATTGATGATAATAATAGAAGTTTGAAAGCAGAGAAGAAGAATGAATATAATGAATGGAAGAGAAAAGCCAAAAAAGCAGTTGCTATAGCCAAGTCAAAAGCTCTTAATGAGCTGTATACAAAACTTGACAGTCCTGCAGGTCAGAAAAATTTATACCGGCTGGCAAAGGCTAGAGAAAGAAAGACGAGGGATGTGACACATATAAAGTGCATTAAAGATGGATCAGGTGTGGTGCTTTCGGATGATGATAGTATAAAAAGGCGGTGGAAGGATTATTTTGAAAGGCTCATGAATGAAGAAAATAATTGGAATGGAGTCATTGAAAGGACATCACTAAATTTAGGAATGGTAAGAGAAATTGGTGTGGAAGAAGTTGAACTGGCAATAAAAGGTATGAAAAAAGGAAAAGCAGTGGGGCCAGATGAAATACCAGTTGAAGTATGGAAGTTATTGAGAGCAGATGGATGGAAGTGGTTAACTTTATTCTTCAATAAGTTGTTGCAAGAAGAAGCGATACCTGATGAATGGTGCAACAGTCTTCTGGTGCCCATTTTCAAAAACAAGGGAGATGTGCAGGATTGCAATAACTATAGAGGAATAAAGTTAATATCACATAGTATGAAAGTATGGGAAAGAGTAATAGAGCGACGATTGAGAGAAGAGAGTGAAATATCTGAAAACCAGTTTGGTTTTATGCGTGGGCGCGGGACAACGGATGCCATTTTTTCTATTCGCCAAATGTGTGAAAAATACAGAAGTGCACATAAAAACTTGCATATGGTGTTCGTTGACCTTGAAAAGGCATACGATCGTGTCCCCCGTGAGATTCTGTGGTGGGCCCTTAAGAAGAAAGGTGTGCCTGAGAAATATCTGAAGTTGATTCAGGCCATGTACAGCAGATGCAGTACAAAAGTTCGGTCCGCAGTCGGTACTAGTACTAGCTTCAATGTGGCTGTAGGCTTACACCAAGGGTCGGCTCTTAGCCCTTACCTCTTCCTTATGATAATGGATGCTCTGACATCGGACATACAGGAAGAGGCTCCCTGGTGTATGCTATTCGCCGACGACATTGTGCTAGTGGCCGAAGAGGCCCTAGAGGTCCAGAATAGACTGGAGGAATGGCAGCGAAGACTGGAGAGTGTTGGCCTGAAAGTCAGTAGAACCAAAACAGAATATCTGTTCTGTGACTTCGGCGGTCTCTCCAGCTCTTCGCCTATAAAACTCGACGGGGAGTCCTTACCAGTCTGTTCCGAATTTCGGTATCTCGGGTCTCTTGTGCAAAGCGACGGTGATATTGACAGGGACGTTAAGCGCCGAATCAACTCAGGTTGGATGAAATGGCGACAGGTCACTGCAACAACATGCGATCCACACATGCCCTTAAAGTTAAAGGGCAAAATTTACAAGAGTGTGATAAGACCTGTCGTATTGTATGGATCTGAATGCTGGGCCGTTAAGAAGACGGATGAAAGACGAGTGCATGCAGCAGAGATGAGAATGTTAAGGTGGATGTGTGGAGTGACCAGAATGGATAAAATAAGAAACGAGTACATAAGAGGAAGTATGAAAGTAGCACCGGTTATAGAAAAGATGAAAGGGAATCGTTTATCTTGGTATGGGCATGTGATGAGAAGGGATGAAAGGCACGTTACGAAAAGAACGATGAATATGAATGTTAGTGGATGGAGAGGAAGAGGACGTCCGAAAAAGAGGTGGATGGATTGCGTGAAAGATGATATAAGTGAAAAAGGAGTGGATAGCTCGTTGACAAGTGATAGGGATGAATGGAAGAGAAGAACATATTGCGCCGACCCCAAATAAATTGGGAACAGGGCAGGAGGAAGAGTAGTTTCGGAGCCTATTCAATACAAACAAACAAACAAATCTTTCCGCTTTATAATATTAGTATAGAAAAATTTAGCTGTGGTTGCTTAGTGGTACGAAACGTCACTTCACTGTATAAGGTCGATGGTTCGAATTTAGTTCGAGCACCCATGGGTTTTCCTATGTGCGTATTTAGGTACCACTGTCTGTGTCTGTCTGTTGGAAATGCCAAAACATTAAATATTATCTAGTGCTCATACGAATAAACAATTAGTGGCGAAATTATTTTGGCGGGATAAATATTTTCTCTACGGCCTTATAGTGCAAAATCAATTAAAAATAACAACTTACATTCGTGTTGTGTTTCGTGTCGTGGTTTCAATAAAATACTGTTATTAAAAAAAAACTATGAAACATTCGTAGGTATTTCACGTAATTATTTTAACTATCCGTTGGCAAGAATATACGTTTTGTTTCAAATCGTTTCGTTCCTCGAAACAAATATACGATTGTTAAAAAGAATTAAAATGAATCGACTAGGAGTTTATTCCACATTGAAAAACCTTTCATTAAATACTTCACGCTTGTTGGCGAGCGAAAATGGTTTAAAATGTCGCACAGAGCTCTGAATATTAATGCATTGCTACTTATTAATAAAGTAGCGAAAAACGCGTCAATTATTAAAATAGGAAGCGCTTCATAAAGTTTTTAGCTTTTTAATTATTTAAATTCGTTGTTTTAAATACAAAAGATTGATAAATATGAACTTACTGATTTTGTTAATTCACATTTTTATTTTTTTGCGAGCATTGTCCACACACGTCTTAGTTTTGTGAAGACTATTGCATTTTGTAAATAAAAAATTAAAGCGCTATTTAGTCAAATGTTCATGTTAGAAATAGCTGTTGCTGAATTAGCATTTTATATTAAACCCATACATGACGACTTAAAGACGACATATTCAGACGACAGGAGTTTAGACTGGCTTCCTGCCACAACCAGTCACCCTTGTAGCACGGGACTATGCACAATACTTTTTTATATAGATTTTATTTCATTTGATTTAGAATTTATCTTAATGAAAATATATATTTAAGCCATCAAAATTTTTATGAATATTTAAAAACAAGAATAATGACAAGTTAGCAAGTTTTATTCGTTTTTAGAATAAGGAATATTTCAACAGTCATCAGCTTAGGCTGCAAGTCAATAATAATGCTGACTGACTGATGACCTTGATTCTTTTTGCCTTGATTAGTTTTGGACACAATTGAATTAAAAATGTATGGAGGGGAAATTTTTGCCAAGCAGTGCAGGTTTAATTTTAAAAAATGATTTACATTTCAAAATTCTTATCACTTCTATTAGTTACTGTTCTGACTCTTTATACAATCATTGATCGTAATCCACAATAACCACTGTAAACAAATTTACAATCCAAAAAAGGAAACAGATTCTATTGTCCACATTACATAGGTTTCGTTAGAATCCATTCTTTCCATAGAAAACTAACAACAAATATTCTCTCTGTGAGAAGCCGCAGAACGGAGAAACCGCAAACTGGAAACCTAAAAGCGAATTGTTTTGAATCATGCGGTTTTCGCATTATTGTTTTCAAGTGAACAGAATGAAAAATTAAGCTAAGAAATTCCTTTCTCAGAAACTAAACTTATACAAAAACTGTCATGTGCCGGATTATTCATACTGATATAAGCCCCACTGCCTTTTATTTTTGCAAGTGGTCAAATATATTTTGGATATCCCTGGGGGCTGAGCTGTAGCTATGTTTGACTTGCTTAACTAATGAGTTTGTCGATAAAAAACACACACAAACTTTGACGCCATATATGTTTTTTTTTTTACAATAGTGGTAGGCAACTTGACAACTGATCACTACTACACATTACAAAAAGGCCTTAGATGCACTCCTTGTTAGCCTTTTAAAAATATGGAAGGAGGAATTTAAATGCAGGGTTTTAATGGATGGAGAGTGGGTTATGAGTTTCTGGCACTTTCGCAGCTTTCGCTCACCAAAAGAAGCACAATAGCAAAATATATCTTATATTATGTATCATTAATAAATAGTCATAAATTTTTAATGTCTTTGCTGTGTTAAAACCTTCTTGCTTTATTCGGTAACAATCGAAAAACAATTCTTGCTTTGACAAACGTAGAATAGAAAAAGGACCAACACTTTCTCAGTACCTACATAGTTGTGACAAACTATACTGAAAACTAACTTTATAGCAAATTCTAAACGAGCTTTATGAACGATGTTTCCTCATTGAAAACACTAGTTGATGTAGAACAAAGGGTTTCTCTATAATTCAATTTTATTTTGCTGAAGCAGAGAGTAATATTCCCCTCAGAGTAAAATAATAGAGTTTAAAGTCAGCTAAGAGAATTACTTTCTAGGGCGGTGAACTTAGTGGAAATTCTTCCAAGTTTGTCTAAGATAAACTTGTCGTGTTTTGATTTTTCTCGGTATAACTAAGACCAGTCATTGACCCTTGATTTGTTCGGTATTGCAGCTTTTATACGAAAAAGGTATTAAACATTTTCAATTACTTAAAAAAAATAAGCTATTAAATCACATACAGCCTTATTATGTCGATTGATTTAACATATGAGGGTAACTCACCCTGGTGAGGGTGAACATCCACTATTATTTTAGAAAGAGTGAGGCAAATAAGCAAATGTGACACGTAATAAATGGTAGTTTTCGAATTTCATAAACATGATAATAATTTCCCTTTGGAATCTAAATTATATTTCTTCTTTCTTGACTTACTTACTTACTTACTCCGCTGGCTCAGCGACCCGAAGTGGATCTTGGCCTCCAACACGAGATTACGCCACTGCTCCCTGTCTTGAGCAACCTCTTGCAAATTGACAGGCCCCAGCAACTCGAACAGGTCCCTGATGACCATATCTCTCCAGCGGCTTCTTTCTTGACACGTATAATTAATTCTAAATTAAAATAACTTCCGCAAATGTGGTTCTTAGTCATCATCAGATCCCTTGTTCCAATATGCCGACTCATTTTCTTGCGCGACGTAACATAATGAAACATTATTAGCATACTCATACTTACACAAAAGCGAATCCACATAACAATTACATCCGGGGCCATTAATTAATCCTTGCCAAATGTTATACCCGCAAACAGAGATAACTGAACCACAATTCCCTACAATATCTACAGGAGAGATGCATTGATGTGTTGTCTAAGTTATAAGCGTATGTATCTTTCTTCAATGTATAATAACTGTTCAAGACGTTACCTAGTATTATCAGAATGATTTTCATATCTGAACAATCGGTTTAGGGTCAAACTTTATGAATTAAATAATTCTCGACACATTTATATTATTATAAAAAATACAAATGTTATATTCCAATAAAAATTGTATATTAATAATCCTACTAATCCTACTAATATTATAAATGCGAAAGTCTGGATGTTTGGATGTTTATGTAGTATTATTCTTATAAGGAACTTCGACAGTGTATTTAATTTGTTTACAATAATAAACAAGAAAACCATTATAAGAATTCCCGTTCGTCCCACTGGTGAGACAAACTTGGTGGGACGAACGGGTATGAACCCATATTTCAGTTATTTTTACGTAGAAAATAAATATGTGTAACATTACAAAGTCTCAAACAATTTATAGACGAAAACATCTCATAATTTGATTGTTGTGACAGAATATGAATTGGAAACATAGTAAATATTTATAACTTGTATTCATACCTTAGACCACAAGGTAAGTTCAAATATATTTGGAACTTAGTCTTAAGCGTTCCAGGTCTTAGATACTAGCAATTCAGAGTTCCCTGTTTGTATACGGGATGTTCAGTGATTTCAATGTTTTAACTTTGAAGCAGCGCTTAATCACTTATTCAGCATGCTTTTAGTTAAATCGCAGCGTAACATTAAGCTCGGTTTGAGATTATGAGGAAGATGTTCATTAGCGCCTAAAGTTGCTTCAAAGATCTACCATGAATTCATCTTTAGCGGTAATAGGTTAACTTAAGGTTTTGAAACATACATAGTTTTATTGAATATCATTTTGATTTCAGCGTTTGCTGTCAGAAATTGTTAAACTGAAGGTGAATTATGCACAGTCATACTCGTTGTAAGTACAGTACCTACCTATAATATTGGAACGAATACCATGTTTTTTCTTTTTTTTTTCTCGGAGGAGAATGCGTTTTTATGCACCATAACCGCAGGCTAGCTAGACCCGCGGCCGTGTGTTGGACTCGAGACTGAAGCGTCCACTACTCACTAAACTCCCCCGGTTTCCCCTTCACACCCGATTATGTAATTATGGCTTAACAGCCATTTCGACACCAGCAAATTAGACTACGCTAACTCGAAATTTTGCAAATTTCACTTTTTTACACCATACTGCTTAATATAAGGAGTAGAATCTACCACATAAAATTCATATAGAAATTCTAAAAAATAACAAAGTTACAAATTAAAGACAGCGCTAAGTAAATGTACTTTTTAAAATCACCCGACATAGACTACGCTAACACTGGTTGGAGGCGTTTTGTCGGGAATCGCGCCATAAGTATCCGAAAATTAAATATTTATATTCACGGGATTGGTGGTGATGCATTGATAAAAGTATTTATAAGTGAGTTAATCATAAAACAATAATGTCTCAATACCGAGCTCATTTTATAGTGGAATTAGGCAAAAACAATTATTGCCAATTGACGACTCGTGAAGAAATAACTGAAAAGTCAAGTAGGAATGATGAGAGAGGTAAGTGTTGATATTGAATATTTACATTTGAAACGAATTAATGAATGCAAATACTTATAAGTAGCCATAATAATAAATTAAGAAAAATGTAGGCGCTCGGCGTCTTGTTCGCGTAACACTACGCTATGTTTACTTAGCGTTGTTTTATTCGTTCAAATGCCGCGTACGTGTTCTAACACGTACAAGTTAGCTTATCGTATAGTTCCGAAAATCGTTAGTTTAACTGATAATGTTATATTTTTAGGGTTTCATTGTCAAGTGCCAAATAATGAACAATTGAAATTTCATCCTATCTGTCATAATGGCATAGAAATGGTCCAAAACGCCCAATTTTGTTGATTTGTTACTATTTTGTAAAGTTTTTAATTTTTTTTATTGTTGTTAATGTAAGAATGTAATAGAATAGTAAATAGTTTTGACAGATGATCGTAACAATTTGGAATGATACATTATAAATTAATTTATTAGCAGTAGAGGTTGCAATCGAATATTCGAATTATTTTAATCTTCATTCCGTATTCGAATAGTAAATTAATACAAATTAGAATATGAATACTACCAAAAAAACTACGCCAACTAATTGTTGTTGGCAACACTGCTTGACGCCCTCCGACTGACTCCGGCCTACAGTGGTCCACATACAGAACTCTGAAAACTTCCAACCCGAATTAACGAATCGCTTTGCTAGCCTTGACAATTGCGTTACGGTGGACGATATAAACGACAGGTTTGTAAAAACTGTCCACTCGGTGGGAACTGTATAGACCTCAGAAACTAACTAATCACACCCTTTAACCTCATAGGCTCATGGCTGAGCGTTGTACTATGACTATGATGCTGCATACTCCTGATGACGCTGAGGCATATCGGTAGCTCAATACACGGATTGATAAGTCTCTGCGACATGATATCCGAGACTTGAATACAAGTCGTATTACAGACGCGATAGAGCGGAATAAAGGTTCCAAAGCATTTAAAAGAGTCTTATCTATTGAGCTAAGTCAGCTGAGAAAGCTAACAACTGGGGACTGCTGATGGTGGCTCCAAAGTCTGAGGTTTTGAAGGAGATCGAGAGATTCTATGGACAGCTTTATACCTCGGTGTCAAAACCTGTCAGTAACTTGGCTAAAGACCTAAGAGCCAAGCTTACCCGTCACTACACTAAAGACATTTTGGACATCAGTCTGTATGATGGCACCGAATGAAAACGGTATTACTTCCGAGCTCCTGAAAGCAGGTAAAAAAACCCGTGCTGAAGTTACTTCAGAAGCTTTTTAACTTCGTCTTGCTCGGGAGTGTCACGCCACAGGCATGGATCAGATGTGTGGTAGTGCATCATATAAAAGCTGTTTGAGAACAGCTTGTGCAAGGGTCATCACGAATCGTCTCGCACGCAGATTTGCTGATTTCCAGCCAAACTAACAAGCCAGTTTCCGAAAAGTTGTGCTTAGCGTTTGTGGACTATGACAAGTCCTTTAATTCGATCGAGACATAGGTAAAGTTACAGGCTCTCTCTACTGTTAAAAATATAGTTCATAGCAATTAAACCGTACTATTGTTAAAAATATAGTTTTTAAAACAATAAAAATATAATTTAAGTAGTTTTTGAAAATATTCGAATATACGAATAATATTTGAAGATCACTGAAAAAATATTCGAACATTCGAAAAGAAAAATCATCGAATATTTGCAATCTCTAATTAACAGCCAGGTGAATAAGCTAGCCAAGACGATAAAAAACTATGCTATGTGTAATTTAGCGCCATTTAATATGATTTACGTAGTCATTACATTTTTCTGAAAGACTAAGCTAACTCCTAAAAATATGATTTGCATTTAATTATTTAACTTTGTATATCTTTAAGTTAATAATAAAGTTAATGTTTTCATAATTGTCATTCTTTATTTATGCAATTTATCCACAATTCTATTTAAAATTATTAGTATTATGATTTTGTACATTTCATACTAAAGTAAGCTAAGTATAAGTTGGCTTAATCTTTAAAGCATTACTTAATCAGGGTTTCTTGTGAACACTAAGCTAACTCGAGCTAAAACATAAACTAATAATGATTATTAAAATTAATTAACAACATTCCCTTAAGCACTAAAAGATACGTAAGTGTATAAAATTTCATAAAAATCTGTAGATAAATAAAAAAGTTATCACAAGTTTCCTTTCAATCCGCTCTGGTGTAAATATGACTTTTCTAAGTTAGCGTAGTCTTAATTGCTGGTGTCGATTTCACCACGCAGGTTTTTTTTTAACACCGGAAGTACGCAAATAAAAAACCCATAGGTGCGCACGCACTAAAATTAGAACTATTAGACTTGTGCATTTGAAGTGATTTTAAAACCACGGCTACCACGGCTCTTTAAAGCGTGAATACTGTGCATAATATGATAAAATATAAGATATTCTAATTCTAAGAGAATACGGTTAGGCATCATGTCACTAATTAAAAATTATTCATCTTAACTTGGTGTCTGGCATCAAAATATATTAATTTCAATCGTAGGTAATGATGTAGGTATGTAAATACAGGTCTTAAATTAAGTGGTTGTTTAGCTACAATTTTTCAACTATATGGCATGCAAAGTTTTCTGCTTAGGACTAAATAATTAATTGGATAGAGGTCTTTTCAATTCGCAGAAATATGTCAACCAATCTATCTAAAAGATTCTACATTCGTTGACTAATTTTAGTCTTGAAGTATTCGTGGAAGTTCAGGGAAGGTCTAAACGATGACAAAATATGGAAAAATTGCAAGGAAAATACTAAAAAATTACAATTTTATTTTCCCTTACAAACTGTTCTTACCTGTCAAACGAATTAATATGTAAGTGATACGAAATACATCTCCATCTATATATATAAAACTCAAAGGTGACTGACTGACTGACTGACTGACATAGATATTAATCTATATATTATATATATAAAACTCAAAGGTGACTGACTGACATAGATAGATATCAACGCACAGCCCAAACCACTGAACGGATCGGGCTGAAATTTGGCATGCAGGTAGATGTTATGACGTAGGCATCCGCTAAGAAAGGATTTTGATCAATTCCCACGAAAACGGGAACCACGCGGGTGAAACCGCGGGCGGCCGCTAGTTAGGCTAATATTTGTCATTATCATTTGGGAGCAATGCCACTACTGATAACTAGTTTATAATTTCGAAGTATTTCGCTGCATTTAGGTAATATAAGGTTCGAGTTGATATGCTAAAGGCACTGAGCTACCTAATTATCTACTCCTTATCAAAAGGTGAGAAAGGAAACAACTTGATATGTGAAGGGTGTGTAATCGAATGCTTTTATTATATTTAAAACAGTGGCGGGCGCAGCTGCCGCGACTCACACGTCACATATCCATAAGGACGGGCATGACGAGCCATTTGGTGTAATGGTCGAGAAGTCGGCTATTACACCAAAGGTCGCGGGTTCGATCCCCGCACGGTACAAACATTGTGTGCATGAACATGTCTGTTTGTATCGGTCTGGTTGTTTCTATGTATAATATGTATGTATTTACAAAAAAAAAGTATATAAGTAATGTTTATCCGTTGTCTGGCACCCATAGCACAAGCTAATGCTTAGTTTGGGGCTAGATGGCGCTGTGTGAATAATGTCCAGGGATTTATTTATTTATTTATGGTAACAGGCACACCGACTAGTATTTCCTCAAATTACACTAGGCAAGCGATGTCCCTATGTGTTAATGTGTCCCTACACTGCATAATAGTGAAAATCAAAATAATACTGTTTTCTTACGAAATAAACTAGATTTTGTGTCTACTCTAATTTAGACAAAATAGTATGCGAGGCTGCATTAAACTTGTGTTTTATGAGTCTCTAGACCATCGTTCCCTGCTAGGTATGGTTAACTAGATTTAAAATTTGTAGTAGGAAATTCAACATTAGCGCAACCAGGATAGAGTTTGAAAATTGTTGCTTTAAAATAGTAATTTAGTTAATTAAGTGAACGCAAAAATCAAGCACAATTGAAGTGCCTCAAGCAATAGGTATAATGATAAAACAAGTTTTATACACATTAACAATAAATTTATCCATATTTTTAAAAATGCAAAGAGAAGATGGCTCTAAATTCAAAGGCGAGTATTGAACCAACAACATTTAGTTAAAACCTGAGTTGCGGAACCATTCTTCCATCGAGTGCTTATTTTCAAAGATTATTTTAAATTATCTCTAAGTTAATAAAAGTTTTTTCAAGCAAAAGCTACTGAAAGAATTTAGATTAAACCAGCTTCCCCCGGCTTTGCATGGATGGCGTAAAAAAGAAGCAAGTGACAACGAACGCAACATTCTTTGTTCTTTAAAGCTTTAGAGATGCACTTAGGAATCGTTAATATAAATTTTTGCAACACGACTCTACCACCCGCCGGCTTAAGAATGTCAGATAGATAAATAGATATTTTTATTGCACAAAATTACATAAAACATGCTACATGATTTAATGTTACAATATCGGCGAACTTATTGCTCATAGAGATCTCTTCCAGTAAACATTTAGATAAAGAAGAAGTCTTTTAATTAAAAACAATGTTGTTATCTATCAAAAAAAATCTGCCACCATTGCCATTTCGATAGTTCCGATTTAATAAAGAGTATATACTCTTTTACAAGATTTTTACAACATTAATCAATGTATCAGAGAACAGTTTTAATATTATTAAGTGTTTAACATATTTTCCTCACAATGCATACTTATCTTAATTTTATAGTACCATACGAACAAAGTAGCAAGCAGATACTATAAGTACTATAAGTAAACCAGAAACACCAATACACGACGACGTAAACTTGAACTACGCAAGTATATCCCGTGTAATAGAAATGTCAACTCGCCATAACGACGCGAGTTAAGGCGGAAAATCTCGCTGTGTAAAAGGAGAGAGTAAGCTACGTTCACACTACGTCATATTAAAACGAGTTGAGGCCTCCATTACTGAGATGCTGTAACGTGCACGTTTGGATCCTTAAAAAGCGTTAGCGTTACAGCATCCTTGACCCTAAGGATGATACCCTAGGCCGCAACTCTCTTACCATTAGTGAGATTTGGCTAAATGCCATTTTGAATTTAAAAAAGTATAGGTACACGTAGTTCAAAATTGTAATATTCAAACTATAGGGTTTATCAATAAGGGCGGGTAGATTTTGGCGGCCCGTGGCAGCCATCCTGTTCCAGTGACATTTGTCAAATCTTCCGTCCATCATTCAGCCACCCATGCCAAGTTACACTACTGAACAGCGCGTGCAAGTGGTAAAAACTTTGTTATCAAAATGAGTGTTCGTTGGTGCAAACATTGTGCATTGCGCCCATGTGGCATCCACTGTGTGGCAGTGTGGCACGTGGCGCCATCCTGCTGGAACCACATGTCGTCTAGGTCCTGAGGGTTGAATTTGGGCCATAAGAAATTGGTTATCATCGTTCTGTAGCGCTCACCGTTGACGGTGACCGCTTCGCCAACGTCGTTTTCGAAAAATGACGCAAAGTTTACACTTTTTTGATAACAAAGTTTTACCACTTGCACGCGCTGTTCAGTCGTTCAGCCGCCAAAATCTACCCGTCCTTATTGAAAAACCCTTTAGTAAGTGGGGCTTACAATCTTCTTCTTCATCCCAGCGTGTTCCAGATTGCATCCAGTATGAAGCTCAGGGTCCGCTTCGACTATGATCCTAGATTTGACAATGCCTGCAATGTTCTAACTAAACTGGAAATAATCACACAAAGTGATGCTTCCCGTGGGATTCGAACCCACGACATCCGGGTTTTAGAGCCCAACGCTCTAACCACTGTAACTCATTTAAGTGGAGCTTAGAGTATAGCGGCTTATTGAGCGACGCCTATTGTTTCTTTTAATGGAATAGGCCGCAGTGGACGCTCACTATCAGGTGAGCTGCATGGCTGTCTGCACACTGTCTTGGGGCACATAAATAATTTAATACGAATTATTCAACTTAAATCCGATGTTTCATTTAGTAATTGTTATCATGAAAGAAAAATTTTAAATCACAAGTTCATAGCGTAGAGTTTAGAAGAATTTATTAAAAAATATTAAACACTCTTTGTCTTCGCTAGTTGTGTGCCCACGTCCTAACACGGCTCGCGTTTCCTCCACAGATAAAATAAACTGTGTAGGTAATAAAAGTCGTCGTCGCTGAGTTAATTAAGAGGTACGTGTCAGATGCCTTTCACGGGCCAAATTAAAATATACAGCCCTCAGCGCGGTCTATTGCGAGATAAAACCGACTGGGATTTACGTGGGCTGTGGGAAGGGACTGTGCGTGGCTTAGTCTGAAATTCAACTTTTACACTATTAATTTCGGTTGGTGGTAGGACTTTTTCAGAGTCCCCACAGGTGAAATCTGCCGCCATAACAGCCCTGGCTGTGTTCCGGCAATATTAATGTGGGAGCCAGTACACTTGAAATTAAAGGCTCGAAGATCAGATGAGCGTACAGTCTGGCAGCACATTGAGCGACGCTTCGTCATGAAGTTTCCCTCAATGGAATAGGCCGCAGTGACCGCTTACCAACAGGTGGGCTGCGTGTCTGTCTGCCAACTGATGTGGTATATTTTTTTTAAAAAAAGAAGGCAGTGAAGCCACCCTGCAGACAGTTTCTGTCAGTCAGTCAATTTGGGCAGATATCTTTTACTATATTTCCCTCATAGATTATATTTCACTTGAGTTGGCAGACAGGCACAAGGGCCACCACACTACACGAAATCATGGCAAGCGGCCACTGCCGCTTACTCCATTGAGGGTTTGTCTCAATGTGCTGCAATTTATATCATGTCATAGCATTTACACTTGTAGGTATATTCACAATTATGCTATAAACGTATTGATCCGTCCTTTGCCTTATTAGGGTAAAAGAGAAGAAATTAACAGCGTATAATTAGCTAGAAACGTATAGAGTCCTTTTATAGTCCAATATACCGTCTTTGGTGTGTTGTATATTATTATTTTATATAAGCTTCGTATGTTTTGGTAAGATTCATGAATGTAATAAGCTAATTGGTTACGGGAATATTCCGTTTATACAGCATTCAAATAACTTGAAACTCATGTCTACGGCGCAATATAAAAAAGTCCAAAGCAAAAAAGGACCGGTCTTCTAAATTGTCACAGCTAAATAATTATACTTTCTCAAATTGTGGCAACGATCCCCCAGTCAGAAGTCCGGCGTCACAGGAACAAAAACTCCATAGTCTTGTTAAGGGAATTTCCACAATTATCATTACGATCGTACCCAAAGATTAAAATTGTTCCCGAGCTGCCATTTACGCCACAGACTAGCTAAACTCCTAAGAACAAAATACGACACTGTATAATTTTTTTTAATGACCAAGAGAGTTTTCTTCGCTTGCGGTTTCTGTGAATGACTGCAAAACAAAACCGCAAGTTTTGTTAATTCGCGGAGTTTTATATGTAGATTCCCTTTATGGAAACAATATCTGTTTAAAGCAAAATAAAGTTTTTACATTACTTTTTATCTTTGAGTTTCTACTTGATAATTTATTCAGAGCTTGGCCGCTTTTATTACTCAATTTGCAACAGATTGGGAGGGGAATTAATAATAAAGATGGCCAATGAGTTGGTCGGTTGTGTTAACATTTTTCATTTTATTTATAGTGGCAAAAAATTTAATTTTTTAATCGATTATGCTGACTGTCATCAATGCACAGTCCAAACTGTTGAATCTTTATTGTTTAAATTCAGAACATATTTATTTTCTAGCCTGTATTTAATAATATGTATTAATAATTATATTTATAAATTGGGCCGTTACTGGGTTAAATATTAAGTAGGGTAAGTGCACTAATTCCGACCCACAGAATCCGTTTCAACAATAATTAAAATGTCTTTTCTAGTTGCTAATTTTTGTTATGAAATAGCACCTACTCATTTTGACATCACAATAATTGTGTTGCTAGTTGAAAATGGCTGTAAACATAACAGCAAAGTGTGCATGCGAAAAAATTGCGGACTTTTTGAGTGGTCTCTCTGCTCCACTTGCCTACTTGAACAGAGAGACTTAAAAAATGAAATAAAATAACTACATATATCGTATTGGAATTCACACACAGGGATAACCAAAGCAAATCTCACACTCCCGGGCCACAAAAAAAAATTACATTTTGACAAGCTGTTTGGTGTAATGGTTGAGACTGAAGTCGGGTATTACGCCAAGGGTCGCGGGTTCGATCCCTTCACGGTAAAAACATTTATGTGCACGAACATGTCTGTTTGTATCGGTCATGGTGTTTTATATGTATAATAGTAATTATGTTTGTATTTACAAAAAAAAAGTATGTAATATTAATCCGTTGTCTGGCATCCATAGCACAAGCTAAATGCTTAGTTTGGGGCTGTATGGCGTTGTGTGAATAATGCCCTGGAATATTTATTTATTTATGTACAGGGCCCTTAAACACCTGAAAGTTTATTTCGAATATTCTGCAACATTCTGTCTTTGTATACACAAAAGCATCTTCAAAATCATCGTTATTGACGGACCGTACACGCTCGCAAAGCGCGAAACTTATTAAAACAAACAAAATGGAGTTGGCAAGTCGAAAAGTGCAAAGTTTTGCCTTTTAATAATAAATTTCGTACATGATGGACAGGGATGAAGTTGGGACAAGGGTACTGAGTGTTTTATGAAAAGTTCCCTTACTTTACCTGAGGGTTGAGTGCGCGCTAGAGTGAGACAAAAATTATCGCCAGTAAAAAGTTTTGAATGTAGAACTGCTGTAAGTAATGTTGCGGAGTATGGGAAGAAAACATACGGCCAGGAAAAATGTTCAAACTCGTACATACTCCGTGATCGGCATATCGGTTCAAATGCTATTAGGATACGACGTTTTGGAATTACGTTACGCGACAGTGATGACTTACACACACAGTTAATATAATGCGTTCCTATTGGTTGCTAACGTTACGGAAAAGTGCAGTTGCAGCAAAAGTTCATTTTGCTAAAAGGACAATCTGCGAAAAGGACATTTTGCTACTAGTAGACATTTTGAGGAAGGGATATTCCGCGCCTGAGCCCTTTATTGTTATCTGACATAATATTTATTTATTATAAAAAATAACGAACTTATCTAGTGGTGAAACTGGGCCCCTATACCCTTAATTTTTTAACCAATAATATGTTTTTTTTGTTAAACAAGGGCAACATTAAACGTCAAATAATATCCTTAGTTATTATTAAGGCTATCATATGTAACTGTTGAGTTTCTTGCGGCACTTCTTCTCAACAGCAGGCCATTCATTCACGTCGAAGTGCTGGTAGGAAAAAAAGTTTATGACGTGCAAAAGAATTTCTTGGTAAATCAAATTGCAAAATAAATACTTTGACTTTGACTTTCAGTTTAAAATATATTTAAAAAATATATTTTCCATCTAAGAAGCTACAAGGTTCCTCTAGGTCATTGCAATCAAGTGGGATGAAGCCGCCGTCCGCTAGGTCTAAGCCTGATCGATGTTGCTGTCGGCGGCTGACGAATTATTTACGAACAACATCCTTCAACTGCCACGTGCTGATCGATGGCGAAGATGTTTAAGATAATAAAACCCGATCCGATTAAGATTAAACGGGCAACTATGAAAATGATTTGGCTACGGCGGCTAATGTTAGCGATTGATCTACTCTACTACATTAAGGTATCGATATCGATTCTTGTACGGGACAGCCGGCATAGCCACTATGTAAATAACAATAGTACATAGATAATAGGGTAAATAAAGTTATGCACAAGTGTCGTTTCATTTTAGTATAAGACGTGCGTAAAATAGTTTATAGTTTTACCTTTATTTCTTTGTTATTTCTTAGTGTGTAAGTGTACAGTTTAGTTATTTCGATAGATCTAATTTTGCTTTATTTTGTTGTATAGTTTTCATGTCTCTAGTGTTTATATTTTAGCCTTAAGACATGTTTTTCGATATTTGTAATTGATATTTTGAATAATAAATAAATAGATAACGCGGCTCTCCTACGGTATGCACCAGTCTGTCTCGCTCGCACAATAGTTGCGTCACTGTCTAACAGTGGCACGTGTAAACCGGTTTTTGCTCACTTACATAGTCGCTAGTTGGGAGCAAACCGGACAGAATAAACATAGGCCCGGAAAAGCTCGCAGCATGCACTCCGATCCGAGCTCTCTCCGAGGAAACTACTCTCAAGAAGCAACAAGGCCTACCAGAAGAAACCCTGAAGAACAGACTGGCTAGGCTAGGCTGGCATACAGTAGGAAAGGACGCATCATTACGGCATATTTCGGCGTTTTATTTCTCCTCCACGATTCTTCCCTGTAGAACGGGGGACAGAGCAGCTTCGTACCGTTGGGTAGACGACAATCCCAGCACCCCCGTAATGTGCACGGCGTCACAGCCGGCAAGAGGCGTCGTGCATAATTCTAGATAGACCAAAGACATTTTATGTGATTTGTGGGTAATTAACCCTGTCTAGTATTTTTTATAACTGCCATTAGAAGGGAGCATAAATAAATTATTTCATTTTCATATAAATACATATTTTGATACCGTACCAATGACACTTTTTTTTTGCAAACGGGAAAACAGCCCCCCTAGACAAGCGGCATTTATGACGTTCGTTATAGCTCAATTATTTGCGATAGCGAATGTCAAATCCCATAATTTTTAACACGTGACTTTTCCATGGCATCTGTCAAATTCAAATCCATACAAATTGGACTTAGCGAAATTCGCCAGCTATGAAGCGATGTCATCTTGTTTAAGTCCCCTGTAATGCTTCTTAGTCACAAGCAATGCTTGCGGCCGTGTGTGGGGCTCGGGACTCAAAAAGTTCGTCCCACTACCCTCTTAACTCTACTGGTTTCCACTCGAAATGGAATAAGCAGGTGCGGCAATTGACGACACTGATGCAAAAATTTGAGTCCGCGAAAAGTACACAATATTTAAACATTAGTTACAATACTGGTCAGGCAAAACGTGACTGATAAACGGCTATCAGAATGAGGAACAAACAAAAAAACTAAAGAAATTAATGCAAAAAAGATTTCATTAAAGACGATTGCAAGTTGCAAACATCTTTTCCAAGACGCAAGTAACTGGCACATTCAATCAATAATTCAAACTTGATTCGCGCTAGCAAAGTTATTAGTTTTCTCCAAAAACTTGCCGCTTAGCTTTGCATCTTCTTTTTTCATAATATTAAAAGCTCAAAGATCAAAGGACAGTGTGCCAGGACGTTGATGCTTCCAAGTTAAAAGTGTCCCTCAATGGATTACTTAAGATGTGCATCAATGTTAGATTATTGTGCTGAGTACACAGTGAAGTTTATTTACTATTGGAAATTATTCTCATTGTTTTTGACCACAAAACATACCTACTTACCGCAGTAATAAGTATGTTTTGTGTAGCTGATACTATAGTATAACCGCAGGTCACTACCATTTCATAAGGTCGGTAATATAACATCGATTCAAAATTAATTAAAACCCGCTCTGTGCCTAAAATAATAAACAGACTCAAATAGTTCGACCATCTAAAATATTATAATTTACTAGTTCTTGTAGATATTAAATTAAAATTGAATTAAATTCCCTGCCTGGTGATACATCAATCTTTATTCTCGGTAATAACACGACACAAAAGTTTTTTCATGCATTGCTGATTAAGGGCTTTGACATTATAGAAATGTTTTTGAAGGCATCACTTAGTAAAGAAATAGCTCAGAACATTTCAATAAAATACGAATTTAAACAAAAGTTCAGAACAACATACATTGAACCATTTTTTAAAACTACGCGTTGAATCTTCTATATTTATAAAAGGCTCAATGTACACTATCACATTCCCTTTTGGTCGGGTTTTGATTATATTGTTACTGCTTGCAATTTCTAAGCTCGTAACTTCAAAGCTAAAATAATCCTTAAAAGACTAGGCGCCGTGGTAACTTAATAAGCGCCAGACTAAAAAGAAATTAGCTATGTCTCACACATCAAAGACAGATCTAAATTTTCTTGTGATTATTTTAAAAGATAAAAGCAATTTGGATTGTAATGCTTCGATTTATGTTGAAATTGAAAACCGCTTTTACAAACCAAATAGCTAAATTTAAAGCGACATTGAATTTGTAGTAGGAGTAGGTATTATACTCTCTTCTACTTGATCTTCATAACATATTATTTGAATAAAAGGATGAATGATTTCAATTCAAATATTATAAAGAGGAAAGATTTCATTTGTTATTTGTTTTTTTTTGTATTGAATAAGCTCCAAAACTACTGAACCGATTTGAGAAATTCTTTCACTGTTGGAAAGATACACTATCCCCGAGTGCCATATGGTACTTTTTTATGAAGGAAATGTAGGGGAAGGGAGGGATATTAAAAAAAATTACAAACGTTAGTCTCACAATATAGTGAGGGAGCACACTTAACCTCGCTATTCATGCTTTCCTGGTTAACTGTCCCTCAATAGAACAAATAACATTAATAAATAATAATATGATATAAAAAAATTCGCCTACAAAGTCACCGTCATCAACTAGTTAGGAAATAGAGAACGAACGAACTGGGGAAAAATGTACCTGACAAAGAGTGCTTAGGTAAAAAGAACTAAAAATACCGAACGAATGACGCCCATCAGCGTGGCGCTAGGCCGTAACAGGTCGCGTTAGGGCGAAGCGAGTTTCACAAAGAGTTATGGTTCCGTGAAGTATCGATCAATTTAATGCCCCAGGGCAAAGGCCTCTGTTTTGTGGAAACCAATTTTAATAGAAAATCGTAATATAATCTTACATTATTTTACACTGATTCCTGCACTATTTGTGAATATGATAATTACACTGAATTCGTCAATATCAATCGTTCTAAGTTTATTGAGGCTTTATGTTTTGGTGAGTCTGGCTGAGAGAATCTAAATATTATAAAGAGGAAAGATATGATCGTTTGTTTGTATTGAATAGGCTCCGAAACAACAAAACCGATTTGGAAAATTCTTTGTTGGAAAGCTACACTATCCCCGGGTGACATGGGGTACTTTTGATCTCGGAAATGTGGAAGGAAGGGGGGATAATAAACAAAATTAATTACGCGCCCCTAGTATTCAATGACTTACTATCTGGTGAATTGCATGCCCTTTTTTGTGCAAAGGAGAATGTAATTAAGCTTAACTACAGGCTAGCGAGATTTGTGGGCTTATGTGGGCCTCAAAACTAAGCTCATTAACCATTAAACTCCCCTATTTTCCCCTTCACACCCGAAAGGGACGAACCAGTGCCCGTCTTACGACGATTGACTTGGATTGAGAGGTATGCCTGCCGACGGAAGTCACAAAAAAGATATTGGATAAAAATTCTAGAAATGAAAACATCGATATGTTTACATTTTTTTTCGTACGAGAATGCGTTTATGCACCATAACCGCAGGCTAGCTAGACCTCCCGGGGATGGGCTGGTCAATAGCCATAAGGCTAGCACCGGCTCATCCTAATCGGGTGTGAAGGAGAAACCGGGGGAGTTTAGTGGGTAGTGGACGCTCCAGTCTCGAGTCCCACACACGGCCGCGGGTCTAGCTAGCCTGCGGTTATGGTGCATAAACGCATTCTCCTCCGAGAAAAAAAAAAAAGACTAGCTAGACCTGCGGCCGTGTGTGGGACTTGAGATTGTAACGTCCACTACCCACTAAACTCTCCAAGTTTCCCCTTCACACCCGATTGGGACGAGCCGGTGCCAGCCCTGTGGCTATTGACCAGCCCGTCCCCGACCGCTATGCTTACCTATACAATTTTGCACAGTATCATAAAAAATCCAATATTTTATAGCTCTACAATATGATCCTACGCAACCCTATTCGGTATAAAGGCTAGCTTCAGCTCCAGTTTAATTGCTGCTGTTCGTTTATTTTGGTTGAAGCCGCGGAGTGCTCTCCCGCCGGGGACAGTCGGCTACGGTAGACTTATGGTGACAATGCCGGTCTAACGGCCTATAGAAGCAATAGGAAGTCTGAAAAATTTTATGGGTGGTTTTTATAGTGTGATAATTATGGACATCTTAGTAACATAAAAAAAACCGGCCAAGTGATTGATCTCGTTCAAACCAATTTTCAATGGAAGTTTGCATGGTAATGTACATCATATATTATATATTTTTAGTTTTATCGTTCTCTTATTTTAGAAGTTAGAGGGGGGACTAACATTTTACTACTTTGGAAGTGTCTTTCGCGCAAACTATTCAGTTTAGAAAAAAAATTATATGAGAAACCTTATTATCATTTTTGAAGACCTATTCATAGATACCAAACTGGGTTTGATGAAAAAAAAATTTTTGAGTTTCAGTTCTAACTATGGGGAGCCCCCAAATTTTTTTTTTCTATTTGCGGTTCACAGAATACATCTACTTACCAATTTTCAACAGTATAGCTCTTATAGTTTCGGTAAAAAGTGGCTGTGACATACGGACGGACAGACAGACAGACAGACATGACGAATCCATAAGGGTTCCGTTTTTTGCCATTTGGCTACGGAACTCTAAAAACGCAGTAAGGAAGTATTGGTTTTACTTATTGGTTTTATTGTTATCTATAAATTAAGTTTTTTTTAAGCTCTGGCTATTGCCGTCTAGAGCACGGCAGGATTCTATTTTTTTTAGAGATGCATTCTGCGTTTGCGGGGTGGGAAGTTGAGGTATAGTGTTGGCAGGAACCTGATAAGTGAGTCAGAGTTTCTAACAAATGCCAAGTAGCTTTCTGCGGTGTCAGTGGCAGGACACGATCAAAGCGGAGCCTCAGCCAGTCCGAGCCATCCACGTCCCCGTCGTCCACCCTGGGCCCTACTACAGCCGCGCCGCCGCGCGACTGCCAACTTGAGCTGTAGTAGCGGAGGATGCAGGGCAGAGGGCGAACGTTCTGCGCCCCAAAACAGAACCAAATCACTAGGGAGGATACCCGAATCAAACCGAGTTAGCCTGTGAACTCCAAGGCGGCAGCCCCGTCAGCAGGCTAGGGCACAGTGGGCTAATCACCTACTTGCCCGAAAACAAACGATTCAAGAAACTAATACAGAGCAAAACCGGACCGATCATTTACCGACAACCTTTGGCATGAAATTACGGACACGATTAGCTTTTTGGAATGTGCGAACGCTATCTGATGACAGCAGACTAGCGCAATTGGAGGTGGAGATGATCAAGTACAAGCTACACATACTCGGCCTAAGCGAAGTACGAAGAAATGGATTTGGGGAGCTGAAAACATCCAAGGGGTTAACTTTTCTCTACTCCGGTAAGGCAGATGAGGACGACATCCGTGAATACGGGGTGGGATTTCTCCTCTCTGACGTGGCGAAGAAAAGCCTCTTGGATTGGAAACCGATTTCAGACCGCATCATTACAGCTCGCTTTAACTCGAAGGCACGTAAGATCACCATAGTCCAGTGTTACGCCCCCACCAATGCTTCCACTGAAGAGGAAAAGGATGATTTCTACAGCGCACTTCATAACACCTTGACGAAAGTACGCAAGCAGGACATCATCATCGTAATGGGAGACCTCAACGCTAAAGTGGGCAGCGTCAACTCTGGCTGTGAGAAACACCTAGGTAAACATGGACTTGGAACGATCAACGATAACGGTGAGCGGTTCCTCGAATTCTGCCAAAATAACAACTTGGCAATAGGAGGATCACTTTTCTTGCACAAGGGCATCCACAAATACACCTGGACATCACCCGACGGAGTTACTCGGAACCAAATTGACCACCTTGCCATTAGCTGCAGATGGAGAACATCATTGCTGGACGTCCGGAACAGGCGCGGCGCCGACATCGACAGTGACCACATGCTGATGGTCGCCGAACTACGCCTCAAAGTAGCTAATGCCCAAAGATCACCGAGTCACCGCAGGTTGGGACGAAAGTTCAACGTGCGTAAACTGGATACGCCTGACATAGCAAGAAACTTCGCTGTTGAGTTGAGGAACCGCTTCTCCGTTCTGGAATCAGACACCGACACAATAGACTCGGAGTGGAATCGCATCAAAATGGTCTATCAAGAAACCAGCTCCGCCGTCTTAGGCCATCAAATCAAGAAGCGCGATGAGTGGATCACGCAGTCGACCTGGGATCTCATTGAGGCTCGTAAGGCGCTTCACCTCAAAGGCTTGGAAGCACGTAGCGATGCAGAACGGGCCAACCTTAGGATGCAATATCGGCAAATGCGCAGACGCATCTATCGCAGCACCAGAAAAGATAGGCGGCAATGGGCTGACGATGTGGCTGATCAGGCGCAACATGCTGCTGATACTGGCAATCTCAGAGAGCTGTACAATGCGACCAAAACTCTGGCTGGGAAGCGTGGCTACAAGAGCAAGCCTCTACGGGACAAGCAGGGAAGACTCATCACAACATCCGAGGAACGACTCAGACGATGGCACGAGCACTTCGCCGATGTTTTCCGCGTATCGACCGCAGTACCACCTTACTCACCGCAGAACACTTCAATGCCCCAACAACTGCTTGACATTGACACGTCCCCACCGAGCAGAGAAGAAGTCCTGAAGGCAGTTCAATCCCTAAAGAGAGGCAAAGCCCCCGGTCTCGACCTGATCACCTCAGAAATGCTAAAAGCAGACACATCTATCGCAGTCGAGATCTTAACACCTCTCTTAGAGAAAATCTGGACCACCGAAGAGCTCCCGGATGATTGGAACAAGGGCCTCCTAATAACTGTACCAAAGAAGGGTGACCTCAGTCAGTGTGGTAACTGGAGAGGAATTGCTTTGCTCTCTGTACCATCAAAGGTTCTCTGCAAGGTACTTCTAGACAGACTGTCAAGGGCAGTTGAACCACTTCTCAGGAGAGAGCAGGCCGGCTTCAGACCAAATCGTTCCTGTACAGACCAGATCAACACACTTCGGATCATAGTGGAGGAAGCATCAGAATGGCAGCGCGAAGTTTACCTCACATTCGTTGACTTCGAAAAAGCTTTCGACACCGTACGATGGTCTAGAATCTGGTCCCGACTAGATGAGATTGGCGTTCCACCCAAGATCAGGGACATTCTTATCTCCATCTACAGGAACTACACATGCAGGGTGGAGCACGACGGACTCATCTCTGAGGACATCACTGTACATGCGGGAGTCAGGCAGGGCTGTCTCATATCGCCTCTACTATTCCTCATCGTCCTGGATGGCATTATGCAGAGAACAAACGTCAGCAAGCGGCGCGGTATAGAGTGGGGGTTGACCGACACCTTGGACGACCTAGACTACGCTGACGACCTGTGCCTGCTCAGCCACAAGCACGCTGACATGCAAGCCAAACTGGACGATCTACAGCGAGAGGCGATCCTCGACGGTCTCAAAGTTAACGCCCGGAAGACCCAGGAAATGCGTACCGAGGGAAGAAACTCGACTCCACTGTTACTAGGCTCGGAACCTATAGAGCGAGTACAGAAGTTCACTTACCTCGGCAGCATCGTGTCGGAAACTGGAGGAACGGAAGAGGACATCACTTCCAGAGTAGCCAAAGCCCGGGCGACCTTCGCGCAACTGCGACCCGTGTGGCGGTCTAGTAAGCTGACTCGGAGAGTGAAATTAAAAATATTTCGCTCCAACGTGAAAACTGTTCTGCTGTACGGGTGTGAGACGTGGAGGGTTACCAAAGACATCACGCATCGTATTCAGGTCTTCGTCAACCGATGCCTTAGGCAGATTCTCGGCATTTACTGGCCCGAAAAGATCTCAAACGAAGAACTGTGGGATCTCTGCTCCGAGACGCCGATCGGTCTACAAATAAAACGTCGCAAGTGGTGTTGGATTGGCCACACCCTAAGAAGAGCGCCCGACCACATTCCTAGGCAAGCCCTGGAATGGACACCTCAAGGGAAAAGGAAACGTGGCCGTCCTAAACACACTTGGAGACGTTCAGTAGCAGCGGAGCTAAAGGCGATCGGGCTGACGTGGTCGGAGGCGAAGCGAACTGCCCAAGACAGAACGCGATGGCGAAGCACTGTAGAAGCCCTCTGCCCCACCTGGGGGCCATAGGACATTAAGTCAAGTCAAGTAAGTCATTCTGCGTTTATTATTGGGGATAGCCGTTCGCTAAAGAATACGAATTGTTTAAATAATCAAATAGGCAGTTTAATAAGTAGGTAGCCAAGAAATAAATTCCTAAAATACCTTCAGGTGTGCTCAAGACGAACTTGCTCGAATATATAAGAAATTTTGTCCGAGTGTAGAAAGGGAGTCAGATATTGCCGGTGTTCGGCAGACTGTTTATACGTCAACGTTGCTCGTGGGTCACAAAATTTACAGCTCCCGGCAAACTTCTTGACCATCGGTCGACGGAGTGGGGGAAAGTTCGCGCGTGTGCAAGCTAAGCTGCTAAGTTGTGCTAAGCGGCGAGGTTTAATCAGAGCAAGTTTTCAAGGTGTGAGCTGGAATATTCCGGAATATTTCATAACTTCATAAAGGGAACGTTTGAATTATTTATTTGAATTTTTTAATGTGATTCTTATACTTAATATTACTGTATGCGATGGCGTGACGATCTTGTCAAGTATATCCGGGATTGGCCAGAAAAAGCTAAAGATCGTGATGTTTGGAGAGATTTGGGGGAGGCCTTTGCTCAGCAGTGGGATCAAGGCTAATAAAGTAAAGTAAAGAGTTTATTGGTTAAGTCAATTCTAATAAAGCCGGCTTTACCGCTGACAAATAACTTCGTAATAATTTATTTTTCCGATAACAATGATGCTTTATTTTAAACTGAATAAAAGAGACAATCATCTTTTTTTATCAAGTAAATTATCACGAATTCATCTGACAGCAGTGAAACCGACCTTTAGCCTTAGATTATTTGTATGTCAACGTTGGTCGGGGGTAGCAAATATTTCGCTAAGCGGTGAACCTCATCTGAGCAATGAACAAGTTATCAAGGTGTGAGCGCGTTTTCCCGGAATATTCCGGAACATTTTACGCTCATTTCATAATTTCCGGAAGCGGCCGTTTGAAATCTTTACCTGTGTTTTTAATGACATTTTATAAAAATTAAAAACTTTTTTTGGTTCAGTTGGTTCTGAATTACATGAATTTTTAATGATCGATTTCTTGAGGATGCTGTCTTGTTTTTTTTTTTAAAAAAAACGAAAATAAGGACAGCATCTTATTAATTAGTGTATTGTATACACCACGCTTGCCAAATGGGGATTGGCAATCACAAAATCCAGTACCCCGAGAACCAGTCCTACTAATAATTAAACCATTAGACTATCGAAAAGTTCTTTCATCATATTGCCTGTTTTTAATGGAGTATCTGTTCCACACGAAAGTTTTATAATTTATTAAACGAAACAACTTCAAAGACAACGCAAGATTCATCGCACTTGTGATATTGCAAAACTTAAATGAGCAATATACCGCGCTCTGCGACTTAAACATAGTTATTCTGTGTGAGAATGGCGAGAGGCACTTAAGATTTGACCTTTATCTCCGAGGAATAAGGTCCAGAGACTGTTGAACTTGAAGATCAATCGATGAATGTTATTATGTATCTACTTATTACCAATTTTGGAAGACCGATTTGATGTGGTTTAGAAGTCTGCTATTCCACCGAAAGGTCACAGTTTTAATCCCCACACGGTATAAGAGTTTTGAGTTTTTGTGTTGTAAACACACACATAAAAACACAACAATGGTACATATGTATTTACAAAAACAAATATAATTAGATTAATCTGTTTTCTGAAAGTTTGACGCGAAATGGCGCTGTGTGCATATTGTATCTACGTAAAGACATTAATTTATATAATAAATCTTAAAGTTTTAAAATAGGTACAATATCACATACATAATTTGTATATCGGATATCAGTAATGACGTGTCAGTTGGTATCATCGAAAAGAAAATTCGTAACAACATACACTGTGTCAAGTAAAACTTTATACAAACTAAGAAAATTCCATGCTATTGTCACCGCTACCAGTATTCAATCTTAAAGAAGCTTAGGGCCGGTATTTCAATATATACTTATCTTAATCTTAATCCGGGATTGATAATAAGTATGACTTAAGTGTATTTCATTATAGGATTATAGTTAAGCGGCACTAAAGTCATACACTTTTACCTGTCAAAAGTAATACTTATCTTAAATGTTATACTTAACTTAAGCAATAAGATAAGGTTACATTGAAATACCGGCCCTTAGTTGCGCAGAATATTCCACAGTGCAGCATCGGGAGGCAGGTCACGGGCAGCGGAGTAATTCTATATCGAGCCAATATCCGACCTGAACGATGTTGAGGCAATTTGTTGCACGAGTCCTTAACTCTTGTTCCAGAACAGGTAGCACGTTTAGGCACTGAAATATTTATACCGGTGTAAACAAAGTCGGTTCAAACCACGTTCAAACAGTCGTGAGATTTGCATCTTATCTTTTCCGATTTTCGAACACGGATCCACTACGTTCCTTCTTTCTTTAAACAAACGTTAAAAGGAACAATAAAAAAAATATATGTTTATTTCAGATAAAAGTATCCATAATGATTAGTAACAGTGCATCTTAATATCTAAGGTTAGAAGTCTAAAAAGAAAAATAATGCGTCTACTTATAAAATAATGTTTCTAAACTATGACTTTTGCGACAGGGTCAACTTTTGGTAGCAATTGACTGTAATAAAAAGAGAAACGAATATCATATAACCTGGAAGTCTGCCAACGGTAATTTGATAATAATATAGAAAGTGGTCAACTATAAATTATTTAAAGATTTAAATAAAGTATTTTACATAAAAATGCTGGACTGGACTGGACTGCGCCGCGCCACTAAGCACATTTGTATGTATTTTTGCTTAATGTGTCAAGAGGTTGAATTCCACCCAAGACAAATATTCATATGATTAAGAACATTCGTATCTGAATGTTTATTTTAATGACTGTTCATTTAATATTTTAAAAACATCCATACAATTTTTTTTGTGGTTGTCCTGGGTCTGGATATGTAATTATATTTAACAAATTCGTATACATGTTTATCACATAATTAATGTTTGTTGTAGGATTGGAAACCATGATCCCTGGTGAATAGTCTAGGGTCACTACCAAAGTAAAGCCATAATGATTTTAGAACAAAATACCGCAGCGTTTAGCCCAAAACATTTTATCGCTCTCATATTCTGCACATCTATCCGGAGACATTTAACGTCTGTCAAACAACAAGGTCTAAGGGCTCATTTCATTCCTCCCACATCAATTCTCGCAAAAGGGGATTTTTTCACAAAAAAAAATCTTTTCTTTTTCATATTTACGACTCGAAGTTTACGAGGAGGCCTATTCTCTTCGTCCTGCTTGTGTGGCGTTTGGTGCAAACGAAAAATCTGCATTGATTGACGATTTGTTTTTTGTATAATTTCTTGTATGAAAGTATTATTTTGTTCCGGAATGCATAAGCCAGTAATAAAT
Organism: Mecyna flavalis; assembly: GCA_949319885.1. NCBI lineage: Eukaryota > Metazoa > Arthropoda > Insecta > Lepidoptera > Crambidae > Mecyna > Mecyna flavalis. Next base: position 20,175,456 of record OX439427.1, read on the forward strand.
CTTGAGTTGTAAATGCTCAAAGAAAAAAACCTATATTTAAAGCTTTCTTTCATAAAAATGTCCACACATGAAAGATTTCTCAATTAAATTAAATAAGGACGGATATATTATTAAGGAAAACATATAGATTCTGATGTTATTTAAGGTTATTTACTAATGTTATTAATGAAAATAAATAGACGAATTTATGAAGTTACAGGCACAACTTCAGAACGATAAAACTTAAATAGATAATTATCAAGGACAAGATAAACGATGATTTTCAATTATAACAAATTTAATTATTATTTTTTATCAGAATACTTTTTACCACACATTTTTCAATAGACAAATATTTTAAACCCATTCTAGCAAATTAAAAGTTACACCACAAAAAAATTTAATTATTTAAGTCAGACTACGCATAGGTACTAAGGACACCGGGCAACAGATACTTTGTTTTTTTAAAGTGATCACCATGAAAACCTGCATCTCAGAACTTGTTCCTGTTTTGTTTTACAAATTATCTGAAACAAGAAATTCCCTAAAAATAATAATTTCTCTTAATAACCAAAATGACCAAATGCTTTATTACGAACGTGCATTTTTCCAAAGTAAACTTCATGATTCAAATTTATTATGTATGCTGCAATCTCTCCACGGAAACAAAAGAAGTCATATTCATAATAAAAGCGGCCAGGACCCAGTCATTCCTAGACAGTATGATGAAAAGAGAAATAAAACCATGACTGAGTGGCTTCCGAGACGTATTATGAGAGCTGTTGGCCCAAGAAGATATTATCACCTAGGAAACAATAGTTTTACGATGATTTGTGGTTAAGTAAAAGTGGAAAATACGAGTGATAGTGATACAAGGAAGAATTGTAATGCCCTTATGGCATACAGGTTGATTTATTCAAGAAACACTTTAGTAGCATTGCGATTACATTTAAAAAAATAATCAGTTGAGGTAATTTTACTCTCATCACAATTTTTTACAGTTTTTTTTTTAAGAAATTTGGGAGACAGTTTATGTAAGGTTATTGTAAAACAATAAAAGGTAATTTATTATGATTCTACGAAATGTTTGTTGTTCATTTTTACTTTGTAATAAACTACCGCGAATAAGTAACATTGAAACGAACATTATAAAGGAATCCCTGAAATATAAGTCAATTATGAACTGTCGAACGCTTTCCGCTGATTCAGAATTAGTATAGAAGCCTGCATCGCGCAAGCAAAGTAATTGCTGACGTTGCACCAAACATAGTAAATTAGACCTCAGCCCCGTACACAGTCGATCTAGCTCAAAATAATGTCTTTTACTGGATCAAGAAACATTATTAAGATCAGAAAATAAGTATATTTGTTAAAGAAGTCATTAGTATTTTTGCTAAACATTTAACAGTTCATTAAAAATGTTTTCAATTATAGCTTCAAGCAGTATTCTTGCAATCTTACATAAGATTTGGACTAAAATCGTAGTCGAACAATAAAGAAAAAAATCGAAAATCTCGCCGCCGTCTCATAACTTAACCCACACAGTTACGTCACGTAAGTCATAAGGATCGGGGGCCGCATAAAATGTGCATTAGTCTGAACAAATAAACGCTCTTATCCCTACTTTCTGGGGTGGGATTTGTGGGATGCCTCAAAGTCGCTATAAACCAAATGTGTGTTTCTTCTTTTAAAGTAGCGGCATTCAATTTGAGACGGTTTGAAACCTCGATCTCGACAGAGGCTGGCGAAATGTTAAACAATTGGTTGTTATTTTTTCGATCGTGGCTGTGGAATAGCCGCTTTGAATCTAGGGCTTAGAATCTGGTAGCCCTACGTTCGATTCCCAATTTGGGTCTGGTCAGTGAAAGACCTTTTTAACCGACTTCAAAAAAGGAGGAGGTTCTATGTTCGACTGTATGTATTTTTTTTTTTTTTTTTTTTTTTTTTTTATGTATGTCCGTCGATTTCTCCGTCAATTGTGGACCGATTTAAATAATTCTTTTTTTATTTGAAAGCGCATAGTTCCGAGGTGGTCCCATTGTCACCATGTCAGGATCTGATGATGGGATCCCGGGAAAATCAAGGGCAAACCTCAAATTTTATAGGCGCACACTACGCGTTACTTGTTTTTTCTGAAGCCATTTAAGTTTTTGCGTCCTATAGACATCACTTTAGTTGATGAGCTGATGATGGAAGGTACAACTCCTTAACGGTTAGGAGTTAGGGGATAATTCTTTCAGTATTGTAAGAATATGTGGACCGTTATTTGTATTTCATGTACTTTTGCAGCTAAGCTGATGATGGAAGGTACAACTCCTTAACGGTTAGGAGTTAGGGGATAATTATTTCAGTGCTGTAGAAATATGTGGACCGTTAGTTGTATTTCATGTACTTTTGCAGCTAAGCTGATGATGGAAGGTACAACTCCTTAACGGTTAGGAGTTAGGGGATAATTATTTCAGTGTTGTAGGAATATGTGGACCGTTAGTTGTATTTCATGTACTTTTGGAGCTAAGCTGATGATGGAAGGTACAACTATGATGATGGAAGCTAAAGGGTACGACTTCTTAATTCTTATGTCCCTCTTGCGGGCTGCATCTTTAGTTGGTCTACTGAATAGTGCTGAACACTTAATGAATACCTAATATTGTCAAATAATACAATTCTCCTATTTTACTCGTATTTTCGTTATCAATATTATGAGAGTTTTACTCACTCCTACGTATTATTCACACTAAAAATAGAAAAATAAACAAACTTTTTTAAAAAAAAATTAAACCGACTTCAAAAAAAAAACAAAAAAAAAACTACCTAAAAACACTGAAAAGCAAAAAATAATTTTAATAAGACATTCATCAAATGCGCTTATTGTCTAAGCCTATTAATAACATTAAATTGTATTTACGTGCTAGGTAGGTACCTACTAATCTGTTTGAAGTCGGTGCCAAGCCAAAAGTAATGAAAAATGATACATACCTAATAATTTATGTATTATACAGGGTTACAAATAATCCGCGGACGTAGGTACGTAGTCTGGGTACCTACTATTTGGCTTGGCACCGACTTCAAACAGATTAGTAGGTACCTACCTAGCACGTAAATACAATTTAATGTTATTAATAGGCTTAGACAATAAGCGCATTTGATGAATGTCTTATTAAAATTATTTTTTGCTTTTCAGTGTTTTTAGGTAGTTTTTTTTTTGTTTTTTTTTTTGAAGTCGGTTTAATTTTTTTTATGCAAAGTCTATTTATTAGCTAGCTACGAGTAACACTGACACTTTAAATGTGACACTGCCCTATGTGTTCCAGTAATAATACTAAACTTGTAAGTAGACATACGAGTACATCAAAGTTTGCCTTCCATGCAAAAATAAAATTAATATAAAAAATATGATTAGCAAATCCAATCTAACTTGTGAGTTAAAGTTTGTAAATTCTTAATGTTTTTTTCTTTTGCTGCTTAAGATTGGGAGATTTAAATATTGACTATCTTTTCCCTTCGGGGAACAAGTTATTATCCAGAGATCACAAACCTAATAACGAATCATCTTATCTCTCTCTAGGTATACAAATCTTATTTAATTAGTTATTATTTTATCTAAAAGTTAAGGTCATTAGATTGTTTAAACTAAAAAACAGCTTTTCTATTTTGAGTCCAGCTAATAATAAACGTCTGCCTTGGCTTTGTCTTGTGTTAGAGGACTGATTACCATTCTTGAATATTTTTTCTTTATTATTCATATTAAACACCCAGACCCTAACATACGTTTTCATGCAAACAATTGTTCATATACTGTGCAAGGATCAAACCCGCGGCTTAATAAACCAAATTAGTCATCATAGATAGATAGATAGACTTTATTGCACAACATACAACAAAGAAACATGTAACATAAAACAACTGTACAATCAGGCGACTTATCGCTTACAGCGATCTCTTCCAGTCAACCTTTCATCATAATTACTATAGGGTAAAACCAGGATAGTTGCCTCGGTCGGATACATGCCTCAGTTTCAAATGCTCTATGTTAGACGTATTGACAGTGTTTCTTTTTGATCTTAATTAAAAGCGTACCCCGCGCAGGCCTCAGTGCCACATAAGCCGTTCAAGTAGGCCCACTTGTATTGTCCGTGTGAGTAAAAATCTTCCGCGGCGATACTCTGACAAGCGTCAGAATTATATTGGTAAGTAATATCTTTTAAACATTTTTACAACTGATTGCAATTTCAGTAAAAAAAATATTTCTTTGAATGCATTAGAGTCTAAATTGCACTGTTTATTACGTTTTATTGTTAAATATTTTTTATTTATTTCGTAAATAAAAAGGGCAAGTATCCGTATCAAAAAGGATAGTTGCTCGGACGTCTTTTGCGGATTGTTGCCCTAGGGGCAACTATCCGTAACTATAAATTTTTAACAAGCAGACAGATTTTTTTCTTGTTTTATTTCATTTGGTTTTACTATATTTTGTTCTTGATGATTTTATTATTTGGTTTTACTATAGTTTATCTTGAATAAAATAAATACTCAACAGCAAACTGCCTCGCAAGTTTAAACGAAAGCCTGGCGTGGTGCCGCGCCACATCAACTGGACAAAAAATTAAACCGACTTCAAAAAAAAAAGAAACAAAAAAAACTACCTAAAAAACTGAAAAGCAAAAAATAATTTTAATAAGACATTCATCAAATGCGCTTATTGTCTAAGCCTATTAATTAAATTGTATTTTACGTGCTAGGTAGGTACCTACTAATCTGTTTGAAGTCGGTGCCAAGCCAAATAGTAGGTACCCAGATTACGTACCTACGTCCGCGGATTAATAAGTAACCCTTTATAATACATAATATTATTATATATCATTTTTTATTACCTTTGGCTTGGCACCGACTTCAAACAGATTAGTAGGTACCTACCTAGCACGTAAAATACAATTTAATTAATAGGCTTAGACAATAAGCGCATTTGATGAATGTCTTATTAAAATTATTTTTTGCTTTTCAGTTTTTTAGGAAGTTTTGTTTTTTTTTTTTTTTCTTGAAGTCGGTTTAATTTTTTTTAAAAAAAGTTTGTTTATTTTTCTATTTTTAGTGTGAATAACACGTAGGTAGTGAGTAAAACTCTTTCATAATAATGATAGCGAAAATACGAGTAAAATAGTAGAATTGTATTATTTGATAATATTAGGTATTCATTAAGTGTTCAGCACCATGGGTAGGAGGAGAATGCGTTTATGCACCATAACCGCAGGCTAGCTAGACCCGCGGCCGTGTGTGGGACTCGAGACCGAAGCGTCCGCTACCCACTACACTCCCCCGGTGTCTCCTTCACACCCGATTAGGACGAGCCGGTGCTAACCTTATTGGCTAGTGACCAGCCCATCCCCGGGTAATCATCAGCTTAGCTGCAAAAGTACATGAAATACAACTAACGTTCCACATATTCCTACAACACTGAAAGAATTATCCCCTAACTCCTAACCGTTAAGGAGTTGTACTTTCCATCATCACCTTAGCTGCAAAAGTACATGAAATACAACTAACGGTCCACATATTCCTACAATACTGAAAGAATTATCCCCTAACTCCTAACCGTTAAGGAGTTGTACCTTCCATCATCAGCTCATCAACATAAAATGATGTTTATCGGACGCAAAAACTTCAATGGCTTCAGAAAAAACAAGTAACGTGTAGGCGCAGCCTATAAAATTTGAGGTTTTCCGTTGATTTTTCCGGGATCCCATCATCAGATCCTGACATGGTGACAATGGGACCACCTCGGAACTATGCACTTTCAAATAAAAAAAGAATTATTTAAATCGGTCCACAATTGACGGAGAAATCGACGGACATACATAAAAAAAAAAATACATACAGTCGAACATATAACCTCCTCCTTTTTTGAAGTCGGTTAAAAATAGTTCAGCACCTGCGTTCGAAGAATTGCGAAGAAGAAGAATAACATTTCATTATTATTTTGGATACCTAATTACTATTTTGGAGTCTATTTTAGTTGTAATTTAATAATTTTAATTGAAATTTAATTAATACTTAGTAAAAGATTGTATTTTATAATAAAAACTAATTACATAAATTAATATTAGTTGATTTCTATTTGAAAAAAAAACAGACAGGCATCACTCCCCACATAAGGCAAGTATCCCCCGAACGATTTTTAACGTTAGGCTACTATCCGCCATAGTAGGCAACTATCCCCATTTTTAGAGGTCACATAAAACATGATTTACTCGAAACTCATAATATTTATATTTGCAAAAATAGGCTATGTAAGAAGATTAATAAACTATGTTTAGGAATACACTTTGAATAAAACATTTATTGGTACACATTTTGAATAAAAGAGCTTTTTAAAAAAGTGTGGCAACTATCCGGCTTTTACCCTAAATCGCAACTCGCAATCTAGGTACCACTTAAGCCTTACCTTGTCACACAGTCTTTGGTAATCCAATCTAAATCGCACACACATTACTTCCACAAAACGAACCCCTGTATCTCTCAGAACTTCGCTACTGACGTCTCAATTCAAAACTGGTACACAATTTCATTTCCACATACATTATGTTAACTTCCGCATTTGTACGAAAGAAAATTGGTAGTCATATATAATTCAAGGGATTCCGCAACATCAAGCCGTTTTCAATTACTCCGTAAACCGACTCTTTCGGGGCATACATGTATTATGCAGAGAAATATCTTTTCCACAAGCGTCTAAGAAGATATGGAAATTCTTTGGTTATAATGTACACGTTAAGTTTAGCCTCTGTTTGTTTCGATCTCCAGTCGGTAGGAAATATTTCTATTGTTTGTAATTTTGACTCTCGAAAAGACTGCAATTGATCAATTTAAAAGACGAAGAGCACAATATTGATCTTCTAAGAACGATTCATCTGGGGAAGAACCTTTTTTTATACTAGGTCAGTTGGCAGACAGGCACGCAGCCCACCTGATGGTAAGCGGTCACTGCGGCCTATTTTATTGAGAGACACTTTACTAGGAAGCGTCGCTCAATGTGCTGTCAGACTGTAGGCTCATCTGATCTTCGAGCCTTTGATTTCAAGTGTACTGGCTCACAACACAGCCAAAGCTATAATGGCGGCAGATTTCACCTGTAGGGGTGGTAGCTAGCCAGTCGGACTCTGAAAAGTAATATCATATGATTTTTTATTCAATGAGGGCCCCACTTAGTGCTTCCCTCGTGGTAGAAAAATAGGACCTACCTATGAGGTAAAATAGGAACCTATGTCTAAAGACTCACAGTAATCAAGCAGCTAGTGTAGCGAAACGTTCGATCTTAAGGTATTAGGAGACGGTCATTAGTATTAGCCGTATTAGTGTTCACGCTAAATAAAGCAGCCAAGACTTATGGTTACCCTCAGTTGCCTTGACTAATTGAAATTGTTTCGACCAATTAAATAACATTTGAGTAAGCGATGCTAAAACTGGAAATGGATATTGTATAGATAAGTATTGTAAACGAGTTTGCAATTGAAAAGAAAGACTAGCGAGTTTCTAGTTGATTCTTCCCGATAGATACCAACATTCCGAATTCAGTTGTAGAGTCACTTTATCACATTGACATTAACGATTAAAACGAAGGCTACAAAAATAAAGAATATTTTTGATTTCAATTTTAGTAACGTCAATGTTTTGTCCTAAGATAATCACTTGAAAGTAAAACAGTCCTTTTATTCAAGAAAAGTCGGAAACTTAAAAAATGACTTGGGCGATTCGCCCCGCTGTAACCACTGCGTTCCGAATGTCCCCATTCAAAAAGAGCTCTTGGGCGATTCGCCCCGCGGGTCGAATAACTCGTGGGGCGAAACGCCCCACGACCCGAAACAACACGACACGAGCTAAAATAAAACGACCCTCTTGAATAGCCAATGGCTATTAGATGTAGTAATTTGCTCATCTAATTAGATGGAAACCTTTTTGGTATACCGAAAGACAGCCGATAAATTAAGCTGTAAGGAAATTGCTCCTTATTTAAAAACTAGCCTTTCGCCCGCGGTTTCACCCGCGCGTAATCTCTTTTTTCAAATATCCCCCCTTCCCCCCACATTTCCAGGATCGATAGTACCCTATGTTCACCGGGGATAGTGTTGCTTTCCAACAGTGAAAGAATTATTCAAATCGGTTCAGTAGTTTCAAAATTTACATTCCCGCGGGAATGAGACGTTTCCCGTAGGAATTTTATAGCCTATAGGGTTATAAAATATACGTGTGCCAAATTTCATCTAAATCCGTTCAGCCGTTTAGGCGTGATTGAGGAACAAACATCCAAACATCTAAACATCCAAACATCCAAACATACAAAAATACAAACATCCAAACATCCAGACTTTCGTATTTATAATATTAGTAGGAAGCATTTTGTTTTATACTGATCAAAAGTCTTTCTAATTTTATAAAAAACTTAACTGCTGTTGTATTAGGTTCACTGACAGTGCACTGTACTAAAATAATAAAAGAGAGAGAAATTTATAATACCTACTCTCATCTCATCGCCTCAATATAATTGTAATAATACTAAAAACAAACTCTCAGACAGAAACAATATTGTATTTGAGTTAAAAGAGCTCAAAGCTTTATTGCGTTTTATCTCATGCTAGAAAATTGGCATCGACAAAAAATGCAATCACTTTGGAATGTGGTTTCAACCGTACAAGATTATGTAGACGGTTTTATAAAATAAAATCTTCGACACAAAACACGTTGGAAAACAAAACCTTTTGAGCATTCACTTGATCAGTTTGCAATAGTGAAGTGTGAAATATAGTGTAGTTAGGGTTCCGACTTTTTTTACTGAAAGCAATTTCTTCCCGTTTCTGCTGAAGGCTTTAGCGATTAAGTAAATGCTCCCAATAATTTCAATCGTGAACCTTGATTTATATTAAAGGTTTGAACTATTGAACCTATGCTATAAAATAATTTCAAGTTTATCATGCAAATGGGTTGGGCTGTAAGTTAATTACATTTATGTCAGTCAGTCAATCAGTAATTTATATTTAGAAGATTTAATAAATACCCATTTTCAATAAACATACTTCGATGCAGAAATGATTTTATGTGAATGTACAAAAATTATTCAGTAAAAAATGGTGGTCAGCGGCCTAACGCAACCACAAAAATGGATACCTGAAAAACCAACACAGTCCGCAAACAATAATTCATTATTCCAATATCAATTTCAATGCCCCACGAAAGGGAGAGTGTTTGGGAGCGAATCGAAAATTTTAAAATTCATCCCCACCCTTTGAGCGGAGCGAGCGGAGCAATATATATGCAAATGTTTACCACACGCTCATTTGTCGCACGATTTGCGCCAGTCATTTCACTGTTTAGCCTGACAGAACATCCGCGCTCGATATTCTTACCTGGAGCGATATTTTATAAACCAGTAACGGATTACGAAGCTCGAAGGTTTGTGACCCGTTTGGGGTGTTATAATTTTATTAATTTTCTTGGAACCCCAAAGTTAAAAAAATAATTTACTATTTTTGTAAGGATTATGGGGCAAATCGTCCAAGCTATACATATATTCTGCTGCAACTTTAAAGGTTTCCATTGTTGAAATCAAGTCAAATTATTAATTTCGCTAGGCCAATTATTAAACGTGCGCATTACTTTAGAACAAAACTGTGCAACAAATGACTTGTTGTTTTGACCAGGATCCCGGTGGTCCTTTTTTTTTGATTACGTGCTCGTTTATATTTTGTTTAAAAAAATAAAAAGCATATATTACAATGTGTTAGTTATCACATTATTTAAGATATTAGTTACAATAAATTAATAATGATAAAGCGGTCAATTGAACTCACGCAATTTGGAAAATTGGCAGCGCCGCGCGCCGGTGTCTTTTAGGATCAAAATGACAGCAAGCCATGTAAATAAACAGTCTTATTCTGTTTGTAACTTTAAGTAAATTACACAATTCCATTACAATCCGTGACAATGTCCAAGAAAGTTAAACCTTTTGAATCTGAGACCTAAATCCTACTCCACCTTGTTTCGTAATTGAGGAGGATTTTTCACGGTAACGATAAATGAAATTATACTCCCCCAGGGAGCATTACTTTGCATTTACATAATGTTACTTGATGTACCTAAAATAATTCTTGATGTTTGTCGTCCGGTGATATTGAATTAGAAATTCACTTTCGAAAGTAATGAAATGCAAATTATTTAGATAAAATTTCTTTAGGAAGTGTTTTGAATTCTTAATTAGTTTTTCATTTTGTGCGAAATTTTATGACAATTAGGTAGAACCTTCAAAATTTTATTACACTGTGTAACCATTTTTTTTTTATTAAAGACTGAGTGAGTATTGACTAAAGATTCTATTTAATAAAATATAATTATGATATGTAGTTATGAATTGTGAATTATTCAACTGGTTGTAATGTAAAACGTATTTGTACAAACGTTGTCAAAAGATAAAAAGAGTGAGCAAGAAATTATAAATTAATATAACATTTTCAAAATTACTTCTTGTCCACAAGCAGACTCACTGTATCATATTTTTTAAATATTCTAATAAATTTAAAATTTTGATCTATCACATAAAGGAATTAATAACTAGGCGAATGAGTGTTTATTATTTTGTTAGTGTATTTTTTGTAAGAAATTCCTGAGACTTATTAATACATTTATTATGTTTCAAAGATATATGTACGTTTAAGTTTGTTTGCATTACATAAATTAAATCTTAGACTAAAGAGCTTACTTATCCTAATAATACAGTTCAATTTACTATAAGCAAAGAAAAGTAGATTGATAATTTATTTCCATTCGAATTCTAAGCTATGCATTTAGAAAATGAAAATTCTTCCAAGCCGAGTTTTCTAAGACATTGAAATGCACAAGTTTTTGGTCTAAGTAAGATTTACGTGAGGAATGCATTCTGTCAATTTTAAAGGAAGACTAAGGTTTAGTCGAAATGTCGGTTAGTAAAAATCCGAATGTTCATAAAAGTAAAATAGCAGCTTCTTTAGTTCCGCTATGGTACTGTACCGGTATGGCACCCTCGCAAAATACCTACCAAAAAGTCCCGCTATGGTACCTATCCTTAAAATCTACATCAAACAATATAAGGTACACTTGAAACGAAACGTGCAACTGTTAATATGATTTAATTAAAGATATATTTATGTATGGCTTATTATTTTTCGGGCAATAAACAAATTAACTAGCGACTAACTATTTTGTCACAAATAAAAATGACTGATTAAGAAACAAAAGAAAATAAGAACGATCGAAGGCGGAAATCGACTCGGATGAATATAGGTTAGAAGGCTAAGGCGGGAGCAAAGCTCCCGCCTTTGCCTTCGTGGTTATTTTTTTTTATCTTCCATTCCCCAATTTAACGAGTTATGTAGTTAGTTTTATAAAACACTGTAAAACTTTTCTTCTCACCAGTCCCAAAAACTGAAGGGTACCATAGCGGGACTTTTTGGTAGGTATTTTGCGAGGGTGCCATACCGGTACAGTACCATAGCGGAACTAACCCATTTTTCCAGTGCAGGGCAAAGTTGCGTTGCGACAATGACGTTCAACTGCAGGAAAAAGGCTCTATCATTTAAAACGATTAACACCCTGTTGCAGAAAGCTCCATTAAAGTTAATGCTTCATTAAATCTAATGACGAGCCATTTGACGAGCCATTTGGTGTAATGGTCGAGAAGTCGGCTTTTACACCAGAGGTCGCGGGTTCGATCCCCGCACGGTACAAACATTTGTGTGCATGAACATGTCTGTTTGTATCGGTCTGGGTGTTTCTATGTATAATATGTATGTATTTACAAAAAAAAAAGTATATAAGTAATGTTTATCCGTTGTCTAGCACCCATAGCACAAGCGTATGCTTAGTTTGGGGCTAGATGGCGCTGAGTGAATAATGTCCAGAGATATTTATTTATTATTTTATTAATGCTGTCACTTTTCGTTGTCATGAAATAAAAAGTGACAGCAATAGCTTTAATGACACATTAACTTTAATGGACGTTTCTGCAACTGAGTGTTTATGATGGAGCCTTTTTCCTGCAGTTGAACAAAAAAAGGCGGACATTAGGCGTTGTCGACGACAGGCTGGCTAGGCAGCCTTTAACTTTATAAAAAGTCTACGGACTGACATTGTCATAATATGTCTTTACTTAATGTCAGATTATTCTTTCCTTGTCCTGCTACTGAGCTTGTTTGTTTTTATATATTATTTCTGTAAATTATCCTATTATATCCCTTTATCCTTAACTGAACCGCCCTTTCATTTCCTACAGTCCACAGGCGTAATTCATTTATAAAAGTGTGAATATTTTAAAGAAAAGGTTTTTTGCTTCAATAGATTGAATAAGTTCAATGATCAACCATTGCACATGTCATCTTATTTAGTTTGTATGTATTTTGGTGATTTATTCTTACTCTCGCATTAAAAATCTATTTCATAAAAACATTCAAGTTTAACTTACCGGAGTGAAAATAATTAAACGTTAACATCCAGTCAGATAAAAACAGAGATAGATGTATAATAACATAAATGTTTTTTTTTTTTTTTATATCATGTATTAAATATTAGTCATCTCGCATGTAAAGTATATTTGAATGGTTCATCCTTTGAACCCAGTTGAATACCAAGGTATTTTCGTCAGCGGTTATTTGGAAAAAGCCCGTGGGGCACGCAGTAGCATAAATTCGCAGTGCGTCAACGAGTGCAGTCCTTTTGTGGCTCTCAGAGGAGGTTAATTCGTTTGCCCCTGTATTTTACTGTGCTGCCTTTGTTTTGGCCCCTATTTTTCGGAGGATAATGCGTTTATGCACCATAACCGCAGGCTAGCTAGACCTGCGGCCGTGTGTGGGACTCGAGACTAAAGCGTCCACTGCCCACTAAACTCCCCCGATTCCCCTTCACACCCGATTAGGACAAGCTGGTGCCAGCGTTGTGGCTATTGACCAGCTCATCCCCGGGTACCCCGACTTGAGGACCTCAAGTCGAGGTGGCGCCGGGAGGGGCACCCGAGAAACTAGGTGACCCTCAGACTTGGCTCGGGCGACTTAGTCGTCAACTCGCGGACGCAAAACTCGCGGACATCCGCGAGTTGGCACCTTTCGATTTTACCTACTTTTTTCGTCGTCAACCGGGCGACCAGTGCAATGCGAACGTTGGAGAGCTACCCCGCAGGTCAATTTTGTTTTGGACCCTGTTCTACCAAGAAATGCTGGGGTATCGCCACTGACTATGATTACATACTATAATTTACTTTTGACCTCCTCTTACCACCTCGGTTGGGCTCTACACCTATAATTGCCTCATTATTACTGCTGCTCCCTTCTAATATTACACAAATATACATACTTTTTATACCACATCAGTTGGCAGACGGACATGCAGCCCACCTGATGGTAAGCGGTCACTGTGGTCTATTGCATTGAGGGACACTTTATTAGGAAGCGTCGCTCAATTTGCTGCCAGACTGTAGGCTCATCTGATTGTCGAGCCTTTTATTTCAAGTGTACTGGCTCCCACATTAATGTTGCCGGGACACAGAGAGAGCTGTTACGGCGGCAGGTTTTACCTGTAGGGGTTATAGCTGGCCAGTCGGACTCTGAAAAAGTCCTACCAACAACTAGACCCAAGGCGGGAATCGATAAATCTGTTGGCAAAATTAATTTGTCAATGTCTTTTTCACAAAGCAGCTATATGTATTAATTTAGGCCATGTGTGTAGCCCAAGGAGCGATTAATTATATGCATTAAAAATGAAACAAGACGAGTGTCTACAACAAAGTATTTTATTCAAATCCTTACCAAACGGTTCATAAAGCAACAAAGATTAGTAAGCCAACCGCAATCTATCTCAAAACATCTACGGCTGTCGACCACCAGATTTATTAGGTATATTTGACTGCGGCTTAGCGTTTGTAATTCCTCTTCAATCGGAGGTCAGGAAAAACGCCTTTTACTATAGAGAAAGCAACAAATCGAGAAATAGGATTGTAACTTTCAGCTGTTATCAATTGATAGTAATCAGAAGTGTCGTGTTGTGTTGGCTAGGGCGGTGTCCCACTAGGGTTTTAGCTTGAGTTTATTACTACAATAAAACACGCACAAGAATTCGTGTTATTGTTTGACAGTGAGTAAATTGTTAAAAGTTGTTTTTACGATAAATGATTGAAGAAAATAGCCAAGATTTATTGATTATAAGAACATCGAGAAATTTCGGCAATAATAACTCACACGTAGGTAGCATTAACTCATACCGCGGGTCGCAGGAACCAACCCGTTCGGTCGCGTGGAACGGATTTACGGCCGACGGCCTTTTATTATAGTTACTACCGGTGATGAAGTAATGGCTGGGCCAGGCTTGGTTCCATTTTAACGCCTTTTTGTATCGAGATGTCTTTATGCGAACAGTGGTTTTCACTTATGAAGTGTTAGATTGGAGTTAGGTTTATTCAATTTTATCAAAATTGATTCAAGTTTTTGCCTTATTAAGTTACGAGAACAAAAAAACATCTGGCCATTCTCATAAAAGTCTGCAAATGATTCATTTTAGCTTGCCTTACACTAGTTAGACGGTGATAGAAAGTATTGTATTAAAACCTGCAAAGTCAAATAGTGTTTGTCCATGATTTGCTTGTTTCCCATGAATAGAGTGACGAAAGTCAGATGACAGTCCTTTCAATGAAAAGAACATATTTTTTTTATACCACATCAGTTGGCAGACGGACACGCAGCTCACTTGATGGTAAGCGGTCACTGCGGCCTATTCCATTGAGTGACACTTCATTTCATCAGAAAGCATCGCTCAATGTGTGCGGCCTATTCCATTGAGGGACACTTCATTTCATCAGAAAGCATCGCTCAATGTGCTGCCAGACTGTATCATCTGATCTTCGAGCCTTTCATTTCAATGCCTGCTTATGCCTATAACTATGTCATCAGGAGTGGAGCAATAAATGAACGTGTTAAAAACGCAATAAATCCCCGCATCGCCATTACATCGTCAGCTCGGCACGACCGGCGACCCTGTAAATCTGCTACACGCCAATGGATACGTTCAATATCGCACGCATTTCTCTTTTCCTTCTGCGTTTTATCACTGTTGATGACTTCATTTCATTGTTGGAGGGCCTTGCAAGGGTACAATAGTGTGATACTTCTATCTCTGTATTATTTTATGTGCAGCTCGTCTTTCCATTATATGAGCTTAATCTAGGATTTGACAATATCAGCAATTATATTTAATATAAAAATCATCACCGGCTTGGGAATGCACAGTGTGGTTAGAAAGCCATATTTTGTTTGCATTTTTAATACAGAAATCGATAGTATTTATTATTTTAAGCACTATCTATAAGTCCGGCATCGAAACAACTTGTAGATTAAAAAAAAATGCCCTAAGTTGTTGTAGATATATTATCTATCGTATAATCTCGTATCCTCACTTTCTTCGGGCACGTGTCACGTCGTGACAAGCCATCGATTGAGCGCCTGGTGGTACAAGGGCGAGTTGAGGGTGTACGGTCTAGAGGCAGCTCACCCGCGAGATGGACGGACCAGATGAAATCCGCACTGGGTGAACCTGTCCATAAATGTTCTAGAAAGGCAGCGATACGAGACGAGTGGCGGAGAATTGTGAAGCGAGTCACTAACCCTGGAGATACGACCACGACTACTCTGCCAAAAGTGTAACGCAAGAGAAGAGAAATAATTTTGTATGTGTCAGTAAACACTCTCTTTCTTTTCTTAATTTGTCTTGCCTATATAATTTAACACATTCTATAAGTTGACTTTGACCAATAGGTCAATGGACTTTAGCCATGTAAAGCTTGGGTCGGAATATTTGACGTTCCAGACCTCCTACCTTGTCATCAACACATTTGAAAATAAAGCCTTTGGTGCAAAACGCGGACAAGCGTATTAATTATCTCTGAGAGTTACAAAGGATTGCACTTGATTACACGCTGCCAATTAGCAACCCGTGAGCCTAGCTGGTACATTTTAATTCAATTCTAAAATTCGTTGAAGTAAATATTTTCATCAACGTGATATTTAAAAAAAACGTTGTTTAAGCCTCCAGCAGTGTTACTCACCAAACAAAGCTTAACAGAAAAACTAATCATGAATTGATATTCTGTGTGAGAGTGTGGTACTTACCCGGTCCAGTCAGCCCATTTTAATCCAGAATGACTCCAAGGTCTCGGCCTCGAATTTCGCGGCAGCGAGGCGACAGCGGGAGCGACGGCGCACGCAAGCGCACTGCCGTGCGGTCACTGCTTGACGCGGGCCGTCAAGAGCGGTACGATGCTGTCAAGCGGTGATCCGCTTGCTCCTGCCCCGCTGTATTCGAGAACGGGTCTATGGGATTCCATACACAACATCTCGCTGCTGCCGCTGCCGCCCCGCTGCCCGCGAAATTCGAAGCCGAGGCCTAACACACACATCGCGGAAGCCATAATGTTAAGGCTCAATTCACACACACTTCAAAAACTTTTACAACAATTATTAAAGCGTAACCAAACTTTCAGTTAAATTTTCAAAATGAAACTGCTCAAATAAGCAGTTTAAAACAGAGCGTATCGTTTAGGAACACAATGGCGATGCTCGCGAAATTCACTGAGTTCCAAACTCTTACAAGTACGTACATAGTTTTCGTGGAGTTTATAATGAAAGCTTCTTAGTGGAACTAAGAGTTGGTACTACGTGTTTTGGTGTTGTAAGTGGTAAATTGTCGAGTTTGTCTGGTTGTTTCTGGTTTTGCATTGGCATTTAACTATGGGAAAACCAGCCCGGGAATGAAACCTCACAGTCCGGTACTTAAACCACTTTACATTTCTCTTGCTCTGTAAGTAGTCACTTACTTCCCTCAATGCCGGGGTGTATGGATATCATTACAGCATAGATTTCAAAACCTACCATGTAATGTTAACATTACAGCATAGGTTTTGAAATTTGAAAAAAGAACTGTCATACTCATACTGCAAGAAGAAGTTTCTCTTTAATAAATGTTCATAGAAAGTCTAAGTCAAAGTCAAAGTTTTTATTGCATAACATGTGGTTACAATGTTGACAATGAAACCTGCTTTCTTGTTTTTTTACTTACCTCACAATCGATATGTAAAGCAGAGTGTTTACCTCTGGTGTAAGCATCAATTGCATACTCGGTCTAATAAGCGCCCTCGCTGCGCTCGGCAGCCAAAAACCTCGTATGCAATTGATGTCATACAGCCCTTGGTTAACAATCTACTATTAACTTCGACGTGTCGCTCAAATGGTTTATAATGTACAATAGCTGGTTTAGTTGGATTTAGGAGAACTCCTCATTCATTACACCAAATCGATCGAACTTCGAATTAATATAAAAAATGTCAGTTCATTAATAAAAGTATAGCAAAGTTTAAAGTGCTGCAATATAATGCCCGCACACAAAGTGCTAGTTTCATATTTCTTAATTAAAGTTCCTTCGGTAATTTGTTCACAAACTTACGCTCTCCGGACGGCCGGCGTTTTATTTTTATTACAGTTTTATACTAGTTGAGAGCCTAAGAATTAATTTAAAAGGGCTTGTTCTTTCAACGAGAGGAGTAATTAAATACTTAAAGCTGTAGCTGTTGATAAGTTTCCTTATTTTCTTTCATTAAAGATCAGTCGAGTAAGTGAGTTTGTTTAATGGTTAAGAATTAAGTTATTACACCAAGAGGCCGCGGTTTAGATCCCCGAAAGGTTCAAAAATTTCGTTTGTATCAGTATGATTGTTTCTCTGTATAATATGTATTTATTTACAAAAAAAGCACAAAAGTATATACGTTTATCCGTTGCCTGGCACCCTATTATCTGTTCTTAGTTTGGGGCTTGCTGACGGCCCTGTGTCAAGGAAGAATCTTTTTCTCTGAATAGTTTGGCCGTGAGGCCCAGGCCCATCAGACTTTGGCTGGGCTTTGACTAGCTTAGCCCTGACTGCCCTTGAAACCGCTGATCCCAAGGTGAGTAGGTCTTAAAAGCATTATCTGCCGAGGATGAATTAGGAGTGTAGAGAGAAAGACTAGAGTTGGACTAGAGAGATAAAGAAAATGTGGAGAGGAAGAGAAATCGTGCCTCACGTACGATCACTCACTTGTGAAATACAAAATAGCAAAGCAGGCATAATATTAATTGTACGTCGGTATCCTTTCGATATATCTCTGTATTCGTATAGTTACACAATAGGATAATATTTTGTTTACTTATCGTGATAGAGATTGAATGAATCTAAGACCTACAACCTCACATAACGGTAAAGTCAATATTATTGTCTGTGGATTGAAGTTCCCTTTAATTCTCTGCACTAACACGAGTTATTTACCTCCCTCAGGCGACTTGAAATTGTTCCGCTCTACTAACTTTACGCAGCGAAACAAAAACCCAAAAAACATGTTTATTGTTTACGTTTGAATACAAAACAAACAATATGGGTGCTTGTTTGATGTAGGGTTGGCGGATGGTCGGTTTTTTTAACGGATCGAAATAAACAAGTGGATTTATAGGTGGCTATCGTTTTGCACGAAATGGATTGTTCAATGGTCATGTATAAAAAATGGTGAAATAATTTACATAAAGGTCGTTTGGAATGTGTAATGTGTATCAATGCGGTTAAAATGTATATCGTTGTTTGCAAAAGGGTAGTCTTCAAATGTGTAGACTGTAGAGGTGTGAAGCGCAACGGCTAATTCTTTCGTGTGCGATTCTCGATTCTTCGTTTGAAACATTTTTATAATACCTAGATATTTCAATGATATCATTTAGCTGATTACCTTATGATCAGCGGTAATTGCAGCCTTTTCTATTGAGGGATACATAATCAGTAATATCGCGATACAATAATTTCTTATTTTACTGCAAAAAAATGGGTACTTGTTTTCACGGCCTGTATCGCTTGTACATGAAAATGTGTTATTTTTATTTACTCCCTTCAATCCTTTCACACTTCCGTGCCACTGGGCACAGTCACAGGCGTGTCAGAGATATTTTCCGCTCTCGCGCATCGGCCGATACAATTCAATCTCTTCCGCCTCGATTTTTACGTTGCTTTCAATTAATATGCAGTATGCATATTGCACAGTAGAATGGAAATACAGGTGATTTTGATAGATAAGAGAATAGAGAATGGATTGTCTTTGGCTCTTCATAAATGAATTAGACTGAAGGTTTACTTCTTTATTTTTACATTTTCTTTTTATTTGGCCACTATTATGAGGGTTATTATTTAAATGGTGTATTATTCTCAATGTCACATTACCGGTTTTTTTATGAAAGAGAGAAGCAATGGAGGATGTGTGACCAACCATAGGCACCTGTGACTAGAGGTGAGGTTTGTTGCCCGAGCCAAGAGAAACGCAATGGCACCTTTTCTCAAAGCGCTTCGTCGCTTTTTTTTAGGGTTTAGATTGTACCAGATCAACAAAATTTTTGGGATATGTTGTCAATAGCAGATAAACATATGAAACTTTAATTGCATAGCTCCTATACTTTAGATTTTATTGATATCTAAAAAAAACATAACTTTTTGACGTGCGAGTCATACGGTCTCGTCTCGGCAACATTATACATGAATGACGTTTTGGTGCGATACATATTTACCACATAAATCATTTAATTCTTAAATAGTTATTTTCTTGCGACAGAAAAGCCATCATATTTTATTGTGTTTGCTTTTTGAAAACTGTTGTTTGACGTCCAATAAGCTTCAACCATGCCTCGAGTGAACAGAAGTCGACAACCTTATAGAGGATTATTATGCGATGTGTATGTTGTAAGTTACAAAAACAGCTGCGTTCAACAAGCATGATTTTCTATGTTGTTTCAATTTCAACATTAAACGTACAACCAGCAGTCTGTTGGTCTGTTAAAGTAACTATTGGTTTTCAGTTTATTTTTGCATTTGCGCGATGGCATTAAACGTTTGTAAACATTTTGTAAATGAAACTTATTGTAATAAATAAACACGCAATACTTAATTTTGAGCTGTGGTAGCCGAGTAGCTGTAATCGTCGCTTTGCATACGTGAGGCTAAGGCTGCGTCCCCAGTAGGTAGTGTTGCCCAAATTCAGTCTTGGTCTTGCAGTCTTGGTCTTGTTCTTGCGTTTTTGCAAGACCAAGACCAAGAACAAGACCGCGTATTTTTAGCAAGACCAAGACCAAGACTGACCGTGCAAGACTTGAGCAAGAACAAGACATAGCCTGCAAGACTCTTGCGTCTTGCAGCTAGGACTTAGCGCTATTTCACTGAGTAGTTAGGTGTAACAGTTCGGTGTATAGGTAGGTACGCTTAGGAATTCTATGAGACGCAAAAAACTGTATCAAAGAATATGAAAAACTGGACCTATGCGCATTACGACTAATACCATAAACATAGCGAATAAAAAAATATCTATTAAAATCAAACTGAGTGCATGCATAGTTATGTTTTAACCATCGGCACTTTGATAATGCGGCATCAAAGGTTTTGTACTTACTTCTCAAAGAAATTTGCCGCTTTTCGGAAGTACATGGTTATGATACACGCGCACGTGTTTATTAAGAAACAGTTACTTCCATGGAAAACGACATATAGGTCAGTTGATTTTTCGAATTTCTTATCAAATCTTCAGTTATTTATTAATCTGCTTGATCTTTACTATGGCTATGTTAATTCAAGCTCACAATGTTCCAATTCTAATACGTTTTTCTAAGATTTAAAGTAAACTTTAATAAATAGTAATAGACTAATAGGTAATTGCAAGACTTGCAAGACTCTTGCTGCAAGACCAAGACCAAGACCAAGACTGGGAGCGCAAGACCAAGACCAAGACCAAGACCAGGTGTATTGGCGCAAGACCAAGACCAAGACCAAGACCAGGTGTATTGGCGCAAGACCAAGACCAAGACTGGCTAAGTCTCGTCTTGTTCTTGCATTTGGGCAACACTACCAGTAGGCAAACTGTTAGCGGCAGACTGAGTGAGCCGTAAAGTGGCAAACTGAAATTTAAATTTCGAACGTCGCAACCGGTGTTGCTGGGAGTCGGCCGCTCACTGAGATAGTCGGCGCATGTAGCGCTGCGTATAGGGAGCGCAAAACTAGCAAACTGTAGACACCTTATTTGTTATACATTTTAATATGGAAAGGCGTTCAAAAATCGATAAGCCGCAGACTGTCAAACTGTTAGTCTGCCGCTAACAGTTTTCCTACTGGGATCTCGATGCGCAGAGCGTAGGTTTTTCATGTTTTTGTTTTATGTGCGTTCACCACTATCTCGGTAACGGATAACATAGTAAAGGTTTACTGCGTGCAGTTGACAGTCGCTGCAATCATGGTGGATCATAGTACAAGCGCACCCGGACTATATCAGGTAAAGGTGAAAGCCTCCATTATTGAATAAAGTCACCGTTACAACGATTGCCTTATGTGATTTGGTGATATCAAATCTGAGTTGTGTTCGAAAAAAGCGCCACAATATTAGCTTAACTCGGAAATTAAATCTACGACCCTAAGTCCATAGTCATGTGGGTCATGCAACCACGAGTAAATCACTTGAACATTTAATCGTTAACATATTTTTATAGTATTTAATATCATAGCACTGTTATTGTTTTATAAAAAATACATACGTACCTACTCGTATATTAGGAAGTTTACTTCCTGCATACGAATACCATCTCAATGAACACAAATACTATTCTCCATTCCATCGTACGTAATAAGTTCAAACAAACAACAAAGTTATTAACATGCAAACACGGTTGCAATTTCAAAATTACTAAAGTACAAATGATCACGAAACTAAAGTCTTCCCGGTATTTCAGAACAAAGTACCGACTTGTACGGCTCGCAGTAACTTTTTCAACTTATGGACTTTGAAAAATTTTAAAAAGTTTGTAACAAGATGCCGTATCTCTGAATTTATGGACTACGTTCATACTTTTGACTAGTTTTGGAACTGCTATTCCGTTTTGATGTTCGTTTTAGTTCTTTCTGTTACCATTTGTAAAGTGATTATGTAACCAAAAATGAATGTAAGTTTTACTTTTTCCGTGCTTCGGAAAGCAGCTAAGCCGTTGGTCCTGACTATGTTCCAAGTAAGTCTGGTTTCCCTTGTAAGGGTTACGGAGGTCAGATGGCATCGCTCCATTGAAATAACCAAGCTTGTCATATCTAGGATCATAGTCGGAGCCTGAGCTCTATACTGGATGCAATCGTAAAAACGCTTTAATCTGTGTAACCATCTTTTGAATCAATTCGGAGTAGTTTTATTATGTAATGTGTTTCACAAAATACACTTAATTACATTTTTTTTTTAAGAAAAATAGATAGTTTGCTCAGTTTAGGGTTGTTTGACTTTGGAAAAGAAACATAACATGTGTTACAAAATTTAATTTGGTTTGATCATCAGTCAAGTGGATGGACATGGGATTAAAAGATATAATCATAGCTGCACAAGCTATTTGATTGTACATATTTAAAAAAAAGTATCCTTGTTCTTATGATAATGCGTTAAGTAATTTGGCGCTAGATGGCCCTGAAAAAGAAATTAATTAACTTTAAAATTCTAAATGAATTCATTCTAAATAAATTCATTACTTTAAGACTTTGCCGCTCTTTAGAAATATTAGAATTACTTACCGTTTTTTTATAAAATTCTTAAGCCTAAAATACCTATCTCAGTTTTCTTTAAACCTTTATTTTTTGAACTACCATTTATCTCGTCTTCCATCTTAATTGAAAGTAAAATTTTCTTCGAGAATACTTCAATATTATCTTAGCTAATAACTATGATAATTTCTTCTTTTGAATATAAAAAGTTATCAGATGAAATGGAAGAAATTGAATTATTTCAATTGTTGATATTTTTGAATCTGTTTGCTAAATTAAAAGGATTCTGCGGCTGCGAAGGGCAAATCATTGGCCCGTTTTACATAGTGAATTCTAAATGAAATTTTAATATTCAGTGAGCTAGAGTTATTACATGCGGCAAAAAAAGTTATGTAGGATAAACGCCGTCGCTGTGATTCGATAAAGGCTTCAAAAACGACGAACTAGAGTAAGGATACGTCCCCAGTTAAGTAGGCAAACTGTTAGCGGCAGACTAACAGTTTGACAGTCTGCGGCTTATTAGTACTCCTTTCTATATATAACAAATGAAGTGTCCACATTTTGCTAGTTTTGTGCTCACTGTACGCAGTTTGCAGCGCTGCGCGCGCCGACTTATCTCAGTGAGCGGCCGACTTCGAAATTTAATTTTCAGTCCGCCACTTTACGGCTCAAAACACAAAAATTTCAAATTAAAGTGTCCTTATTATTTTGCAGAATTACAAGGCACTGTTTTATTTACTTCGTAGCATAATATAATGGTCCTTTATAAAATCGTCTGTTTTCTCTTATCTAAGAAAAAAACAGCAAGCAATTTTTTATATGCCATACAAACCTGCATCACAATTATCCAACTAAACCCGCATGTCGCGCGGCAACGCATAAATATCTCTGGACATTATTCACACAGCGTCATCTAGCCCCAAACTAAGCATTAGCTTGTGCTATGGGTGCCAGACAACGGATAAACATTACTTATATACTTTTTTTTTGTAAATACATACATATTATACATAGAAACACCCAGACCGATACAAACAGACATGTTCATGCACACAAATGTCGTACCGTGCGGGGATCGAACCCGCGACCTTTGGTGTAATAGCCGACTTCTCGACCATTACACCAAATGGCTCGTCGAAATAAGTTGTGCACGTTAGTTGCATCCGACACGGCGCTTGTTAAATCTTTGTTACACTTTGCGGTCGCAATGAGGATATGTGGGCTGCTCCGTCGCCGTGATTCTACGGTAAAGGATTAAGCTGCCATAGAATAGGGGTTGGTAAATGCTGGCTTACCTAGCCGAAAACATACTGTATAAACAAAACACATACCGTTATTTACAATAAACAAAATTATTTTATATTATAGGCGTGACATAGTGACAATGAATCCCACTGACAATATTCTTAAATGTTGGTTTTATATTATTTTATGTTGACGAGCCATTTGGTATGATGGTCGAGAAGTCGGCTATTACTCCAGAGGTCGCGGGTTCGATCCCCGCACGGTACAAACATTTGTGTGCATAAACATGTCTGTTTGTATCGGTCTGGGTGTTTCTATGTATACTATGTATGAATTTACAAAAAAAAAAATTATAAGTAATGTTTATCCGTTGTCTGGCACCCATAGCACCAGCTAATGCTTAGTTTGGGGCTAGATGACGCTGTGTGGATAATGTCCAGAGATATTTATTTATTTATTTATTTATATACCTACGTCTGATCGATTATTTTATTTAAGCAGCTAACTTTTTTTTTGGTCTGATTTCTGGCTATACTATTATCCGATACAAATGCTATTAGGATAAAACCAATTGAAATTGAGCGAAAAATGACGTCAACTGCGCTTGTCTGTAACGTTAGCAACCAATAGCAACGCATTATTTATCTCTCTGTGTGTAAGTCATCACTGTTCCGTCACGCAACTCCAAATGGTCGTATCCTAATAGCATTTGAACCACATAGTACAAGCTAAATGATAAGTTTTATTATTTCACATGAATTTCTGAGCATGCGAGTAAATACATAAAGAAAGCGAGACCAAAAGTAAGCTCTATAAAAATCTTACAAGCAACTGAATAACCGTCGACAAAGCGCCCGACTCGACTCATTTTGCCCCACAAAACATGCACGTCAAGGAAATAGACGGGAGCAAAGACTCGAAATGCATTCACACAGAAATGGGACCCAATTCACACTTGAACGAGTTTAAAAATAACCCCTGTTGGGACTGTACGACTTATATTAGGGATGGTGAACCTTTTATTCGAAAACATTTTTCTTATTTTCTGTTGGTCACCCTTGAGGCAATTTTTTTGAACAAACCAAATTGTCCGTAAATAAGAAGCTTATTATAATAATAATAATATATTTATTTTGTAAAAACATGAGTGATATGCAGTTGGTACAGGGTAGGAAGAGCTAACATGTTTTTGTCTCAAGAGTGTGGGCATACAAAATACATTGGGCGATTGCAGTATTGATTACAGTCAAAAGAAAAATAAACAATGATCATAAGTACATTACATGAAGAGAAAAAAAAAATTACATGTGCAATTGCAGGGTAAAGAACTCCATCATTGAAACCATTTCATCGGTACTATAATATGTAATTATTGTAATAAATTATCGTACCGGCTTAATTGACACAAATTTTCCCCGACCCGGAAACGAACCCAGGACCTCGAGGACTCAAGGCCCAAGAAGTAACTGGTATACAATATTTAATTTTTCAGAAATAAAACAAAAAACTAAAAAATATTGTTACATTAAACTGCATTACATTATTTATGTATATTCAATCCTTAATAAAGTCTATGTGTTGGTAAGTTACTAGACCAATAATGTTAGAGAGTGTCCTATTAATATGGCCTCAAAGCTTGCCAAGGCAATAATTAATTTTGTCCGTACAAAATCATACGGTACATTCGTTCTGGACGTTTGTTTCTTTGTTCCTAGCGAAAGGGGAGGTTTAATTTAACACGACGTAGAAGGCTTTGAAAGAAGAGGATTTTGTGTGTATTTCAATTAAAGTTTAAATATTATGTGACTTCATACTTTGTGAAGTTTCTTGGGGAAGGCCTACTACTATGTCCAACAGTGAGCATCGCTTAGCTAATAAGATGAAGCTGATTCGGCTAAAGACGGAAACGTAGCTTACATTAGCAATCTATAGGTACTAAAATTATAAAGAGGAAAGACTTGATTGTTTGTTTGTTTGTATGTTTGTTTGATTGTTTGTATTTAATAGGCTCCAAAACTACTGAACCGATTTGAATAATTATTTCACTGTTGGAAAGCTACACTATCCCCGGGTAACATAAGGTACTTTTTATCTCGGAAATCGGGGGAAGGAGGGGATATTCGAAATCAGGAAAATACGCGCGGGTAAAAAGAAATAAAAATTGAAAATTGTTCACACACCGCCGTCAGGCGTCAGGTAAACTAAGGATAATGTGTACTTTGTGTGGTAGACAAAGGATAAACATTATTTGTATACTTTCTTTGTAAATGAATAAACACTTATTATGTAGAATCACTCAGACCGATTTAAACAGACATGTTCATGCATACTTATGTTAGTACTTCTCCACAAGTACCCACATCAAATAAGTGAAAGTTTTTTACTCCGAACCTTTACCACCCACCATTGGGATGCTTGAAGAAATTTAGACTTGGCATTTTCAAATGACACTCCTTCGAGTACTTACCTTAATTAGTATTATCACCTTTTCAATTACATGGCACTTTTAAACTTTCGTAGGTTTTTCTCTCAATAACCCAACTTCGTACAAAAGACGCCACAGTGGGCTATTGCGGTGAAAACGTTGTAGGGGCTTCACGGAACTTGTAAAAACGCTAGACACTGCTCTCGAGATCTCACTTCGCGGTTTCAATTATGGAAGCGAGTTAATGTTATGCAAAAGTTATGTTATAGCGAGGGCTTCCACACTGCGAGTGAATAGACAGAATTCTACTATGTCTTGACGGAATTCATTTTTTTTTGAACGCTAGTTTAACATTATAATATACTAGCGGGCGCCCGCGGTTTCACCCGCGTGGTTCCCGTTCCCGTAGGAATATCGAGATATACTTTCTTAGCGGGTGCCTACGTCATAACATCTACTTGCATGCCAAATTTCAGCCCGATTCGTCCAGTGGTTTGGGCAGTCAGTCACCTTTGAATTTTATATATATAGATTTTCCTGTCTTGTGTGTAAAATAATGTACAATTTATTATTCATATTATATAATTTTTGACTACTGATTTAGTGTAATGGTTGAACAACCGCAGGTCGTAGATTCAATCTCCGCACGGTCAAAACATTTTGTGTGCTTGAACATGGCTAGGTATAGTAAGTCTGGGTGTTTTTTATAAGTATATTTGTATTAAAAACATCCTAGTTATTACCTCTATTAAGTACCATTTATTGTGTTCTGGTTAATCTCGCAGTGTGTTAACATTGTTTACAACTACATAGTTCAAAAAGCAATATCTGATTTTGTAGCCGATCTATTACGTATGTTGTAGCCATCATTTCCCTAAATCATATCTGAGAGTTTAACGATCTATCTTCTACACGATACATTGTAAGTTACGTTGCAAGCATAAACATAAATTATTAATGGATCGTATATCTTCATGTGTATTAAGAAGCTATAAAATGTCAAAGTCATCCACTGCACAAGTGTATTGGATAATATGTCATATCTGGATTATTTTATATAGCGGCCGCCTTCGCGGTTTCACCCGCGCATAATTTCTATTTTCGTATATCCCCCCCTTCCCCCCACATTTCCGGGATAATAAGTACCCTATGTCACCCGGTGATAGAGTAGGTTTCTAACAGTGAAAAAATTATTTAAATCAGTTTAGTAATTTCTGAGCCTATTCAACACAAACAAACATACAATTAAATCTTTCCTCTTTATAATATTAGTAAAGATGCTTCTTACGTTTACAGGCACGTAGGCAACACATTTCATAGGAAACAGCAATTGCGGTCTATTCTATTAGGCTCAGATAACCAGAAGACATAGACGATCGAAACCAAATTGATGATTTCGAGATGTGTTGTCAGATTAAGCTACTGTCATGTGCTGTGCCTTTCGTACAAAATAGTGTATCCTTACGAGCAAAACAATAAAAATCCAATTTTCTAGTCCACCCAGTAAGAATTCTAAAATTGTTTGGTCACATTCTTTGTAAAGATTAATCAATCTGGATCTGCCGAAGTAGCTTGATGGCGCTGTATAGCTGTATTAACTTCATTAAAATACTACGGAGAAATGGCAGGAGATGGCGCAAGATAGTCTGAAATGGCGTTATTTGTTGTCGGAGGCCAAGACTCAATTTGGGGTCGCTGCGCCATCTTAGTAAGTAAGGTACCATGATAGGTAATTCAGTAATTATTCTAACAAAAACAAATCGAAATCCACAGCCACCCTAGCAATTGCTGAGTTAGTTCCAGAGTGTTTCCGTGACCGTAGCGCATGGAAATGAGTTGAATACGGTAAATATAAACCTCTCGGTCAGCTCGCAATCTAAACACAGCACAGTACTGCACCCGCGAGTGCAGCTTATACACATTTTGTATGAGTAAGTACAATTAAGGCTGAACAGAAATTGTTGCTAGAATTATTTTACAAGGAAGGAAAAAGACTTTAACCTTCCCCGCATGTAAGAGTTAATATAGTAGACAATTAATCAATAAATAAAGTGGATTCTTTGATCCCATGTAAGCCAGGTCTAAAGTTTTCATTGTTGAAATAAAGTCATTGCTACAATGATAGGTTATCATCATCGTCATCTCAGCGTATTCCCGATTGCATACAGTATGGAGCTCAGGGTCCGCTTCGACTATGATCCTAGATTTGACAAGCCTGGTTATTACAATGGAGCGATTGCCATATCTCCGTAACCCTTGGTCCAAGGGAAACCAGACCTACTTGGGACATAGTCTACTGCTACAATGATAGATAATGGAATGTAAATAAATATCTCTGGACATTATTCACACAGCGTCACCTAGCCCTAAACTAAGCTGTTACGGACAGACGCGACGATTCTAGAAGTAGATCGATACGAGTAGAGATCTCTAGACACGACGCAATATTTCCGTCCTTGGGACCGACACCAGCGAGACGAGCGATATTGCCGTCCTTGTCTAACGGCTACCTGCGCCAAGGGATCGCCTACCTGCGCGGGTATATAAACGCGGCCTGCGTGGCCGTCGTACGTAAGTCAGTTGTAGTATCAAGTTGTGAATTCAGCGATCGGACCTGACAGCGACTTGGGAACGACTACCACGGAATAACAGGAAGCTACTGGGAACGTACAGGGATTTCGGAACGTGGAAATTTCTGTCAGTATCTTCGAGCCCAGAACGACCGAAGATTCTGGAACGTTATTCCTTCAAGCCCAGAACGATCGAAGATTCTGGAAGGATAATCCATCGAGCCCAGAACGACCGAAGATTCTGGAAGATCGGATACTGGAAGATTCTGGAAAGTCCATCGAGCCCAGAACGACCGAAGATTCTGGAAGATCGGATTCTAGTATTTTCCAATTGTGTAATTTGTTTAAATAAACGCCGGCTATCGCCAAATAAACAGAACGGGTTTTATTTGTCGTCGATAGCTTCGCTGGTCCTTCGAGCCGGATAGAAGACTGAGGATTGGAAGACTCCACAGCTTCACTGGTCTACCAAGAAGCCGGAAACTTCGAGAAGCCGGAAAATTACTTCGAGGAGTGATTAGTTCTAATTAGAATATTCGAGAATTCTAATTGGAATCTTCGAGAACGTCGAGATAGAACACTCGCGAATTCTGATTGGAATCTTCGGGAACGTCGAGTCAACAACACTCGCGAAGTCCAATTGGAACCTTCGAGAAATCGTGTGGAATATTCGAAAAATGCCAAAGACTAGGAGCGCCGCTAGGAAGGGGGATCTGAACGATGATCCCATGGAACGCGCACGTCGGGAGTTGCCGCCAGCGTCACCCTCCGTGGTCGAAGGAGCACCGACCACCCAAGAGGAGGGGGGAAACTTACCCTTCAGCGGGATAAGGGAAGGGGAAAGCCCAGATCAGACGATGGCTGCGGATGAAGACCCCATGTTGCCGCAGGAAAGGCGACGCACCGTGTCACGGCCTGGATCGGTTCGATCGACCGCCAGTGTCGAGGCGCGACTTAGGCAAGCCGAATATGAAGCGGAGAAACGCCTCCTTGAGATCAGGCGTAGGGAGCTTCAAATGGAAGCGGAATTAGTCAAAAAGAAGCTCGCCTGGGAGACCGCCATGATTCAAGAGTCGGAGAACGAGAGCCTGGCAAATGTCGACGAGCGAATGCAGGCCTGGCTCGATCAAAGCTCTTCGGCGTTACCGACGGCCGTTGAGCGGGAATCAGCGGCGGAAAAGAAGAAGAGGGAAGACGTCTTGCCCCGTGACGAGCATCATTCACGGGGGGAGCGCGACGACCGTGAGCGTACAAGGGACTCACGCGAACGCGACAGACGAAGACGCTCACCTACCCCGGCGAGACATCGAGGAATCGAGCAACTGGCGGACGCATTGCAAGATATGGTGCGTGCACGTCCGCCCCCAAGACAGGCTACTGAACTGCCAATCTTCACGGGCGCTGCGTCAGAGTGGTTACCGTTCAAAGCTGCTATGAACGAGACGACGCAGCTGTACAAGTTTACGCCCACGGAGAACGTAGCACGACTGCGTAATTGCCTCAGAGGGGAGGCAAGGGAAGCCGTGTCAGCGTTACTAGCCACCACCACCGACCCGAATATTATTATGAAGACCCTCGAGCAGTGTTTTGGCCGACCGGAGGTTATCGTGGACCAGGCCCTGGAACAGATCCGACGACTGCCCAAGCCAGGCCCTGCCGCCACTGATCTGAACAACCTGGCGGTCAAGCTACAGAACATCGTCTGCGTGCTGCGACAATTGGACAGACGTGGGTATCTGAACAACCCTATGCTCACGAGGGAGGTGGTAGCTAAGTTGAGCCCACACATCGCTGCTCGCTGGTGTGATTACGCCGAGGAAAATGGCTCATACTCGGAGCCCGAAGTAGTCACGCTCTCAAAGTTTTTAATGCAGGAAGCAGATAGGGCTCTTCGACACGCCTATGCTCTTCCAGCAACGTGCACCTACCCAAGGAGTGAAGAACGCAAGCCTGTCACGATTCCACTACGTCGAGTTGCAGCGCATAACGTCGCAGAGGTTAAAGAGTCGGCGATATGTTGCTGCTGTGAAAAGGAACACGAGCTACCGCAGTGCTCGCGCTTCGCTGCCATGAGCTTGAACGATAGATGGCAGCTAGTGAAAAATGAGAAGATGTGCTTCAAGTGTATTAGAAGCAAACACCGGAGAGCTGCGTGCAGAGCCAAGCCGTGTGGCAAGAACGAGTGTCGCCGGCCGCACCATCCGTTGCTGCATACGGAAGCTGCTTCTCCGACGCCGGTCTCAGAAGAAGACGTCAACCACGGTGTGGAGGCTGACGCCGAGACAGTTGCTTCCACCGCCGCCATGACAGCAAGAGGCCGGCAAGTGTTACTGAAAGTGTGCCCGGTAGTAGTGAAAGTCCCGGCAGGCGAAATCGAGACCTACGCTCTGCTGGATGAAGGGTCCACCATCTCTTTGATCGACAGAGATGTGGCGAACTGCCTAAGAGCAGATGGACCTTCAGAGAGCATCCACTTGCATGGTGTTAACACACTCAAGAAAGAGGAAGACAGCAAGCAAGTTAGGCTTCAAGTGCGAGGTGTGAACACAGGCTACTTCGACCTAGAAGCAAGAACGATCACTTCGATCAACATAAGAGGTCAAGCAGTCCCGGAAAGCATTTTGGAGTATCCCCACCTACGGCAGATGAACCCGAAGGAGGTGTGCTACGATATGGCGAAGCCAAGGATCCTGATCGGAGCAGATCATTGGCATCTGATCGTGACCCGCCAAGTACGCGCTGGGAAAAGATCAGAACCAGTTGCGGCTAGAACGAGCCTGGGATGGGTGATACTAGGAAACGCGCCTAAGATCACCGCGAACAAGGATAGTGACGTCGTAGGCTACCTGAGTATGCAGGAGGATATGGATCACTGCATCTCTCAGAGCGAGCGTATGAAGGATCACTGCAACACCTCTAAGAGCGAGCGTCTGGATGATCTCAGAGCGCGCGAGATTGGTTGGCTCAGGATGACGACGAAGCCGGAAGATGCTTGCGCCGAGGTTACCATGAAGAAGACGACATGCCGCGCAGGTCAAAGACACAAGGTCGACCTGCCCCTGCGGCGAGGTGATGTCGCCATGCTGCCGGGAAAAAAGAAGAAAATGGATCGAGATCCTGTTGTCGACGCCGTGAACCGCAGGCAGATCGACAAAGTCGAAGAGAAGGCTACCAGAAGTAGAAGTAGCGTAGCCAAGAACGACTCACGACCAAATAAGGCTACCAGAATTATAAGTAGTGTAGCCGAGAACAACCCACGAGTGAAAGAGGCTGCCAGAAAGATAAAGAGCGTAGCCAAGGCTAACCGCGTGGGGGAAAGCATTGAACCAAGGCAGTGGAGGTCGAAACCCGCTGACCTGAATGTGGCAGTCGACGCTACGAGGAAAAAGAACGAGAACTCCGTTCCAGAGAGATGGCTGATGGGTCCAGGATTTCTGCGGGGACCTAAGGAACGGTGGCCGACCCGAGGGGACGACAGCATCCCAAAACGGGGGGAGGAGGAAACGGTGGCCCACGTAGATACGACCGTGGCCCACAGCGCTTCGAACGCCATGCCAGAAGCGGCCCGGATAGCGAAATACGAGAGCCTCATCCGTGCCACTGCATTTGTTCTTCTGGCTGTAGATAAGTGGCGACACAGAAGCACGGAACTGGAGTTGCGACACCTGCAACGTGCGGAGGAGATGTGGCTTCGCCGAGCTCAGGAAGAGAGCTTCAGCAAGGAACTGATGCTGATGCGGAAAGGCAAGCCCATCCCCAAATCGAGTCGTCTCTACAAGTTAGACCCTGAACTTGTAGATGGCCTATTACGCGTCCGGAGAAGGATCGACGCGGTCACTGCAACAGCGGATACGAAGAGACCAATTATCCTGGATGGAAAACACCATTTCGCGCGGCTGCTCATCGCCAAGGAACACTGTGCGGCGGGGCATGCGAACAACGAGCGAGTGGTGAACGAGATCCGCCAGCGATATTGGATTCTGCGATTAGGGCCCACTGTGAGGACTATTGCTCGCTCCTGCAAGACCTGCAGATTCATTAAGACCAAGCCTACAGGGGCCGATAAGGAGCTTCGAGCGGCAGCAGAAGATCAGGTGCCTCACAAACAGGAGTATCTGCTGGAACGTCGAGTGCAGTGGCGATTTACACCACCAGTGCCAAGGGATGAACCCGGGAAGAAATCATCCTTTAAGCCTGGGGACTTGGTCATTGTGGCGGACCCGAACCTCTCGCGAAACACATGACCACGAGGAGTCGTCGAGAAGACATATCCTGGCGCCGACGGAGAAGTCAGAAGCGCTGACGTCAGGACAAGAGGAGGGATTATTCCGACGACCAATCAGGAAGCTCGTCGTATTGACCGTCGACGAGGAATAGAGAATCAAGAAGCCCGCAACCCCTGCAACGAACTGTGAACAGGATCGCCGCGCTGTCCAACCCAGGAGGATAGGCTTCGAAGAGTCTACGCCGGGGGGAGTATTGTTACGGACAGACGCGACGATTCTAGAAGTAGATCGATACGAGTAGAGATCTCTAGACACGACGTAATATTTCCGTCCTTGGGACCGACACCAGCGAGACGAGCGATATTGCCGTCCTTGTCTAACGGCTACCTGCGCCAAGGGATCGCCTACCTGCGCGGGTATATAAACGCGGCCTGCGTGGCCGTCGTACGTAAGTCAGTTGTAGTATCAAGTTGTGAATTCAGCGATCGGACCTGACAGCGACTTGGGAACGACTACCACGGAATAACAGGAAGCTACTGGGAACGTACAGGGATTTAGGAACGTGGAAATTTCTGTCAGTATCTTCGAGCCCAGAACGACCGAAGATTCTGGAACGTTATTCCTTCAAGCCCAGAACGATCGAAGATTCTGGAAGGATAATCCATCGAGCCCAGAATGACCGAAGATTCTGGAAGATCGGATACTGGAAGATTCTGGAAAGTCCATCGAGCCCAGAACGACCGAAGATTCTGGAAGATCGGATTCTAGTATTTTCCAATTGTGTAATTTGTTTAAATAAACGCCGGCTATCGCCAAATAAACAGAACGGGTTTTATTTGTCGTCGATATAAGCATTAGCTTGTAATATGGATGTCAGACAACGGATAAACATTACTTATGTATATACTTTTTTTTGTAAATACTATACATGCCAGTGCCGCCCCGCTGTTCGAGAACGGGTCTATGGGATCCCATACAAAACATCTCGCCGCTGCCACTGCCACCCCGCTGCCCGCGAAATTCGAGGCCGAAGCCTAACAGTGGCTATGCATGAGCACAGCCACTGTTATTAGAAATGCTCAAGTGTTTCTCTACTGGAACGGCGCATTTGTCTTCGAAGAAAGTTTTACAAAGCACTTTGTTTTTATTTGGCAGTGAATTGTTTCGATCCTGGTATTGCCAATATCTATGAACAGTAGCTGCACATATTAGTCCAGTCAAAATAAATCAAAAAGAAAAAGAGTAGATATCTTAAATGTACGTGAAGGTTCGTTTCAAATTATGTCAAATTATTCAAATTATTCTGTTTGTGTCAAATTATTCAAGGTCGTAAGCTAATAGCTGATATTTTGCGGTTTATGTTGGACGATTATCATCGAACTACTAGACTCGGTCAGAAACTCCATCCGTATACAGTGGAGATACCGCGCGTACGGACTAAGCGATTTGCTGCGTCTTTTTTGATACGGACTGTGTGGGAGTGGATCACTC
Organism: Mecyna flavalis; assembly: GCA_949319885.1. Classification (NCBI taxonomy): domain Eukaryota; kingdom Metazoa; phylum Arthropoda; class Insecta; order Lepidoptera; family Crambidae; genus Mecyna; species Mecyna flavalis. Next base: position 20,210,009 of record OX439427.1, read on the forward strand.
TGCAGGGATTAGTCTTTCCTACACAATAAAACTTGGGGCTCTTCAAGGCCAGAATTAACGGGCTTTTCCTAAGCAAGCGCGCTCCATCGTAGACCGCATAGTTGTTTAACATCAGGCTACTTTGTGGTCAAGTGCTAGCTTAGAACAACGTAGTACGTGGAAAAAGGTGTTAGTATACAATATGTAGGTACGTTGCTAAACTACCACTCATCCAAATACGTTTAGACTTCGTATTTATGTAGATATACAGATACTACACAAATACGAAGTGATTGCAAGCAATTGTATACCTTACCCCTCTAAATAAACATGTGTATGTAACTGTTACATGGCTTCGGGCGGCTATGGGCGCCTACTCTGCTATTTTAGACACAAAATACGTTCTGCTCATCAAAAACATGGAGAGTTGCAACAAACTTTCGGGACGGTCACATATGACGATTAAACAATGCTCAGAACACCTCATTAACATACTTTGAGTAAAAATGGATAATGCGAGGAGTTCTTGCAGATACGGCAAATTAGGGTCCGGGTTGATTTGCATCCTGTCCCAAAGTTGGGTCTTGTTTGACCCAGATTAATGAGGATATTGGGGTACTGGACGTCTGGATCTAAAGGGGATTGGTTGAAAAATAATCTGTTTTAGGGAGTTTGGTGAATAGTTAAATAAATGTTGGGAAAGAGTATTATATCGAGGGTTTTCTAACATAACAGAATGGGAACCAAAATTAATACCACAGGCAGGCGGATGGTCCACTACGCTCTTCCGAAAATATTAAAGAGCAGATAACACTTGCTATGGCTTTATAAATTCTGTTTTATGTTCTTCTGTCCTGTCAAAACAACCTCGACATATTGAAGTAAATGTGGAGGGATAATTATTAAAAATGTTAAGGCGAAATAGCTTAAGCATTTTTCCGAACAAGCTGAACCAATTTGACTCAGCCAGGCACTGCCTGTAGAACACTTAAAACGTGTTGCAGTTTAAAAATAAACAACTTTTTTATATCAATGGCGGCAAATGAGCCTGCGGGTGCCTGATGGTAAGCAATCACCCATGCACATCTGCAACACCATAGGGATCGCTGATGCGTTGCCGGTCTTTTAAGAGGGGTGTGGGCTTCCGGCACTTTCACTAACCAGACATAACACAATTTATAGTAGTCACTATTATTTCACACTGGTGTTATGTTAAAGGGGGATACTTCCCCGGACGAGCTGGCCCATTCGTACTGTAAATAAGCAGGGCTCTACCACTAAAAACACAATTTGTAGGGCTTAGTTATTAGAACTCTGCGTAAAAGCTTGGTCATTCTAAATCAAATCCAGGCCATGAAAACATTTAGTTTAGTTTGCTATTGAATAATTCACCGTCGAAACCTGTAAACGAATTAAGTGCTGTTGATAAAACCAATTAAAAAGCTTTTACGCTAGACTATGTTTGTTTGAGGGCTTTTGTATTAGTTTTAGTTGATGAATGTCGTTTTAATTAATACTTGAAGAGTGAACGTGGATTAAAGATCAGGTGTAAGTAGGACGAAGTAAACCATTATTACAAAAACACAATATAACGTTTTTTATTTTATCTACTTTACTTACTAAGATGGCGCAGCGACCCAAAATGAGTCTTGACCTCCAACAATAAGGATCTCCACTCCGGTCTATTTTGCCCCGCTTTCCCCAATTCTCGACGTCATCTCATGTTAAAATGGCTCGAAGTTCGGAAGAGCCTACGGTGTGATAACTACAGTAATTGACTACAGTCAATGAAATAGACCACTGTAATAAGCTTTACCTCATATTATTATAATACAGTCGGCATAATATACTTTTACGTAAAAAAAAAAAAACATGTACATTTTGTTGAATATTAAAAGCCTTTCAAAAGTAAACTTGTAGCTTGTCAGCTTTAAATTCAAGGAAGTGCATACGAAATCTTTTGACTCCTGACTCATAACACACTTTGAAAGCGCTCACTCGCTCGCTTCGTCTGAACATCTCACAGTTTAATCTTTACGTCCCAAGTTTTACAAACGATGCATAAAATTTTCATGACCTCCAATTTCGGGGAACATAATTATTTTAATTATGATCTTAAGGCCGCGTTAGACTTATCCGTGTGGGAAGTTTGAATGGGCAATATTTGGTTATGTATATTGTACAATTTAATAATAAATAAATATCTTGGGATATTATTCACAAGCTTGTACAATTGATGCCATACGACAGTACACATCACTTTAATACAAATACAAATATATTTAATTATAGAGAGTGTTCCAAGTTACACAATGCTTATCAAATAAATTACAAAGGTTACTTAAGGAACTCAAGTGCAAGTTTTACCAGCGGCCACTGCACTAGGCTGAAGGCCTGTATCGCAGGAACCAATTACGATTATACAGCAATTATTATCGGCATCAAGTTCGGATAGACAACAGTAATTATAATTTATTAGTAGTTATATTACAGTAAAAAGGTAGACTAAAAAAAAAAAAATTGTAAATTGTTCAAAGATAGACTAAATTAATAACAATAACTTGTCCTAAGTATCCCTCATGGGTGTGTTTAATAGTGTGTGAATGTGTTTTGTGAGTGTGTGTGTGTGTGTGTGTAATTGTGTAGTTAGTAATACGTGAGAAAATATTAACCAGACCAATACAAACAGTAAAAAACACACAAAATATTTATTTACGTACCCACGTAGGTACATAAACATTATTTTTTTCTATCAGAGGTTGCGAGTTGTATCCAGAACTTGTAACCTTTAGTGGAAAAAAGGTTTTCTTCTCGTAGGCAATAATAACAATCGGACTCTAAATAAGCTCTACTACCAACCTGACCTAACAGGACATTGAGCCTACAAACTTGCCCACTTTTTTTTGCTTAACCCAAAGGTTGACTGGCAGATACTGCCGTTAGGCAATAGGTCCGCCTTATGTATTCCTGATTGTGCATTAAAGTTTAAATTAATACATAAATAAACTTTTGGTCTAGCCAAGCTTAACCAACCACTGTGCAACGAAGGCGGTACGATATTATTTCTTATTTTTATATGCTGGCTAGTCATCTTGTTCCTCCCTAACCGAATATCCTTGGAACGAATGTTTATTAGTATTGGCTCTGAACATGATATATATTTGGATATAATAAGGAAGTATCAATTTCCAGAGGGAAAACGTGATCGTATAAAATACATAGTTAAGTATTATTCTATGTATTTCAGAGTATCTACTTTGTTAACAGTGAGGAGCAAATCAACCTACACTTAGTATCAGCCTATTAATGTCCCACTGCAGGGCAAAGGCCTCCTGAAATCAAATTATCGTTACAATAATGGGTACTGGCTTAATTTCCACGCTTGCCAAATACACAACACAAGACACACAAAACACTGCTCAGGTTTGTGATCACCAATCCGATCACAAACCAGAGCAGTGTCCGAAAAAACTGACACAAAGTTAGCTCGACCCGGAAATTGAACCCAGGACCCCGAGATCTCGGCCCGGTACTTAAACCACTAGACCATCGACCTACACTTATTTAAGCAAAAGTTTTAATTAAAATACAGTAGTTAATTGAGATATAGTCAAGCAATAGACATTAAGCTAAATATTGGTTGTAGGCATTAAATAAGAACAGGTGTATAATTCAATGTACATTGTGACGAGAGAAAGAATTATTCTTTGTAAAATTTTCAGCGATTCATTTTTGAATATTTTTACTATGACAACCGCAGCAGGGGTCTTGGGCTTGAATCTGGATCAAGTGATTGTATTTTCTGTTGGAAAATAGTGAATGTCCGGAGTCTGAAAGTTTGCAGACAGGCACGCAGCCCACCTGATGGTAAGCGGCCACTGCGGCCTATTCCATTGAGGGACGCTTCACCTGGAAGCGTCGTTTAATGTGCTGCCAGACTCTAGGCTCATCTGATCTTCGAGCCTCTAATTTCAAGTGTTGGCTCCAAAAATAATTTTGCCGGAACATAGCCAGAGCTGTTATGGCGGCAGATTTCACCTGTGGAGGTGGTAGCTATTGCAGTCGGACTCTGAAAAAGCCCTACCACAAACACGGCGGTGTGAATTTAAGTCGGAGGTGTAAATCACCCCCGTGTTTCTTGAAAGCAAGTGTTACCGTTGATCCTGCACCTAACCTCTCTTCAGTTGTGTTAGTCTGCTGTCCTAACGTGCTTTGCGTATAAGGGAATCAAGAAGGCTCGTTGAGGACACTATTGTTGGAATGTAAAATAAATAAATATTCCTGGACACTATACATACAGCGCCATCTAGCCCCAAACTAAGCATTAGCTTACGCTATGGGTGCCAGACAACGGATCAACATTACCTACTTATATACTTTGTTTTGTAAATACATACATATTATGATGTATACATCGAAACATCCAGACCAATACAAAAATACATGTTCATGCACACAATGTTTGTACCGTGCGGGGATCGAACCCGCGACCTCAGATGTAATAGCCAACTTCTTGACTATTACACCACATGGCTCGTCAAACTTTAATAATATGAGGAGTTGGTTGACTTTAAAAATTGATTTAAAAATTTATTAGGAAGATTATAAAAATTAATTATTTCTAACCAGTCTACAACTACCCTAACATCACCGAAACCATAATAATAATAATCGGTTTCAGACGCGGGTCTATGATGTATTACGGTCCGTAGTTATCAGCCGCATTAGAAAATTAATTGCTATCTATCTTTTACACTAGGTCTAGATGAGTTTTGCTTAATTTATCTCCAATATGATTTATTCCTGGGCTTTATGATTCATTGGACTCTCCTTCTTTTCATTAGCATTGGAAAAAATTTATAATATAAGAAAAAACCTTTTTTTACTACACTAGGTCAGTTGGCAGACAGGCACGTATTCCACCTGATGGTAAGTAGCCGCTGCAGCCTATTCCAGTCAGCGTCATTATATAATCGAAAGCGTCACTCAATGTGCTTATGTGTGCCAATTTAAAATATAGTTGGAAACGATTGTCATAGCGCCACCTTGCCCAAAACAAAACATAGCTGCATAGTTTTAATTAAAATTAGAAACCAGGAAAAGTATTTTTCACTTGGATTTTCTTGTTATTTTTATAACAATATTCCCTTAGTTATTATGATTGTAATTCAGCTATTTTGCTACAATATTATAAACCTATCTACCAGACTCATTCATATTTCTACAAATTTTTGTAACGTTTATTTTATTTAAACAATGAATAAGGAAAAGAAATATATTGGTTTTAATAATTCTTCTTGTTCTTCTGCATATTTATTTAACATTTTTCCCGCTGACATTGCTTACACGACCGTTAAAAATTCCAAAGTAACATTGTTTTTTTTTTCATCCTCAAATTACTTATTTCTCAAGTGGATGCTGTTCGTTCGGTTGGCGCTCGTCCAAAAGCATTTAGCTCACATTAGTGTGCGGTTCAATCGTGATGCTCCCGTTCTAAGTAACGCTGTCAGTTAATCTGGATAAATGTATAGATAAATAGACACATTTGAATATCCTAGCATAATTATACAGGGTGGAATTTTGTAATGCCACCTGAAGGGGAAGTACTCTTGAAACTGAAGATAGAAAGTTTTACTCAAAGAAAACATTCCTTTATTTTTGAAATAAAAAACCTGCATTCAAAGATTTTTAAAAATTTGCTTGCCGCAACTTTGTAATACCACCTGAAGGGGAAGTACTCTTAATACTGTAGATAGAAAATTTTACTCAAAGAAAACATTCCTTTGTTTTTGAAAAGAAAGATAACTGCATTCAAAGATTTTTAAAAATTCGATTGCCGCTCCCGGTAATCGAACCGACTAAAATCTGTAAAAGTTGCACCTTGTACTTTTATTGCATCGATCTTTACGGACAATTATAAGGATAAAATCTCTCCAACAAAGTTCATAAATTAAATGAAATGAAAACAATGAAAAAAGTGCTTTAACGACCCATTGAATCAATAATTATTTAGGATTTCATTGTTTTCCTTTAATTTAATTTATGAAGTTTGTTAGAGAGATTTCATCCTTATTATTGACCTTTTAACGATCGATGCAATAAAAATACAGGGTGCAAGTTTTACAGATTTTAGTCGGTTAGATTACCGGGTGCAGCGAGCGAATTTTTAAAAATCTTTGAATGCAGTTTTCTTTCTTTAAAAAAATAAAGGAATGTTTTCTTTAAGTAAAATTTTCTATCTACAGTATTAAGAGTACTTCCCTTTCAGGTGGCATTACAAAATTCCACCCTGTATTTTTCAACATTTCTCGTGTCGGCTTCACACGTTAGTATTAAAGTCTGTCTTAATAGAAATCCCACTGCAAAGCAAAGGCATCCTTGAAAACAACCATCGGTACAGCGGATATTGGCCTAATCATAAAGCTTGCCAAATGAGATTGGTGTTAGGAAAATCCAACAAAAATTTTGCTAGACCGTCAATTATTGAAACTTGGACCCCGAGATCATGGCCCGGTACTAAAAACACTAGATCATCAAGTTGTTGACAGTAATAAAAAAAATAAGAATGGTCTACTTGAATGCCTGAAGTCGTGCTTTTGTGGTTTTATTAAATAGTAAGTGTTACTTAACTTATAAAACAATCATTTTAATTTATATGAAATCAACTTAAAAAGAAACAGCATTCTAGTTTATCACTGCTTTTTCAATTCAACTAAAAGAAACAGTTTCATTCCTCCTTTTATCTTTAAAATTCAATTATGAATATCTTATCTCAAGTTTACGATACTGTGGTAAGCCATACAGTTACAGTTATGTTCTGTTTATTTTATGAAGTCACTTAAAGTAATAAATACAGTTGGAAATCTTCCAACTCTTAAAAGAGGAGGATTTGTTGGAATGTTAAAAAACGGTACCAAAGATGCTCCTTGGGGGAGCCCAGAATTACTATCGAAAGCGTACCAGAGAATTTTTATTAAACGTCAACTAGATAAATGCGAGGATCGAAGCTGCAGCCGGAATGAATTGTGCATTTACGTTTTCATGCGGTGTTCGATTAATTTTGTTCTTTTATTTTTAGATTGATAAAACAGTTTTAGTATGAAAAGAAAGTCCGTGTTAGGATTTTATTTAATTTTTTTAATTATTCGCAAAGGACTATGCAAAGGTGCGTCCCCACCCACCAACAGATTTCAAACGTATCTCTATTTATACCTCTTGCCATACTGATCTTTTTTTGTATGACGATATCCGCCGTAGGAATGGGGATTTCACGCAAATCGAATTTGAATGTTGTATTTTTCAAGTATTTTTTTGACACAGTTAATTGTGAAAATAATGTGCAGGCGATCAAGAGTAACCCCCCTGGCCTAAATAAAAGTGTTCAATCAAAATGTAATCTTAAAAAATATTTGACAGTTGAGTCTACTTGAAGCTAGACACTTACAGCGCAATTCTGAATCTTAGGCGTACGGCATAAGCACGATTTTATTGTTTTTGAATACCCCGTCATTTTTTGGATTAAAAATGGTTATTTGTCTTTATATGGAATGTCATAATAATATTGAAACTAGTGCCAAGTCTGTTGGTGGGTGGGGACAGGGCCCATACAGCATCTTGCGTTGTCCTTTTATGCAATATTTAAATCTGGTAGTATTTTCCCCAAGCCAGGAGCGTTGTCCGCTGTGTTAGTGAAATCGTTTAAAACGCCCCGCCTAGTATGCGTAAGCTCGATTGTACGAATTTCGGCGTGCACCTATGAGTTTTCTTATTTGCGTATATTAATGTCTAGAAATATTTATTTATTTAATTTAATTATTACTGATATGAGTTACGGAGGTCTGATAGAAGTAGCTCAAATGCCATAACATTTTTTGTGTGTACGGATGTGACAGATGCAGATAGTTGTTGGTACCATGTGATCGAACGTATGAGTTAATAGCCGAATTCTAAACCATTTACCAAATCAGTCATCTCAAATTAAAAAGCATCTTGTTCTATAAGCTAGATTGAGAAAAGTTACTAAATCAACAAAAATTATTATTAATGAACTTACTTAATAAGATGGCGCAGCGACCCCAAAATGAGTCTTGGCCTCTGAAAACAATAACAATGACATCCTCTTTACGTGTCCGAGCCAGCGAAGTCTGTGCGCCTTTTTTTCACCAATAATGTTGGGCACGGCAACTAGTCTCTCTATTTCTCTATTCTTCCTTGTTCTCCATGTGCCATCCTCCGTCCGCACTGGTCCCAAGATCTTTCTCCAATTTTCGCGCGCGTCATTATTAATGAAGCCTAAATTAAAGTTTAAAGTAAATTCATCAACCTTTAAAGTTTAGATCATCTTACTTTAGAATTTTTAAAAGGAAGGAAAGAAACAAAGTGATTAAAGGGACAAAATAATACTCAACAACTTTCTCGAAACCCCTGGCGACTTTCGCGCTTATCAACTTGACTAACGAAATTTGTATGAAAATAATAAAACGTTAAAAGGGGAAAGTTTGTTACGTATTTTAATGAGGACATAATTCAGGAGAGACATTTTAATTGCTTGTCCCAGTCTTGATATTTGGACAAAGGAGTTTCCAAAAATGTAAAATTTTGTACGATTATACATTTTGTTAGCCGCTTGTGTGACACAGTGGCACAGAATATAGTAGGTACTAACGTAACAGTGGTTTGGTCATCGGGGATTGAATCAAGAGTTGTACGATTCTAGGAAAGTATTTTTTGTACTATTTCAAAAGTTATATTGACCGCCATTCTGTCAGCACATTGAGCGCAGCTTTCTGATCCTTAATGGAATAGACTACAGTAGCTAACTAACATTACAGCTGTGCACAGGCACGCAGCCTGTTTACCAACTTACCAACAACCTGTTTACCATGCATTTATGCACCATAACCACAGGCTAGCTAGATCTGCATCCGTGTGTGGGACTCGAGAATAAAGCGTCCACTACCCAATAAACTCTCCCGGTTTCCCCTTCACACCCGATTGGGACGAGCTGGTGCCAGCCTTGTGGCTATTGACTTAACTAGTTACTATTTAACTTATTTATAATATACACTACAACAGTTAACCGTGATCTCGCGGTCCAGGGTTTAATTCGGGCCAAATTTATGTCGGATTTTTCAAACACAGCTCTTTTTTGTGATCATCATTTCGCATTTGGTAAGCGTGGTAAAAAAGCCAATGCCCAACAATGTGACGACGACTTGATTCGATTGATGAGTCTTTTTCATGTGGGACATTCAATAGGTTAAGCTGATACTTTTATATTTTGAATTATAAAAATGTTAAGTTAAATATTAAAACATTACCATGTATGCAGTAGGAAAATAACCCTTGTATTAAATATTCAATTTGGTATGCACTGTACAGAATGGATAGTGGGATAGAACAAAAAGGAGCTCTTCCGAGGCGCGTTATTGCTTCCTTACTGCGAGTGGCGAGCATTATCCCGCGCGTACTTAGCGGGTGTATTAGCGGGTCGGCACTTCTTAGGGATCCCTATAAAACAGAAACATCACTCATTTATTCTTTTAGCGGTTATTTTTTATACCACGTCAGTCGGCAGACGGGTGCCAGCCCACCTGTTGGAAAGCGGTCACTGCGGCCTATTCCATTGAGGGACACTTCAGCAGCGTCGCTCAATGTGCTGCAAGACTGTAACCTCTTCTGATCTTCGAGCCTTTGATTTCAAGTGTTTGGTTGCTATCGTTCGTTCTCTACTTAGTTATTTATTCTTCATCATCTGTCACTTCTTTAAACATCCGTTCATTAACTTTTCCATTTATCCCTCCAACTAATCATTCGTTCTTCTATCTGTTCAATCTTTCATTTCAGTCATCGTCTCATCCGTCAACTGTCCAATAATTCATCTATTTATTCTGTTATTCATTGAGATTATTACGTGATCGGTAATATATTTGTCAAGTGACAAAGTGACTTTCCACAACAAATTCGATAAACCTACAGTATGCAAGCATTAGTCAGCATCAGCATTTGTATTTTTGTAGACTAACTTTTGCCTATTTTGTCTAGATGAGATTCTATCTATAACACATTAGTTACAACTAAAACAGTTAAGCTGTATTGACCTGCCATATTATGTAAGATGTAAAGAGTAACTATTTATCTTTGTATAACATTACCCCTCAGACGCTCCAGTGACTGTGATAGTATCACAGTAAGCGGCATAGTCTTTACAAAAGAAACACCGCACGGAACACCTTAGTTCAAGCCAACCCTGCTTGCCCGGATCTTTAGCCCAACAAAGCGTTATAAGCTTACCGTCGCATTTTAGTACGTAGGTAATGTTATGTTAGCAACATCTCAGTTCATTCTTTTCCCGTTGCATTTTATGCTGCTCTTTCATAATTCTGTTTGTTAGTGAATAAACCAGTGTAACTAACTTTGTTTTAATGGAGTTGTTCTGAGAACAAATGACGTTGTAATTTGAAACCGCCCTCGGTCTTATCGTGTGATTAAAGTGAGGTTAATTTTCTATAAGAGTTTTTCAAGCCATATACGAGTACCAGGTCTATGAAACAGCATTTTAGGGCTGTTTTTATTTAAAGCGCTTTCAGCCGCAAATTGCATCCTCGTTTAATAAAAATTTGTACTGTAATAGAATTATTGAAAAAATACGTCTTTTACAACGGGGATAAGTTATTATAAAAAAATGTAAAACGGGACTTTTCTTTGTAGTTATCTAAATTTAGGTACTTTCGAATGCTACAATAAAAGTGAAGCATTGGAAGGGTTGTTGTTCCCTTCAGAACAATCGCAAAATAGGATTCTTAAAGTTAAAATAATATGATGTGTTGATAATAAATTATTTGCTCATTGTGAAGTTTTAAGTTTGATAATCTTTGTTGTAAAATATCATCGATTTTATTTTGTTTACTTTATTTGTGTAAATTCATTTTTAATGAACAGTATAAAAGATTTCTTCTTATAATAAAAATTATTGCAAGAGTTTGATGATAAGTCTTCAAAGAAATTTCATTCCTTTAAACGTACACCTCTAGCATTAAGACATCTGACAATTCACTTCGGACAAGAAATTAATTCCCGCAGATGTTCGGATCGGCTGTTGAAACGTTTCGGACTGAATTCCGATGCATTCAGGTGAGATCTTCATGAATATGCACCACTTGAAATGCGGAGACTTTGCGTGCTGTCATATCGTCCAAAGACATTATGTAACATTTCTTTTTTTTTTAATCAAACGTAACGTGTGGTTTGTATTCCAATGATTAAGTTTTGATTATTTTGCCAGAAACCTAAAATCAAACAATATTTTTGTCAATCAAATATTTTGTTCAGATAGATTTTAAATCCTGACTGCCTCCTTATAAAAAAAACATCGATGTGCTCTCATAAAAATTGGACATAGAATTTTTATAGTGCCAATCGACGAATAATTGTAATAATATTATTTTTTTATTATCTACCATATTCTCTTTATCCTACAGTCTTTGATACTATACTACTACAATAAAAAAAATCTAATTTATGCAACTATACTTTTCGGAAGTATAGTTGGCATTTAAGGATACACTTATACACACATATTTGTAAGCTGTTCAAAATGTCCAATAGTCTTTACATAGCATAGCATATTAAAAATAAGCCTTTCATTAAAATTAAAACAACCATGAAACTTCTAGTTTATTTTGCAACCGCAATTTAATGGACAACCAACGCCATCTCATGTCAACTTTCAACGCGTTCGCGAGCAAATCTCAAAACGCTTGTCACGTTCCCCGGTATCGTTAACGTATCTCTAACGACGTGAACGCTTCACGGACCGTCGCAGGCAGGTGCCTGTTATTTAGCACTAGCGCAGGACATTACAGCGTGTACAAATAAAATACATAGTTGCTAAAAATTACTAGCAACTGCAGAACTTATACACAGACACATAACTGACTCATAATTTGATTGCGAAGCGTAGTAACGTACCTCATGACTGCAGATTGTCAAATCAAATCAGAATCAATTTGCCAATTCTGCCGATGGTCACCCCCATCCTTTGCAGTTAGCTACTGTTGGTAAAGAGTTTAAAACAGTGGTTGTTGATTACTTTAATTGTATATAAGTGGCGTAAAAATAATAATTACCTAAAGTTTTAGTTATTCCGGGAACTCAGATGCAACATTATCAATACGAACTTCGCATTTAAATATACCGCAAATTAATCCGTTTTTAAATTTCATTAATAGTTAAAACGTTAAAACAAAAACCATCGTGACGTCCGATGTAATTCATTCAATGAATAATAAACTGATAAAAATTAGAAGCGCCATCTAACGTCACGACTTCAAACCCCAGCACGTTTGTCACGTATTCCAAAGTCGTTAGCACCGACGTGAACTCTTCACGCAACGCCACGCTGGCTGACTGCGTTTAAAATTGTGCTTACGAATTCAATGACGTTACATTAAAAGTGCTACCGCCACTTAACTGGCACTTAACTCCGTGATTAGTGAGCGAATGAAGGAACTTGGGCCCTGAGCGTAAATTGGTTTCAAAGGCTTGATTCATGGTTGAAACAATACGAATTTGAACTTGTTTTGGGAGCAAACTTAAGGAACACACTTTAAAAGTTTTTAGGAACACAAGGCCTTACAGAACTTTATTTCATTCTGGCATTTTAGTACAAGAATTAAATACAAATAACGAATGGGTTGTAAGTTTTAAGTAATAAAAGTGACTTTAAATAGAAGAAAATTAAGTTCAGTTTCATTTCAAGATAGCTTCTATAACAGAGGCAAATTTACTAAAGCACTAAGTCACGAAGTTGTTGCTAACTTATAAAAGAAGGTTTTAGGAGTCAAACTTTGGATATAAACAATTGGATATAAAATGTTATATTACCATTACGCAGAATCGTTCATAGTTTAAGAAATATCTCTCATTGATATTTTTACAAACATTGTTCATTACATTACACTATTTAATTCCACTGTTAGCCTTTTTTCAGTTCGCTCTTTCGATTCATTTTTAATCCTGTACCTGCATAGTCGGAAAATTTAATATGTTGTCGCAAAAATATCAATTTACAATATTTTGTTTCGCATAGCTTTATGAATTTTTCGACAGCGATTTCCGCTATTTAAGTATTCATGGATTCACGAGATTGTTAAGTTTCAGTGCCATTTTCAATTTTGCCCGTTCAATATTTTAGTTGGCCATTTTGGGTGCATGTAGCCAAGTTCGAATATTTAGGAAAGAGTAAAATAACTTTGTATCAGGCTTTTGTTTAAATTTAAATAAATCAAAACATAATCCTATTTATTGCATAAATACAACATCGTTTATAAGGAACATTTTAAAATAATTTATGATATTTTTACAAGCTGATGTCTTTAAAAAAAGAAAATTTACCAATTTCTTAGTCGGAATTGTAAACTTCAGTCCCGATCAAGGTTTTTGGTAATCAGAAGAATATTTTATCATAATTAAGTACGGTAAAAGAAATACGAAATATAAAGGAAACAACTAACTTCCAAAAAGGTAACTTTACTAAAGAAATATTTCTTTTACACGATGGATATTATAACAAACACATTCCTTGAATCCTCATTGCTAACATTTTAATGCTAGAAATAAAATCATTTAAATAGATAAAGTAGTTCGGTGCACAAAGTATCTTCACTAAGAATATTGTTTTACAATCAGGGTATAGTCAAGTTGAAAAACTTTCCAATCGGTCCGCTGCAATCTACTTAAATTTTTAAAGTTTTACCGTAAAGTTGTTAGCTAACAATTTGCCTGGCTTAAATGATATCTCGTAGGAGCCATGTCTAAAAGTTTCCATCAAGAGGAATGCGGAAGAACATAAAGAATATCGAAAGACTTAAAAGAAGCGAATGAACCAACGTTAAGGCCTAGTTTTACTTCAAACTTTTAACCTCAAATGCTTAAAACTTCTAACTAACAAACATTTTGGATATTATTTGGATAGCTAAAAATTACTGTCTACTCTAAATTTTTTCAAATTCAAATCAAATTCAAATCATTTATTTCAGCAAATAGCCATATACAAAACATAAAATTCAAAGTCCACAAACAATATTTGAAAATAACGAAATGAAATGACAATTCAAATATAATGTAATTTAAAAAATAAATAAAAATTTATATATATAAAACAATAATAATAATAATTAATTAATTGAAATAGTAATAGTCATAATATAATCAAATCAATAAAATAAATAATAATAATTGAAAAATTTAAAATTGTCACTTAACTACGGGCGTTGGCATGCAGTGCACAACACTGGACCATGTACGCACAGTCTGCTCGGTCCGCGATCATTTTCAGGAGGGAGTTGGAGCTCGCCCTGACCCTGCGCATGAAAGAGGCAGCACGCTTACGCATCGTGGCGTAGAAACAATCTATGCGCGCTGCCGCAAACATGCCCGACGCGCTGCAGCGCCAGGGCAGCCCCATCAACCTCCGTAATGCGTTATTGTACTGGACCCGGAGAGCTCCATACGCCTTCTGGGTGTAATTTGCCCACAGACTGCACGTGTAAAAAGATGTACAGTATGCTCTGAACAGAGTTATTTTAACTGGAGGTGAACAGCGTGCAAATCTGTGAGCTATCATGTTGGCCCTTACGCACAGAGCCCTCCGTTCCCTATTAATGTCAGCATTGTCCTTGAGGTCAGAAGTAACCAAGTGGCCCAGGTATTTAAACTGGTCCACTCGTTCTAACGGAACGTTCCCGAGCCGTATGGGTGGAACATTATTTTCATACCTGGCCCCTCCGGCCCCAAAGACCATATACTGACTCTTACTTGCATTGTACACTAGTCCATGTTCCACAGCGTACGTTTCACATGTGGCAAGCAACGACCGCAGCCCGCAGACTGAGGCGCTCAGCAAGACCATGTCGTCTGCGTAACTCACGTTGTTGACGCAGACCCCGTCAATGTAACACCCAACACGTTGCTTGCTGAGAGCCCCAATCAGGTCATTGACGTACAGGTTAAAGAGTGCTGGCGAGGACAACCCGCCCTGTCTAACTCCGCACTCCAGCCCGTACGGCTGAGATAGTGCCCCTGCCCATCGCACACAGTTGACCTGGTTTCCATACCAGTACTGAAATGTCCTTATCAACTCCCGAGGGAGATTCAAGGTCTCCAGCTTCTTCCAAAGTACATCGTAGCAAACCAGGTCAAAAGCTTTCGACAGGTCCAGAAAACACGCGAAGACAGGGGTCCTTCGGCATGTGTAATACTTGACGGTCTGCTTGAGACACAGAACCGCACTTTCAGTCGATAGACCAGGCCTAAAACCAAATTGATTGTCGTGCAGTTTTAGATATTTGTTTAGATGTGTCTCAAGCAGTCCATCAAGGACCTTGGCAAACACAGTTGCTAAAGAGATAGGCCTGTAGTTACCCATGTCCGACAAGTCACCCGTCTTGTTTTTTACAATAGGGACCACAAGGTCTAAACTAGATATATTAAGAAAACTTAAAGAAGATGGCCACCCTATCGCACTCGACCCAGCGCCGTACTCACTGCACTTTTTGCACGGCTAATGATTCTCAAACGAGGCCTGTCTACTTATAGCCTTTTATAGTTTCATATTACACTCGTATCAATCTGCTCTATTAGAATTCAGTTTAAAAAAAAGAAATTTCCTTTGTCTTCCTTTATACTATTCCTTGTATTAGCCGTACGACACATCTGTGAATATTTTTTCATGCTCCTTCGTTTGTGAAATGAAACGGAAAGTTAGTATGGACTTTCAATACATCAGTTGAAAAACCAATCTTAATAAATATTTATAAAAATAACTTTTTGAATTACGTCATAATGCGATGTACACAGTTAGTAGAAGTCGTGTGTTGTAATCGAATATTTTTTTTATTACTGCAGAAATACTGCAAAATTAAATGTAATGTGTAAAAACAAGGGCATTCTAAATGTTTCATTTCAATGCTGGAGGTCTTTACCCTGCAGAGGAACATTGAGCCTGATAATTTACTTGAACAAAAGTGTTACAAAACAAGAAAAATCAGACTCACATTTTCGAATGAATATGAAATCCTGAAAACTAATTTGCATTCACTACTCAATGAAAGCGCAAATTGAGAGAGCATGTCTGTCTGAGTGGGAGTGTGTAACTGTCGTGTCTACGCCGGAGTGCTCTCGAACATCGGAAATCGTTCAAGATGGGCCATTTATGTCATCTGTGATAACATCTGCATGCTTTTTGATGAACATTGAAGTAGTAAATATTAACATAATTATCCGAACGTACATTGAGCAATAGAATTATTAATGGATTATTTATATAAACTTTCTCAATTATTTTATTTACTTTTGACCGCCTCCGTGGAGTAGAAGTAAATAAGCCAAGTTCGATTCCCTTGTGTAAAGTTCATAGTAGGACTTTTGCAAAGTTGGCTGGCCGTGTAGCTGTCATCACAAATGGAGCTCTGTAGATGACAGAAACTCTAAAAGTTAATGGATACTGTCTAAAATCTACGATTTAAACAGAATCGACATTCCGCTCGGGTAAATTTTAAAAAATCTAGAGTTGAATGTCATTTTTGAAGATGCTGAAATTTTAAGAAAAATGAACATGGAATTTTAAATTTAAAAAAACACGGTTTGCGGAGGAGGCAGTATGTTCTGATTCAAGTCACGCAGCAACAGTTCGGCATCAAACAAACACAATCAGCCTTAGTGTAGCCGATCACAATGCAGTCCTGTGCAAACACGACCCGTCGGATTTGCATCATTTATTATGAACAGACCTTTCGGGGATATGAGGAAGCGAAGGCAAAGATGACTGTGGGAAATTGGATTGTTGTAATCAAGGAGGTAACGTTCTATTCTGCTACGTATAGTCACTCGAATATCACCGACATATACGTTCAATAGTATTATTATTATATTGTAGCTTTTAACTTTATGACCGTGAAACAAAATGAAGTTAAAGTTTCGTTCTAAACATGGTCTAGTGGTTTAAGTACCATGTCCTGATCACGACGTCACGGGTTAAATTCCCGAGCTATGCAAAAATTAAGTTGCATTTTTTGTACACAGATCTGGTTTGTAATACCAATTCGTATTTAGCAAAGGTCGTATTATTTATTTATTGGTTCTGCAGTGTTCCCGCCTACAGTCGTTAAATTTATCGTTCCCTATTGTAAACAAAGAATTCGTAAAGAAAGAAAAGGTTTTTGTAAACCAGAACAATTTAATAATTACTTCACCACATGATGTATAAATACCAACAAACCTATAACAAGTACAAAGTAAAATTTGTCACATGCTATAAAACAAGAAAACTTTTGGTCCAAAGTGACTACCCTGTAGAACGCTATACTTTGCACCAGTGAAGGTAAATTCAAATAACATCATATAACTTTACGTCAATCCATTAGGTTAATAGGAATACCAAATAAGCCCGAAGCTATAGAACAGCTAAAAAGAGATCACATTATTTCTGTCAGCTGTTTTTCTTTAAACCCGCACGATGCCTATAACCACTCTACGAGTATACACAGTGTGAAAAAGCATCTGTGTACTTTGAGTACCGTAGAGTTGGGGTAATGTCGCCCTTTTATAATGATATACTACGGTATAAAAGTTTTTACATTTTGTTCTTATGATTTATAAAATATTGATTATGCAATAGCTTTTGCTCGCGGTAAAATGACCTTTACTCAAATAATGACAACTTTATATAATGTTGATCGTTGTTGATCATCAACTGCCATGTTGTGTCATTCAAAAGTTTAAAGCCGGGTACTCACTAGCGAGCCGTAACCGTAACATGCGTGATACAGTAACGAGGTTCTAGTGTGTACGCGTTTTACAATTATGGCTCACGATGTCACCGGAACGCTCGCTGCAAGCCGCAACCGTACCGCTCGCAGCAGGTTTGCGAACCACGTACACACTATGTTTTTTGGTTACAGTACATTACATGCAACGGTTACAGTTACGGCTCGCTATAAATAGTGAATACCCGGCTTAAGATACGTTCAAGAAATACTCGCAATCTACTTAACAAATACTCCTCATAGCTTTATAAGTCATACTTATGCAAATTTTTGTAAAAAAGAGGGAACAAGATTGGCAACGAGGTCTCCAGTAAGTAGGTACATACAGGATATACAATATAATATTTAGATCATATTCTTTTCGATACCTTTTAAAAAAATCTTAATAATTGTTTCCTGCATGGTATATTATTTCACATTCAAAATATATCACTTTACCAAGTGACGAGTCACATGATACGCGAAGTAAATCTTCCCGTCCCTAAGCCTCAATATGAAAGTAAACTCAATTACCACGATACGTTGTCGGCTGAAACGGGAAGATGTTAGACTACATTTTTATTTAACTTTCTGTATGCATATAAATTTATAGGCGCCCTTGAGAGGGAGCGGTTAAGTATTACGATGCAAAATATAATACGAAAGAAGATTGAATTTGAGGCGCACCTGTGTTTTGACTTTTTGTCGACATTTCAATAGAGGGAAAACTTATAATATTGGAAAAGGGTTGTATTTCTGATTTTAGTTTTGATTTTTTTCTGAATTGAGCTACATTTTCTCGAATTTATTATGATTATTTGCTTTGAATGTACTTACAGTTAATGAATTTTTTGTTTATTTCACGACACATTTTGTGAAGTGCAATGAGACGTCAGCTAGTACCTCAAAGGTTAATCATAACACTAACTGTATTTTTTTCTGTTGTATCAGGCTGAGTATTTCATAATATTATCTATAAAATAATAATACATTTAGTATTGTATATTTCATTAAATCCTGGACAGACTATCTAACTCTTAAATTTTAATTAAAACATTCTTGTAAAAGTAAATAACTAAATACGAAATACATTAGAAACTCCAAAATATACCCTAGACGATTCCTCAAACAAATGACGGTATCTTTTAACATTTAATTTGACAACGTATACCAAAGGCGTTAGTTCTAAATAGGTTATAAGCGTTAGCTACGCAAATACAGAGTAAAGTTACTCTCTTTATTAAAGCTATTGCCGCATAATTTATTTTTGACTCAATATGAACAAACGCGCATCAAGCAATTCTAACCCTTATTTGTAAGCAGTACGTCACATTTTGTTTTGAAAGTCCTAGTGTACAAAGGTAAAGCTCAAGTTTAGGCGGTTTATTAAATTCTGTAAATTTTTAGAGTAATAAAGGGTGTACACGTAAGCCAAGTATGCATTTCTTATGCTAAGTTTTCTTCCCTGGAATTTTTATTAGTTTCATACTAAAATTTCAGAAAGCGTGCTTCTTAAAACTTTCACGAGAATGCTATTAAGCGCACTATATCGTTGTAGGCAAACTGTTTGCGATAGTACTGACATTATGGAGCAGTACAAAGTGACAAAGATTATATTATCGATACTTCTTTTTGATAAAAAAAACGCATTGCTTTCTTGACACTAGTAGCGTATCTATAATAGGTTCGCCGGTTTCCTATTTCTTTGTTTCACAAAAGAGCGTGGGAGAGGCCCAAACTACGTTTTTTCTTCCTTCTTCACATGTCCTTTAAATTTTTTTTAAAGAGGGGCCATGCATCTGATGCCTATCGCAGGTGTCCATGGGCGTAAGTAGTTACTTCCATTTGGATAAAACGTTCGGTAGCAAACATGCTTGAGGAATTTTATTGAAGATTGAAGTGGCAAAGATAGCAGATATTTGGAAGGAGAACAAGACTGCACAAACACTTAAAATAACAACCGATTTACGTTTTCACCACTGAACTACCAATACGTTCGAGCCATAAGTCATCCGCCGAAACGGCAGTTACGTCGAGCGCAGCAGACAAACGGACCTGTTTGCGGCTCGAGCACTAACAAACAACGCACCTATTCCAATTTATGAACCGTTCCGCGGATTATAGTTTTATAAATGATATTTGCTCTCACATCCACGTGCGTTTGGCGTAATGGAACGCGCTTGGTTGAGTTTTATTGTTTTTCTCGCTACATACAAAATACTCATTGCTGCTTTATAACACTGGCTGGCAATTTCTATACCTCTCCGTCCGATTCAAAATTTAAATCCGGTTCTCCTTTTTGCGAAGAAGAATCCTTCTAGTACATACCATTACTCAACAAAACTTTAAGAACAATTTCTGAGGTTTACTCCTCACATTTGAAAGGGACAATTCAGTTTCTCTTATGTAGTGATTGATGGGCCTAATTCGGAATCTCTGATTTAGCTACGTCGCTTTTATAACAATCATTAATTACTCATCAATCAATCAATATTTACTCTAAACACAATTGTGGATACAAAATCCGAAAAATGATTTCTCCTAAATTCGACATCAATAGTCAACCGTATTTTGTTTGCATTTAGTCTACCGACAAAATAAACATGTATCACCGAAAATTAATGTTTGTTTAAGTTCATAATATTTGCTGTGTCTTCATTAACATCGAGTCTAAATTGTTATTTAGACTCGATGTTAATGTTTCGATTGCTGTGATTATTTAAATTAAGTTCATGTTATATTTGAATGCCTTGGTAATCGAGATGTAAGTTCCGATTTCGGTCAGAATCAAAAATAGCAATAGTAATTTACAATAAATCCTTCTTTTAGCAATAAATCGCATATGTCGTACATTAAAGTTTTTGTAAAGTCTTTTATGTTTATTTCTTGTTTTCAATAAAGACGTAGGTATAATTAAGTTATTTTATGAGTGTTTGCGCTTGATCACGTTGAACGCGCGGGCGCGGTGGCGGGCGCGGTCGCGAAATATCAAACTTATGGCGTAGTATGGAAGTGTTCACGTCAAAACGCGCGCGCGGGCTAGTAGCGAGCGCCGCGCCCCCGCGCGTTCAACGTGAACAAGCACTTTATCTGCATAATGTTTAATATTAATATAAATAGTTATACCAAAAATGTGGACTTACCCGGACTGCGAACTATTCGGCAATCCCCGCCTGTCTGTCACCTGAGACAATGAATTCATAGATTTTAATTTTAAATATAGCGTAAGTAAATAAATATTCACAAATAAATAAAATAAACACTAATCTTAATAATGATGAAATAAAAAAAAAATGTTTGGACATTTTTCACTCAGCGCCATTTGGCTTGAGACAAAA
Source organism: Mecyna flavalis (assembly GCA_949319885.1). Lineage (NCBI taxonomy): Eukaryota > Metazoa > Arthropoda > Insecta > Lepidoptera > Crambidae > Mecyna > Mecyna flavalis. The sequence goes on from OX439427.1 coordinate 20,231,130, forward strand.
CAACGCTTGTACTATAATATAATTATAATAGATAATCTAAACATATAATTAAAATTCGGACATTAATAAAAGGCAGTTTTATACTATTCTTAGATTATGAAAATAAAATAAAATTTTGTTATAACGATAAAAACGCGATTGTAAATATTATACGTACCATCTGTATATTTTAATTTTACTTACAAAATCATCGAGTATCTTTGCTCTGTTCTTAATGAAAAAATAAATTAAACACAAGAGATCTTCTTTTCTTTTATTTAAGGGTGAGCTAATTAAAAAGTTTCTTACAATAAGGAAAAATTTAATTAAGCAAAGAAATATAATGATAAATGATGCTTTGTGATTAAAACAGAGCGCTTTAGATAATAAATGCCCAAACTCAGCCCAACGGTGCTATTTTCGAGTGGTCACACTGGTTTTTAATGTTATTTCAGTATCAGCCTGACTTTCCAATTGTAAAACAAACACCTCCATTATAAAAAAAACAAATATTGTTACAAAATTAGTTAACCCTTTCCCCGCCACGCTTTTTTCCGAAAATGGTGCCCATTAACGACCATTAAAAAAAATTCCAAAAAAGTATTAAGTTATACTCAACTCATTCAGGCAAGTAAAAATACGACGTTTCTTGATCCTGTTTTTTTGTCTGATATATCAGTCATTGGCGTGGTGGGCACGAAAATGGTTTGTCTGATATATCAGACATTGGCGTTGAAAGGGTTAAATCACCACGCTTCCCCAATAATGAGGGACGGTGATCAATAAAATTTTATGAATCCAAACAGACTTCTCGTAATGGCTGGTTACACTTTACATCATAAGATGATCTAAAAAAGGTTTTTACTTACACTCATTTTCTATTTATTATGATCTAATATCGATGTTACTTTGCATCCTTGCCATATTCACAGAGATAAAAGAAGGGAACAGTACCTATTACTTTAGATAAACAAGAGACTCCCATAAATAAAGCTCAATAAGTTTTAAGAAAATTTGGTTTTGCAGTACACATAGAAATAAATAATTTTTTTCTGACACGTTCAAAAGTCGCAATAGGAATAAACACTGGGGCGTGGCCAAGCTGCCCGCGGCCCGTTGCGATTAATTGATTTCAGCAGGATTTCAGATTTTCCTTCCTACTTTACGGGCTTAGGACCGTCAAAAATATCTAATAATAATAATGGTTAATTCATAACATAGTTCCACATTTTTCAAATTAAAAAATTAGGTATTTTTGGCGTAGTTAAAAATCTGAAATCATACAATATTAATCAGTTATTTACAAGTTCGTACTTACAAAGTTCACGACTCACGTACTGCGAAGCAAGTGTTCAAAGTGTCCTCCGTTCTGATGAAGGCACAGTCTAGCACGGCGAAGCGAATTTCGCTTTAGTTTTCGCAACACATAAACGTTTTGTCTTACTGTTTCGAAAGCTAAAACAATCCTTTCGCGTAACACGTTCACACACTCTATCTCCTCTGTGTACACCAGTCGTTTCACGTCACTCCAAAAATAATAGTCCATGGGGGTTAAGTCCGGGGATCGTGGTGGCCATGCTACTGGACCTCCACGCCCAATCCACTGTTCACCAAACGTATTACTTAAGAAGTCGCGCACTTGACGTCCGTAATGCGGAGGAGCACCATCCTGCTGGTAGTAAAGGTTTTGGTGTAACGCTAAGGGTACGTCGTCGAGCATTTCGTCTAAGACGTGTCGCAGCAACTCCAAGTACGTCAAGCTGGTGAGATGACCTTGGATAAAATAAGGGCCCAGTAAATACCCGTCGATTATGCCAGCCCACACGTTGAGACTGAATCGGTGTTGGAATGAGTCTCGCTTAATTTTACGAGGATTGTGATCGCGATGAGTCCACCAGTGCTCGTTATGAATGTTAAAAATTCCAACCCTCGTAAATAAGCTCTCATCAGTCCACAAGATGTTGACATGGCGGTTGTCCAGTAGCCAGCGACAAAATGTACTCCGTGAGGCGTTATCTTGAGGGAGCACGTCTTGGACTTTCCGAAAGTGAAACGGATGTTGTTGTTCACTTTTCAGCAATTTCCACACTGTCTTGTTGCTCACACCGAAGTAACGGCCTGCTTCCCGGGTACTGGCACGGGGCTCGCTTACAAAAAACTCGAGAATCGACTCTTGCAATTCGACTGAGAGTCCTACGCTGCCTCGAGCTTGAGCGTGGATAGGGACGTCAAACTGGCGATGGTCTCTGAGTCTCTGCGTGGCAGCAAGCATCACCTGACGCGACGGCCTAGGTCGATTCGGAAACATTTCCACAAACATTAATACCGCTTGACGCAAACTGTTGCCACTTATCGCGTACAAGCGCACCATTTCCACCAATTCGATATTAGAATATGTTTCAGTCATTTTAACACGGTACGCGAATACGGAGCGAGCTAAAGAAATCACGTAGAGTAGTACGTGTCCACAAGCGTTGCGCGTTCGACTGATGATTGAAGCGAGTCGGCCGGCCGGCCGGTCTAACATCAAAGCGGCGCGGGCGGCGGCGGCGGCATTAGAAAGAGAGCGCAATCGCCGCGGCTCGTGCCGATGATTTATGTTATTATTTATTATGAACAGACAAGCACAGTGATGTGTATGCGCTACGATAGTTAGTGGTGTGCGTAACAGATTGTCGATAAAATTAAATAATCAAGATAAAAAATCAAAATTTTAGGTCACTATTTTTTTAATGATTTGAGTTCAGTGTCCGTTATATAGTTACCTCTGTAAATATGGCAAGGATGCAAAGTAACATCGTGTATACTCGTATATTTATTATGCAACAATATTTCTATAATCTAAACTAGTTATTACCATTAAAAATATATACAAAAAGGAACTAAACATAATTATAAATAAAAAATTTGGCCGAGGTCTCCGTCCATGGGAAAAGTACCCAGGACACTAGCAACGTTTCCGCGCTGGATGGCCAGGCAGATACGCTGCCCTAGGTACAGGCCAGCTTTGGGATCGTGAGATGACTCCAGCAATTTTCTGTTGCCAAATACTAATTTGCACGCCTTGATGGTCTAGTGGTTAAAGTACCGGGCCGAGATCTCGGAGTCCTGGGCTCAATTCCCGGGTCGAGCTACGTGTTTGTGACCACCAATCCGCATTTGGCAAGCGTGGTGAAAAATTCTGAGCAATATTTACCCTAAAAAAAGGCACACGTACAAAAATGGTTCGTTAGAAATAATGAATCTAATTAAGCGTTTGTTAACCAAACTACGCATTCCGTAGTCCATAAATTACTGAGTTAGTCATAATATACATAAAGTAAACGGAGGAACTGACGGTAAGAACAAATACCGTTAAACGAAGTTATGGTTTTCAGGTAGAAGCACTACTTCAAATTGAAAGCCATGACTTTGCTTCGTATTTGAGTTGCTTCAGGAAATCGTGAACTATGAAGTTCTAAAATGTGGCAATTTGGATTTGTTTTACTGTCATTGGTCTCGTCAAAAACCATATAAGAACAAATCATTTCATTAACTGTTTTGTTATAATACCAACTATTAAGTGAACCTTCTGAAAATGATTCTGATTTATTTAATATCCCATTCCAGAGCAAAAGTCTCATTGAAATATTATCCTCGTCACAATGATTATATTCTGGCTTAATAACATTTGGTCCTTGTTTGAGCTGTGTTGGAAAATTTTGCCACATATTTTTCCTAACCCAAAAATTGCACCTGGAACTCTTTTTTTTACTAGATCAGTACTATACTAGGTCAGTTGGCAGACAGGCACGCAACCTACCTGATGGCCAGCGGCCACTGCGGTCTATTCCATTGAGGGACGTTTCACCTGGAACTCTAATGTCATTTTACTTAAAATACTAGACCATCTTCTTTTCCGTTTGTCCTGCATTCATGTTTGTCTGAGTCCCATGTGTGAGTTTTGCTGCTAGTATTGTTGTATCATTGCACTATTAGATATACTCGTAGCTACTTATAAATAATATGAGAAAATTGCACCATGATGATTGTATGTATGTGTAAATGTTAATCCACCACCCATTTCGTATTAGTTATTATATTTTTGTTATTATGTACGAGTATAAATTATAATGCACAATCTATATATATATATATGCATAACATGCTAATGTGTATGTACGGACAGGTTTATTATGTTAAGCACACATCTCAGCACACCTAAAGTAAAATTAAACTTATTCTTCTGTAATCCTGCTAGTGTCTTGCACTTAATATTTTGTTTAGTTATACAGTGAGACCATCAGTGTTGAGTTTGCAATGATCAAATTGTACTAAAAAGCGTTTAATGTAACACTTATTGTATACTTGTTTGTGGTCCTAATAATAAATTAAAAAAAAAAAACGAAGCGTTGTACATTAAACCATGTTTCAACACGAAAGTGGAAAGTACATTATGATGATGAAACTTGAAACTATTGATCATGAACCATTAAATCTCGAGGCATACCGCGTCAGTCAGACTGTAGTGCTCCTATGATATGGTTAATCAGGTTTGCGCAGCTGCTGAGCCGCATACTCGATCCGATACACTCGGGCCATGTAGCAAGCGGTGATGTGATGTATTGTGCGGTGATATTATAAGCTACTAGCCTTACGCCCGTGGTTTTACCCGCGCGTAATTTCTTTTTTCAAATATCCCCACGTTTCCAACAACATCCAACAATGAAAGAATTATTGAAATCGGTGGCGGTATCGGTAAAGAGAGAAAATCCTTTAAATGATTTTATGCGGTACATACAAACAATCATCATACAAGAAATAATGACGTGGTAGACTCAGCGACTTAGTGAATGCAGGTTACTAAACTTCTACCACATGCGTGCATAGAAAACAATGTGATAAGACATTTTCACATTATCACAATATGTGTACAGGAACTTAGTGGCCACGCGTAGCGACCATCATCAAGCTGTTGTTAACCCAGCCGCGGTGCTCCGCTCAATTTTCGTGTCGACTGTACAACGTGCGCTCTGATGGGTGCGTCCATTCAGGCTTAGATTACTCGGTACTGGCAACTTCGCCAAAACAAGTCGAGCTCAAAGCTTTGTGCTGTGTTTATGGATGGCACGTGAAAGGTGAATTCATAAGCACATACATGTTTCATGTCAGCTGTTTAAATTGACTTGTGAATGGGGAAGCTTCGTCGGACTTTGTATGCAGTTATTTACATAGGAAGGGTAACAAAGGACCAGTAAACACAAGGCAGGCACGGGCGCGTCTCTTTTGATGTGAAGAAAAAACCGGGAAAATCCGCCTATAATATAGCAAATAAATCTCCCCTAATCTGGTCAATTTCAACATTAAACTAGCTTTATGTATACGTATAAGATTTACGAATCAAATGAGACGTTTAGACATATCGCACACCCGGTAAAAAACTGTCATAACACAAAAACAGGCAAATCTCACCCCTTGCAGTAAAATATAATTTTCCTGCAAAAAGTGAGATTATAAAAATATTATTTTACTGTAAAAAGTGAGACCCGCCTTGCCCCTACGTTATGACAGTTTTTAAGCGGGTGTGCGATTATGTGGTCAATTATTACTATGTAACAAAATGACTCTACCAGATTTGTCGTTTTTATGTTATGACAGTTTTTTACCGGGTTTGCTAATTATCAAGGTTGCATGATGCGCTCCTCACTTTACAACCAAAAGCCTAGTTTTGTGGCTTTCAAAATATTTATGGAATTGGAGAATATTGGTGCCAATTTTCCGATGAGTATGCCTGGACTTTGGCCAATAATGAAGCTTTAATTGGATATTTACAACCAGACACGTTCATGCATCAATTTTCATCTCATTACTCTTTTTTCAGTGTTATTATAATCGATGTTACAACCCATGATGCTTAAGCGACTATCAAAGACACAATCGTGCCAAATTAATTCTTTCGCCAATAATGCTAGTAGTGTCTTAGTTTGGTATTTTTTTACTGCAGGCTGCAGGTCATAAAAATCACAATGTTACTATGATGGGAACTGGTTTATTCTCCAAGCTTTCCAAATGTGGGTTGAATGCCAAAACCATGCTGTTAGTGAGAATACTGGAAGCTCATTCCACCCTTTTCTCTCTTGCACATTCCCCTTCTCCTCCCTCTATACAATCACAGGTGTCACGTCATGATCGTTTGCTTTCCTCTTCACAAAAAAATGATATTCATTCTTGTAACAACTTTAAACGACATCCGCAACCGATTACGATTTAATCATACACACCATTCATACAATCCGTCACGTCAGCGTCACGTGACAATAGATTTCAAATGCCGCCGATTCACAACTGAACGTACCAAATCGTTCACTGAATATGCAAAATTGGTTTTCCCGTTCAATAAATTCATTTGGCTCATTCCGATCAATCATGAAAGGTAATCAGTGCCGCCATTCAATTAGACTTTCGCATAGTTGCTAGTGGTGGATCATCCATCAAAATTAATTGACATGTCAGAGGCAGACGGCCAGTTTGGTGTTTGGTCCGTGTACACCTATTAGGCTGGTTTCGGAGTAACGCAGGCGGCACGCGCGTAGCGTTATACACTGCCGGTTTTCTTTGCAGTTCAAATCGTCGCTATCTTACAACAACAGCAATACTTGCTGATATGCGCGTGTCGGCGCGTGCCAACAGCGTCACTCTGAAACCAGCCTTAGTGTTGGTTTGAGGGCTGCGGTTGTGCATTGGCTAGGAAGAGGCAAGGAAGTGTCGCGTAGGATTCGGGTTTGATCTCCGGGATTAATAAAAATTGTGTTAGTTATTTCGGTCGTTTTAGCCTGGAGCCTGAATGTTTGCCATTGAATCACAAGGTTATATTAACTGGCTTTTTGGGCATACTTACCTATTTTTTTATTAATTGTATTTTATTGCACAAACAAGATTTGGTGGACTGACTATCATAGGTCATTAATTGATCTGATTTGTAACACTGGGTGTGTTATGAATGTAATATAATATAATACCTAAATATAAGAGAAATCCAGACACAACACAATACACAAAAGTTCATCAGATGAATGTTTTATTTGTTAGTTGTATGTTTTATCAATTAAAGTACAGGTTACTACTTTGTAACGTGTGAGGTACGAGAGTATTCCAGAAAGACTCGTTACATTACCGTTGGTTACACTTCTGATCTTATCTCCGAAACACGCCACAAATGCACCGGCAACGTAATTTAAAACTGCATATAAATCTGTTCCGAAACTCTAAGTAGTTCCCCACGCTCCAGATTTTAAAGCAAGCAATCAAAGGGAAAATAATCGTTCGAAAATAGACTTTATGCTGTAAGGTGTAAGGACAGGAAGAGCAGTGTAAACACTAATTAAATGGAAATCCGATACGCATGCGGGAAAAGTTAGGAGTTTAATTCATTACCGGCTGATAAGTTGGGAAGAACGCAAGCCTAGGCTTGCGGTGTAGTTTGTCTAGTAATAAGGGTAAAGTTTTTGGATTTAATAAGGCTTGGATTATAGCGCTAGACTTTAAACTATTTCAGGTAGCAAGCAGCAATACCCGCCACTTGATTAAAAGAGACCACAATAATCACTTAACGATTTAGCAACACTGGTCAACAGCGCAGTTTTTAGATACGTTTCATTTACTACAATATATTTATATCTTCTTCTCTGATTTAAATCTTTATCAAACTAAGAACGGGTATTTACCTAAGTAGGAACTTCGTATGAGAGTGGCAAATTTCCCTTCGTCTATTGCCCATTTAGGATCTGTTACACAAACTTTGATTACTATTAACATTGCACCCGTTTTAGAAGTTATATACGTTACCTGTCACCCATGCCTATAGCTTTGGGAAACGTGTGTTTCCTTATTATTAGACTTTCGCTCACGGCTTCATCCGCTTAATACGTCATAATAGTGACAGTGACTTTGAAATAATAGTGACTAATATTGTGTTTTGTCTGGTTTGTGAGAGTGCCGGAGGCCCAGCCCCCCACTCCACCCCTTAAGGCGCGGTGGGTAGTGAAATGTGTTTTTTTGAAAGCATAGTACCGGACTTCTAAAAAGATTTCCTTCGTTATATTTTAGTATATGTAACTTCAGTCCTTTAACTAAATATATGCAGAACAGAAACACGATTGGTAATACTTTTCTCGATAGTTTTTTATTTTGAAAAAGTGCTTTTTGCTATTTTTAAAAGCAAATATTTGCAAAACTATGCCGAAACTAAGCAATTTAAATGCTGTATTCGATACTTCTCCGTTAAACTGATTGCATGGCCGAATATTATAGCAATACGTTTATTATTTAATTTTTAATTGAATTTTAACTACAAAATAGGCCCCACGCGATTCCTCAGCGCACATCCAATCTCACGTCAGTACGCTTGTGCCCACTGGCAACGTCGGACCTGTGCACGTCGCTCCGGCGCGCTGCACTTTTGACATTTCGTAATTTATATTCCTAATGCTACGGCCACACTATCGCGATAAAGGAAATGAATAGTCCCAGTAATTCGATAATCGGACCACGAGAGCTTTAGAGTTCGAATAATCGAACCAACAGGAAATAAAAAACATAGTGGTCCGATCGATCGGACAAGCCGATCGGACCACGCGGCCTAAGGGTAACTATCGCTATGTATTTAATTTACACTTGTATTTCAAAAAAGACTAATACATTTAATAAAATGTGTGAAAATTTCGGAAAACAAATGAATGTCGGGAAAACAAATGAATAAAATAAAATAATTTATTCTGCAAATAGATTTTAAAAAAATACTTTTGCACGTCAATCTTTTTTTTTCTTTTTTTTTTTTGAATGTCGGGTAAACAAATGGATGTAGGGAAAACATAGTTTATTGATCTAAAATTAAAAAAACAGGTGCAAGCGATTTTCAACCTTATTGACATTTAAAAATTTTGTTGCTTTTTCGCAAACGCTTGTTGACTATCTTTGCTGGTTCATTAAAATCCGTTATTTTGGTAAATGTCGATAAGGTCGAAAATCGCTTGCACCTGTTTTTTTTTTGTTAAACTATTGATCTGAAGTTAAAAAAACAAGTGCAAGCGATTTTCAACCTTATTGACATTCAAAATTTTGTTGCTTTTTCGCAAACGCTTGTTGACTATCTTTGCTGGTTCATTAAAATCCGTTATTTTGGTAAATGTCGATAAGGTCGAAAATCGCTTGCACCTGTTTTTTTTTAATCTATTGATCTGAAGTTAAAAAAACAAGTGTAAGCGATTTTCAACCTTATTGACATTCAAAATTTTGTTGCTTTTTCGCAAACGCTTGTTGACTATCTTTGCTGGTTCATTAAAATCCGTTAATTTGGTGAATGTCGATAAGGTCGAAAATCGCGTTCACCTGTTTTTCTTACTTCAGATCAATAAACATTGTTTTTCCCGAAATTCATTTGTTTTCCCGACATTCATTTGTTTTTCGAAATATTCACACATTTTAATATCAATGTATTGCTCTTTTTTGAAATATGTATGTTTAATGTAAATTAAATACATAATTATGAAGAGCTACTTCAGATATTTGCATTTAATGGTAATTGGACAGCTACTCTTCAAATTGTCGCGTCGTCGCGTCTTGTCGCGCAAAAAAACTCCCGCAAAACGAGTCCGCATTCGTACAGTACTATAGGCATCTACTGGGGTAGGTACCTACCTATCAAAATAACCAGTAGGGGCAGTCGAAACTTTTTAGTTCCGTCTGCCCCTAGTGGGGGCAGACGGAACCTAAATTAGTTTCGCCTGCCCCTACTAGGGGCAGACGGAACTAAAAAGTTTCGACTGCCCCTAATGGTGGCAGATTTGGTAGGGGCAGTCGGGAATAATCCCGAATCAGGAAAAGTGACTCTTGATATTGTTTCTACTAATAATAATTATCTAAAATCTGAGATTCAATTCTTTTGCGCCGGGACTGGGTTTTTTTCTATGGGATTTGGCGGAAACCCTTTTGAAATGGCGACTGAGTGCTCAGTTTGCAAATTATAAAGCTATTGGATTAAGAACCGTGGAGTTAGTCCAGGTCGACTGGCGCGAAATTAAAAATGAGCTGTCTATAGACTATCTATAATTAAAAAAAAAAACATGTTAAGTGGTCAGAAACTGGTGCTGGCCAGCAAACCGGTGTCACTACCCTATATTTTTTTCGTTGTCGAGAAAAAAAATCAAGTTTTCATTGAAAACTTCTAGAAATCTTTTTCATAGAAACTGACATTTGAATAAAAGGTTGTTTTTTTCTCGTTTTCGAAAATAAGATTTCGTACAAGTTGTTCAGAATAATGGTCTGATTACATAGTATTCGGCTTAATATACCCTTTTTGTAACACCTTCTATATACCGAACCGTATCCGATGTATTTTAATACATAAATAAATAAATTAGTATGTAAGTAAATAGTCTATTAACTTAGAAAAATACATTTGAGTGTATAGTGTCCACTATCTAAGTAGGTACTCACCAATAATGTATATGTAAAACTTTATAATATACTCATTTTACTAATTTTATATTATACTTATTACAAATACAGGTTTTTATATAAATTAAATTAAATGTTTTCCGGAAATTCCGAATTAATCCGGAACGATACTTATCAGAATTCATACGAAATGAATTAATAATAAAATTGGACAACATCACATACATTGATCTGACCCCAAAGTAAGTACCTAGCGTAAGCACTGTGTTATGGGTATCAAAAACAAAGAAGGTACCACAAATATATACTTAAATACAAATAAACATCCAGACACAGAACAAAAATAAATGTTCATCACATAGCGATTTGATGTGGCCAAGCACTTCGTCGTAGGTCGTCGAAGATTTCGCGATAGTGTGACCCTAGCATACGGATGGTGTCAGAATAAGAACGCGCGCGGGACGCGCGGGGCCCCCTCGCTTGTTGCGTCTGCTTCACCCCCTCAAATATCAAAACTTGACGTAAAGGAGCGCCTTAAAAGGCCGACAACGCATCAGCGATCCCTCTGGTGTTGCAGATGTACCTTGGACGGCGGTGATTGCTTACCATAAGGCGACTCGCTGACTCGTTTGCCGCCTCTGACAAAAAAAAGGACATTATTCAGAAGGAAATTGATATTTCTCTGGAATTAAAAGTAGCGGCTAGATCCTTTCGCGAAGAGGTATTACTTCCTCTGCAGTTTTAAGAGCTTATATTATAGAGAGTGCTCTGTGGATCTGTTCGTCTTATTCCTGCTACTGGATTTCACCACCATACTTTAACAGACCATAAGTCGCCTTGACACTTGGTTGTTTTCATTTATTTATTGCAATGTATTGTGTATCAAGACAAGCAGATCGTACACCTAGGGTTGCCACCTTTTTTTTCTGCATTTAAAGTACATTGGTTATTAAAGGTAAGAAAAAAAAAGTACACAGTATAAAAATAAAGAACAATTTTTTTTGTAGTACAATATTTGAGGTTAAGTTGCGTTCAGAAATGCTTATGTGGCGCTGGCGAGTGGCGACATTGATTCAACATTAATAATTAAATTTCGTTTAACGAAAAATACTTACGACTTCAATAGAAATCAAATTTTGCAAAATAATGTATTTTCGTGTACTTTATTATTCTTATAAAGTATAGAGTACAATTACCTTAAATAACGTACAATACTTTATTATAAAGTACGGGTGGCAACCCTACGTACACCTGATGGTAAGCGCCAAGTCTGCTCTGAGACAGTTTAGTGCCAAACAGTAACTAAGCAGTTTCACTAGCTTCAGTGCCCTTTCCCCGAAACAGAGAAGTGCTTGACACACTTCTAATTCATAAAATATGCAGGCTTCTCGCAAAAATTGTTGGAATCATAATAAATAAATTCATAGTTCAATATGCCAGATCCTTCTTCCCCATAAATTGGCTAACACTACACATCTTCGTAACTACTGTGTTAAAACGCCTCGTAAGACAAGCGTGCACTCTTCATATGAAACTGAACTAGTAGAAAATAAAATGTTCAATATACACCCCGTTGTGGAATAAGAACACGCGCATGTATACTGAAGCAATTTATTGCTGATTTCCAAGGATATTGCAGATGAGATGGAGTTTGTGTGTGAAAATCTATCTATACTGGTGGATGCAGAAGTGATACTTTCGTAAACGAGTTTCTGTTTATCTATCTTCGAGTTTCATCCTAGATATTTATCTAAATAACAAACAAAAATAAATCTAAGAAACACAAAAATATTTATTTTTGTGTTTAGAACTACAAACATTCAATATAACGTGTGGCAATTGTTTTTCATAATGATTTTATACCACTCACGATGTATTACGCAACCAGGACTTTTTTTAAATGAGAAAAGACTTTTTTAAACGAAAAAATAATCTTCTATTTTTTATGTTGCTTAAGATCGGTAAAGAAAGGTTTAAATGTGAAAGAGTAACAGACATAACGGAGTTACCTATTTTCGCATTTATAATAATTATTATGGATAACCGCCAAAGTAAACTACATTCAACATCCACATCAAAATATTTTGATTTTTTTGCGCGTGAATGAGTTGTTTGCTTAACAATATTTAAAAAGTTAAGATTGGAAACTCTTTTGACTAGATTTCCCATAAATAAACAAATGTACCGTATTTGTAGTACAATCCACAAGTCAAACATACAACAGCTACACAAAATAACCCCGAACACTATGTAATTGAAATCATTCAAACGTCATTACAACAGAACTGAGTTTAACTGCGCTCATTTAAATGGAAGCAAACGTTTTAAAATTTAAATAAATTTTAAATAAATTCGGAAACAACGTCGACACGTACAGCGGAATGCAATTATCGGTTTCCAATCGTTCGACTGCTGCAAGGGAGTATGAAAAACTCGTGGTGATTACTGGCTCCCTTTGGGATTTGTTTTGCGCGGTTATTTATGTACTGGCCCACCGTTGCGGGAAAACGATTTACAGTTTGCCAGCTTTAGAACGATTGAGAACGACTAACTATCGGCTACTTTCTCGCTCAAAAAACGTACAAAAGATTTACATTCCGTGTAAACAAAAGAGATGCAAATATAAATAGTTGATCGCTGACTGTTCACACTGCCGGCGAGGACTCGCTTCACTAGTTTGTCACTGAGTGACAAGAGCTATGACAGATAACACTCGCTCAGCGATACTCGATCAGAACCACAGAATACTCTTTTATTAGCCGAGCTACACAACTATCGGAACTACGCACTCGCTCCTCGCGACTCGCCAACTCGTTTCTACATTGGAGCTCAACTCGCTACTCGTTCATCGTTGCCGGTGGGACAACTGCCTTAATCCTTCGGAAGCATCAGGAGACTTTTTTGTCCCCGTGGTCGTCGGATCCCGATCGCTTTTGTAACGACTTCAAATGGAAGAGCAACTATTAGAATACGTAGACAACCAATATTATACACGTCACGAGTCATGACGTCACCGATAAGAGAAGATCGTTCTCCGAGCTAAGTGTCTGTGCTTGGGGACGTGGCTCAATGTACCGTCTTGGTGTGTTGTATATGTTACCGGCCAAAGCGTTTAGGACAAACTAGTTTAGCCTAGGCCAAACTAGGAAAATACGCACACTCTTGGATAAACTAGTAGGGGGAAATCGACTCGGATGGTTATAGGTTAGAACGCCTTAGTCTTTGTGGTTATTTTTTTTTAACCCTGAAAACCTTTTTATTTTCACTATAATGATATATTTATTAATGACAGGTAAAGTAAAATATAATAATTGTAGCTGAGCGGAGGAGCGAGTTAGACTGTCTAGGTTGAATACTAGTTCAGAGAGGAACTAAAAGACGGTGCAGGGGTCCACGGGTGTAGCGGTCAAGCGAATTCGAGTGAGTGCTTGATCGATGGGACGACTGGTGGCGGTTGAGCCCAAAGGTGGTGACGAATGGTAGTGAATGGTGGCGAATGAGCCCGAAGGTGATGACGCCGCGATGAGCTGGTGGCGCCGCGTCACGTCATTATGTCACAGCGGCAACAGTATGTAATTTATTCTTAATTTCCAATCGCTTTCATCGCAGCAAGAGACTATAAAAACCCCTGTGATTAAATCCCATCGGGATGTTTTCGCGAGATGGGTTATTTATGTACCCACTCAAATACGGTGGCGTGAAAACGATTTACGGTTCCACCGGGTTAATCCGCTGGGCATTGGGCCATTTATGACCCTGCGGACTTTTTAATTTCACCGTACTTAAACGAAGCTCGGATTTATGATCACAAACCCGCATAATAACACCACTCTTGTCATAATTATTACGGCAAGCGTGCTGATTATTGGCACTTTTCCACAGTTGAAAGGCATAATCATAGACTAGACCTTGAGAAACAAACATAAACTAACATTCTTAGATAATTATGTCAGTTCCCATGAGATAACAAAATTAAAAATGGTTTAATTTGTCCCTCTTTTACGTCTTAATGCAAAAAACTGATCACGTGTTTTTAGTAATTTATGGTTTTAAAAAAAAAACATCATAAAGACTTTCTTAAACCCACATAATGGGAGCGCATGTGTAAATACAAAATGCAACAGACTATAAAAACTCCGGTGATTAAATCCTATTGGGATGTTTTCGCGAGATCGGTTATTTATGTACCCACTCGAATACGCTGGCGTGAAAACGATTTACGGTTCCACCGGGTTAATCCGCTCGATATTGGGTCATTTATGACCCTGCGGACTTTTTAATTTCCTGATAAGATTTTTTTTCCTGTATTTATGTCTTACTCTTTTAATTTTTTTTCTAACCTATGCTGTCCCACTGCTGGGCAAAGGTCTTCCCCAAATCTCTCCACACATCTCTGGCTTGAGCCAGAGTTTGCCAGTCCTCGGAAAAGCGGAACAGATCGTCACACCATCGTCTGGGCCTTCCCCTACGCCGCTGTCCATCTTTGGGAGTCCATTCTGTGACGATTTTCGCCCACCTCTCCGAGTTCATTCTGGAAACATGGCCCGCCCAGTCCCATTTTAGCTTGGCAGTTTGCTTGCCAACGTCTGTAATGGAACTCTTTTAATTATTTTTTGCAAAATAAGCATCAGCTATTTAATAAAAAATATCAGTTAAACGGTTTTTCTTGAAAGGCACATTAAGCGTTGCTTTTTATTTAATTAAGATATTTGCGAATGCTGTCTACCGCAAAACAGAGTACGTTTCTTACCGTATCACTTGCCCTCTTACTCTCTAGGAGGCAAATGAATGCTACATAACTTAAACCTAGTTTGTGTATGATAATATTAAAATTTACGCTGTTAATTCCATTCTGCAAGCTTACAAAGAAAATAGCATGAATTTTGGCCACCAAATTACAGAGGTTATTGTACGTGAATGTTGAATAATAATACAGTAGACTGCGCAAATTTTAATTCCCTAAATTGTTTGAACAGACTGCGTCTATTAAATATTTAAAATCATCTTTGTGTAAATAAAGTGCGATGGTCTTTTTGGAACTTATTAAATTTAAGCAACTGCGGCAAATTGTGGGAACTGCGGACTAACAATACAGACCATCTTTTCGGTTAAATCTGCATAGTAATATGAGGTTAATCTTAAGCTACATCAGTTGATAGACTGGTATTAATTCAACATTGGCTACTAATCTCTTAATAAATGGAAGAATACTTAGGCCCTCGCAGGACAGGCTATGCCTAGTGCGGCGGGGTCCGCTGTCTCCATTTTCGTGTTTTTGTTACTTGTGCCTACTTAAGTTTAATTAAGTTCAGTTTTATATTCCTAACCTTGTTTTATCTTGTCCTTCTGTAATATTTGCTATATGGTAAACTTGTAAACTTAAGTAAATAAACGAATTTTTATTTTATTTATAAAATTATATATATAAAAAAATATGACAAACTTCGGGGTTAAGTTAAAAATATATATTTTTTTTTCTAAACAGTCATTATAAATAATTTGGGGAACGCATTGTGTTGGCAGCGGGACGAACCTTTATTTCCTTGCTGCTAACTTCAAATTACATAGTAGGCCATATTTTTGTAGTGGTAGAGCCATGCTGTTTTACAGTATGAATATGCCGGCTCGTCCGGGGAAGTACCACCCTCTCACATAACACCAGCGTGACTAGTATTTGGTTTCGTCTGGTATGTGAGAGTGGCGGAGATCCACACCTCTCCTTAAAAGACTGGCAACGCATCAGCGATCCCTCTGGTGTTGTAGATGTCTGGCTCGCACTGGCTCGTTTGCCGCTCTGACATAAAAAAAAATTGGGCGAATCGGCTACAGTTACTAACCCAAAAAAAGGCGACGCGCGATTAATGCCTCTGTTGGTGAAAGCATCCATAGGTATATCCCTGCACAGTGGTAACATTCAAACCCCTCATGGTGTAAATAAAACATCCATTTGGTTCCAAAAAACCTTAACCATTAAACTCATTAACTTGACGGGGCTTAATCCTAACTAAAGTAAACTTTCAGTTATCTCACCCCGATTTCCTTTCAACTGTATTTACCGATGCGTACAAATAATAAGGAAAACCAAACAGATTAATTATCATCCAAGTTATTTTGTAAGCCGCAACATTTTGATTTCGATTTATTTCGCAGTTAATGCACTCATCGATAAAGCTGTTATAAGCCTTAATTAATACGAACTGAGGTCAATATGTTACTCGTGTAATTCGATATATTTTTGTAAATTAGCGGTTTGCTTTACCGATAATTTTTTTTTTTATTTATCCAATAAGTTATGGTTGATCATTAATTTATTTGCGTAATGTACTTTGTGAATAATGTACAGTCACGTGCAATTCAATTTATACAATACCCTTATGACAATGAGGAAAGCTCTATTTTATATTGAGCTTGTATAATTCCATACATGCATGTAACTTTTTTATTTACGAGGAAGTACTTTTTATTGATTCTAAAAATATATGATTGCTCCTATGTTTTATTTTAATTTTGTGGGACACAGTGCTCTATTAGTTCTGTTTCATGGAGCAGGTCAAAAATTAGTTATGAAAAAGGTCAGACACTAAAAAACATTTTTAAAAATTACCTTCTGCGCAGCTGCAGGCTTAAACAGTATTTTAATAAAACTTACATTTCAATTTACTTAATTCGCTGGATCATTCTCGATAATCTCATTTAAAACGAATATCTCGTAATGGAGTTATAGTACGATGGCGCGGGAGGACGGGGTAACTCTGGATATTCCAATTAGGTGCCATCTCAGCGGCGTCTAGACGTAATTGTGTTACCAATTACTGACAGAGTCTCCGCGAAAATTTCCACTCCCGCACTTTGATCTGAGTAAAAGAATATTTTTAAATTACTTGCAGGATTAAATTGAAAGAAAAATGTTGGTAATTTTGCGTTGGAACATTTTTTTATTGCAATGTGTAACAAGACGAGCAGATCGTACACCTGATGGTAAGCGCCAGTAACTAAGTAGTTACTGTCTGGCACTGCCCTGCGCCCACTACACCGAGACGACCGTTATTGTCTCATTTATACCCAGTAATTTCACTAGCTTCAGTGCCCTTTCCCCGAAACACAGAAGTACTGTTGGTAGTACCCACCTAGACGGCCCAGTACAGGAACCTAACAACTGGTAAACAAATATGTAAATAATTTTTCTAACAACCCATACGTAGGACAAAGTGCTCTATTGAAAACGAATCATCGTCATAACGATATGCACTGGCTTAACCATCATACACCATGTGTGCCAAGTGCAGATTAGTGATCATAAACCCGAGCTTTGTTAAAAAAATCAACACAAAGTTTGGCTAAGAATTCAACCAAAGACCCCGAGATACAGGATTTAAAAAGTCCAGTTATTACACAGGAGCGACTGCCATCTGACCGTGATACAAGGAGAACCTTCTTCTTCTTCTTCAGCCTTTTTCTGCCGCTAGGGTGTAGGCCTCCTTCAGTTTATGCCATTTTTCGCGATCTTGATCAATCTGTATCCACTTTGTTCCCGCCAGTGTTTTGATATCGTCATACCAACGCATCTGTTGTCTTCCTCGTGGGCGTTTCGCGCTCCACGGTCTCCACTACACTACTGCCTTGCACCATGAGCCTTCCTTACGGGCGACATGGCCAGCCCACTCCCACTTCAATTTTGCAACCCGTTTAGTTACATCACTTACTTTACTCTGTGATCTAACCCATTCATTTCTTCAGCGGTTTCTCAGCGTAACTCCTACTAGTTTCCTCTCAATAGCTCTTTGAGCCACCTGGAGTTTGTGTATAAAAGGAGAACCAGACAAGTTAAATCATGGCTACACAGCCATTTGACGATTTCCTCACAATATTTGGACTCAGTTTGAACCATGCTACTCCTACTACGCATGTGAAACAAAGCTCGAAACCATTCGGCCACCAGAGAACATAACAAAAAATGAAAAAGATTTAATAATGTCTTTAAAATACAGTTCGCTGCCTTATAATAAACCAGGCAGCTCAGTAAAAGCAATCCTTCAGAACAGACGCAGTCGCCGCGTGAGATATTGCGGCGAAGGCGTGATGCGAGCAAATTGAATGATAAATATTCAGCGCCTACCGCTGTCACTGGAGGAAAAAACAACGTCTTAACTGGTGTTCTTACTTGGTGTTCTTCTATTAGACTAGGGGTAAGACATTTTCTTTTTAGTTTTTTAATATGTTAGAGACGGCAAACGAGCCACCAGAGGCATCGCTGATGCGTTGCCGGCCTTTAAGAGGGGTCTGGTCCTCCGGCCCTCTCACAAACCAGACGAAACACATTAGTAGTTACTATTATTTCACGCTGATGTTATGTAAGAGGGTGGTACTTCCCCGGACGAGCCGGCCCATTCGTACTGTAAAACAGTATTGTATTTAATTTTACTACTAAATGTGCTATGGCTTCTCCTACTTCTAAATTAAGCTAACTATACAATTTGATAAGTTAACAGCTTAGTTTAATGTTGCCGTAATAGAAATCAGACAAAATAAAAACAAGTTCCGGTAATATTAATGTGGGAGCCAGCACATTTTAATTGTGTGGCAGAACATTGGACGATGGTCCCTGGTTAAGTTTCTATTTCTTTATACTGCGTGTTTTTTTAGTCGTTGTTTTCCCGCAGCAAAACGCTTCATCTTCATTAGTACTATCGATGTATGCATGTATTTTTTTTTTTTTAACTTTTTTTAAAATGGAAAACAAATGTGATTTAATAGTAAATAATAATTTTTATGATAAACGCGAAGGGCAATGACCCCGGCCGGTAACCGTCCGTGACGCAGCCAGTACTATTGGTTCCAGTTTCGTCTATCATAATCGTAAAACTTTTGATCGGACTAAAAAAAGAACTTTATTAATCTATTTTACTACTAAGATAGAATCATTTTACTGCGGGAAAACAACGACTAAAATTCCACGCTGTATAGAAAGAGGCCACTGCGTCCTATTCCTTAGATCTATTTAATTCCATTATGATTTTCCTATTCCACGTATCTAGTAATTACGTCTTGTCCTTAGCCGGTTTAAAAATTTGGTGTATAATTCCTAATAATTCCTCAAAAATTTAACGCTTGAATATATTTTTTAGGAACCCGCTTTGAATTGACAGCCCGCAATTCCAACTAAACTTGCCCATGCCGGAACCACATTCGATTTTAATATAAAATGAGACACACAATTACCCGGAATCCAAAATAGCCCATTCAATTTATTTACCGTGGTGCTCACGGGATTAAAATACGTTATTTGGTGCGGTATAAATTTCTTATAACTGCGTAATGTACAAGGGTACAGTCAGACTAGGAAATGGCACGCGTGTGGAAGTTTGTGTTGACGTTACGGTAGCCGTGTGGACTTTTAACGCGATATTCAGAAAAGAATATTTTTACATAAAAAAGAAGAAATTATGGTGGTTTTTTATTTATTTTTGGTAAAATTTTCGATTTTACCTCACATATACAAATTACATATACATGTTAGGATAATATGGTTTGACGAGAAAATGTTTGTTAATTCTTTAAGTACCGGAAGAAAAACTAAAGTCAGATTATTTATGAATCATCATTATTTTTCGCCAAAACATGAGGTTTGAGAGAAGCTGAACAAGGTCTTAAAACTGCTTAATCGTGAGATTCTATGCTACCCGGTTAAAGTAGATTCCTGCGATCCATGAGATCATCAATACAGCATCTTCTTCTACAAGGTCTAACTAATTATTATTACACATGTACACAACAATGAAAGTGATGAAAAAAAATGGAAAAAGGAAGAAATATTTTTATTTTTAATTTTCAAAAAAAATTAGTTATACGTTGACGACCTAGCATACGTGAAGTCCAATATTATTCGAGACGCAGTGTACCTCCCTGCCCAATCGGCTAATGCCGGGCCTCTGTGAGATCGTTAAAAATCTTTTATGGACCATTGACAATTCAATTAAAGGTCGGTATTGCACCATTTGTCTTCGATATTTATTATTATGTTCTTCGGTGGAAGATAACACTTTCATATTCTATTATTGCGTGTAACTTCGTCTGGGTCATCAAACTTTCTACCATTTCACCGCTTTTTACTTGCTAAATAAAAATTGTATAGAAGACGCTGTGAGGAGTACAGATGGATGCAGAGAAAAATACTTGTTCAATTTTATAAAACTTTATCGTGGAACAGATGCCTAATTTGTTTAAAATTCTTGTATTTACTTGTGTTTAAAATACACAAACTTTGTTTTGAAATTGTTAATGTTTTAAGATTAATAGCTAAATAAACCTGATGGTGAGCGGCCACTGCGCCCTATTCCATTGAGGGACGCTTCACCTGAACCCTTAATGTGCTGCCAAACTGTAGGCTCATCTGATCTTCGAGACTCTGATTTCAAGTGCACTGGCTCCCACATTAATACTGCCGGAACACAGCCAGAGCTGTTATGGCGGCAGATTTCACCTGTGGGGGTGGTAGCTAGGCAGTCGGACTCTGAAAATGCCCTACTACCACCAACCAGACCAAATGCGAGAATCGAACCGGCGACCGGCGGTTTTATACTCGAGCGGCTTCGCCACTGTTCCACGGAGGCGGTCAAAATATACGTTATCTCTCAAGTTATCGAAAGTAGAACTACAAAAAACCACCCCTGATTATGCTGTTAGCTTCTTCTTACAACAACTAATTCTTAAAATCAGTATTTTGCATTTATTCCCCCAGAAGAAAGAATCACAAATTCTAATGTGGCTTTCGTTTATTAATTTACCATCGCTATTTTCACAGGTCTGCGATTTGCATTTTAATGAATCATCGGAAATAATGCGATTAACATACTAAACCCGTAATCTGCCTAAAACAACACACAAATCAGCTTTTTGGTTGTCTAGTTTAACTGGCTCGTTAGAGCTTTTGGTGACCATACTTTGTCATGCCAGGGGTTTTAGGTTTGAGTCCCGATCAGGATAAATGCTAAATGTGAAGAAATGTATTTTATTATTTTGTATTTAAGCACGCAATACTTATTATATTTGGTATTCAATCAAAAGTTAAGTAAGTGACTAAAACTATAATGTAATTAGCAGATCCTAGATCAAAGTAAGTTTGGACTTTTACGAACTTCGAGGATAAAACTGTCAATTGCCACAAGGACTGATGACATCGTTCCCTTTGCCGGGGGGAGGCAAGCGGGGCACGCCTTGTAACCCTGCAGTGTCCCTAATAATAGGCTGATGTAAGGCCCCGAGACGCTTCCGACGTCAATACAGGAGCACGGGGGTGTTAAGGGGTATTCTTGTGAGTCTCACACATGGCTTGTCAACCCAGGCGAGTTATGGTGCGTAATGCATTCCTCTCCACAAAAAACTTGGGTATGGGCTAAGGGACAACCTGGGGAGTTTAGTAAGATTATCATATTTGGTCCAGAATTCGACACACACCCACAGCACTATCATATCTGACAAAATCACATACATTGATCCTAAAGTAATGTTACTAACATTTCAAGACAATAATGAAAGTACCTCATGTCGACAACTCCATGTTGTCGTCACTCGTCTTATTATAAATTTATACAAAATACATCACGATCTCACGGAACGTTGCAGACTGTTCCTAATAGTATAAATAATTTATGCTTTAATGGATAATAAAATATTTAACGTCTAGACTCCGGATTAGTTTGAAAACCACTGACAGGTTTCACTGCGCACTGGTTTCAATAATGAGATTGATTTTAAAACGCTCATTTGTATAATGATATCTCTTCATTTATTTTACACAGGAAAACAGACAGACAGTAAGACAATCAGGCAGTAATTTATCAGGGTCACCTATGTAGTTTCTCGGGTGGCACTCCCTAGTCGCCACCCTGACTTGAGGCCTCTCAAGTCGGGGTACCCGGGGATGGGCTGTGTTTGGTATCTAGTCTGTGAGGGAACAGTTACTAACGATGGAATATCGGTTGCGCTCACTGGACTAATGCACAGTCGGTATTTCCTAAGTGCGCCTCCTTCGCCACCTACAGGCTACAACTGGCCGAATAGACTAAAAAAGAAAAAATAAGAAAAAAGAAGCTTACCGTTTTTTGTTATCGACAACGCCGTGCGTGCTAAGAAAACTTAATTTAATAATTATTGTAAAAACTAATTACAAGTTCGTGAAAACACCGTGTGTTGAAGGACTTATCAGGATCCTGGATATCTATTGGTGTATGGCCAGATCTACGGGAACCTGGTTGCTGCAGAAGAAAGGTGAGTCGTACTCCGATTTTTCTGTTAGCGGTAATTTGTTTCTGAGCGGATTGATACCAAACTTAAAGTTATTAATCTGATATTCTAAAAACCCTATTTTTTAATACAGTCCACACTTACTGCTCTACATTTTGGTCCTTCGAGCCGGATTTTGGTCCTTTTCTTGAGCCGAATTTCATATTTTTCTAAACCATTTTGCTTGTTTCGTAAATTAAGCAATATGGCGGAAGAACTACAAATTAAAAGAAAATCTTTGATCGTAAAAAAAGAATACATGTTTACTAAATTACAAAAGTTATACGATGTTTCCGGTACAATTGATTGTGATGTGGATAAATTGCCAACGTTTTTATTACAATTATCGGAGATTGAAAATGTGCGAGCTAAATTTGAAGCGGTCATATTTGATTTGTATGAATGTGAATTACAATTAAAATCGAACGCAAAGTTAAGTACTAGCGATCTTGACTCTTTTGACGAAATGTACAATGCGTGTCGTTTAATTGCGAATAAATATTCGAAATCTGCTGATTCCGGTAGTAAAGATGTCGCGGTGTCAGTACCCGCTTTGCCAAAATTATCGCTGTTTGAATTCGATGGAAATATCGAGAACTGGGTGACATTTTATGACACTTTTGTTTCTTTAGTACATAATAGGAATTTTTCGGATATAGACAAATTCCATTATTTACTTTCTTGTCTAAAAGGTTCAGCGTTAAATATAGCGAAAAAATTACCTATTACCTCTGCTAATTATCCTTTGATTTGGCAAAGTTTGATTGATAAATATCAAGATAACAGAACGCTTGCATGTAGGTACTTGGATAAAATGTTAAACTTTGCGCCGTTAACCAAGGATACCGTTTCAAATCTTACGCTGTTTATAGAAACATTTGATCATTCGCTAAAGGCAATTCAATCTCTAAATATTAAAAGGTTGGACGACTTATTGTTCTGTCATTTGGCATTGCGTAGGTTAGATCCGTATACGAGATAATTATTTGAGGAAGGTCGAGATCAGAATACAATACCTACTTTTTCTGAGTTAATTAGTTTTGTTAGTAAACAGGTCAAGGTTTTGGAACACACTATGCCAACATCATCGAATATACCGAATACAGCAAAACCTACAAATAATTATTCTTACAAGAATAACAATAGTGCTTACAAGAATAGTAGTAATAATTTTAAAATGTCTTCCTCAAAAACGGTTTTGTCAGCAACACAGACTCCAGTGTCTCATAATAATAATAATACTTATAAGAATTCTCACAATACTATTATCTGTGCGTTTTGCAAACAAAATCATTCGATTTATCGTTGCGATCAATTTCGTAAATTGAACGTTGACGATAGGAAGGACCGTGTTCATTCCTTAAGATTATGCATGAATTGTTTGAAACCGGATCATAGTTATAATAGTTGTAAAAGTAGTATGACTTGTGGTGTGTGCTCCTTGCCGCATCATTATTTACTACACAAAGATAAAAACGCGGAAAGCGCAGCGACCACTCCGTCGGCCGTGCCGAGCGCGAGCGGCTCGCAAGTACAGCGTTCTCCTTCCCAGGCGCACCAGGCGCTATTTACCTCTCATTCTCACTCCGTGAGTGAGTCGTTGTCCAGCCAGCAGGCATTAATGGACTACGAAAACAAACGTGATTATGGGGTGGTGTTAGGCACCACACTCATTCATGTCATTGATAATGATGGACAATATCATAGCTGCCGTGCAGTTATTGACTCTGGAGCTCAGAGCTCATTTATTACAACCGAATGCGCACAGAAATTAGGTTTGCCGCGCAAAAAGTGTCCGTTTACTGTTAACGGTTTAGGCGGTGAATTTATAAAAAACCAAGGTATGGTTACTTGCACATTAAAACCTCTATCGGCCGACGGCCCTAAATTTCATATTGATTTAGTTGTGGTTTCTAAGGTATCCGCGGATATGCCAAATGTTACGCTTCCGAAAAACATATCAGAAGAATATCATTCCTTTCCATTAGCGGATCCTTTCTTTTTTAAACGTTCGCGCATAGATATTTTATTAGGCAACGATATTGTTCAAGATCTTATTTTGGACAAACCGGTTTTGATTAACAGTCAGATTCCTAGTGTAGTTGAGACAGTCTTTGGATACGTCGTTAGTGGAAAATTATATCCGCAATGTAACGACAATAAATCACACAATTTTCATTTAACAGTTTCTTGTAACGACGATCAAGCGTTGGAAAAAACATTACGTAATTTTTGGATAGTCGAGGAGGTGCCGTGCACTCCCCCCTTAAATCCATTAGACGAGTTAGCCGAGAAAATATTCACCGAAAAGCATACGCGTGAATCGAACGGGCAATACGTCGTACCTTTACCGTTTGCGCCCGACCACGCGCCACTAGGTGACTCGCGCGCAATAGCCGAACGCCGCTTGTTATACACGGAGCGTAAGCTTGCACGCACACCTGTATTGCAAAATATGTACAAAGAGTTTATGCGTGAATATGAGGAACTCGATCACATGGAAGTCTACCAGGGTGACACACCTAGTAAATATAAATTATTCCTCACCACAGTATACTCAGACCGAGCAGTAGTACAACTCCGTTGCGTGTTGTATTTGATGCTTCGGCAAATACAAGTAACAAGTAACAACGTCGCGTTAAATGATATTTTATTAACTGGTCCAAAACTGTACTCTGACATAACTTCAATTATTTTAAATTTTCGTCTTTTCGAATACTGTTTAGTCAGTGATGTATGCAAAATGTATCGCGCCATCGGGGTAAACAAGGAAGATCGTTGTTTTCAACACATTCTATATCGGGACTCTCCTGATGAACCGATAAAGATATATGAATTAAAAACCGTAACGTACGGACTTAGTTGTTCTCCTTTTTTGGCGATTCGGACCTTGTTACAATTGGCGAATGACGAGGGGAAACGTTTTCCGCTCGCTGCTGAAGTCCTACGCCAAGCGATTTACATGGATGACATACTGCATTCTTGTATATCATTCGAGGAAGCCTGTACCACACAGGATGAATTAATTGGTATATTTAAATGTGCCAATTTTACTTTAAAAAAGTGGATGAGTAACTCTGAGGAGCTACTTTCAAGAATACCGACCGAGAACAGGGAAAACTCGGTTATATTTTCACAAGATGGTGATCATGATTCCACCATTAAGGTTTTGGGTTTAAAATGGATACCGACATCGGATCACTTTATATTTACAGTTAACAAAACTGATAGCGTATCGACGAAACGCTCTGTACTTAAATTATTAGCATCCATTTATGATCCCGTGGGTTTTATCGCTCCTTGCACATTTGTGGCCAAGTCCATAATGCAAGACTTGTGGAAATTAGGTATTGGTTGGGACGACCAGCTACCTGAGGATGTCAGGTCAGCTTGGCAACATTATATCTCAGAACTACCGCTTTTACATAATATACGAATTGAACGTCATATGTTATTACCGGGCCAAACTGACTGCGAATTAGTCGGGTTTTGTGACGCCTCATCTCGTGGCTACGCAGCCTGCGTATATGTCATAAGCCGCGATAAGGATCAATCTAAGGTTCGCCTCGTGACCTCTAAATCCAAGGTCGCGCCAGTAAAACCGGTAACCATCCCTCGCTTAGAATTGATGAGTGCTGTTTTATTGAGTAAATTGATCCGATCTGCCTGCGATACTTTGAAACGCGTTCACATTACAAAAATAACAGCATTATCCGATGCAAGAATAGTATTAGCATGGCTTAATACGGAACCTTACAAACTAAAAACATTTGTGAGTCACCGTGTGACCCAAATAACAGAAGTTTTACCTCCACATTACTGGCGTCATATTAGTAGTGAATTAAACTTAGCAGATGTATGTTCACGGGGAGCGTATCCCTCGCAATTGGTCAACGACTGCCAACAGTGGTTGATGGGAGCAGACTGGATGTACCAAGATTTTAATCTCTGGCCTATTTCGACTATCGAAAAGGAAAATAATATTGATGTCCCTGAATTAAAAACCTCAGTAAATTTACTGGTAAACAATGATTGTTCTACTTTAAACGTGGAAACCAAAAGGGAATTTTGTGAGAGGATATTCTCACGATTCTCCTCGTTCAAAAAACTACAACGATCTTTCGCTTGGTTGCTTAGACTAAAACGTCCTAGAAACGATCCTGTACTTAGTTCGAAGTTCTTGACAACTGATGAACTAAATGTTGCTTTGAATACTCTTATAAAATTGGTACAGGATGCGTATTATGAACCGGAGATTAAATTACTTAAAAATAAAAAAATTGTTCCTTCTTTGAGAAAGTTATCTCCTTTTATTGACTCCCAGGGATTCCTCAGGGTAGGGGGTCGCATTCAGAAATCTGAACTTCCGTATAATACAAAGCACCCACGGCTTTTACCAAAAGATAGTCGATTTACCAAATTATTTATAGAATATTTACATAAAAAATATTTACATGTTGGTCCGCGTACTTTGCAAAGTATAATCAACGAGAACTATTGGATTACATCTGCTCGTAGCACTATTCGATCCATTTTATCGAAATGTAAAACATGTTTTAAACATAAACCCTGTTTACTACAACCTGAGATGGCCCCACTGCCAGAAACGAGATTAATGCCCAATAAGGTATTCACTCACGTAGGAGTGGACCTCGGTGGTCCATTTCTCATTAAGGAGAGTTTAAAGCGCAATGCTAAAATCTTTAAGGCTTACTTAGCATTATTTGTTTGTTTCTCCACAAAAGCCGTGCACTTAGAGGTGTTATCATCCCTATCAGCAGATTGCTTTCTTGCCTGTTTAGATAGGTTTGTAGCTCGCCGAGGTCTCTGTTCCGCACTATACTCGGACTGCGGTACAAATTTTATAGCTACTAGTAAACATCTTTCCGAAGTACAGAGTTTTTTACGGGATAATCAGGAAAGAATTACCAATGGGTGTTCTGAACGGCAGGTTGTGTGGAAATTTAATGTTCCTAGTGCTCCACATATGGGTGGACTCTGGGAAGCTGGCATTAAGTCAGCGAAATATCTTTTAGTAAGATGTGTAGGAGAAAAGTCTTTAACGTTTGAAGAACTTTATACTGTTTTTTGTAAGGCAGAGGCCATTTTAAACTCGCGACCTTTGTGTCCGTTACCCGCCTCCGATAATCCCAACGACTTCAACGTATTAACGGCTGGACATTTTTTGATTGGCAAAAGTTTAGTTGCGTTGCCGGAGCTTGACGTTCAAGATATAGAAGTAAATAGACTATCACGTTGGCAATATATTCAAAGGTGCTCTCAGTTGTTTTGGAAACGATGGAATCGCGAATATTTAAATACCTTACAGCAACGTGCAAAATGGTTTACTACTTCAGCCAATATAAAGGTTGGTGATTTAGTATTAATAAAAACAGACAATGTGCCGTCTTGTAAATGGCCTTTAGGTAAAATAGAAATGTTACATCCGGGCTCTGATGGAGTAGTACGCTGCGTGACACTCCGCACTGAGAAAAGTGTATTGCAGAGACCTGTTCACAAACTCAGTCCATTACCCTATAGTAATTAATTTAATTTATGTCAAAGTCACATTTCTTAGGTTAGATTTTAACGAATAGGTTTTTAAATTTAATTTTCGTATACTAGATATTTCTGGAGTTTCCTCCTTTATTATTTTCTATTTATTTCCGTAGAAACCATCATTATGGTTTCGGTAGGGGGTGTGTTTGGTATCTAGTCTGTGAGGGAACAGTTACTAACGATGGAATATCGGTTGCGCTCACTGGACTAATGCACAGTCGGTATTTCCTAAGTGCGCCTCCTTCGCCACCTACAGGCTACAACTGGCCGAATAGACTAAAAAAGAAAAAATAAGAAAAAAGAAGCTTACCGTTTTTTGTTATCGACAACGCCGTGCGTGCTAAGAAAACTTAATTTAATAATTATTGTAAAAACTAATTACAAGTTCGTGAAAACACCGTGTGTTGAAGGACTTATCAGGATCCTGGATATCTATTGGTGTATGGCCAGATCTACGGGAACCTGGTTGCTGCAGAAGAAAGGTGAGTCGTACTCCGATTTTTCTGTTAGCGGTAATTTGTTTCTGAGCGGATTGATACCAAACTTAAAGTTATTAATCTGATATTCTAAAAACCCTATTTTTTAATACAGTCCACACTTACTGCTCTACAGGCTGGTCAATAGCCACAAGGCTGGCACCGGCTCGTCCCAATCGAATGTGAAGGGGAAACCGGGGTAGTTTAGTGGGTAGTGGACGCTTCAGTCCATAGTCCCACACACATCCGCGGGTCTAGCTAGCCTGCGGTTATGGTGCATAAACGCATTCTCCTCCGAGAGAAAAATCCGAGAGTAATTTATTACTAATCCATGTACTCAATAGTACCTAAACACCATACTTTTAATAGATTTGTTTATTTACGCTATTACGATTCATCATAGTATGTCATTTTGCCTTTAAAATGTTTACGTGAAACATTTCTTCTTTGGGTATATAATTAACTTTTGATGCACACCAATGATTGAACTCTCAACACACGACCTTACCGGCTTTTTTCAACCATCACACCGAAGTCGTTTCCTGTGAAACACAACCCAATATTGCATCGAAAGAAATATCTATACTAATATTATAAACAGGAAAGATTTGTTTGTTTGTATTGAATAGGCTCCGAAACTACTAAGCCGATTTGAATACATAATTCTTTCACTGTTGGAAAGCTACACTATCCCCGGGTGAGATAGGGTACTTTTGATCCCGGAAATGTGGGGGAAAGAGGGGGATATTTGAAAAAAGAAATTACGCGCGGGTAAAACCGCGGCCGGAAGGCTAGTGACTAATATTACTGAAGTTACAGATATAAATTTATCTCTATTCCCTTAAATGTATCATTTGTCCCTTGTTTCCTTGTAACATGACAAACTTTGTGTCCCTAAAGGTCCCATGGTCCCCATAAAGTGCAATTCTACCATAATGGCGGTTGTAAGAACTCAGGGATAGGGTGAGACCATCAAAATAATAAATAAGGGAATTTTGGGACACTCTAATTGGGTATATTGCGCTTAGCACACTAATGTTAGCTTTAACGACTGGCTCGGAGTCTTGGGTGTAGTATTAAGTATAACATTAATGTTGTTCTTTAGTGTACAAAGGATTAAGTTGTTAAGATGTCTGGCGTGTTTTGCTAAAAAAACAGACAAAAGCGCGAGTTGGTTTTGCCCACAGAGGGTTCCTTACAAAAATGTTTTGAAATAGGACAGGAAGAAACGAATTTATTAGCTAACTCAAGCTTGTGTATCTACACAGATACACTCAAGAAGTGTATGTATGTACTTATAGGTACAGACATAATAACAAGTTTAACTACAAAAAATGTTTAGTTATGTTACAAGCCAATTTCCACAGTTTAAGGTAAGTTCTCTATCAATTATGATGCCTCAAAAAGTGTCGAACTAAACGTTTTTGTTGTATTACCTTTTTTTTACGGTAATTAGGTAAGATATTTAATTTTTTCATAGATTTTTCAACTCGCTGTTTCCATGATCCCACAATTCATTCATCATAAATGGAAAGACGGGCAACTAAGTAATCCTATAAAGTTTTCATTTCTTAATCCTTTCAATGTACGAAACCCTGAAAATTACGTAGTTTTACACGGAGCGGTGTGGGAATTTCCTTCGTCGCGACCTCGCATCAAAATAGACCATTTGGTGTTTACTACTGCAATTCTAGGACTTCCACACGACTTGCACTAGTATGTTTTGTTCAATTGTAAGTCTCATTGTTGCTATGTAACAATTTATTTGTTTTGCATTGAATATTTGGTTTTACCTTATTTTTATTATTGTTTGTTGATAGTCAACAATCTGTATTAATTACTCTCAAAGAAATAATATTCTAATATTGCTACATTAAACTGCGTAATAACTATTTTGGCAGTGGCT
This sequence comes from Mecyna flavalis, assembly GCA_949319885.1. Taxonomy (NCBI): domain Eukaryota; kingdom Metazoa; phylum Arthropoda; class Insecta; order Lepidoptera; family Crambidae; genus Mecyna; species Mecyna flavalis. The sequence continues at coordinate 20,261,766 of OX439427.1, forward strand.
TTAAATGATTTTTTTTTATAAAAAACACGTTACTATACCGTTACCGTATCAAGAAAATAACAAGTTAACAACTTGGTCTGTATTTGTTATAATTACTCGCACAATTTTCGTTATCATTAAAGGAAGCTGATATGACTAACTGTCGTTTCGGACACATTTTATTCGGACACAGTGTCCGAATTGACACTTTTTAATTTTAACATTTTTTCACTGTCGATTCGGACACCGCGATATAAATAGCTGTTTTGTACAGTCAGATAAAAAATCTTCCTAAGATTTCTTTACGTTTATAAAAATAAAGTCTCAACGAAGCCTTCTACACGAAGCTATCGGTAGTGTTTCTAAAGATGACTGGGTCAAATGTGTGATGCATGCAGAGGAATTACAGGATCAGGATTTAGCCAAGGCAATTTTAAAAGATCAGAGAATACAGCCTCTGGTAATAAATTTGCTCGAAGATGACAGCGCTCCTCACCCGTGGTACAACTGCGATGTCCAACTAGTTGTACCACGGGGAAGTAAAGTTACCCATGGTTCAACTGGTTGTTCTATGGGGAAAAATCTTTACCAATAGTTCAACTCGAGTGAGTTGTTCTTTCCTTGGTCCAACTAGTTGTACCTACTACTGGGAATCGCTCCCGACCCGTGGTCCAACTGCTGAAATAAAGTTACCCATGGTTCAACTGGTTGTTCTATGATTGTTGTGGTTGTCCCCCTTTAATCCTTGATTCAGAATACTCAGCAAAGGGTACCAGGACAACATGATCTTAGTGGAGTTATAAAATGCGCTCCCGACCCGTGGTCCAACTGCGATGTTCAACTGGTTGTACTACGGGGAAGTAAAGTTACCCATGGTTAAACTGTTTGTTCTATGATTGTTGTGGTTGTCCCCCTTTAATCCTTGATTTAGAATTCTCCGCAAAGGGTACCAGGGCAACATGACCTTAGTAGAGTTATTTAAAAAGTTTACGTTATCCAGAAAAGTTATGTTTGATGAAAGAAGATTGCATTTGTCCGCCATTCCTTAATAGATTTTCAGACACGCATTAGTTCAAAAAAATCCACTTTGCTGAGAATTCTGAATCAAGGGTGAGTTGTTTTTTCCTTGGTCCAACTCCCTGTAATACATATCATGTATATCAGGGAGATGGATCATGGGGACGCACAACAATCATAGAACAACCAGTTGAACTATGGGTAACTTTACTTCCCCGTGGTACAACCAGTTGGACATCGCAGTTGTACCACGGGTCAGGAGCGGTGTCATCTTCGTGTAAATTTATTACCAGAGACTGTATTCTCTTATCTTTTAAAATTGCCTTTGCTAGATCCTGATCCTGTAATTCCTCTGCATGCCTCACACATTTGACCCAGTCATCTTTAGAAACATTACCGATAGCTTCGTGTAGAAGGCTTCGTTGAGACTTTATTTTTATAATGAAAAGAAATCGTAGAAAGATTTTTTATCTGACTGTACAAAACAGCTATTTATATCGCGGTGTCCGAATCGACAGTAAAAAAATATTAAAATTAAAAAGTGTCAATTCGGACACTGTGTCCGAATAAAATGTGTCCGAAACGACAGTTAGTCGCTGATATCAGGCAATTAGTTTAAGCAAGCGTAACGGGATATAAAAGGGTTATTTAAAGTTAATTTACGAGCCTCTATCCCTTCCAATGGGAGAGGGAGCCAATTAGGAAGTCAGCTATAAGCAGCTACAAATGTTTATAGCGGTAAAAGATTAGCGATCAAGGATTTCGAGTGCTTACTGTCCTTCGACTGTTTTAAAGCCAAATGTACAATTAGAAAGTATTATCAGATTCAAATGCTATTAGGATAATACATTTGGGAATTGAGCGACAAATGACGTCAACTGCGCTTGTCCGTAATATTAGCAACGCATTATTTTGTCAGTGTGTGTGTCAGTTATCTCTCCAAAAGGTATTCTCCTAATAGCATTTGAACCAGATTGTAAAATTAAATAGGAATAGTAAACATAAAGTTGATCCAACATTTTCGTAACAAACTACGTATTTAGTTTACTTATATACTTATAAACTCACCGGCAATAAAACCTGGCCACTGAGCTTTTTTCATACAAACGTGGTCACTTTAGCGTCTCATAGATAGAAAACTATTTGCAGCTGTGCAATGATTATTACGTCAATGAAGAGGCCAAACGCCCAATTGTCGAATCACAGTTTTAAAAATGGCCAAAAACTGCTCAATTTTCTCAAAAAGGAAAAACAATAAACCGAACTCAACGCTCCATACATCGTAACATGAAGTTTGACTTGACTTGTTTTTCCTTTTTGAGAATAGTTAACGATTTGTGGCAATTTTTGAAACTGTAATATTTTTTTGAAAAAAGGCAAATCTGTTGAGTTTCTTGCGGCACTTCTTTCCTCAACAGGCCATTGACGTCGAAGTGCTGGTAGGGTAAAAAAAGATTGACGTGTAAAAGTATTTTTTAAAAATCTATTTGCAGAATAAATTTATTTTATTTTATTTATTTTATTTTATCTATACGAGACACGACAGAAAACTCATTCGAATACAGTTTGGGCTTGTAATTAACAATCCCTATTTGTTCAAGTGCAGTTACAGTGTTAAGAAGTGTGCCCAGTATAGAGCCCTGAAGTGGGATATGAAATAGGCCATCAGCTCTTTGCTTTGTTACAGATTTAGCATCTCGTTTATGAGTATTAGCACAAAAATTTAATAAAACATATTTCAAAATATAATGCTTTAAATTTACAGTAAATATCTTTTTAATTAACACGAAATATCAAACAGCAAATGACAGCATTTCTGACATTCCGTAACAAAAGCAACACATCACCCCTTTAAATGAAAATGAAATGTAAAGGAATTTCTGACATATTTTAATTTAAAGCTCGCTCATGCATCTGATAAAACAAAATATTGACTTTACATGCTGTCTTTGTGTAGGCGCAATTATATTCGTATCGTTATCGTTGGTAAAACTGAAAGGCAAACGGCGCGTGTCGGGCTTTTCAGCGCTGAAACGAAGCGAGGCTCATTATTCCAGCCTTTGGAAAAACAACGCATCCATACACACACGCGTCTCTCTATAAATGGCGTAGAGTAATTAGGTTACAGAGAGTTACTAAGTAGTGTGATCTTTGCAACTAATGTATTTAAGCAAGTTTTAGTACCCAGATAAATAACAAATTTTGACACAGTTTTTAATGCAACAAAAGCCATGTCTATACCTTATTGATACTGTAGCGAAATCCAACTTGACTTACGAATGCGAATTAGTATATTATCCTGAATCGCGCAAGCAAAGTAATTGTCGCCACATCAAACATTCTATATTAGACCTTGGTCCCCGAGCACAGTCGATATAGCTCGAGGGAAGATTTTCCATTAATCTGATACGATATGAACGATATGTACATACATGGTAATCTTGTGCTACACCTTCTAATTGCATGCTGTTAATTACCAAGATAATTTTCAATTTAGAAAGGTAAGGTAACAGAAAAATAACATTTTTACAACTGTAACTCTGTAACCTTTCTGAATTCCATTACTCTGTGGCATCGTTAATTAAAATTCATGTGGAGTGTAACAATTTTATAGTGTGAGCTGGAAAGGCTTTGTTTTTAACGATCTTATATCCAAGAAGACAATCTGAATAAAACATCAGCTTCAACCTTGCATGCTCAAGCGAAAGAGATGAAATCAGATTAAGCTCTCTCTCTTTAATTAAAAAGAAAGATACATTGTTCTACTAGTTCTGTTTTTTCGAAAGCGTAATTAATGTTTCATGAATCTACTGCTTTATTAATAAAGCGGAATTTAATTTTGCTACAGAATGAATAATGAAATTATTTTTGGGAAGAACTATGTGAATGATATTGAAGTGAATAGAGTCGTATTTAACAGCTGATACAATCTGGTGAATTTAAAAATGAAACTATTGAGCCTGTATGTATTGATTCCATATTTTTTTTAGTTGGTGATGAAATCATTTAATTTTTAATATCTGTGCTAACCAGAAGCATACAAATACATATTGTAATATCTGACATTATAATGCAATTTCCGATTCTATTAAGGCTATATGCATAAGCGAACTTTTTGAGTATCGGAGAACAACAAACAACTCAGATATTGGAGCATTTAATTTCATGTATGTAGCTTCTATATTGCTGAAATCATTGAATAGAATTTTCTAATCTTCATGAGCTAATCAAACTTGTGCATTAATAAACCCTTTAACTGGTAGTAACGAAGTAGTGGCCACCATTATAAAACCTCATTTAATTGTAATACAGGCAATGTTTAGCAATATTTTTTTATTGATTTTCAATGAAAATTTTCAACTCTTTTCATAATCATAGTTATATTGTAAGTGCTAATGTCTGATTTCACGCAAAAACTACTGAAAGAGTTTATATGCAACTTTACAGCTCCAAATAAGCTACAACTTATATTCAGACAAAGCCGCCGGCAGAAGCCAGTCTACAATAAATGTTCCATCTCATTTCCGTATCGTCAGATCATTTGTATTTTGACGAAAACGGAATACACGTTCACGCCTTACTTTCCTTTTTTAAATAATATAAGTCTCCCTGTGGAGCCGTCAGCGCAACTCTCATGAATAAATCATAAATACCTACTAGGAGAAGTCAAAACATAATACAAGACTCCAGGCAAGAAATGCTCTTTCGTTGAACGGGAAGTAAATGCGTAGATGTTCTTGCGACAAATTTAGTTATACGAAGAGGCTTCCGTATTTTTTTTTATTGTACCTAATGTGTAACAAGACGAGCAGATCGTACACCTGATGGTAAGCGCCACGTCTGCCTTTAGACAGTTCAGTGCCGAACAGTAACTAAGCAGTTACTGTATGGCACCGCCCTGCGCCTGCTACACCGAGACGACAGATATTAGGACTCATTATACTCAGTAATTTTACTAAAACGCTTCCGTGGATCTGCTTTTTGTCGCATACTATAAATGAGTTTTGCTGGATAAAACTTAGGTTTTAGTTTTCGTGATGGGTTGGTCAATAGCCACGGCTGGCACCGGCTCGTGACGCGTCCCTATCGAGTGTAAAGGGGAAACCGGGAGTGTTTTCTGGGTAGGAGACGCTTAAGTCTCGAGTCCTACACACGACCGCAGGTCTAGCTAGCCTGCGGTGGTACATAAACGCATTCTCCTCCAAAAAATATATTATGGTAAAACCATTTCTTACTTTAAGTATGTAGACAGATCCATGGCTTAGTGATAAGTTTTTGTAGACACTTTAGTCTCACCCAATTATGATTTTGGAAATTGAAAGACACAATACAATTTATTGTAGGGGCATAATAAAATATATATGGGTGATGCTTGCTGATAAAGTGAGCTACGTGTTTTCCTGCCAAATGGAAGCTCTAAAAACAATGAAACATCTTCTAAACAAAATACAAGTATATCCAAACAATATAATACATACATAGCAAGCAAACACTGCGAACAGGTAGACGACAAATGTGTTATACAGCACTTTTACGATTAAATATAAAAACGTAGTAAAATCTGACATGTGTCATACTTTATAGGAGCGTAAACGTTACATTGGACGCTGTAGAGTGGAATGAAACATTACTGTATTGTCAACAACAGTAACTCTTGTGGCGAATGAAGAAATTTCATTTTATATCGAGTTGTAATTTCTTAGGTAATCTAGTGAAGAGTTAATCGATGAGAAAGTATAAAGAGGAAAGATTTTGATTGTTTGTGTGTTTGTATTGAATAGGCTCCGAAACTACTGAACCGATTTGAATAATTTTCACTGTTGGAAAGCTACACTATCCCCGGTGTACATAGGGTACTTTTTATCCCGGAAATGTGAGGGGAAATTACGCGCGGGTGAAACCGTGGGCGGAAGGCTAGTATATGAAATAAATTGCGAGGAAATACTAAAGTAAGTGATACGAAGTGCACTGGGTCAGCTATTTTCGAATTAAGGTATTGAATATCAAAGCGGCCTTTATAATCGCAGTTCATTGAGCAATGCGTTCTATTGAAGTTCCACTCAATACAATTGGCTGTAGTGGCTATTTGCCAACTGTAGTACCATAAAAATTGTTTTTGAATATAAAAACTAACTCAATTGAGACCTCTTGGTTAAAAAATATACTGGATGACTTTTTTACCGTCAGTAATCATGCTATCGTCACCTATAATCATTTACCTATCTCACACGCATATTTTCCTGACGGTAAAAGAACATCCAGTAGATAGGTATTAGGTACTTTTCTTTTATAGGAAAAAAATTTAAACGGACTTTTTGGTTATCCATGAGATTGTATCATGCGTTAAAAAGAACATCCTCTGTGCATTATATTAAACATTTAGAAAAAATGCACCAAATTCGATTAGACTACCCACTAAACTCCCCCAGTTTCTTTTTCCACCCGATTGAGACAAGCTGGTTCCAGGCTTATGGCTATTAACCTCTTAACCAGATCTCGCTAGCCTATGGTAGGGTTTAATGCATTTTTCTTCTTCAAAAAAAAAAGAAAAGATTCGTACATTATTTTTTGCCAGCAACATATAAAAATGCCACTGCTTACCCTCAGGCTGTACTCGTAGTTCGTAGGCACTTCACTTCATTCCCTGTTCTGTTCTTAAGCGTAACCATAGCAACCGTCAGTTGAATATTCAGAGATATCAAGGCACAGTTTGCGAAGAATTAACCGAGCATCAAAGGCAAACGTTAAACATGAAATGAATAAAAGATAACCGACTGTGGTGATTAGGGAAAATGCGAATGTTTACTTGTCTAGGTTTTTGTTTAAATAGATGTACGTGAAATGTATTTAATGTTTCCTAAAAGAGGAATCTTATTTTAGTTAATGGTGGCTACGTTATTAATAAATTATTTAGGCAAGAACTTAAGATTTTAATACTATGTTGGCTCAAATGCATAATGGCAATGACAAAATGCCAATGTTGGGTCAGCCTTTGATCAGGCAGAATAAGCGTTATTACGAAAAAAACATCCTAAAGCATGGGTTTCTTAAAACGAGGTGTGAAGAAGCACCGTGCAGGCCGTACGGCGGTGCCAACGGATAGAACGAAGGTGTTGCGTCCGTTGTCAGTTTGGGCTCCTGTTTTACTTACCATCACGTTAAGTAGAACCATGGCATTAAGCTACTATAAAATAGACACTATATTTTAAATACTGTTATGATGATAATCTGATCCAAAAGAGGAATCATATTTATGACTTTTATATTATTTAAAGATGGCGCTGTGTAAAAACACTATCTAAATATATTTTTTACACAGCGCCATCTAGCCCTAAACTAAGCATAAGCTTGTGCAATGGGTGCCAGACAACGTTTGTACGGTCAACAGCACATCACGGTAAACACTTGCAGTTCGATAATAGCACTTATGCCCCCGACATAAGAGTGGTACAAAGTCCAAAGTGTTACGTCTGACGTGCTTTTGACTGTACCGTTGTTGTGCACAAGTGTCTGTACCGTGCGGGGATTTAACCCGCGACCTTGGTGTAATAGCCAACTTCTCGACTATTACACCAAATGGCTAGTCATTGGCACTGGTATAAGAAGCAGAACAAACGTTACACTAAATAGATAGGTTTCGTATTCCGGCTCAATTACTTAGAACAGTGTATTCAACCACAAAGGTGCAGGCATCGAGCTCATTCGGTCTGTCAAGCACACGCAATCGGTTTGCAATGCCGCAAACAACCGAACTAAACGGAATTGCCGACGATTGAACGCTGGGTAAACTAATGGAGCGGGAACTACCATTGTTTTGCGACAGTTTGACTTAGAAGACCACAAGTTGGCCTATTACGAAGTATCAGCTTATTTATTCATTAGATTCGACTAACAAGTTTGAAGTATCAGCGTGTGACTGAACACCTAAGACTTTTATTCATTTATTCATAAGGTTCAAAGATTAGAGGAGGTAATAGTGTGTACGCACATTGAACGGTGATTCCAAGCTAATTATCCCTTGAATGGGATTAGCCGTAGTGGCCACATACAATCAGGTGGAATGAAAACCTCAAGTCCTAAAGTGAAATGTCCTATTGAAGTAAGTTATTAAACAACGTATTTATCCGTTCTCAAGATTTAATAGAAAAAGTTTTTCTTATTTTTGACTAGCTTTCCGCCCGCGATTTCACAAGCGCGTAATTTCTTTTTTCAAATATCCCGCGGATGAGACTTTTCCCGTAGGAATTTTATAGCCTTTTTCCTAATCCGGGTTATAAGCTATACGTGTGCCGGGTGCCCATCTAAATCCGTTTTGCCGTTTAGGCGTGATTGAGAAACAAACATTCAAACATCCAAACATACAGATTTCCGCATTTATAATATTAGTAGGACTAGATAAAACGGCACAGATTAATTTGACTAAGCGCTTGCCAGAGTATGAAGACTTCTAAGACCAACCAAAAATTACAAAATTATAGAAGCGCTAATAACTAGAACACCTTCTGAAGAAATGTAAAGAGGCATCTCCTGGACTCGTAGGACTATACTATAATTCTTTGAGATCACATCATGTCATAACAGTATGGGTTCAAGTGAGACTAGTAGAATAAATGTCTTGAAGTCAGATACTGTAAAATAATCCGTTAACTTTGATAGATTTCATTTCTTACAGCCACATTATCTTGTGGGCGATAAAACTGGCAGCCATAATCCTTAACTTCAATTATGGATACGAAATGATACCTTAAACACCCAGTCCTAGCTAATCACCACGATATCAGACGTTTAAGAACATAATAAACACGGACCAAGAAATTGGGTCACTTTGTATTTAAATACACTGGAGTTCATCTCGAAATATACACAGCTAAGATGGCAACAGTGGAGCGACATTTTATTGCGAGTTTTACGACCAAACCCATTAAAATGATGTTTCTCACAATTTCATCCGAGAAAGCGCTTTATATCACATACTAAACGTTTCGAGCGCTTTTTTCGCTGTAAAGGGAAAATGAAGAAATTAAAGGCTCTCGCGGCAGTAAATTTTTCCGTCTTCACGCTTAGTGTGTCTCTGTTTAGGCCGTTTGAATCATTTTGAAATATACGCCTCATTTTGTTTGGCGAGAGAAACGTCAAGGGGGGACGTAAACAATATATTTTACACTAGCTTTCACTTTCGTCTTTGTCTTCGTGAGTAATGTGTTTTTGGGTATAAAGGGAATTATGTAGACCATTCGTGAGAGCAGATTTAACGTGTAACCTTAAGTGATACAAATACGGACTAAGTGTACTTGGATGTAGACGTAACTTGGATGTCGGTTGGGGTGATTCGTAAATCAAATAATTTTCTAAAAACCTTTTGCTTGTATTCTTATACATTTTTATGTAAGTATAAAAGTCTCTGTCCCATTCCAGGAAAACGGCCTTTAATGAAATCAAGTCATTATAACAGTGATGTTGCTCAGACTCATAAATACCTCTGAAACGAGAAATTGTTGATCAAGCACCCTTTTTAATGCAATTTTGAAAGGTGCAATCATGAAATTAAAACGATAAAGTTCAGCAGACTTATTAAGCTGAAGAAGCTAAGAACAGATATTCGATCAATTGTAATGGTTGAGAAGTCTACTATCATTTTAAGAGGCCGCTGGTTCGAAATCCACACGGTATGTACAAACTTAGTGTGCATTTACAAAAAATAAGTATATAGATAATGTTTATGCGTTGTCTGGCACCCACTATAGCATAGCTTAGTTTGGTGCTCCAAAATGCAATATGAATGGACCTGGGCACTTCAAAGTTATAAATTTATTTACTTCTAATTCATTCATTAAGGCCATTATTATATAACAAAACAATCGAACTAAAAACCGATTGAACAGCATTTCAAATATCCATTGATTCACAAATGAAACTTTCACATCGACCCAAAGTCCAAACCGCTGTGAGTCAATAAACAAATGCCTGAGCGATTACCCTTGGGTCAAATTAATAAGGTATTGGGTATCCAATCCTTGTGTTTATTTACAAAAGGACATCGTCAAACGCGTCGGTAATACACTATGGGACACGCGTTATTAAATGAAAACAAGAAGAAGGTGGTGAAAGGGTTTTGATCGAGAGAATAAATCAACTTTGGCGCTATTTTGAGTCGAATAATGATTTAAGGAAAGATGAATGATCAGTTCTGAATTATATTGAATTGAAGTCACTCTATAGCGTAACTAAAAGTAACAATAATCTTTATATTCTTTTTATTTTAAGAATAAATCTGAATTATTCCGTGATGTAGGCATATTTTTCTACTTTTTAGTCGAAAGCCTTGATAGTCCTGTTTTAACTACCGCGCCGAGATCTTGAGGTTATGGGTTCTATGTCATAGCACAAGCTTACGCTTAGTTTGGGGCTAGATGGCGCTGCTTGAATAATGAATAATGTCCAGAGATGTTTATTTAATTATTTATGTCCGGATCGAACCAAAAATTTGTGATAAGGTGTTTCTGTTCAGAATACTCAGTCTCAGTCTGGAAGTGACGGTGTAAAACACCCCACCTGCCTCGGAAAGCACGTTAAGCCGTTATTCCTGCACCTGATCTCTCTCCGGTCGTCTCAGACTGATGTCCAACCGTGTCATGGGAGTGAGGGAATAGGGAGTGCACCTGCCCTTGTGCACTCACTTGTGCACATTGAACTACAATTACTAGCGTATGGAACCGACACCGCAAACCAAATATATCTCAAACCAAACTTATTTCGAACAAAACGCGTAAGCGCCGTGCTTTGCATGGCGCTTACGACGTTTTGGTCGCGAGAAAATTATACTCTGTAAGCAATCTAGCGCTGCAAGTTTTATAATTTGGTTAGACGTCATCCGCTGTAGCAAATACATCAGTCAGTCCAGCGTGCCCGTCATCATTTTGCGACACATTTTTTGTTCCGTATAGCCTATCTATACGTAGTACTTGTAACTCAATGCTCGTGCACTATTATATTATGCTGCGTACCATAAATGGTAATAAAATTATTAAAATACCATACTACTTATAAAATACACTATTTCCAAAAAGAGCTTTTCACAATTACTCTAGGTATGTGCATACCGTATCACAGAGCGCATTAACATTGCATACATCACTCAGCGGAACCTTGCAGTAACAGCACTTAGAGTGCATGCAGTGATAAATTGAAATGCATGTAAGCAAGACACTTTATGCAAGATGTTATGTTAAGTTGCCTTATTTATTCAACACTCTCTAAAGTTTTCATGTACATATTTTGCTATAAGTAAAAGGTATGTTTAATTTGAATAATTCATTTTAATACGATAATATGCTCCATAGAATATGATATTTGAATTTTATGATATGCAAAAGAAATTCTGGCCGTCTGTCTGTTAGGCTTTCAATTTGTACCATTGAACTCACTTTGATTGAAATTGGTAAAGGCATAGACTAGAATTTCGAAAAAAACAGGCTCATTTTAATCCCGGAACAATAGTTAGTTCCGTTTTTTGTTAGTCCTTCTTTCTAGTCGCAGTTAAGCAACGATTAACATGATTTTTATTATAAGGATTGGATAGCTGGTTATTACTTTTCTAGTTTATATTCATCGGTCTAGTTCTACTGACAGATAAGTTAGTAATAATTAATGTTATTGATAACTCAGATGTTGTCTCTTTTATCAATTTTCATAATAAGCAGACAGCATAATTGTTTTCTTACAGATACATTATCACGAATATCTATGATGAAACTGGCCCTTAGAGAAAAAGATCATCATCATTATTTCAACTAGCGGCCGCCCGCGGTTTCACCCGCGTGGTTCCCGTTCCCGTGGGAATATCGAGATATCCTTTCTTAACGGATGCCTACGTTATAACATCTACCTGCATGCCAAATTTCAGCCCGATCCGTCCAGTGGTTTGGGATGTGCGTTGATATCTATCTATGTCAGTCAGTCAGTCACCTTTGAGTTTTATATATAGATGCACAGTCGGAAACAAATCAATCTATCCAAATCTGTCAAATTCCTAAAATCAATTTTTAGCGTAATGTCAATTGGCTTTTTCAATTAAGACTTTTTACAAGATCTGCTGCCGACTATAATACTGGCGTTATCTTCTTAGTAATTTTTTTACTTACTTTGGACCCAAAAAGGTCAGGCTTAGATAAATAAATCCCTAAACCATTTAGGTGTCTAATTCATATACACTATGCACCATTGTACCCAATAATCGAAGTCATGTATTTGACGCTACGACGACGGTTAGCCAGACCTACATTCATTCCTGTTTGTGATTGATTATACACGACAATGTCGTTTTCCAGTCAGTAAAGCATAAAATGGATGCGAACTAAGCCTGGTCGTGACAGCTCATAGTCAGATATCAATCTTAATCACTTTATGGAAGTTTGCAATATTACCTTTTACTTGCATTGCACAAATATTTTAGAATAACTTTAGTGTAGATTTAACTTAAGTTTATATAGTTTAGTTTAGGCAGTGCGTCCCCAGTAGGCAAACTGTTAGCGGCAGACTGAGTGAGCCGCGAAGTGGCGAACTGAAATGTAATTTCGAACGTCGCAACCGGTATGCAGGGAGTCTGCCGCTCACTGAGATAGTCGGCGCGCGTAGCGCTGTGAACTGCGTACAGTGAGCGCAAAACTAGCAAACTGTGGACACTTCATAGAAAGGCGTACTAAATCGATAAGCCGCAGACTGTCAAACTGTTAGTCTGCCGCTAACAGTTTGCCTACTGGGGACGTAACCTTATGGTATCGATATAAGTCCGCAGACTGACAAAGACTAATGATATTGTCACTCAACCTAAAAACATATAACCACTAATTAACTAAATGTACCAGCTCATTGATTAATCCCCTGACACCTCCAATACGATTGTACCAGGTTCAATTTGCGGTTTTTCCATTGCGGCTTTGATGAATCGTTCCCGTATTCGATATTACAAATTGGCCTTTTTAAAGGTCCCAAAGAGATAAATAGTAATTCGAAAATGTTTATTACAGGTCCCTGAGGGAATACATTCATGAGCGAAATGTAACGAGGTTTTTATTACACATTGAAATTTAGAATACGATATGGATTTTGATTTTAAAGCTATAGGGTAGGGTACGTACGTAGTTTCGAATGACGTTAAAGACGTTTGCTTTAACTCATTCGCCAACAATTTCATATTTAAAAATAATTTTGTAATAATACGGGCTAGTTTCACTACTAAGTTCGTGAAAATTAATGTTAGATAATTTAGATGTTGTCTCTTTTATCAATTATCATAACAGACAGCATAATTGTTTTCTTATAGATATTATCACGAATATCTATGATGAAACTGGCCCTTAGAGAAAAAGTTCATCATCATCGTTATTTCAGCCGAAAGACGTAGGACATAGACCCTCCCCCCCCCCCTCCAATTATTTTCAAATTGGTCCTGCACCATCCGCATCCAGTGGATTCCTGCTATCACAGAAACTGGCATCAAGGTAATAATTTGAACAATTTTTTTTTTTAAACTAGCGGTCGCCCTCGCGGTATCACCCGCGCGTAATTTTCTTTTTCAACTATCCCCCCTTTTTTCCGGGATAAAAAGTATCCTATGTTCTTATCCTAGTTATAAACTATACGTGTGCCAAATTTCATCTAAATCCGTTTATCTGTTCTTGAATTATAAATAGTGTAACTAACACCAACTTTCTTTCAAACGAGCCAGTGAGTCGCCTGTTGGTAAGCAATCACCGCCGACCATGGACATCTGCAATACTAGTGGGATTGCAGATGCGTTTTATTGGGGGTACAATAGTAGTCACTTAAAATTAAAGGCACAAAAATCAGAGAAGCTTTGCTTCCATTCTACCATTTTCCAGCTCAGTTGTGTGCTCAGTCGGCCACCCAACATACAAACATACAATATCTCTCACTTTGTCTCTAATGGAGCCCATGTCTAATCAATTTGCGTCGTGTAAATGATTAAACAGTTCATTATAATGGCATTACGGTGTAATTAATATCAGTTTATAATGTATAGCGCTAATGTGTCGTAGATAATTAAAGAGAAATGTGACAAGTGTACGAAATGTCAAATTGAATTACGTATAATGAAGCTTAATCTAAGATTATCAGCGTATTAAAATAATTGCGGTATTTTATTCTATCTCGTAGCACACTTGGCACTTAATTAATTTTAGTTGAGGCATCAAATATGATTACATTATTTATTCCCTAACATATAGCTTTAGAACAACAGAACAACACTAGATACTTCGTTATTTTTTATATTATTAAGTGAAGGTTCATAAATATCTCTATCTTTATTTAACCGCCCTTACAATGCCGGGTCAAGTAACTAGAAAATAGTATAAGCACTCGTAGAGTATTTAATTTTTTATTTTATATCAAATAAAGACTAGAATCTGCACAATGAAAATCAATTTCATTACTTTAAACTAGGGCGAAGCTATAAATTAAGAAACAATTTCAAAAGTGAACTTAAACTTAATATAGAAAGTAAAATAAATTAGCAAGCGCAAACGCAAAATACGAACGAACAGAATAAGCGTTTATCACACTAAAGTATTTCTAGGAAACAAATTCCGGAAACTTGGGGCGCGGAACTAGGGTTGTAAATGAACTGGGGTAGTGTTACATGATTAGGGATGACCCGTGTGCGGTACATATCGATATTATTGAAATTGAGAATATTAATTACTAGCTGACTCGTTCGTTTGACAGGTAAGAACAGTTTGTATGGGAAAATAAAATTGTCGTCTTTAGTATTTTCCTCGCAATTTTCCATCGTTTAAACCTACCCTGGACTTCCTCAAATATTTCAAGACTAAAATTAGTCGGTTTAGCTATTCTCGGGTTTTAGCGAGACTAACAAATATCAATTCATTTTTGTTTATATAGATAGATTGGAGGTAACCTCCTTTTAATCCAACTCACACATAGCACTTAATTAATTTCAGTTGACGATCAACTGAAATTATGTCCTCTTTAATAAGTGTGTGGAGCCAGATTAGGCGTCTGGAATATAATATAAGAACGTTTTGTTTGCACGTTATTTTACGTTATTATTCCAGTCAAAACTTTATTAATATGGGCTACAAAAGAGCACTGATAAATAGTCACTTCTACCGCTGAATTACCAATGCTGTGTCTGACGAGAAGAATCCGGCAAAAAAACTCGATTGTTACTTTTGTTTTTCATTCAAAAAGTATCAGTTTTATTATTTAACCACTTTAGCGCAAAGGCGTCACTTGAAATCGGAATGCGGACTTGTGATCACAACCCCGAGTTGTCTTAAAAAAAGCCGGTACAAATTTTGTCCAACCCGGGGGTTGAACCCAGGACCCTGAGATCATAGCCCGGTATATAAACCACGAGACCATCCACAACTCCATCATCCATACATCAGTTGGTAGACAGACACGCAGCCCACCTGATGGTAAGCGGTCACTGCGGCCTATGCCATTGAGGGACACTTCATCAGGAAGCGTCACTCAATGTGCTGCCAGACTGTAGGCTCATCTGATCTTCGAGCCTTTACTTAATTTCCAGTGTACTGGCTCCCACATTAATTGTCCAACCTGGGGGTTGAACCCAGGACCCTGAGATCATAGCCCTGTATTTTAACGACGAGACCATCCAGGCTTTATAAGTATAGTTTTAAGCACAAATGTTCCTAAAACTATACTTATCCTACAATAGTATGCGATCATCACTATTTATTTTGTAAATATGTAGTGCCAAACCTTTTACCACAGATTACTAAATAGTTACCTTTTACCACTACATCTTCTTTTTTTCAAAATTAAAGCTAAAATAATATGTTAAAAAATAAAATCCTCAAAGCCAATTAACAGTGAAAACAGAACACAAAGGCAGACTTCCCAGAAGTTTAAAATCATTTTTATAAAATGATTTACGAAGCGCGCAAGCTCATTAATTTTCAGCACTATGATAGTTTCAATCGAAAAATTCTCGGAACCATTTTATCGATAACTCGCCTCTCTACAGAATAACTCTTTCGCGAAATTTCGTTAACGTTAAATATGACATGTTTCGCATTCCCAAAGCGGAACTTTGCAATGGGAAAATTGAACAAATTGCGCTTTTCTGAGATGACAAATAGCGCCGACAGATTTCGTCCACACAACAAACTGTGAAATATCGCGTTTGGACAATACAGTTTCTGATTTTTGCGTCCTAGGGATATTTTTAACTGATTGTAAAAAAGGGGATGTTCTGAATTTATGCGCTATGTTTTTTATGTATGCACACCGATCACTTGATCAAGGTATTTTGTTTATTTTTTCGTTTGATGCAGAATAGTAATTTGGTCCAATAACATTTTATTTTTGTTTGACTGAGTGCGTTCAATTTTATAATTATATTTACAATGCACAATGAATTTTAACGATATTAGATTTATATTTATGTATGTTCCGATTATTTCATAATTTCAGATTGAGTTTACGTGATTCTTATTACTTCAAAAAACAACCTATTAGACACTAAAAAGTTAAAGATGCAATAAAATTGATTTAAAATCTAAGCAAAAAAGAATCACAACTTTATATCGACATGACGTGTTGTATTGTTAGTCTTCGTGTAGGTTTCTATTACTGAAATGATTGTAAAACTTCATAATGTCACAAATAAAATTATTATCAAAAAGAGTCAGGCAAGTGAGTCCCTTAATCTTTCTTTCTTTTATGGCAGCAGGTCTCATGTGTGATGTTTAAAGTAAGTCCTAGCTCTTCAAAAATCTCTTCACCATTCTAACTGAATGAGACCAATTATTATTGCCTTATAATTCTCATAATGCCATAATCCTCTATTGTATAATCATTGTCTACCCTCACTAAGAACTCGTCTGAACCAACGACCGCTTAACACTGCTCTAGACCATAATAGTTTCTTGTTAACTATTATTAACATCGTTATAGGGCGAAGCCGCGATGGGGTCAATATGCCGCGTTGATTTATTGGCAAATGGGGGCTCTTATGAATAGACAATCAGAGCGTAGGGATGCTAACTGGTAACGCCAATATCGATAAATTTCATTAAGATAAATGCAAAAAACCGACGGGCATGCTTGAAAAGACTTATGAATGTGGAGGAAGCAATAGTTGTGAGCCAGGATCGTAGCAAGTGGAAGGAGTTGGTCTCTGCCTACCCCTGCGGGAAAAAGGCGTGACGGTATGTATGTATGTATAAATTTATAATACCTTGTAATTGGTCGTTTTTATTTTTGAGCCTTTTTAGCTTACAGTTTGGCAATGCTACCTGATGAAGTATCTCTAAAAGAAATAGGCTTCAGAGGCCGCTTACCATCAGGCCACTGTTGTTCCATCAGAAGGCCCAATCAACATAAATCACAAAAAAATATATTTTAGCTACATACTTGTTTTGGTTAAGTTTTGCGTTACGTAATAATACAGTGACCACTTAACAACTTATTTATTTTTTAACTGAAATTTTTTTTTTTATAAAATAAGGATTTCTAAACAGCCTTTCATGTCCCATCACTAGCGGTAAAGGCCACGAGTTGGGATGGTCGTTAATACGTGTTTTGATGTGGAATGATTTGTGAATATTGCTCTTGTATCAAATATCGATGATTTATCGGAAAACGCCTCATCACAGTGTGAGGGAATTTCCTCTTCGGTCTAATAACGTGCAGGACGATACAAATTAGTGAGAGGATGTTATACGTAGTCTCCAATACTTAGGATTTAGTGTGAGAATAATTTATGACTCGAGATTTGCACATATAAAGGCACTCTCTGTGTATTATTCTTCTTGAGGATGGTTTATGGAAGGTTTTTTTAATAATTAAAAAAAATAAGTGCCGGTTTACATTTTACAAGTGAAGATTCAAAATCTAGCTTTATTGGACACCACCTGTTTTTGTTATGTATAATTAAAGCAGATTACTTGTTTTTAACCCGGCGGAACACAGGTTACTAAGTCGAACACGAGAACACAGGTTGGGTCATATTGACCCGTTTTTGAAATTGGGCACAATCTTTTGTTTTGGAGTTAAAAATGTAGGATTGAGGAGTTTTTGTGATAAATAAAAGGTGTAGGTAGTTTGTATTTAAAAATAAAAAAGAACAGTATTGACCAATGAGTAATGTTTAATGGTGTTTTTTCAATACACCCTGAAATGTTTAACAAAATCAGAGTTTGATATTTTTTTCACATTAACAAATTAGTAAATGACATAATTTTGAAAAAATACACACGAATCAAAAATATACAGTTAGGACAATTATTAATTAATTACGTTAAGTAATTAATAAATAATTGTCTACATATGTCTTCACGTAATAAATTTATTACGTTAAGACATAGGTGGGTCATATTTACCCATTGTCAACTTTGAACGCGTGTATATCTCGCCAGTATTAAACGTCGACTGAGGGCTGGTTCAAAACGAATTTTATTTTGCACTACCTCCAGCTACTGAAAAAGTTGGCACTATAACTATTCCGGAAAATAATATAGAGGGTATTATACATTTCAATGGGTCATTTTGACCCAACCTGTGTCCCGCCGGGTTAAGATTCAGACTTGAATGTTAGGGTAATGATTTTCAAGTTAAGTGTTAGCTATAAATAAGATGCGGTTTTTGAAATTCAATTTGTTTTTAAATGCCGTTATTATTGGCGCAATATTTGAATTTAAATCGGACGATTTCACTGGAAAGTGCTAGTTAATAATACATTATTTAACCAACAATGATTAAAAGACAATATATCTATACATATAAAACTCAAAGGTGACTGACTGACTGATTGACATAGATATCTATCAACGCACAGCCCAAACCACTGGACGGATCGGGCTGAAATTTGGCATGCAGGTAGATGTTATGACGTAGGCATCCGCTAAGAAAGGATTTTGATCAATTCCCACGGGAACGGGAACCACGCGGGTGAAACCGCGGGCGGCCGCTAGTAGTTAATAATATGCGAGTAATTCAATCATTTGGAAACCGGCTAATATCGAAATGATTACATTTGTGATTATACACTAACAACCATTTCATCTGTGGAGGGTTAATCATTCCGACGCCTAATCTAATCTAGCCTTATTGGATATCTAGATGTGTTTCGCTACAATTAGGTATTACTTTGAAAGCGTGTCAGCTAATAAATCGCATTTTGACTTAACTGCTCGATCCTAGGTTCAATTAACCAAATTAATAATTTATAATTATTAACTTTTATATTAAAAAAGGCTAAGTTTAATTTTTACGGCGCTTTTTCTCAACGGGTCATTCTCATAGAGTTTCCATTCCCAGCTATGCAATTCACTAAGCGACACTCGTTCGATGCGCTCACGGCTGAGATCACGGGTGTGTCAGCCCTAACATCGTTCGATGTTTTCACGGCTTTATAAATTGGTGTTCTCTCTCCTGTCAAAGGCTTCGTGAACTAACTTTCATAGAGACCGACAGACTTATCTGTTCCGGTGGCGGCGTCGCTACTGTATATTTAGAACTGTCATTAAAATATATCGTTTTTGCATTGCATTTCACGTAGTTCCAAAGGCTACCGGAACAGATAAGTTTGTCGGTCTATACAGGAATATGTCAGTCAAGTATTTCCTTATCACACCGTTCAAAGCCTTGCGGCGCTAGTATCGTACAGCGTTGAAAAAGTTTAAAAAGAATACCAAAATGACTCCCGATGACACAGTCGCGGCGACTAAGGCTTTTATGACATTTGCGCTTAGTGAATCGCACTGCAGATTAGACCAAACACATACTATTATTGGATATAACCTATAAAATAAAAAACCTCGCCATATTACGGAAAATAATGGAACTAATTTCTTCAAGTGGAAACAATCAAAATAAAAAAACAATAAGATGTGATTCATTATTGCAGTCTGTCAAAGTTGATGTCAATTTATTGTCAACCGTGCCTTGTTACTATTGGATAAGTGTTATTTGGTTAGGCTATACTTCCAAATGCGACAGTCATATCTGTATTCATACAGGTAACCGCCTGAAAACATACAATTGTCCAGGCGTATATTTCAATACCTTTATTTTTTTTTGTCCGGAGGAGAATGCGTTTATGCACCTTAACCGCAGGCTAGCGAGACCTGCAGCCGTGTGTAGGACTCGGCACCCAAGCGTCCCACTACCCACTAAACTCCCTCGGTTCCCCTTTCACCCGGAGAGGACGAGCCGGTGCCCGCTCTGTGTCGATTGACCGGCCGTATATTTCAATACCTGAAACATCTATTATTTGTAAAGATCTTTAAAAAAACAAATACTTTACCCACAGGAATCTAAATTATTTAGATTTCTGTGACTTTACCCTATCAGTGCTATGTACATATTTATCAGCTCCACTATCCGAGGTTAAATCTGTTAGGGGTTCCTCCCAATTTACTACAACATTGCTCTTAGCCGATTTGCTTTGAACCATAAAAGTCTTGTAATGAGAGTGGGGTCGTCTTTGATTGCATCTTGTGTTGGTTTATAAATTGATTTTAATGACATAGACACTGGAATGTATGCCAAACTTTGTACAAGGTATTTGCACTTAAGATGACCCAGCCATAGAGTATGAAACGAAGTATACAGTAGAGTAAATGTCACCCAACTTTTATTTAAAACAATTAAAGATTTCTATCAAAAAAGACATCGGCTGCAGCGTTTCTATTTACAGAAAACAATTAAAGTAATGGCAAAGTTATAAAGAGTTTGTTTTCTGTTTGTTTACTTTGGAGTCATGGATTGGTAAAACTGTGTCAGTGCGAAATGAGTTGTTTATTTTAGTAACTTGAGTTGGAGGTAAATCGCTAACATTACTACTTCCTCATTAATTGGTACTAAAAGATGTTTGTATTAAGAGAACACTAGCTTCACATATTTTTTATAGAAAACAACGTAAGACAATTTTAAGTAGTATTTGCTCTGTAATGCATTTCTAGTAGGTTGAAAGAAATGAAACTCATCAATCATCAACAACTTAAATAGAAGATCTTCTAATAGATCAAAAAATTATAACAGAAATCCATTGAAAACTGTATCAATCAAAAAGAAATAATGACACAGTTTCTCCTCTATTCGTAATCCTAGTCTAGACGTTCATTTCAAAGATTAATTGATTCGCTCATCTTTCTCGTTAATACAGATATATGAACCAGTCATATTATGTGCTTCGTGCTTTAGTGGGTGTATTATTAACTCATCTTCAATATAGCTCAGTATTATGTTGTAGTTAGAAATGAAAGAAAGAAAAACATTTATTGGCCCAAAAAACACAAGATTACACAAAAATTAATAACAATGAAAATAAAACATAAAACAATTTTACTTAAAAACTAACTTTAAACAGGCCAATAGGGTTCTGCCTCAGCATTATGCTGCTGTGACATTTAGAAAACACCACAGCAGCGCTGGTATTCTGGCAGAAATGAGAGAACTTGGGCTCAGGTGTATCAAGTTGTAGTTAGTAAAGAGAACTTGTTATTGTAATATAACAAAATCTTTATATCTAGTCTGTGCGGTAGTCACCATCTGAGATATGAGCGCGGCAGCACAGGGAAGGAAAACATTTATTCTAACCCGGAAATACTTTACTTACCGTCATTATCCGTGCTGTGGGTGGGGGCGGAGGTGGTGTATATCTTAGAAAGGGTAGATTTTTTCCACTAAACTTTGGGGTGTTTTTTCTAGCCTGCTGGTGGTGTTACAGAAGACGGGTGACCATTTGCTTCCATAAGACCAACTTATAATTAACTCATTTAAAAGAATAATTATAAATTATTATTTTAATTTAGTCATTTGTGTAAAATATCACAATGAAACGTAAATAATGAGTCTTACATTTCAATATTCGTTTTTATCAAAAAATATAAAGCTATCCTAGAACTTTTATCAGAAGTCGTTTTCCTGATTAAACTACGACATTTATTTGAGAGATCTATTCCACAGCTCACATAAAATCTATACGTTCATCTGCCGCTAAACCCACAATCCCGAAACTCGTTAAAATTCAACGTTAGACCGATTCGGTCCCCAGTTTTGGACGCATGGGTAAATTATGGCCAAGTTACATTTGATTTATCTGGGTAAAGAAACGGGTCCAGGATCAAAGGAGCATGATTATGTTATCAAATTGAATGACTCATTGTCAATCGCTAAAATAGGTAGCGGCGGAAAAGTCGGGTTATTCCCTAAGTACCCGATCCCCGAGGCCCAAGTCCCGGAAAACCCCAAAGACGATAATATAAAAAGATTTCTTTTTTTTTAATCGATCGTGTTTAAATGTATGCGTTTGAAATACATAAGACGACAGAAGTTGTATTTTATTATTTTGGAAGGCTTTTTTATTTGCTATACTGGTAAAAAGCATTAGCCGCCGAAATGTTCATACTACATATTATGTGATAACGACGTGACGTAAGATTGTTGATAGTTCTAAGCCGCATAGAAATTAATTATAACTCCATAAAATTATCCAAAAAAACTCTTTTATATTATTCACATTTATGTAGCTCTGTCTAGCTTCAAAGCACAGATTGAACTTACAAATGCTACCAGATAACGGATAAACATGACTTACATAACTTTGTTAAGACTTTTATTTATTTATTTATAAAAACTTTATTGACCACACAAATTGGGTGCAAAAGGCGGACTTAACGCTAAAAGCATTCTTTACCAGTCAACTTTTGGGGAAAAACGAAATGATTGAATGCGGCAAAGAGCAAAACATACTTCTATATATATAAAACTCAAAGGTGACTGACTGACTGACTGACTGACTGACTGACTGACTGACTGACTGACTGACAGTCTGACTGACTCACTGACTGACATAGATATCTATCAACGCACAGCCCAAACCACTGGACGGATCGGGCTGAAATTTGGCATGCAGGTAGATGTTATGACGTAGGCATCCACTAAGAAAGGATATCTCGATATTCCCACGGGAACGGGAACCACGCGGGTGAAACCGCGGGCGCCCGCTAGTACTCCAATGGTTTGTTCCAAAAGACTTGGCTTATTTTTTACATAAGTATTTGTGGCAGGATTTAACATTTTGGCGTAAGTCATGGCGGGGTAATCGCGATTATCATAATTTATGCTAGAAACATTTTATGGCACTTTTCACGGCTTATTTATACGATAGGGGAGATGTTCAATGTAAATTTTAATTTCTGGGATAAAATAACAACAGGCAGTGCTTTGAATGTATATTGAAAATTTTACTGATTCGAGAGGAAAATCTTAGTTTACAATTTTAAATCTTTAAATCTCTTCATGCGATGCGAGTGGCCGAGGATCGAAAGGCGTGGCGAGCATTTGGAGAGGCCTATGTTCAGCAGTAGACTATTATAGGCTGATAATGATGATGATGATAAAATCTCTTCATGGATTCTTTTTAACTTTTACCTAAATAATGTACAAAGGGGTACCTTTGCATCCGTTGAAAAGTGGCATCTATTTATAAAAAAGTAAATGCTGCAAACTGTGTCCTAAAAATCTAATACGTAGTATGTGTTGGATTTTTCGAACAACACACAGCTTGGGTTTCTCATCATTGTATACCCATGCCTATAACTACGAAAGAAGTCCACAGCTTGATATAGGTCTCCCCCAGGGATCTTCGAACCGATCGGTCATGCGCTACCTGCATCCATTGGACTCCCGCAATCTTTATGAGACCATCGTGTCACCTTGAGGGATGTCTACCACGGTGTTTCCCACACATATAAAAGAAATCTTATACGTGAAACACGGTACGTATAATAATTGAAATTAAAGGCTCG
The DNA here is from genome assembly GCA_949319885.1 of Mecyna flavalis. Classification (NCBI taxonomy): domain Eukaryota; kingdom Metazoa; phylum Arthropoda; class Insecta; order Lepidoptera; family Crambidae; genus Mecyna; species Mecyna flavalis. The sequence goes on from OX439427.1 coordinate 20,285,588, forward strand.
AAGATCAGATGAGCCTACGGTCTGGCAGCACATTGAGCGACGCTGGTGAAGTGTCCCTCAATGAAATAGGCCGCAGTGACCGCTTACCATCAGGCGGGTTGCGTGTTTGTCTACCAACTGATGTGGTATAAAAAAAATGTTTACAATAAGAGTATTAACGTAATACAATAAGTAGAAAATAGTACCTACATCTAAAATAATCCGCAATGACAAGCCGCAAATCCATCCGAAGGATCCGCAAAAATATTTCAACAGTCCCATTTTTCCAAAGGTATAACTCTAGGATTACTCCTAAATTCAAGTCTTACCAGTCCTAGGCGACACACGTTCCGAACACATTATTCTCCCTTTTCCCAACTATCCGATGAATAAAATTCAATAAATTCTCGTAGCTGCGTAAAAAGTGGTCTCTCTTATTGAACCCGTTTGGGCATTCACTCGGATAGATGTTTTTATTCCGTGTTTGCTTGGTAATTTAATGTTGCTAGTTTTTATTCACATTGGGCTACATTGATTTAGGACTAGAAGTGTTGGAAACAGAATTTTTTTCGCATTTGAATACCAAATGTTGTGTCTCTTTTGTATCGCAAATCGCAACACAATAGGTACTGTAACTGTGGAAATAATACCGTCATTCTTCGATGGGACGTTCTAGACCTGATATTGTGTTTTTAATAATAAAAAATATTCTCAAGACTGTTCATTGATATCCTATAAATTGAATTTTTATTATTAAATATTATTTCTAAAAATCCTGTGTCACTAACGAAATATTTGACGTTCTGTTCGTTTATGCTAATTTTCGAAACTACAGGACTGTATTTATATTATGTAGTATCTTGTTCTTAACTTTGTGTGATATGATTAACTAACGATACTTTTATTATAGAAAAAAATTTACCGTTTCGCTGCCGATTCGAAATACTATATGCTTGTATTTACAAAAAACCTTTTCAAAAACAACAACGCCATTCTCCATAATTCAAACAGACAACAATAAAAAAAACTGTTTCCCTCTTCTGAATGATTGCGAACGTTCTCAATGCAGATTGAGCTGTTGTAAAATGCATTTCAGATTCTGAAACAATTCGTTGAAGCGGCTCAAGTGAATCGTCACTTTAAAAAAACAACGTGAAACTTAAATCACGGGGTAAAATTCTGAGGACGTTGGGGTGTGTTCACATCTGAGTAATATCCTACTAATATATAAATGCGAAAGTCTGGACGTTTGGATGTTTAGATGTTTGTTTGTTCCTCAATCACGCCTAAACGGCTGAACGGATTCGGAATCAGGTGTGAAGGGGAACCGGGGGAGTTTAGTGGGTAGTGGACGCTTTAGTCTCGAGTCCCACACACGGCCGCAGGTTTAGCTAGCCTGCGGTTACGGTGCATAAACGCATTCTCCTCCGAAAAAAAAAAAGGACATAGTCTATAAAATTCCTTCGGGGAACGTCTCATTCCTGCGGGAATAACAATTTTGAAACTACTGAACCGATTAAAATAATTCTTTCACTGTTGGAAAGCTATCTCCGGTGAACATAGGGTACTTCTGATCCCGGAAATGTGAGGGAAAAGGGGGGATATTTGAAAAAAAAAAGATAACGCGCGGGTGAAACCGAGGGCGGAAGGCTAGTTTGTTAATAAAAATGATTTATTTATAATGTACATATTTATAAAAAGGCAAGAAGAACACCTGATGGTAAGCGGCCAATTTCATTATAAGGTTACTAGAACAATATTATAGGAGTTTTAATCAGCATACTTAGCAAATGCGATAGTAAAACTGCAAACCTGTATCGGGTCCAAAACCCAAATTGAGGATTTACTCTAACTATGCCATAAAATAGTAATGTGCAAAATAACGAAATATACGAGTAAACAAAATTGCAAAATAAATGCTTTGTCTTAATGTTCAATCTATAATAAATGTTCTTGTCGCTCTTCGACGCGGCAATATTTTTAGTTTCATTCGATGTATGAATGAAAAATAATAATTATTATAATAATTATTATGATTGGCTTAATGACGTAGGCAGCATTGCAGAGGGTGCTTACTTTTTTCTTTCTTAAGTGGCATAGCTTCTGCTTTTGTGGCATAAAACATCCGAATTGAATGAAAAATTAAGTTTCGTTAAAATGAAGGGCATAAACCGCGATTTTATCCGTTTAAGTTGTTTTATTTAGTGAACCTAATGAAGATAAAAATCTTTAAATAGACAGTCTGAATGACCCCAGTGTGAACAAGCTCTTACCAAGAAAAACGCTCGCTCCACTTTTCCGATCGCCGAAATTTCATCGGAACGCTGTTAGCATATTTCATAAAACGCGTCAGTTATATCTGTTTTACGGATGGACGCGTTAAATAATGCAAGCGACCATTAGCGCTTTTAGCTCGAGTGGTTGGGTAGAGAATGTTGGTTTTAGCGTTTTTGAGGGTTCTACTTGTTTTGACCGCGGCTGTAGAAAAATGTTGCCCTTGAATCTGATCGAAATCGGAGAGGACATTTTTATTACCGCTTTGGTTAGGCTTTGTATGTATAGAATTATAGGTTCAATATTTATTTTGTTCCAGATGTTTCCCAGAAAATTACAATAAACTTTTACAATCAACTATGTAGTTGCGGGGTCCTATTTATCTATAGGATTCCTTCCATTACGCAAACACCACAGATCACGAAGCAACGTTTGCCCTACCGGCGTAACAAACAGGAAAAATCAATTTGAAATGGTACTACTGCCCTACACCTGCATACTCACTGAGAAACTTCTCAAACCAACGCTCGTAAAAATATGGGTCCCCAGCGGATACAAGCGGAACACTGTAACGCAATAAAATGTGACTGGAGACGGATCGAGACAAAGTCTGCCGATCCCAATACAGGCAGTGCCACTGCGAATGAAATCCGGAAATTCGGAATGAGCACATTCGTGTACGGCGAGGAGAATAGCGATTTAATATTCGAGTGGTACAATAAAATAAACCCATACGACAACACTTTTGAATTCAGCCTTTGTAAATTTTAAGTGTTCCAAGCTTCTAAACTGCAAACCGATCGTTTGATTTTTCGGCAAACCATAAATAAAATAATAATCTTTGATCCATTATTTCGTAAAGAACAAACAAGAAACATCCATTCTGTTATCGTATGGGAACTGAAGTAAGTACTACAAGATTAAAAGTAGCCTATGTCCTTTTTCAAAATTTTCAAATTTCATTAAAAATGTTTAATTTAGGCGTGAAAACCTTTACATTCATAATCATATGTAACAAAACAGACAGACATACAGGCCTTCACATGCATATTCATATGGAATTATTTAATACTTCAAAAGAAACTTATATGACTCGCGCCTTCACTGGCTCTACAATAAAATATATCACCTGCCTTCAACTGACGTACTTTGACGAACTCGAAGTACCGTTGCAGCGATAGATACGAAAGTAACGCAGGAAACTTTACCGATGGAAATATGTTATCGTTCAATTGATTCGGATCCCTTGTAACAGTCATAGCATAGTAGAAAGAGTACACAGTAAGTTACCTTCACACACCGCACCACGCACGGGTTGTACATAATATGTGAGCACCAACTCAAACGAAATTTCGACTAGATTTTCAGTGCAAGCAAGATTTTGTTTTGAGTGTGCGTGCGGTTACGCATAGATTAACGGCGATTAGAGTCGTCAAAGTGGCGCCCTGATTGAATAAAAAATCATATCACATATTTTAATACAAAGATTATGGAATCCTATGTTGCGTTTGTAAAAAGAGTGAATATAAAGTATTTTTATGTTATCACAATAACAATTAAAATGTGTTACTTTTGTTGTAGTTTTGAAAAGTACCTACCTAAAAGGACAAAAAAAAGTTATATGATTTTTAATCAATGAGGGTGACTTGAGGTTTACCAAATGGGAAGTTTACCAAATGGGAAGTAGCCACTTTGACGACACTAATCGTCTTAATGGCGCACATTCATACACACATCGCGCGTTGCGGTGTGCCAAGATCGACGTACTGAGTATTCTTTCTACTACATATTATGATTCGAATCCCTTGTAACAGTAACAGAAAACTGATACAGATTGCGAGAGATCAAGACAGAGCTATTGGAACAGTGATCAGGAAAATTTAATTTGGAAGATACGTGGATGTACGCTCGTTCACTCAGAGGAAAAGTTAAAGCATAAAACTGAAATGGCGTTGAATGTTGTTCTTAGTTTTGAGAAGTAGTTCGTAATATTTTAGCAACGCAAGTTGAAAACATAATTGTTGGGAGTGGTCCTGTTGTATTGAATCTTTGGCCTGACTGAAGCTTGTTAAAAAAGAAAAAAACTCTTTTTACTTTGTCTCTGAAATTACATCGTTAATATTATCTTTTATTATACCAAAATATGATGGCGCTGATAGTAAGCTATTATGCCCTGTGGTCTTCTGCATGATGGAGGAACTTCCCCAGCATCCATTATCATTTATGCTGCATTCTTCTAAAACGAAATAAAGCGAAATACTATTTTTGGGTTGAGCCTTGGTATTCTCAACTAAAACTAACCCATCCGAAATCACATTAAAGTTCACGAATGCGAGTGTATCTCTTGTTCATTCCGTGCAATTTATTCAGCTCCCAGTTTGTATTATACACGTGACGTAGCTACGTGACGCGGTTCAGGGAAATAAGCAGCGGCTATATTTTGTCATTAAATCCCGGTTCTTTCTAGAGTTACGAGGAAGAATTCCGTTTCAGAAAGTAAGTTTAGTAACGTTGCTGAAGCAAAAACTTCATATTTGTACTCGACGAGAAGTCGTTGGCATTTTAACATTATAGCCACTTCTACTCGTACTCTACTCTCTTTTAACTGGAGAGGAATTAGTTTTGAAACATATTTCATTGAGGTTTTATAAACATGATTATGTCGGGATTGATTTTTTATACAGTCCATTGCACGGGGCTAAACCAGATCCTATGATGCACACACAAATTTAACATAGGACTTAAAAATACATAAATAGTTATCCTTGACGAAACCAAAAGCCAAGCCTCCTGGGGTTTACGACAGAACCATGTAATCGACTCAATATAATATTTTCATACCACGAAAATATTTTCCTTTCGCCTGACAACAAATAAAGTTATTACCCAGAAACTGGCAAAACATCCAGAGAAACCCTTCTAATTACACCAAACGTTTGGCGACCACTGCTTATTGCAATCAATCTTAATATTTTCTCGTTAATCTTGAGCCGACGTTGACTTATTATAGCTATGCCTTTATAGTTATTTGTATTACAATTAATAATGTCGGCCCATTGTGTCGTAGAAAATGAATGTGAATTATCAATCTTCTGACGTGGTTTCCTTCATGTTTTATTGTTAAAGTGTCTAAATTTTCACAAAATCAGGTCTGACAAGTCTTTGATATTGAATTCGTTTGTTTTCGTTAGTCGTAGGTGTTGATAACCGTTGAGTTTAGTTCTCGAGGCTTGTTCCTACAGTGAGACATAAAGTAGGCAAATAATTTACTTTGGTAAAAATATGCACTTCTGTTTAACGCTGCATCAGAGTGGTAACAAACGCTGACCAATGTTACTAAACTATTTGTCGTTGAAACCAAAGCGTTACATCAATTTGACTTCGTTACCGACCAAGCGGAACTAACTAAACTATTGAACAGTTGCTGTGACTCCGAACTAACTGCAAGCAACAGTTTGACAACTATTTTGTGCCAAATCTTGCAGTACAGTTCGAGGTTGTGAAGGAGTAATAGATTTTGAAGGAAGAATTCAACGCCATGAATTATTCAATCAAACAACAGACATTGGTGTTTGGCAGACAGACACGCAGCCCACCTGATCTGATAAGGCGGCCACTTCGGCCTATTCCATTGAGGGACACTTAACCAGGAAGCGTCGCTTAATGTGCTGCCAGACTGTAGGCTCATCTGATCTTCGAGCTTTTGATTTCAAGTGTACTGGCTCCCACATTTATACTGCCGGAACACAGCCAGAGCTGTTATGGCGGCAGATTTCACCTGTGGGGGTGGTAGCTAGCCAGTCGGACTCTGAAAAAGCCCTACCACCAACCAGACTCCAGGCGGGAATCGAACCCACGACCTCCGGATTTTTATACCCAAGTGACGTAGCCACTGTTCCATGGAGACGGTGTTACAGAGGTATTGTTTTTGAGAGGTTAAGCACCAGAGGTAATGTCTTCGATTCGCCTTTTGATACTGTTTTGGTGGCAGTCTATTCCAAAATCTGATAGATATTTTTTCCACACATTTGAAGTACCTATAGCATGACAACACAATATTTTAAAATTTTCTCTGGTGAAGAGTCCTTTATTATAATAGGCCGTGGGCGGCCGCTTAACATCACAAGAGAAAAATAATTATTTTAATTTTATTATTATAATTATAATTATCTGCCAACAGAGAGTAGGTATATTTAAAAAATAAATAAATACATTAGTAAATGTGCAAACGTTTAACACCCTTTGTAAAAAGTTGGCTACATTTGACGCTAGACGGCAGTGCTTGTTAAATGTTCTAGAATATTTGTATACTTGAGGCGAACTAGTGCACGAATTCACCAATGCAACTTCAGAGTCCGCTGCAGTAATTTAGTTAGCTCTGGACACCTCAAAGCACGAGTCTCACTTGTTCTTATTTGATTAACACCAGTTCCAGTCGCTCTGTCCACATGATGTATCACGGACTTTTCCCGTCTACGTCCCCTAGTTTTGTTTAAAACTAGACCGTGGCCGGATAAAAGTTGCAACGACAACTGCCAACTTCGTTAAACTAGTTCAATAGTTTCTATTTGCGTCGTCTGTTGCTTCGGCGAAAGAAAATAAAGTACTTGTCAAGAGTTTCAAAGGAAAAAAAGTTGAAGAAGCCTCAACTTTTTCTTCGGTTACGTATCTGAGATTTTATTTGTAGGAGGGGCTATTTTTTGTTGTGCACAAAACAAATAATAATTGTCGTTTTTTAATGACGATAAATGGAAAAGAGAATTCAGAGATTTTATTTTTAAAAATTGTAACATGTTTAATAGGTATTAATCTTTGTGAGGTTTTTCGTTAAGGAAAAACATCAAGAGCACTGCTGCACAGTTAAATAACATCAATAATATAAACAAGGATAAGTCCGTTTTTATATTAAGGTTAAGGATACTCGTAACATTATGTTATGTTACGAGTATTTAAAACCAAGAACATCAATTATCTTTTATGATTTAAAAAAAAAACTTGCCCAAATTAAATTGGTTTAATATAGAAGGTAACTGCCTCCATCTTTAAAATAAATTCAAATGAAAACTGTAAGCATTTGATCTTTTATGTTTCGAGCACCATAGTTTAATGCTTTAAGTCATCAACAAATCCTTTAATAATGGACTGACAGAATCTTGTCCATTGCCTACTTGCCCCATCCTGCCTCGCGCTTTCCTCGATAGGCGACTACATTTGCATAAAATCTACATTGTATATCCAACGGTACATTGGCCATAACTTAGGAATAATTACTCAAAATTAATGAACGAAATAAAAGACTTTTCCATGAGTAACAAGTTCCAATTAAATCGCTCCGTTTACACAAAGAAAACATTAATCCGTCATAATGAGGTATGTGACATTGCTCTTACGGGAACCAATTTCCCCTTTTGTATCATCAGCTAAATCTTGTCCTTTTTTGCAGCCCAACAATACTCTTACAATGGATGTGATACAGCGTTACACGTTCCTTATAAGACATCAGATTAACAGCATCACGGTAAAGGGGACCTTCTGATAACGACGTAAGATAAATTTTCATCTGACGATGTCATCTGAAGCGTAATCTTCTGGTAGGAATTCAAACGTCCATGTGAAGATTGAAAAAAACTTTGATGTTGTGAACAGAGGCGATTGTATTATATACAATGGCGATATTAGACACGATAATAGGGAGGAAAAAAGGAGGGCCTGCGGGCTTGACCCTACATTAAGCGGCATTGTTACGGATATTATCTTTGTGATGGGGGGTACAATGAGGACTTATGAATGGATGTTTTAAGCTGACGTCAAAGTTTAGAGGGTTTAGGTTTCTTTTTATTCCGACTGAAATGTGCGACGAAAATTTTTGAAAAAAAGACCCTTCCACAATTTCTAATTATTGATTGTCAATCAGATCACGTTAGGTTAATTATATTAGTTTTACACTTAAACAAACTAGCTTTTTGGAAATATGATTTTCTGTAAAGAAATAAAACTTTTAATTTTGAACAGCTCGTTGGGGTATTCTAATAATTCCTGCAAATTGCTCAAAAAGACAAGGGCTCGAACCCACCAATTTTTTTATTTAATTTGACTTCAGTTGAAAGACAACCACGCCGCCATTCTGATTGTATCCGATCCGTTGAGGCCCTCAACGGAATTTAGGGGTCACTTAGTCAGGAAGTTTCACTCAAAGTGTTTGCTGTTCCTAAACATCTGATTTTAAGTGTGCTGGCTCACACTTTTACATCATAGAACACATTAAATCTTCTACAAAACAAGTGTCTTTTATTTTGTGGCTTTTTGATTTGGATCCAATGTCCGGAAAAATTTGAAATCATGTCTCTTGAAGGACAGCATTATATCGATAAGTATCAAATTATTGAACCAACCATGCATAAAAGGGTCTGCGTGTCTATAAATACTCCAAGGTTAACGATCTTTTATTTCCAAACTCCTGAGTATAAAATTATTTGATGGCTTTTTACGCCACTCAAAAAGGTTAAGTAGAAAAGCCTCTTACAATAAGAAGTTCCTGGTACATTGTTTGAAAAATGCTGCTAAATATTTAATACAGTGCCAGTACCTATACAAGTTTCGTTAGACAAATTTTAGTTTTGCTAGCCAGTTCGAGAGCCGTCGTGTATATTTATTGAGTCACTTTAAAAAGTTTAAGTATTCCGTAGTTTCGTTGAATATGAGAATGTTGGTAGTAATGTTGGCAAGTTCACTGAGCTGCAAATAGCAAGGGTTTGATACGTTAGTCGGCCAATTAGAAGTGTTAGTGATATATTTCTTGCCATTACATTGAAAACACTTTACAAAAACAACTATGGATTTTTGGCCTAGAATGGCATATAAAAACATATTAAACATACCGTATGTACCTACATACAATTGAACTACCAGTAAACAACACTTTTTTTTTGCGAAGAAGAATTCTTCAAAACAACATAACTAGATGTTGGTATGACCTGCGGCCAAGTATGGGACTCAGGGCTGAAGACGTTTGTCCCACAAGGAACACATAACATCCGAAAGGAACGAGCCATTTACCAGCCCTGTGATGATTGACCAATACATTTGTGTTAGTAATTTCGATCGTAAGACTTCTGATATTATAATTTTAGGTAAACAAAATAATGATACATCAATCGGAGTGAACCTCTTAATAATCGGATAAATCATGGTGTGGCTTACACCATGTTTTCCGGCGCGGATCCTCATAGATTGGCAAATGGAAAATGAATTTGGCGAGCGCCGCACGTACTGATTCTATGGCCGCAGCTAAAAAGTTCTTGGGGCCCCCACAGAATAATTTATTCTCTCTTATTTCACACCTAGAAGGTAAAAACGTATTACGCAACGGTCTCCGCACGATAAATCATCCCACCCTTATCAGCCCAAGTGAATTTCTAACAACAAAAAATATTGCACGACTCATAGCCATCCAAGAGCGGCATCCATACGACAATTTCTCCTGGGAAATTAGCACTTGTGAAAACACGAAGTTGGTGTTACCAATAAAAAAATCCTCTCGTTTGTCACGTGAAAAATGAAGGGTTTACAAGGATTTGTCCCTTGATCGAAGAGATCCTTGGTGATTTACGGGAGGCGTTCGAATTCTTTCAAGATTACTCGGATTATGCGGGTGTGGTTTTGGAAGTTGGATATCTAATTACAGTTGTGAGCGAGTTTTGTTAGGTCTTATCGCGTTAGGCTCAGTATTATGTTAAGTTACAACACGTTTATTTGTAAAGTTAGATTACTTTTGTCTGTTACAGCCGATAATCATTTGATACGTCATAATAGGTAAATTTTACTTTCAAATACAAATACAATACAAATATATTTACTATTATAGAGTGTTCCAAATTGCACAATGCTTAACCAAATAAATTACAAAGTTAAATGTAACTTTTGTAACTTTATATCTTTTATTGCAACGTTTTAGTCATACTACGATCACGATTATAGATAACAACGACTTGAAAAAAGAATTGTATACCTTATATGAATATGTGTAAAGGATTTTAAATGAATATATCATTAAAAACTGAGCAGAATTTAGTAACATAGCAATAGTCCAAATCGCGCACGGCCACAAGTCTAGCAAGTCTACGTTTGTTGTACCTAAACGTATTTCACTTCAGCAGAAATGGTTACCGCTCATATAAATATTAAGTATCTCAATTAGGTAATTCGCTACAAGATTTTACCAAATCACCTTATCTAATACACCCATCAGGCCATTAATAATCTCTGGAACAATATCGATGCGCAGAACTCAATATCCGATAGCTTTAATTTCCCCTCAGCAATTTCCTCGCACACAACTCATAAACAAACGGCAGCTATAAACAGGTCCGCGGAAGACATTACATAACATCCCATCGGGACGGGGCCGGGAATAATTCCCGTATTCGCTGATTCGCTGATTTCTTGCATATTGTTCAATAACAAAGTTTCTCACTTAGTTCGGAGGATGGAAGAAATTTGGGATGGCTTGGGGATTTGATTAAAGTTTTTGGAATTATTTTTTCACACCATAATCACGTCAATACATCGTGTTTATCATTAAACAGATTGAACTAATTTTCAATATGTTTTTTTGGCTGTTCAACTTAGTAAAAACTTTGCTTAACCCTTACACTGGCAGTGGAGGAATAGTGGCCAGCATAAATTGAACTTTATTTCCTTGTTATACAGGCGAAAACCAATGAAATTTTTCAGTTGCTATACTGGCTAAAGGTTAGTTCAGTACCATTTTTATCATCCTATTTAATGTGCCACTGCAGAGAAAATGTTTCCCTTATTGAAGTCAAGTCATTGAGACAAAGACATAATATGATGAAAGAGATAATGTCATCAGGTTACTGGCTTAATAACACGCACAATTGCTTAATGCGATTTGATGATCACAAGTGGGTTTGTGATCTGGCTGGAGCCCAAACCCCAAGATAACGATCGATATCGAGATCGATTTGGCGAGCCATTTGGTGTAAAGGTCGAGAAGTCGGCTACTACACCAGAGGTCGCGGGTTCGATCACCGCACGGAACAAACATTTGTGTGCATGAACATGTCTGTTTGTATCGGATACCAAAAAATGTAGATCATAAAGACGTTACCATTTCATTCACCCAATTTCTAAAGCACTAAATTTGCAGTCACACAGTAATGGCTTATATCAATTGCTTTTTAAACGCTTTACTCGTTAACTGTTTGTTTTCCACATGCATGGAAGTCGTTATGGTAAAAAATGTTTATGAAAACACGGAAGAGTAAACATCATAAATCTTGGCCGTGATCTCAAGGTCCTGGGTTAAATTTCCGGGCTGAGCAAAGACTTTCAGAGTGAAAACACGCTTTGAGTAAGAGTGGTTATCTAATTTAGTTGTAAATCGTTCAAATTTTAATGATGACTTTATAGCAATAGTAATACTTCGTAGCACTTCATAACGCTTCGTAGCGCTAAACGGCGACAAGGCGAGAACTATTTTAAGGCATAAGACTTGAACTTCCACATCTGTCACTAGCTTCTTGCTATTATGTGGAATACGTCATACTTAGCGTATGCTTGGTCGTTTGCTGATTCTGGGAATGTGAGTCTCCCCTACTCAGAGAATAGGTAGACGTACCATCGACTTACTAAACCCCACAGTGCCCATTCCCAGTCTTAGTTGTAGAGTTACAGGAATATGCATAACCTTGCATTTGTGACACTACCAGCGTATCCGATACACCCTTCTTAGAGATCGGGCACCTGCTTCCGTCCGACACGAGAGCCCCACTGACCACCAACACTTCTGCCATTCTAAAACTTGTGTTTTTTACTATAGTTTTGTTTTAAATACAGTTGCAAAAAAAAAATTCATAAGGATCATTTAAGTTTTCAGAGACAAACCCGTATGAATACTTTAGTCATAGCATGAACGGGAAACGTCTCATTACCACACTTCGCGATCCGGTTTAATTATCAGCGCCATTGTTGCGAAGACAAAAGCCGAGTAAGGATCCCGAATTTGAATACAGATCTTGTGGAATACAGCCAGGATTTTTGAAGATGTGGTAATGTTATATGTATAGGTTTATGCTTGCTTCGTAACCTTTTTTGTTTGTTCTCATTTAATTGTTATATTATTGACCCAAAAGTTTATAAGAATTATGTGTGTTATTCTTTCAATAAACAATAAAAATTCTAGGATATTATTCTCCCAGCGTAATCTTAGCATGGCTGGCTAAACAACGCATGTTTTTTTTTTTGTAAATAATTAAAACTTGATAATGATCTGAACCCAAATTAAGTACATAGCTTAAACACTTCTGTCCCTGATGGTATTAAAATCAAATAATTACGAAATAACAATTTTCATCCCATAAAATATGTGTGTCCTAGACAGAGGCGTGGAACTACGACCTCTAGCGCACATATCAAGCCAGTGATATTAATAAACCACAAATATGATGTTACTAAATATTGATGATATTGATACTAGTTGAGCGAAAATTTTAATACTGTCAATACTAAATAATTAGTAAGTATTAATTTGACGTCAAGATTCGAGACGATAGACCTCAGCGATAGACTATCGATTGCCAACTCTAAATCAAATCAAATCAATTCATTAAAATTCTTAGAACTATTCTATCAGCTAGTACATACATTTTCTTCAGATCTAAATAACTTTACGAGCCTGAACTAGGAAATCCTGTGTTTCAGACGAAAATCTAAATTAAATTCTTATGATCTACAAATAATAATATCACTTAGGTAGGTGAAAATAAATACTAAATACTATAGAACTATAGTCTATACCTATTTTTTTAACCTTCGGAAGGATAGGTTTTTCTTGCATACACGTAAGGATAGGGGGGTGACTCATCACCCTACAACTTATTTGCATAAATAAAACATTTAAGTACACAAAAATATTACTTTATTTTTAAAGAAACATGTAATATAGTAATAAATTAAAGAATGAAAACCAATTTCAAGTAGCTCATATGCATACATTTATATATATTTATGATTTAATGCAGTTCAGACAAATATCTTGACGGTTGATCGGAACATACCGGCAAATCACATTTTACACAGAGAATTTAAACTTTTTTGTCTTTTTTCCTTAAACACATTGAGCACCATGCTTGTTTTTACACTTTCAAAGGGGGTTCACTTCCAGAAGGTTCCTGGTTCATGTTTAGAATATCCCGTATATTTTGAACTATTTCTCGAGGTAAATTCGTGTTCAACCGACGTTTTATATGCGGTTCATTGCCAACCCTTTCAAATATATGCTTTGAAACTTGTTGGCAAGAGTCTTAGGGTGTTAAGCAGCAACGTACAGTATCATAGAACTAATACCGGCCTGATCAATCGTGCCAAAAAACACAAAAAACACGAACGTAAAAGGATAGTGGGGTGATCGGCCACCCCAGCGAGGTTTATATAGCAAAATCTACGATCGTCCGCAAATCAGTAAGATATGCTACTAACTACATAAGATAAAATAAGAGAATACTGAAAAACACAACTACCCTCAATGAACTTATAAAAAGTTATCGTATCTTTTTTGAACGTGTGGGGTGATGAGTCACCCCGCTATCCTTCCGAAGGTTAAATACGAAAGGTACTCAGGAATTTCCGGTATATTACTATACTCAACAATTCATCGCAATCATACTTACAAAAATCTTAGAAGCCGACAAATCAAGGATTTCGACCGGTTCCCAAAGCGAAAGCATTATGCTTTCTCACTCCCGGTTCATTCCTCCGCTGTCTCCAGCAGATCTCAAATAAGAACTGCCTGTCATTCAAACTCGAACAAAAAGACGCAAAATTGAGGCGACCTGAGTATTATCAAAAGTAGTCCCCAGACAGCTTTGCAGGATATTTGTAGGATGTTTGCGTTTCATTTGTGATAAATGATAATTATGATTATGTCACAGTTTTAATTAATCTTTCCGTTATACTCGTATGAACGGATAAGCCTGAGAATTTTGAAGCATTTTTTAAATTATCATTTACTAGCCTTCCGCCCGCGGTTTCACCCGCGCGTAATCTCTTTTTTCAAATATCCCCCCTTCCCCTCACATTTCCGGGAGCAAAAGCACCCTATGTTCACCGGGGATAGTGTAGCTTTCCAACGGTGAAAGAATTATTCAAATCGTATTTTCAAAATTGTTATTCCCGCGGGAATTTATTTTATAGCCTATGTCCTAATCCGGGTTATAAACTATACGTGTGCCAAATTTCATCTAAATCCGTTCAGCCGTTTAGACGTGATTGAGGAACAAACATCCAAACATCCAAACATCTAAACATCCAGACTTTCGCATTTATAATATTAGTAAGATAGTAAGATTCATACAGCGCCATCTAGTTCATTTTTTTTCGGAGGAGAATGCGTTTATGCACCATAACCGCAGGCTAGCTAGACCTGCGGCCGTGTGTGGGACTTGAGACTAAAGCGTCCACTACCCACTAAACTCCCCTGGATCCCCTTCACACCCGATGGGACGAATCGGTGCCAGCGTTAGTTATTGACCAGTCCAGCGCCATCTAGTCCATAACAGATGACACAATTTTTTTTAAACTAGGAGGATGGTGCTCATGCTATAAGCCCGTCTGATTGTAAGATCTCTTATTAAATAAAACACAAGACCCCCGAGATCATGGCCCAGCAATTAAATCAAGGCGTATTTAATAAGTTTTTCATAGAACCGGAGCTTTTCGTATAAACTTCCTTCTTACTCGTAATTAATGTACACTCAAATACCGCGGCACTGCGAGTGCGAGCGTAGTACAGAAGTTGTAAGCACTTATTTATGCTAATTAAGCCTTCTTTCATTTGAGATAATAACTTTTTTTATCTTTATGTAAGCACGATTGTTACGCGGACCTTAGTCAAGCGCAGTTGGATGTAAGGGGATAGCTCCAAATGTTAATTTTGTTTTTAATCTGCATTAATATTACAAACTAGCCTTCCGCCCGCTGTTTCACCCGCGCGTAATTTCCTTTTTATCAAATATGCCCCCCTTCCCCCCACATTTCCGGGATCAAAAGTACCCTATGTCACTCGGGGATAGTGTAGCTTTCCAACAGTGAAAGAATTATTCAAATCGGTTCAGTAGTTTCGGAATCTATTCAATACAAACCAACAAACAATCAATCAAATCTTTCCTTTTTATAATATTAGTATAGAATTATATAAAAAAAAACATTCCAAAAGTAGTGTTAAACAAAATTATTTACGCAACCAATGACCCAGGCGTTTTGTCTAATATTGTATTCCTAAATTCTTCCGTCTACTTTTATTCCTTCCGCTTCGCTAAGCTTGCAATAGAATAATCGGTTGGATGGGCAACAATAACGCGTTTTGTGTTTCCCTCTGATAATTCGCACATCAGCCCTTTTGTATCCTTAGAAGGAGCGCTATGAACGCAATATTATACCGGATATAACGAAAAATGGGCCTGTTTAATATTGTATTAATACTAAGTATCAATTTGTTAAGGGGAAGTCGTAGTAGTAGTAGTAGGTAGCAAAATGGTTTCATTTAAGATGTCGCTACAAGTTTATCTGACTTCATCACAAACTGCTGTTACAAACAATCATAATATACCTACACCAACGATGGACTTTCCTTAAAATTATATTTCTTCGAACGTTTTTTTCTGACTCTTTTTTTCGGAGAAGAATGCGTTTATGCACCATAACCGCAGACCAGCTAGACCTGCGGCCGTGTGTGGGACCCGAGACTTAAGCGTCCACTACCCACTAAACTCCCCCGATTTTCCCTTTATACCCGATTGGGACGAGCCGGTGCCAGCCTTGTGGCTATTGTTATACGATGACCCTGGATTTGGCAAATCTAGTTAATACATAAGAGACCTGACTTGAATTCCAAACAATGAATATGGAGCCCAGCTCCTTTCTGAAATAATGGGTCCTTATGTAAACACCAAACAAAGCTCTGATAAACAATTAAGCCGTTCTTAAATGCTTGCAAAGATGCCTAAAATTACTCGCTTAAATAGAACATTAATTGTTATTATTTAAATACAGTATTGAATTATTTTAATACTTCGTTTTATTATATAAACAGCACTTAAACAGTTAACGTCTCGTTATCCCAAACAAACGAACGCCGATAAGCAAATCGTTTAATCTAACGGTTCGTCAATGTTTATAATCTCGCTCCCGATTTATCATTAATCTTCGCTTCGGAAGATTGAATGTCTGAAGTGTTGCATTGAATATTTATGAACCGATGTAATGTTTACGACATCTTAACTAATAACGCTTGCTTCCTTTATCATGAAATGAAGAAAGTAAATCAGATTATTTAGACAAAATGATGTCATCAAGATACATGACCTTGGTTCGGACTTTCGTCAAGTAATGTAACACGTATTTTGCCGTCCCTGGAGCAATGGTTTGACCACTTGGATTCAATCCCAGAGGCATCTCTACGTTTCGGTCGAATCATTGTCCCTTTGGAGCTAGGAAATAAGAAGGGCAAAAGCGATAACTTTTGCTATTTCTTACGAGTAGTGTATCAAGAATATGGTCTGTGTATATTATTAGCTGTTGAGATAAGTCCGTAATCGAGAATTGACTAGCAACCATTATAAGTTTGCAGATTTCCTTTTGAAGTTTTCCGCCGCTTGTGTCAGCTCGGCAACGTAACAGTAATCCAGATTGAGCATTCAAAGTGTTGCTATAGATATGTTGCCGCTGAAACCTAATACTATTCTCAAGTTTCATAAGATTATTCTAGCAAGCCTCGAAAATGTGTCTCATGATAGCTCGTAAGGCTCTCTCTCTTTTGTCCTATCGCGTATTGCACTTTACTGAGTTAATTCGTACTTTTAAGGCTGACTTATGCAATAAGGTCATTCTATTAGGTATAATGTGAGCATAGCACAGTATAAATGTGGACTAATGTTGCAATAACAGTGTCATCATCTATGACACACCGGTCGCACTAGCTCATGTGATCGGAAGTAGCTGCGTTATTTATGAGGTCCCTTACATAATTCAATAATCCCCATATACGCCCGAATTCACCCCTTGCTACGTGATGACAGAACTTTACTATCGCTCAGCAGTCTCTAAGGTATTCTTTCTAAATCGAATTTACTTGCTAACTAGCGGTCTACTTCGATTTTGCTTGGATTGACAAGAAGTACTTTATTGATTGCAAATTCAGCTGGGACACAAGGGGGCAACTCATTTTATGGGAAACTGTTACTACAGTCTTATTGATTTAAGGGAAGCTGAAACATTTAAAACAGAATAATCGTATCGTATCGTAGCACATAGTAGACCGGTTGCTATAAAAATTACTTGGACGGTCCAACAATAAATTCAGTAAGTAAGTAAAGCCTATTCTTGTTAACCCGTATTTCATTATTTTCATCATGCATCTTCAAAATATCATAGCGCTTGGTATTAAAATTTGAACACTCATTCAGTATGAGAAGTGCCATGTATGTGTTTTAACATCGCTGCAAAGAAAAAAAAATACAAATAAATTCAAGCATAACATTCACATTCAGCAGTTCACTTCAGAAATCTATGTTCTATTTCAGTTATGATCTGAGTCTACAATCTGAATCCATTCAAAATGCTCTCAGAGTGACCGTAACGACCGGTCGAAAATTGAACTGAACCACATAATGTGAGGCCGAGGGTGGCTTAGCGGGCGCGTGACGTGCGCCGGTGATCTATGCGCGAGAGGCCATTTACTGCGAGCACGCGGATACAGCGCGCGGACTTGATATAACGTGCCTGTTCAATATAGGAGATATCAAGGATAAACGAGGTGAAACTGCATGAACAAATCCGAATTTGTTACTTTTTCTTATACTAGTTCAGTTGACAGACAGGCACGCAGCCCACCTGATGGTAAGCTGGACTCTGCGATAATGCAAGCACGTGGCAATGGACTTTTTTCTTTACTCAGTGGACTGGAAGGTTTAAAGAAAAATTTAGGTTAGCAAAAGTAATTTAGTAAGATAGTTCACCAAAAATCTTTCTCGTATAATTATTTAATATTATGTAAGCTCTTTTCAACCGGCTTCAAAAAAATTATTTTAGTAAAAGTTTGGTATTTTCCTTTTTTCCTATGCGTGTTTAATAAAGTAAGTCTTTTTTCGGTCTTTGGACAGTTTTCTCAGATTTTGACTCTTGAACTGTTTATGATTGGGGCCGATTAGCATATAAAAAATTGAATCTTTGGGCTGGTTGCTGACATACAGTAGGTATGAGCGTTATGAGTTAGGCAAGCGAGCAAAAAGTCACGTCGTATGAAGCATAACAAAAACACTAGCTCGCAGCAAAAATAAAAATCCAACCCCCTTTAAATTTAAATTAACAATTACATAATAAGTAATTTAACCCTTTACGAGCAGAATTCTATCAAAAGTAACAGATTCAGACCATTACAATAACCCTTTTAAATTGGCCTGATTAACCCTTAGCTAATCGTCGAACTCGCAAAGTTACTTTAAGGGTCGATTCTAACAAAAGGACGGTCCATAATGCTAGTCCATTGAGCTAATTTCGCACGGAAGGTTCATTGTGAGCAACAATATCCCGATGTCGCGTGGGGAGGGGACAGTAGGATGACCATGTTTGGAGCTGTTTTTAAAATTTATCTTTCAGCTGTCTTTAATAGAGGATTGTTTACACTGACCATGGAGCTGTCTATAAAATATCTCTCAGCTGTCTTTAAAAGAGTATTGTCTCTACTCTTCTATCTAGGCTGTACAAGAAATGGTACGTTATCGATTTTTTTACATAATTTATAATCTGATAACTGTTACTATAAATAAATATCTCTGGAAATTATTCACACAGCGCCATCTAGCCCCAAAACAAGCATTGGCATGTGCTATGGGTGCCAGACAATGGATAAAAATTAAAATATTTTTACCAGATGGACTTTAGTAGGTATTTTACCTTCACAAGTCTTATCGTATGACAAGTCTCATTTCTAAACTAATGAATTTATTAAAAAATAATACATAATGAACTGTAAAATTACTATAAGGACCAATTAACATAAGATTGAGAAAATTGGTCGCTAATTAAACAAACCTGAAAACTAAAATATTTTTTTTCCTAGCCCTTTTGATCCCACTGCTGAGCAAAGGCCTCCCCTTCTGTCTGCCACTTTTCCCTGCATTGTGCTGCTTGCTGCCACTCAGGCATAAAGATGTTTAAATCATCCCGCCATCTTCGCCTTGGCCTGCCACGTCTTCGGTGTCCGTCGCGTGGTATCCAATCAGTGGCTATTTTCGCCCACCTGTTTGGATCCATGCGGCAGACGTGGCCAGCCCAGTTCCATTTCAGTTTAGCCGTCGCAGCCCCGACGTCCATAATTTGACTTTTGGAACGCAACACGGTGTTACGGATTTTGTCTGCGAGCTTAACACCCAATATGCTGCGCTCCATTGCTCTTAAAAATATTTTATTTGGGTGAATTTGAATGGTATTTTTATGTGCAAAGTATAAATGATTTAGATGCTTCTTGTAGCTTTTAAAATAAAATTATCGAATTCTTAGTTTTTTTGCCTATAAAGTACACACCCAAGAAAACGACGGTCCTAATGCTTGTCCATTTCGAGCTAATTTTGCATGAGAGGTTTATTGAGAGCAACAAAATCCAATGTTGCGTAGAATTCGGATTGTAGGATGACCCTTATTTACGGAATTTCTAACGTTACTATCATTATGGTCGTATCTAGACATAATCACATGTTGGTTTTCAAGTACTGTTGCCTCCTTCTGCGAGGCAGTTATCTCGCAAGAGGGAGCAATAGAGAGGTAGAGAGCATTAAGGAGGATCGTTATACCGCTTTCCTCCGGCACAGTTTGCTTAATTATGTTATATGAGCCTAGTTAGGCATACGACTTCAAAGATAAAATTCCCAAAAAACTCAAATACATTTGAAACTAAGCGCAGTTTTTTCTATGGCAACGCATTACACAATAATTCCAGGTGGTGATGATCCCTTAGTTTGAAGTGCTGACTTTTTATTAGGTGGCCTAAGGGTTAGCTATCTGAGATAAAATAAAATAAAATAAATTATAAATTTTATTCGATATACATAAAGTTTGTTTGGATCCTAATTTCGGTTCAGAAATCTATTATTAGAGTTTAAGACACAGCTGCGTCGTTGTCCCATAAAATGTAAGCTTTACTTTGGTCCTACTAAGCAGAGGTTGTTCTTGCATGATCAATTTAACTCAATCGAACCCTCTCGCTCTTTCTCATCCCAAAGATAATTTGCTAGACAAAGACAAAACTCGGAGGAATGTTGTCCTTTCCAGAATTGAGGTCTGCCTATATTTACCCGGACCGCTGTCAAACTCCACATCTATCTATGCAAGAGGCCAAAGTAATAAGATCTATTTGTTATCCCAAGCTCTTTTCGATGGAGTGCTACATACGGGTCAAAGGCATTGGAAATAATGAGGGCTCTTCCTAAAGGGTTTCTTTGACCGTCTTCTTGAAACAGTGGTTCTGATCGGATTCAAATTAGTCGTTGGTTGAATTCCTACATTGCATCTGGTACACAGATTGCCTATAGTTTTCTGAATCATTGTTCGCGTTTTGTGTCACCAAATAAAGCGGCAGGTGCGGTACGTGAATCACGTGACAACTGCGTTATGATTGACAATTTTAAAACATGCACTTGTGCCCTCTGCATTGATTGCGACTGAAACAGCAGACCAGTACATAAAGAAAGAGGCGGTTTAAATTTTGACTCTGTAATCTTTATGGTCGAAATATTATTAGGAACCAAAAGAGAGACGTTACCCAGCGGCTTTAAATTTGGCTTCAGTTTTTCTCGTTCGATAACCTCCAATACCGTATGTCCATTCCAGTATAAAGTGCGAACGATAAATTTTCTAAGAATTCATGCGTTCAATTTCTGAGAGGACGAAAATATGAGACAATAACATCGTAGGGCCTCGAAAGTATCAAGTTTTACGGTCAACCCGACCATTCCATTAGAATGGTTTGCGTAACTGTCAAATATTAAAACAGTCAATATGTTTTGCTTGCTTTCGGTCGCCTTTTGTTTTTGCGAAGAAACCTTTTCGGTTGGTTATGTAAAGTAGGCGTATATTTTAGATGGACCTCACTTTTGGTCCTTTGATATTGGGTAATGACAAATACACAGTAATATTTGATGCAATATACTACTCTTAACCCACTGCAAGACAGAAAAGTCTATAATTCGAAACAAGTCACTGTCATAATAATAGGAAGCTGGCCTATTTCTTGCGTGCAAGAGTTTTGTCCTTTTGAATTTTGACCCAGGATCTAGAATGAATGATTATTTATTTGTACATCATTTTATTTAATTATAAAAGTCCTCAAGTTCTACAAAATTTCATTTAAAATTATAAATTAACTATATAATGTTAACTAACCAATTAACATTTTGTCTAATCCTTCTATTTTTCTTTTTTAGCAAACCTTAAGAAATTGTAACGGGTGCAAAATTCTCGCAGCCGTTTATTGCCAAAACAAAGTGGCGGAAAAAAGTTTAACTGAAATAAAGAAAAGGTTCCATTATAAAAGTAATTCCATACAGCCGCGATATCAGCCTATCATCTAAAGCACCTCGGGGAAATCTGGTCGAGGCCATCACAACGTCGAATGAGATCCGACCGGGTAATGAGAGAATTCGGGTGCCCACGTCTGTTTCTAGCTGCGCCTATAGTTAAGGGATGTGCCTACGAGTGCGTTCAGATTTATCTCCCTTAGGTTTTGTTCGTTTTCGGTTTTACTGAACTGATGCTATATTTATTAGTTATTCACTAAGAAATCAAGAAAAATTTACACTAGTACCTACATAAAACTTTTGTTACTTATTACTTTCAAATGTGACACTACGGATTTTCGTCTAACGACATTTTTCATTTGCTTTGATAAAGTATTAATTTTAGATATATAATTTTAATAAACGCAATTTAAAAAAAATGGTGGACCAGTATGCAGGCCAAATAAATTATTTAGTGTAGCACATGCAGTTGTACTACCTACGAGCTTTTTAGTACAAATGCAAATTAAATGTTTTTGCATGATATTTGTACTTAAAAGTCTGACCGGCATCAAGTAAAGTTCTAAATTTTTTTTAATAAGTATGCAAGTAGGTATAATTTGAAGATTTCAATGACAGATTAATCACAAAGGATGCCAAATTTTTGTTTGCTGGGCGTAGTAATCAAGCCAGTACTGGCGTACTTAGCAAATGTGAATTGGAAATCATAAACCCAAGCAAATGTTCAATTAAATACAATTTTTTTCCGATCCGAAATTAGGACATCGTCAAAGCTTATGAAAAAAAAATTAAAGGAAAAAAAAAGGGTACATGACCTATCTAATATCCAAGACCTTTGCAGCGCAATGTGACATGCAATAAATATGTAAATGATGATAAAGAAAAGGTAAACCAAAATCTCAACATAGCCTGAACTCGATAGCATGACAACACTACGTGCCCTCAGAATTTGCGTTTGCGTTCATACAATGTGCGCTTGGAATTCCGTAAGGGAAATACTTTGATCTAACTTGGCAAATTGATATTAATTTTGAAAGGGTTTCGTGCAAATAGAATTCTTAAAATACCTGGCATGGTTTTGGATTTAAATTGGAATGTAGCATGGATTTATATGTTTTATCAAACTATTCGTTTATTACGTAATTTTGGAAAAATTAATTTAGTTTTCCTTGTTTACTCTTAAACCAGGTTTATCGCTTTTCCACCGATTCGTATCCATTAGCGAACGGCTATCCCCAATCAATCTTAAAAAAAAAAACACAGAACGCATCTTCAAAAAAAAAAAAACTAATCCGCCGTACTCTGGGCGGCAATAGCCAGAGCTCAAAAAAAAGGTTTATTATTACAGGACCCTAGGGATCAAAAGTTCGATTACTGCGTTGGCTAATGAGTATACATCGTTATCGCGCGGGCAGTTTCGGGGCGACGCGTGGATACTGATGAATAGGGTTGCCACGCATGGATCTTTTTTTTTAAATTATATTTGACCAATAAAATATCGATTTTTAAATCGATATTATGCATTGAATCTATTTGTAATCCTAAATCGACCACTGACACAACAATGTTACCTTACGATTTTTTTCGGTTTCGATAACTTAACCAATTTTATGAAAATGTTATTTTTATCCTAATTACTAATTTATAGCTGTATGATGTCAATTTCTGACTTACTGGACTGAATCAACCCTCAGAGAAAGTGTTGCTCACTTAAACAACGCTTCTACACTACTTTGTCCCAATTTTAAATACAATATCAAAATAGAAATAATATTCTATTTATCCTCATAAGGTATTTATCCTCATAAGGAATATACATAACATGAAAGGCTTTAATAAAAAAAAAAACATGCAAATATTCTAATACTCGTTATATACATGTAATAAGTTGTTTATTGAAACAAAAAAACCAAAGTTGTTGCTCTGTAAAGAGAAATTTATTTTTATGAAACATATTACAAATTACCTTTGCAAACACATTTTCTACTTAAATACAAAACAGAACAGTTATTTACTAACCTGTAAAGAGAAACAACATTAAAAGCTATTGTTTCAAATGATATTTTCCAATTAATAAATATTTCTTTAGAGAATCACGTTTTCGTTTTATTTTACAAAACCAGAGAGAACGAACAAGCGTGCTGTCACCACAGGCAATACTTTGATGTTTAATGTCAAAGATAATGCGCGGGAAATTTAAATTAAATGAAGAAAGAAAGAGCTTCATTTACATCTCCCCCCCCCCAGAAAGTCAAAGTCCCTTAGATATTGGTAAAAGTTTTGTAATGTGAAACAAGTTAGACTCAAATTTTTTGTATCCTGTATTTACTTTATAAATTGAATTAGATATCTTTTCTAAAATTTCATAAGGCCCGATTTTTATTTCCTCTAGTTTTTTCCTATTTAAACGGTTACCATTTTCTACATATACAAAGTCTCCTACTTTCAATTGTATATTTCTTCTGTTTTTGTCAAATTGTTTCTTATTATAATCATGTGATTTTATAGTTCTTTCTAAAGCTATCTTCCTATCTTGCATTAAATCATTTTGTGTTTTATGTTTTTTTAACTCGTCTGGTAATATATTATTAATTTTACCTTCCATTAAATATATCGGGGAAAATCCTGTAACCGTGTGTTCCGTTTCATTATATCTCTGGGTACATTCATGAGCTATTGTTGTCCATGCTATCTTATCGTTCCTTTCATTTATTTTACATCTTATCCTGTTAACTAATGTTTGGTTTAAGCGTTCATTCAAACCGTTTGAAAATGGTGCGTTTACTGCGGTAAATATAATGGGTATGTTTTCTTTTTCCAAAAAACTTTTGAATTCTTTTGAGTTTATGCCGGGGTATTGATCAGATAAAATCATTCCAATTTTATTTTCAGGAATAACCTTTTTTACAAGTTTTATAAAATCACTGGCGGTTTGGGTCTTTGATGTCAATATGTAGGCATACCTGGTGAAATGGTCTACCAAAAGATGTAAGTATGTTTTTGTAGAGCGGGAGCCACCAAATCCACCAATGGTATCTATTGAGACTATTTCATAAGGGTAAGTAGCGGGACCCAGTTGAGACATCAATCCATATTTAAATTTAGTTCTAGATTTATTTTTTATACATATTTCACAACTATCACAAATTTCTTTTATATTATGTGTTAAATTTTTTGCAGTATAGAATGGTTTGATTTTATTCTCTATTTGTGTCATTCCTATATGGCAATATGCGTTATGGATGTTTTTTATTAATATTTTATTAATTGGAAAATATCATTTGAAACAATAGCTTTTAATGTTGTTTTGTAATAAGTTGTTTATTGAAACAAAAAAACCAAAGTTGTTGCTCTGTAAAGAGAAATTTATTTTTATGAAACATATTACAAATTACCTTTGCAAACACATTTTCTACTTAAATACAAAACAGAACAGTTATTTACTAACCTGTAAAGAGAAACAACATTAAAAGCTATTGTTTCAAATGATATTTTCCAATTAATAAATATTTCTTTAGAGAATCACGTTTTCGTTTTATTTTACAAAACCAGAGAGAACGAACAAGCGTGCTGTCACCACAGGCAATACTTTGATGTTTAATGTCAAAGATAATGCGCGGGAAATTTAAATTAAATGAAGAAAGAAAGAGCTTCATTTACATACATACGTGTGACAGCCCTTCGGTCATCTATGCGTCGCCCCCAAACTGCCCGCGCGATAACGATGTATACTAATGAGGTAAAAATATTGAGACAAAAAAGTGAGAGAGCCACGCTGTAGACAGTTATCGTCTATCATTCGAAATGGGCCGGCTCGACCGAGGTAATACCACAAGTAACACTTACTCATACTAAAATTATTTATTGTATAGACATACTACATCTCGAAATAATATTATACTTCCTGATGTTCGATTACGGGTTTAGAACAAATAACAAAGTAAACACAACGTTTACGACTTTCCACTTGACAAAATATCGTTGCAGGCCTCCAGTGATATTCAAACAACTTATAAAGTTACGGACGTAAAACTTCAACTCTGTGACACGTAAACTTGCTTACAAAGTACGAAATAAATATTAACCAACTGACCGGAAAAGTAGATGACGTATTTTATGATTCTGTTTACGAGCGAGGCGGAATTGCTGGTGCAGTGTAGATGAGAAATCGGTGAGAAAGTCTATTTAATTGAATTCTTTTTTGTCATGTCGCTTCATATTAAACCTGACGCAGTCTTCGCTGAATTTTCGACTCTGTAATAATAAGCTGGTCAATCGCCTCCCGATTGGAAAGGAGAAACCGGGAGAGCTTAGCTGGGGACCATTCCCTCTAGTCCCGAATCTCGCACACGGCCGCGAATCTCGCTTGCTGTGGTTATGATGGATAAAATAATCCTCTTCCATTAAAAAAACGAGTTCCTCGCGGAGTTCTACCTACTGCGGCTAAGTTAAAAATAAAACAGATATGAAGGGCAATAAGGGCTAGGTTAGTTTCAACCCAGAACCTACTTAAGTAACCCGCTGTCCCGCCCATACCAATGAGTTCAAAATCCAGGTCAGATCATGCAAAAATCACTTCCTCCAAGTTAATTTTTTTTTTACCTTTTTAACCGGCGAACGCTTTTCCCACCATGGCTATGGGTCAAGCAATTTATTTCAAGATACGTGTTTCAACGCCCCTCACTGCCATTCATTGCATTGTGTGCCTGGGAAGGCTAGCCTTAAAAGGCAACGTCGGAGAGCGTTACGGTCGAGGATATGGGCATACTTAAGCCATCAAGCAACAAAACTTCTTGAGGGACCGATTTGGTATAAACAACCAAATGCGCGTTTGCAAAGCTTTATTAGGCAACTTCATTTACTTGGTACTTCACTTAGTATTCATTCTGTTTATAGCCTTTAGATATATTGTTTTATTTTCCCTCACTCACATAGGACGATGAGACAGCCTTTTTTTTTTAACAGGAAAACCGAATTACTCGGTCCGACCCGGAATTCGAACCGAAGAGCCGTGGCACGACAGTTTCACAAAAGATTACCAATAGCCAATGAAATAAAAAGCCGATTTTTTTCAACCGTTACAACAAATGATCGTAAAACGATAACAAAAGGTCCCCTTTTTTCGCGATGTAGATTACGTGTATAAATTATGTTCTACAATAATATATTAAATTAAATTTTATTTGACATACAATAAGATATTTTTGAAAACACTTTTCAACTTTTATCTTCTTTGTTAAACGTTTACAAATAACGCTGGATGTATCAACTACCTAGTTATATTTAGTTCGATTTCTATACATCGAAATGAACATATTATGAATATGACAGCGTTTTTGCCAAATTATCCACCAAGCAAGAAAATGTGAGTATGTTATGATGATGCAAAATATGGTTCGATTAAAACCTTGTCAGGTTATATAAATTGTAGGCCATATTTTCGTTGCAAGTGCAAATTTGTGGGTCGTGACTAAGGCAAATGGCGATGGCTGATACGTCAGAATGATAGATCGTTGTTGGTACTGCGGTTCGGTGCCTTGGATTTACTGCAAGGTATTGACCTCAATGTAACATGGTCATAATGGTCATTCTTATTTGATTATAGACTTTGATTTATTAGCGTCATTTGTATCTAAAGCAAAATATGGTGAATTTTTATTTAATTTAATAATGCTTCTTTGGCCTTACCCTGGTTTTACGAACTCACTTGTTTTTGTTATTGACTTTATTCCCTTCTCTTGAGCGAGCCATCTGAGTCGCCGTGTCGACTATAGACTGACTAGAGTCAGGAGAATAATATTCTTTTTTTTTTCGGAGGAGGATGCATTTAGGCTCCATAGCTGCATAGGCTAGCTACCACTTAACACCCCTGGTTTCTTCTTTGTACTTCATTGGAACGAGCTAGTTCGAGCCTTGTGGCAATAACCATCGTCATAAACCAGCCAGAGTCAAAAGAACTGACTATTGCCACTCATTAGCTGCAGACGCTAGACTCTGCCATTTGGGCGTAGCGCGCCTCAGAGAAAGTTAACCTCCCCGTTTGGGGAATCTTGCCCCACACCAGAGAATGTGCCAGCGATATACTGAATCCCCCAACCACAGGGCCATTTTGTGAGACATCTGCCTTCCAAAGCTGACTGCAGCTGCTAGCTGTATTTCGGCAATATAAATGTGGGAGCCAGTACACTTGAAATCAGAGGCTCGAAGATCAGATGAGTCCACGGTCTGGCAGCACATTGAGGGACGTTTCGAGGTGAAGCGTCCCTCAATGGAATAGGTCGCAGTGACCGCTTACCATCAGGTGGGCTGCGAGCCTGTCTGCTAACTGACCTATTATAAAAAAAGGATGTATGTCAGTAACCGTCACGTGACATCACATAAACGCAAGCTCTCCACCTGAGCGTAATTACGACGATGATTCGCGTGATCTGCCGTCGCTCAAGCCACGAGACAATGAAGCGGTGATTAATTGCAGCAGGTGCTCCGCAGGGCAGTGTTCTGGGGCCAGAATGTATTAAGATTGAAGAAATAATGGCGGTTACTAAACAAATTAGGGGTAAAAAAAGTAAAGTGACCTACTGCATGGCAAAGGTCTCCATTCTTGAAATCAAGTTATCGTTACAAGTTTTCGTGTCACAAAGTTAGCTCGACCAGCGAAATGAAACCAGGATCCCAAGATCTCACGCTGGTACTTAAACCAGTAGACCATCGGGACGATGTTGGGGCCATATTGAATCAACTAACGTTTGAAACAACTCCCATTAATCGAAATGAGGTAAAAACATAATCACATTAGATACGACATGAATTTCTTTAATAAATAAGAAAGTTATTAATGTAGCAGACCACACAAGATAAATAGCACGAGATAACTGTAGAAATGGAACATTATTTAACGTTACAGAAACATTAGTTAGGGCCGCCTTGATCTTTTGTTTTGCGAAATATTTTCTCTATCATTACACTTCATTAAACTAGCTTTTTTCCTTAACTTGCTATTGCGTTGGTATTTGGTGTTTTGTAAAATAAACTGTTGGAAAACAAATATTTGAAACACGATCAATCCATCTTGAGTGTATTGTATGTATGTTTGTTTGACTTTATACCTAGAAAAAGAAGGTTATAAGAATAAAATGATGATAGTACGACTGTTTGGTTTTCCAAAAATGCTTTTTAAAACTCACGGAACAAACATATAACAAACTAATTGGCGAATTCTAGCATTGGAATGGAACTCTAATTTACCAAAAAATACTTTTAAAAACTCTTATAACATACAATCAACAAACTCATTTGCTAATTCACCGGATCCATCATTCAGAAGTTTCGGCGTTTCAATGTAATATCGACACGCCCCGCCTATGGAAAAATAATCAATTCTGCTCGATCGCACCTGCCTGTAATTCTTGGTTAGAAACGCCCCGAAACGCCGTATATTACGGGACCTTACAATTACTAAAAAGAAGAGCAGCTCAGCTTGTTATTGCAATGTGTAACAAGACGAGCAGATCGTACACCTGATGGTAAACGCCATGTCTGCCCTTAGACAGTTCAGTGCCAAACAGTAACTAAGCAGTTACTAACTGTATGGCACCGCCCTGCGCCTGCTACACCAAGACGACAGTTATTAGATCTCATAATTATATACCCATTAATTTCACTAGCTTCAGTGCCCTTTCCCCGAAACACAGAAGCGCTTGACACATTTCTATTTCACGGGAAAATATCTGCAACTTAGGTTTAGAAGAAATTCGTTTACCCATTCAACGAATCATACATCCAACGGTTCCTCTGTTGCAAAGTGATACTAGTCATTCTGCACACGGAAGCCAATATCGAACAGGAATTACTCCTCGCTCCCTCGTGTCGGGACCTTATCCGCTAGTATGACTCATGTCAAGGCTCACTTGACATGACATAAAAAATTGACGTATCCTAAATTGCCCGTGTCAACTGTCGGTTGACATGCGATGATGCGTCGCGCTTGGCGGGAAACTGAGTTAAATATACTTAGCTCGCTTACGCTCGAGCGTATTCGTATACTTTTATCTCTTTCTCCATTAAATTCTCAAGGCAGTGATACCAAACACAACCTATGGTCGGTAGAAGAAATAATAAAAAAAAAATTTCAAAGTTGGCCGGGCAGTCAGTTGTTTTTACGCGCGGGCAAGTGACGGTTATTTTCGGTGATTAGTGTTTTGTGGTGGTTTTGTGAGTGTTTTGTGTTGGTTTTGTGAGTAATTTCGCTAGATAACGAGGTAAGTGAACAAATTACATGTATACATCACCATAAAACACAACATTTGACTTTTTTGGAGATAGGAACTGAGATAGGAACGGGTTTTTATTTTTATTTTTTCTGTTTGCACTAATTTTCATATTTCTAGTTATTGGTTGATGCTATTGCCAATATATTTGTTTACTTTGTAACATTATTAGACTAGTTATATTGTATAACTTTTAATTAAGACCTCGAAGTGGTATTTTTTTATCTAAGACACTTCAAAGTTATGCCCGGACGGTAACCGGACACCCGGTTATACCCGGATATGCAGAAAAAGTGCTATAAATAAATATTTTTGTATAGACAAGTGTATATTTACATTTATTACCTTATTGTCTAATATCTAATTAACGTAATTTAAAGTTTAAAACCTCAGGTGACTGCTTTAATAAACAAGGATCATAATTTTAAATACAAGTGGCTTGCCGAAACGTGCCGTAACCCGACACCTCCATATTTATCGCATCGTATTTCAACACCCGAGTCCCATTTAGATAAACAAAAGACTCAATTGTATAGCTTCATTCGTAGTAAGCGTAAAAAACAACACTTGACGGCCTTACAATAACAAACTGAGTCACAATGAACGATCGTCTCAAGTACCGGCCGCCCGGCGGCGTCCCGCTGCGCAAGCAAAAAATTGATGGGGCCATGAAGTGTTTACGACCGGGGGGTCCCCCCCCCCGCGGTCTTTCTAGCGGCTATACACATTATTTAAAAAAAGGGGTAAGTTTCTTTTATGTCGAAGTACTAGTAAAATAAAAAAATGTGACATGTAAAAGAATTTAGTTGCAAATTCATGTTGCAATACGAATGCTTCACTTTGACTTCTGAATCAATTTAAGCAACTAATTATTCGAAAACCAAAGATTAAGCTTGTCTCCGGCAAAAAACGTTTTTAATTATGACTTTTAATGAAAAAACGTAAACTAAAACAACGTCAAACAAAATTGAAATAATTTTCTTCCCCAAGACACGAAATTACAACAAATTAGGTCAATATTTTCGTCAAATAATAAACCATACCAAATATTAAAAAAATCTTATGCAGCAACAAAAAAAAATTGGACTATAACAAACAAGTAGGAGCTAACCTTTTTGATAAAAATAATAAAGTTGAAAGTGATAATTAAAAAGATTAAGAAATAATCCTCACTTAAACAAGTAATCCACAAGATACGTTTTTAAACCAATAGAACTATTCGTTTGCCTATTCAACGAATCATGCATCCAATGGTACTAGTAATTCTGCACACGCCTAGAGCCAATATATATCGAACAGGAATTACTCGTCGCTCTCACGTGTCGGCATGTTGCGGGACCTTAATCTGTGGGCGCCCCCACCTGATTGGTAATTACACTGGTGACTGGCAGGAATTACAGTTGTAATATCGTAAGCACAAAAACAGAAACGAAGCAGCGATTTCTTTTCTAAGAAAATCTATACTTGGCAGTATTGAGAAACTGTAGGAACAATTGTTGGA
Source organism: Mecyna flavalis (assembly GCA_949319885.1). Lineage (NCBI taxonomy): Eukaryota > Metazoa > Arthropoda > Insecta > Lepidoptera > Crambidae > Mecyna > Mecyna flavalis. Next base: position 20,317,198 of record OX439427.1, read on the forward strand.
ATAAGCGAGATTGCGTACAGCTGACCCTAGAAAAATGGTCTGATTTGTTTCAAAATAAGCATGAGATTGAACGGTGTTTTTACTACAGTCATCTTTCTGTCTTTTGTAGTAAGTTGATATAGTTATTTGAATGATCACATAATCATAAAACAATTCGAAGCCAAATTTTGATATGAAGAATTTAATTCAGTAGAGAATTTTGCAGAGAAAAAGATTTTGAAAATATATCCCTGACTTATGGTTTTGATCAAAACTTTATCCTTTCTCACCCATAAATAATATTTGATTGAGGAAGGCATTATAATCTGCATTACCTAAGTGAACGATCACCCGTGCCACAGAATATATAATTGCTATGATCGATTTACCTACCTCGTAGGCGTACACCACCTAATTTACATTGTAAAAGAATGGAACATTATTTTTTTAATTCTATATCATTAACGCATACACGTTAAATAAACTTTTTTTTCTTTCATTTGGATCCCGGGTTTAACCTTTCAATGTTCAAATTCCGCAATCCTTTCGAAAAATATCCCGTCAAAATTCAGCCCTAAACTTCTTATCTCATCAACGGGCTTCACCACCAAGTGCTCACGAGACGCATTAGCATAGTGATAATATTTGCACAATACACCGCCAAACCCATTGTGCGTCCGCTTCGAAACCCCCACAAAAGGTAAGGAAATTCCCATATTGTTCTCGGGACACGCAACGGCACTAAATCTCTTTTATAGGGTATCCAGAGTTGAGGGGTCTGTAGGAATTCGTTTTATTTCAATCAATTATACGTAGGGTTTTATAGCTTCTATAGGTCAGTAAAATCGTTAAATAATGGTTCTCATTTAAACTTTAGCTTAAGGCCTATTTTGACGATTGTTTAACTATAAGAAACTTTTATTAGAAAACAGTTTGCTCATACATGTAAATATACTGCACTAACATGCTAACACTGCACTCCCTATTCGCTGACTTTTGTAGTTAAAGACTACGAGATTTTCGCGGCCTAAGTATGATTAATACTACCAACTTTCTTAGATTTTGTTAGAACTGAATAATATTATGATCTCACCTCATAACATAAAATACCAAAAATAAGACTTAATTGACGAATAAAAATATAAAATGTCGGTATAGTTATTCCTTCAAGTTAGATCGACAATAGCTTGCAAGCTTGCATAAATTTTGGCAATAATGATATAATTGCACACAACGTTATTTATTGCTAATATTTTATTTTCAAATTATGAACTTTTAGTTATCCTCACATTTCTATTGTCTAGCATGGCCTCCCCAGTCTAAGGGTTCGTCTCGCCACTCCTTTGTTCCTTTGTGCGTAGCTCTTGAGCCTGATAGGCTCTGGACAAGTTTCTAAAGGTAGATTTTGTGGTACTCTATCATTATTATAACACTTATTTCTCTTAGTAAACTGGTCTTGATTTATTCGCTTCATTGCCATTTTTCACCATCGTTGATTTGTCAGACAATTCATATTATTTATAGTGGTGGTCGTATAATGAAAGACACCCTTGGTGTTGACTACGTACAGCAAAATAAATGATATTTAGAGACCCACGATAAGTATCAATTCCATATTTATTCGGTCCAATACGTACAAAGTCGTCGTATTTTTAAAATGAGGACAGAATAAGTTATATAAGCCATATTTTTGGACATTTAGATATGTCTTAATTATGTTTATCTTTAATCAATCTTTCATGAAAGTTCAGAATAAGAATAGCACAAATAATGGCGGAAATTTAAATTAATTCGTATACCTATGTGCCACGGTAGATGTTTGCTTACAATCAGGCTGTCTTAACAAAGAGATAAGTCCCAATTAACGTCGATCTTTCATTAGTGTCCGCTTACAAAAAATATGTGTGTTTATCTAGAAACTAATAATAAATCCCTTTGAGTGTTTAATTATTTATATAATATCGTTGTTTTTTTTTTTTAAATTAAATCCGAGCTATGCTCGAAGTATCTGACACAAACAGTATAACTTTATAACTCAGAAATATTACAAACATACTTCATTTCAAAGCAACGGATGAATGATTACTGTAAGAAATAGATACATACAGCCTCTATGAAGCAGTATCGCCTCTGAGCACTTGTATGGTATCAAGAAAACCTTTCAAGGAAGATGATACATCAAAATTGATGCATTGTGTCTTCTTATCTCGTTCGTTTTAAACTTTCCTTCAAAGGAATTTTCCTTTAAAATGCTTTGAAAATCTGAGTTGGTTTGGTTTTGAATAGCGAAGGTTTAATGTTTTGGTCTATATCTGAAATGTAAGTTAGAAACGAAATCACATTTATCAATGTTATCTTATAATGCCCGTTATTTAATATTAAAAAAGTGAAACGTCCTAACTTCGATAGTAAAAAAAAAATTGATGTAGATCGCAGTGCTTTATATTATTATACTCGTATTATAGATTTGGCAATAAAGTTATTACAAATGAGCGACTGTCAATAATTGCCCTCCGTAAGCGTTCGTTGAAAAAAATAACTACACCAATTATTGGATCATGGCTACACAGCCATATGACAGTGCAGGTTGCCCAGTGGTAAAAACGCTCATTCAAAAATGTATAGATGCTCGCCGGCGCAGTTTTTAATCGCGCCCGCAGCAGTATCGATCTCGCAGCCTCTGTAGAATGTTGATTTATATGAAAAAAGTAATAGCAGTTTTCGCGACGCGATTTTCACCCGCAGCGCGCGCGATTGTTTACGATACCCGCCCGCAGCCGTGACGGGTAGCGCCCGCGCGCTCTGCGATCGCTTGGCGGGCGCCCGCAATATTAAACGGCGCGGGCGGGAGGTACAGAAATCCGACGCCATTTTGCACGAGTGACAATGGCAGCGTGACGTACCAAAAGACTATAGTGGACGGTTTCTAACCGCACGTCCCAATCGGGTGTAAAATCCCATTCACACCCGATTGGGACGAGCCGATGCCAGGGGGAGTTTAGTGGGTAGTGGGACTTAGTCTCGGGCCCTCACACGATCGCAGGCGTCGCTAGCCTAATTAAATCATATTAAAGCGCAATCAGGTTAAAACTGAAATAAATCCTAATAACTGCATTACAAAAAAATTTTCATAGAACATAGTTATTTACGTTAAAAAATTAGTCTCGGCTTTCTATAAAAGAACAGTGCATTAATTTTCTCCGCAAATTATTTATACCAATGACTTGCGATAAATTTGCATAACAGGAAACTACCATAAAGAGAGTATAATGAATCGGATTCACCATTCTGAAATTAAAAAAAAAACTGGGCAAGTTAGAATTGGGAGCAAGTGAATAGGGTTCTGAATTTGGTTCTGGGGTTAGAGGAGCTCGTGGCGCAGCTGTGACAGTGGTTCGTTAGCGATAACGAAAGTCAAGCTACCCACGCCGCGGTCGGTTAGGTAATGGATGGGTGACCATTCTGACCACATTTATTTCGAGCGTCTCCATGCTTCGGAAGGTACGTTAAGCTGGTCCCGGCTGATATTTACTATAATGTAGATATTAGTCGTCAAACCTAATCAGAGGCCGCTTGGCAGCTTGATAACATCTGAGATTAAAGTTGGTCACTTGCCTTACGCACCCCTCTACCAACCCGCACTGGGCCCGCGTAGTGGAGTATGGCCCACATTATCTCATAATTGAGATGACGCCTGTGTCCCAGCAATGGGAACGTAAATAGGACAATAATGCAAGGGTTTTTGACAAGCTGACTTACTTGAAACAGAATAATATTTTAATTACAATGTACCTACTGGCTCCCACATTATTATTGCCGGAACACAGCCTGAGCGGTTATGGTGGAAGATTTCACCTGTGGGGGTGGTAGCTAGCCAATTGGACTCTGAAAAAGGCCTTCCGCCAACCTGACCTAAGGCGGGAATCGAACCCACGACCTCCGGGTTTTATACCCGAGCGGCTTAGCCACTGTTCTGCGGAGGCGATCATACTTGACAAACACTTCAATTAATAAGGTTCTCGTTAGGTATCCCCACGGAATGCTAAAACGGGGAGCAATGAAGCCCGTATTTTTCGAAGCAAGGTAAGACGGAGAGAATAATTGAATTTCAATATTGATTCGTCCAAACCGAAACTGATATCGTATTTTATTGAATTTCTAAATGACTCTGTGGTTGAAATCTCGAATAAGAAGTATTCGCGCGAACAAAGGTATTCAAATAAGAAAAAATACATACGTATTTGTTTCAAGTTCAGTTTTGGTAAATATTTAAAAAAATAATCTAAACAAAACTCACATCTTTATAAATTATAATCCCTTATTATCTCGTCATCTGGCCACGCAATTATTATAGTGTTATGAAATAAACAAAGCTTTTTATTTGGTCAAAATTGATGTTACATTTTATCGCCAAGTTGGGCGGTTTTATGGCAAAAACTTTTTTTGATCTCAATCATGAATGGACCAGTTAGAAGAAGTAAACAAACATACAACTAGCATTTCTGTTTTGATTGTTACATACATTTGTTAATAAAGATAAATGATGAAGAAGAAAAATTAACCACCATAACGGCTATAGGTAGCTGTGTCCCTGAAATATTAATAATGTAGGACCCGGTTCATCATCATTATCATCAGCCTGTAACAGTCCACTGCTGGATATAGGCCTCTCCAAATGCTCGCCACGCTGATCGATCCTCGGCTACTCGAATCCAGCTCCTGCCAGCCATCTTGCGCAGATCATCGCTCCACTTGGCCTGAAGGCGTCCTACACTACGTTTACTTGGACCCGGATCACAGGAGACTTGTGAGGCAACACCCGAAGTGACACTTTTTTATGATAAGCAGAATGGCACGCAGCCCACCTGATGGTAAGTGGCCACTTAGCTTCCTGGCAGAAAGGCCTGCAATGGAATAACCGCACTGCGTACCTGTCTATTAACTGATCTAACATATAGAAAATATATTTTAATAATAAAAAGTCTTTATTTTTCTCCACAATCAATGCAAAAGTTTACAGTATTTAACATTATAAATAGTTGTGCACAGAGGAAAACACGGATTGTGAGAGACTGGAGTCTGTACTAGGCAAGAAGCCTGTATTACAAAGCTCCAGGTCTCTCCTCTCTTGATGAAGTCGTCAGGCACATTACATAGTTTATGTGTACGATGATGTTACTACAAATATCGATGAAAATTACAAAAAGATAGATTAAAACATGTTAATAGAAATTAACTGAATCATACAGCCATGGCGTGAGGGCGTGTGTATTTATGAGTGTGAATTTGAGAGTGTGTGTGTGTGTTTGGTGTGTATGTGTATGTATGTGTTTGTGTGTGTATGTGTATGTGTCTGTATGTGTTTGTGTGTGTATGTGTGGGTGTGAGTGAGTGTGTTAGTGTATGTGTGGGTGTGTTCTGAGTGTGTATGTATCTGTAAGTACGGGGAGAATGTGGGGCTATAATAATAATAATAAGTAACCTATCACTCTGGACGTAGTATGTGTTCAGTTAGCTCGTAAGTTAGTTTTTGGAGATATTCGGTCACTACTGGTTTGCAGGATGATTTAGTAAGGTGATAGATGTCCAATTTTCTATGAAGTGAATTATACAAGTAGGGTCCTAGGAAACAGAAAAAGCGTGAAGAAAATTTGGTTCTAAAGAGAGACTGATGAACTACATTTTTACGTCGGGAGTTACTTTTCCCGGCAGGGTCGTAGGGAGCGAGGCTGTGTTGTTTTAAAACTATGTGTAAAATGGCTAGCTGACGGACGGTAAGGACTTGACAATACTGAAAGAGTTGAAAAGTGGGGAAAAGTAATGGTTTAAAGGTGCATACCTTTAAGATGGCTCTTTGAGCCCTCTCCAGTCTTATCAGCGCCGTCTTACATGCACCCCCCCAAGAGGTAATACAATAAATTAAAACAGATTGACAGAGGGCAATGTATACGGATCTGACAAGATGAGGATCTGCAACCTTACGGAGACTACGGAAAACAAACATAAGTTTGCGAAGCCTACCAGCGGTGGTGTTAATGTGATTTTGAAAGTTGAGTTTTGAATCTATGGTGACACCTAGGTATTTAACATGATTAACAGAAGAGAGTGGAGGACAGTGACAGGGAAGGTCGCAGTTATCAGGATGAGTGTGTGCAGTCAGGGAGAGACCATCCAGCTCATTTGATGGGATTTTGGAGATGGAAAAGGCTATATACTGTGTCTTGGTGATATTTAGGGTAAGAAGATTTTCACGCAGCCAGAGAGAAACTCGATCGAGACCCGACTGGGCAAAGTCGAAGGCGTCTTTCCAAGAGTCAGCCGTAAAAACGAGAGCGGTGTCATCCGCATACGAGATAATTTTACAATTTGGGATCTTAAGGGAGCATAACTCATTGATGTACACTAAAAAGAGTGTGGGGCCGAGGATGCTTCCCTGGGGAACGCCATACTCCAAGGGCTGTTCAGAACTTACGGACCCTTCCAAAAGTACGGACTGGTACCTCTCTGCAAAATAACTAGCAAGCAGGGAAAGTTGCGAACCTCTTACTCCCATCGCTTCCAACCTAGATAATAGAATAGGGATAGAAACCGTGTCAAAGGCCTTGGCGAGGTCGAGGAACACCGTAATACATTTTTTGCCCTGGTCCAGACTCCTAGCAACATGATCAGTGAGTTCGTGGACAGCATCAGCCGTAGATGAACCGGATCTAAATCCATGTTGATTAGGAGACAAAAGTTTATACTTTTCTAAGTACGCGACAAGTTGTTTGTTGATTAGTCGCTCAAGAATCTTGGACAAGGCAGGCAGGACAGATATCGGACGGTAGTTATTGACACGGCTTCGATCCCCAGACTTGTATATGGGGTGTACCAGCGCCTTTTTGAAAGCTTTAGGGAAGCAGCCAGCAGACAAACAGAGGTTACAGATATGTGCTATTAGCGGGGCAAGAGAATCTTTACAACGTTTTAATATTGTGGTTGGGATTTGATCCCATCCTACCGCACAGTCGTCCTTGAGTGATAATATAAGGGACTCGACTTCTGATGTAGTTGTGGGTAAGAGAGCCAGGGAGGATTGGGGATGAATGCCTGGTTGTAGGGGTAATTCGGGCTGCAACGGAGTTGAGGTATTCGGTGTATTACTTTTAAGGATATTGTGTGCATACGATTTCCCTACGCAAGAGAAGAAGGAGTTAACGTGATTGAGTGATTCCTCGCGCGTGGACTTGGATGTAAGCAGATGAAGGGCTGGATTACAGTCTGTTTTTTTGTTAAGATTTGTCACATTACGAATCGCAGACCACAGTTTTTTGTTATTTTTACCAGCTTTGTGAATAAGTTCTCTGTCGAAGGCCAATTTCACTCTCCTAAGTAACGAGTTGCAGAAATTGCGATAACGAATGTAGGTCTTCCTAAGAATATCATTCTCCGGTTCTTTTTTTAACTTTTTATGCATATTATCACGGTTTTTGATACATCTTAGTAGACCTGGCGTTATCCATGGTTTAAGAATTTTGTTCCGTCGGGATAAAGTTATATATCGGGTGTGAAGGGAAATTGCTGTCTGAATATTATGTATGAGCAGATTAATGGCTACATTTGGATCAGTGAGTTTAAGTATAAAGGAAAAATCTGTGTTTTTTAAAGTCTGACAGACGGCAGGATAATTAATTTTTTTTATTTTATTAGGGGGCGATTGTTTTATTTTAATTTGGATGGCCAAAAGCACTGCCTCGTGGTCTGTGACCGCAGAGTTTATTATAAGCGCTTGAGCTGGGAGGGATGTTCTAAGCACGGCGTGATCCAGGCAGGCAAGGTTTCGAGTAGGTATGAGGTGCGCTGGTAAAAGACCGTGAAAGGCGAGGATGTTGAGATATTCTTCTGTGTCTGGGTCGGGGTTTTCTGCTAAGATATTAATATTTAGATCGCCCATTATAATAACATTTTTGTATTTTTTTAGAGACGTTAATACAACGTCAAGGGAACGAATAAAACTATGTAGATTGCGAAAAGCACAAGGTCGATAGATGGCGAGTAAAGCTGTATCTTCGTTTATTGTTGCTAACACACAGCTCGCATCAACAATGTTAGTTTCTGTTATGGAGACACCAGATAAGGAGCTTTTATAATAGAGGACAACCCCGTCGTTTTGGTTTGCCGGATTCGTTGAGCTGTGCGAAGAAAAACCATTTAAGTTGGGTATGACAGGATCACTCAATAGCCAACATTCGGTTAAAATTATGAAGTCAAGATCGGTGTTGAGAGTTTCTAATAAAACAGTAAAACTAGTCATATTGGCCGATATGCTGCGAATATTTTGGGTAATTATTTTCAGAGAGTTATTTGTAAGGTGTGCGCGTACTTCGCCGGGGTCACAAGTTAAAGCAGAGCAAACAGACACGTTATCAATATTATTAATCAAGTCTTTGTCACAATTGAATTTTAATGTGTATAAAAGGAGCAGTAACATGATTTGGGGCCACCGCGTGATATGGCCTCAGTGTAAATATAGAATAAATATAAATGTTAAACGCAATGTCGAGGATATAGTTCTCAATTGGTATGTGGCACTTTGAGGTGGAATACTCACTCGGCCCATAATCAATTTTAACAAATTTGCCAATAGTGGAATACCGGTCATATAAAAATAATTCTAACTGGACATGGTACAACTGTGAACCGTTGTTGAAGGCTGTATATAAATTAAAATGAAGTTCAGTTGTCAGAAAATTGTAGGATTTGTAAGTGGATAGGTGTGCTTGTGGTTGTGTAAGCTTGTGTAGTGAATGTGTAGGTTTCGTGTTGAGTGTGATGTGGGTTAATTGGGAGTTGTGTATAAGAGTAAGGCTGTAATGATTACTATTTGATAAAAGTAACACACTTAAAATATAATTCGAGCAATTAAAATCAATAAAATACGTATAAAAGTGAAAAGTTGAACCACCAAAGGGATTGTAGGTATTTAGTTTTTTGATACTGCTAATTCAGCTAATTGGGCTTCGTTAGAAAGTACTATAAGCTGGGCATTGTCTTCTTTGCGGAGTAGAATTCTTCCATTTGTGGTCCAGCAGTGCCTATAGTTTTCTTTTTTAGAGAATTCTCTTGCCAGATAGAACAGTCTTCGGGCCCGGGCGGTCAGGTTTTCGGAAATGTAGATTAGTTGTCGTGGGTACTCTTGTCCCAGGATGGATGAGCTCAGTCTGGCCTGAGAGTGCTTCCTATTGTGTTCTCTATAAGCCTTGAGGATACTATTCTTCGTAATAACCGAGTTTAGCGTTATAAGTACCGTCTTGCTATTTTGTTTAGAGGGAAGGCAGCGGATGTCGTAAACGACTGACGATGGGAGCTCAATTGAAATTTCTTTGAAAATGCGCAGCGCAATGCGGGTGAGTTCCTCTTGTGACAGAGGTTGGTTAAGTGGTAGGTTCCGAATCTCTAACGTGCTGGAGCGTGAGAAACGCTCAATGTCCTCCGTCTTATGTTCCATCACAGAAAGGCGTTCATTACAGCTGCCGACCAATGCCCGCTGTGAAGATATTTGTTTACAGACGTCGTCATATTTAGAGGATAAGTATTCTATTGACCGTTCAATCTCCAAATTTTTTGCAAGGAGTTCAGAGTTCTGACGCTTTATATCGTCCATTGAGTCTATTATGCCTGTCAATTTGTTGTTAATATCTTGTTTCCACGATGTAAGAGAATTTATAAACATATCCAGTTTAGACTCTGAAACGGAGTTACTACAGTCACAACGTCGCCTTTTTGAAGATCGCACAAGGTATTGGTGCGGTGTAGTTTCAATATTTCCTATTGGTAATTCCGGATCGGACCCATATATTTTATTTTCCGCGTTTGCTGGAGAACGGATCATTTTGCCGGTTCAATGTAGGCCTATTTTTTCCGTCGGAAGTGTTAAGCGTGCGCGAGCGCCGAGTATGTGTGTCCCTCTCTTGTGGGTGGAGCCGGGGCGATGACAAGATGTGACGCGTTTAGTGGGTGGGCCGGGGTGCAAGGACGAATTGCGATAATAAGGTTATTGCACTCACTCAGTGGGTGTCCTTGTCCGACCGGCGCGGGCGGCTCCAAGCAGTCTCTGCTGTCCTGGTACTTGCGGAAATATTTTTAAAGGGCGTAATTAATTTGAGATTGAAAATAATTTTGACGCGGTGCCGCTTGCGACACGTCTGGTCGACCAGACATCCAAGAGGGGAGAGGATTTTCCACATTTATTCTCCTTTGTTTCATATATTCACAGTACTTTCTGCCACAAAGTATAAATAAATAAACAAGTTCGCAACTATTCCGTCTTCTTTGTCTCAAGCCTTGATTGCGTCTCAAAGACGGCGACGCGCCTGTCTGTCCGAGGCCTTAATTAATTAGCAATTAACCTGGGAAATAGTTCCGTATTGTTACGATTCGCTTTGAGAAAGAATGGTATTTTTATTTTGTCGTTTACTTATTTACCATGTTTCTTCACCGCAACTTCCTCAACAAAAGAATGTACCAAATGTTTGATTAGTATTTTCTCTCTCTTTTGTTTTTAAATATTTTAGCAGAAATGAACAATTTGGTGTAGGTATAGGGTGCGGGTGATACCTCTGGTAACTATTTAATAATCTGTGCCTCTGGTGTTACAATAGCCCATAACCCTGGTGACTGCTTACCATCAGGCGGGATTTAGGCCTGAGCGCCACCATTTGGTTTAAAAAAGGTACAGAAAGGCATTTAGCTGCCAAATTACCCACGACCCCTGGCGCATAGGGCAGGGTCACTACTACATACTACATAATCTTATCTATTTATTATTATTCATTGATTAATGACGCTGTATTTTGATTTTAAGAACAAAGCTCGATAAAGGTACATAGTCGTACATAAATAGTGAGACTCACGATTTTACCAGGTGGTAGGTTCCTGTACTGGGCTATCTAGGTGGGTACCACCGCAGTGCCAGATATTTTCCCGTGAAATAGAAGTGTGTTAAGCACTTCTGTGTTTCGGGGAAAGGGCACTGAAGCTAGTAAAATTACTGGGTATATGAGACCTAATAACTGTCGTCTCGGTGTAGCAGGCGCAGGGCGGTGCCAAACAGTAACTGCCTAGTTACTATTTGGCACTAAACTGTCTAAGGGCAGACGTGGCGCTTACCATCAGATGTACGATCTACTCATCTTGTAATACATTGCAATAAAAAGCAAAATTGGATTATTTAATTTCCTTGGCACAAAATTTATAGGAGTTCCTCAAAATTATATTAAAGTTACGTCAAAACAACGAACTTGCGACAGCACAACCATTGTTGTCATCACCCGCACCGTTTCCCGTCCACGTCAGCCGATCTAAGCGCTGTCACACACATTAATAACGCTTCCGATTCAGTTCCCAACAAAGATAAATCATTAATCATTTCGCGGAACCGCCTATTAATCTCTCGGCCTAGCTATCAATTCGCGGCCACTTCAATTACGAAGTTACTTTTGAGGGTTTGTCTAAGGCAGATGAGCTCCTTTACGACCCTTTGTGAAAGATAAAAAATAAATATTGCACGGCACTGGTCTCAAAGTAAAGTTTTGTTTAATATTGATTAATTTAATGTCATTAAAACAAAATATGTTCCTATACATGATAATTAATAAACAACATTGAAAAAAACCTTTTAAGTAAGAGCTACAAGGAACTGGGAACAGAGCTGGAAGAAGAAGAAGTTTTTTGCAATAAAGATAACTGATTTAAAAAAAACAGAACATCCAACAATGTTCAAAGTAATTAAACGAATTTTAAAAGAATGGCTAATACAAAAATGTTTCATTAATTAATAAATAAACATAATGAATCAAAATAATAATAATATACAACGTCAAATGAAATCCGAAGTTAAGTAAGCGTACGAAATGCGCCCATTTGAAAACGCAATCACGATTATACGTCCAAAACAAACGCCTTCACAGATTTTACGTTTTAATTAAGTCCCTATGCAAACAAACGAAATGTTAACACACGATATTACGTACGTTAAACCTTTAGAAATATCACGGTCGGACCATTTCAGAAGTTTCCGTCCGAAATATTGATACAACTTCGTATAAACAGAGTCATCATACAATGGACTTTTTGATAAACAACCTTGTTTGTATTTACATTGCCAGCATTCTTGATAATTTTAAAATGGGAGAGACTCGCGGCAGATGTTATTATTTTCCAGCTGTGTGACGCAATTCATACTCGGGAATAGTTACTACTAATGTATGTACCTATACTTGTAGTATTTTTTATTATTATTTGCACAATATAATATTTATTTATTTATTTAGTTCTAAAGTCGATAATAATAATACGTGTAAATCTACTAACAAGAGCTGTTCCTATAAACATTGTAAAAAGGCAGTTTTTAAAACAGTTTCTTTAAGGCTCGCCTTTATTTTACAAAATGAAGCCGTGGGGTAAGTAATAACAAATATTTACAGCAACAAAACATGAATATGCATCCCCCTTGCAATCCCGTCCGGCTTTTGTCACGTGGTCTAAGTCACAAGCGTCCCTAATATTGCTAATACTTTTTGCTTATTAGCGTTTAAAGTTATGTTCTTTTATATTCATGTTTTATTATTTTATTTTTCGTGTTATTTTCAAATGTAAACTTTCATTCAAAAATCGAACTTTAGAATACACGATATTTTGTCCTACCTACCATCTTAATAGGGTATTTGACTGTAAATGAAATTTCGATATTTCATGACTATATTCCAGTCATTGCCCATGGTCCACCTTCGTAGTTCACCCAGGTGTACCAAGGGCAATTATTACTTCCCTTAGTTCACCCCAAGATATCTGGGTGTACCAGGGGCTTTTCTTTTTTCCAGTGATTCACCCTAGTTCACCTGGCTGTACCAGGGGTAATTATTTCTTCCCGTCGTCTACCTGTGTTATGGATAACAATCATCATCATCATCATCAGCCTATATACGTTCCCATTCGATAATGCAACACACAAGAATAACCTTATTGAAGAAACATTTAGAATTTGTCAAAAATTAAGTGAGTTACAAACACTGGTTACAAAGCAATTAATTTCCAGAATATCTGACAGCCCTTTCACACGGCATCCAGTTTTGCGGGACCGGCTTTTTACGGTATCCTGCAAAACTGGACGGTGTGTTCACATGGCAGTTCAGTTTTGCGGGATCCAGTAAAAAGCCGGTCCTGCAAAACTGGACTGCCGTGTGAACACGAGCGCGGGGCGGGGGCTGCCACCACTTCACTATCCCGCAAAAAACAGTGTCCCGCAAAAAACCGCACGCGGGAAGTCGTGTGAACATTACACTGCTATATAAATATTTGTGCGACTAAACGGGATCCCGCTTTTTACTGGACGACGGATCCAGTTTCTAGTGACAAAACCGAATGCCGGATCGGGTTTTTGCAGTATCCCGCATGCGGGATGCTCGTGTGAACGCTACCATATAAACACATTCGCCATCAAACGGGATCCTGCAGAAAACGGGATCCTGCAAAAAACTGGACTGCCCGTGTGAAAGGGGCGTGACTCTTTATTAAAAACAACATTTTGTAGGTACAGCGCCTGGGTGACGTGACGTATTTTTAGCGCTCTCTTTGACTAATTGTAAAGTATACAACCCAATATCTCCAAAAATACAAGAGATATTAAAAGAAATTAAAAATCTTCTATTTGAGGTTAAATAGATTTAACTTGGACCAAGGCCAAAGGCAAGAGTTGCTAGTATAGAGTTACTTACACAGAATCTTTAACGATGGCTCGTTAATGGTTTCCGTTTATTTTGGGCTGCGCCTGAACACACAGACAAACCGAATCACTTATTCAGCCCGCAATTGTTTGGTAGGCTACTTAATTTTGGTGCGGAATTAAGGAATACAATTTTAAAAATTGAAGCGCTCGATGGCGCAGCTGTGACAGTGGTTCGTTAGCGATAGGGAAAGTCAAGCTACCCATGCCGCGGTCGGTTAATGGATGGGTGACCGTTCTGACCAAATTTAGATACATTATTTCGAGCGTCTTCGTGCTTTGGAAGGCACGTTAAGCTGTTGGTCCCGGCTCATATATTTACTATAATGTAGATATTGGTCGTGGCGCCTAGTCAGAACTTAATTACATCTGACAATAAGGTTGGTCACTTGCCTTACGCACTCCTCCACCAACTCGCACTAGGCCAGCGTGATGGAGTATGGCCCACACTATCTCACAATTTGAGATAAGGCCTGTGTCCTAGCAGTGGGAACGTATATAGGCTGATGATGATGATGAATCTATCATATAATTTTTCAGATGAGTAGCTCTATCTTTAATGCGGAAATCTATTTTTATTAATATTGAAACAATCTTTCTACTCCAATAGCTCCCAATAATTAAGTTATAAATTCATAAACGATAGACCACTTACCTTAATGGACTGTTAAAATTTGACGAACCATTTAAATTAACAGAGGATCACAAACTTGAATATTCAGGCTCTATCCAAACGTTATCCCCAAACATAATACGTGCGGAAACCAGGGAATAATTAATAGTAGGCGGGATACCTCGGTGACGTCATCAATGAGTGATGACGTGAACACGTCACGCTAGATCAATTATCGTAGAGACAACGTAAACATCTGATGGGGTTTTAATAACGGCCTAAAACTTATCTATTCTAATATTATAAATGTTTGTATTGAATAGGCTCCGAAACCGATTTGAGTAATTCTTTCACTGTTGGAAAGTTACACTATCCCCGGGTTACATAGGGTACTTTTGGTCCCGGAAATGTGGGAGGAAGTGGGGAAAAAAGCGGGTGGAAGGCCAATAACAACACCCCGGCAATCAAACCTTTTGAAAGGATCTAAATTATGTGATTTCAAGCGTAAAGTAACATCATTCATTACATCAAGTTAACGAAACACAAGACCTATCCGAGGACCCTTCTCAAGGCTAACAGGCTTCATTCCAACTAATAAGCACTATCCAGATCTCAATAGCTGGCAGATTAATATGAAGATTAACTACACGTCAAATTAGGTTTACAGAGACGGGTCTGAAAGTAGACCTTCCTAACACAATTAGGGATTTTATGAAGCGTGATATTACTAACTTGATAGCCCTAAGACTTGTCTATTCATTTTTGCAGATTCATTACAGTTAAAGATGGTGTATCTATTTGAAGCGCCTTAATATTTGGTGATTTAATTAATTTATTTGGAAACTGAGATAATACATACTATAGTCACATTTTTTTACCGCAGGGGTTGAAAGGGATCTAATCTTTAGATTTGTTTAGGTAAATGATAAAATCGTGTTGTTATTTTAACATCCTCCGTAATTTAACCAAATCCCTGTTTTTATCATATCTCTGTGACATCCATATGTGTACCTATTACCTAACAAATACCAGCCCAAAATTGCATTTTCATATCGAAAAATACCTATCCTATCATGTATAGAATTAACTAGTTTAGCCTAGGCAGACTAGTTTGTCCTGAAATCGGGTTCCGCCGCGGTTACAATTATATTCATCATCCGTTGAACTATTTGTGGCGATCCGATACTTTACGTTTTCTGATCAAATCGTCGTCACAACACTACAAAATAGGATCGAATGACGGACGCATGTGTCAAGTGGAGCGACAAATATTTATTCCATCATAAAAGTACTCAGTATCATTGGCACTTCTCCCGTAGACTCTCAAGTCATTTACACATAACTCACGAGTAAGTCGTAACTTCATAACCGTACAAGTCGTTTTAAGTAAACCAGCGAAAACATGTTGACACAAGGCGTCTCGTAAACATGTTTTTGTTGCCATTAAGCGGGTCTTATTTTGGTGCAATTTTGGTGTGATTAAAGCTTTTGTTAGAAACGACTGTTGTAGGGTTGTCGGAGCAATGAAGTTTTTTATGACGTTACAAAGTTCTTAGTTTACAAAGCAACTTTTTAATAAATATCTTATTTCAGAGGTAAAGTTTAAAAAATCGTATTTTAAGTGGAAAAATCTTTTAAAGATAGGTACTCCGAGGATTCAGGCGACTGGGACCACTATGCAACTGGGACCGCGGCACATAGGTAGATTTGACCAATTTAGGCGGCCAAAATTATTTTAGCGTCTAATTTTTTAAAAATTGGAGTTTATAATAAAAATACGTCGGATTTTATTGAAAATAATTATTATTTTCAAAAATACACAAAAAAGAAAAAAAAAGAAAAACATAAAAAAATGTAACTTAAAAAAATAACACAATGATTTTACTACAATAATAATTATATAAATAACATAATATGGTCATTTCACAAAAAAAAAATAACTAAAACTGACAAATACCTAATTATTAGTACTCAATAAGATAATTTTCTAAATAATTACATTTGACATTTATATTTGGTAAATTCTGTCTCATCATCTTCTGAAATAAATATTTGCGAGTCACTACTGTAACACCAGAGGCATTGGCAGACTCTGTAACAAAAAGAAAAGGAATTACTAATAAGAAATATAATTAAATAAACGGTTTTTAGAGTTTTTACCCTGACAACTTCGATTTACTCTTATTTAGCGATAGGCGCTTTTAGGCAGAAACTGTTATTGTTATTTTAATTTTGAATATATGCCAAAATTATTGTGATATAATGAATACCGGGGAAGACCGGGGAAGTATTTCAAAATGTCTTTTGAAGAATAAAATTTACAAAAAATTGCTAAGAAAAAAGGTGTTACGTTGAAATGCTTGTTAGATACAGTAAACTGACTAAATTTTTCATATTTTTTAAATTAATCAATAGATTCTTACCTGAATTAAAGGAATCCATTGCATTCACTACACAAAAGTACGCCGATTTTTTTTTGTTGCAATTTATAACACCACTTAAACTGAAGGCACCGAGAACCGATACGTACACTGCATGCGACGACCTGATTTCGATTACCTGTAGATTTGCACAGTCGTTAGCTAAAAGTTTAAAATTATCAGGGTAGGTGCCCTGGAATGTTAGGTACATAATGGTGTCAATTGTTTATTGGTGTGGTGATTTTCAATATTTCGACTTTTGGCCGCCTAAATCGGTCAAATCTACCTATGTGCGCGGTCCCAGTTGCCTGATTAGTTTTTATTTGTTTATTTCGTCAGGCGAGTGGGACCACCCGTAATTTTAACCACAAATCCATTGTTGAAATACAAGATTTAGTACAGTTAGCAGAAAAGGTGTCACAAATAAAACAAAGTTAATTTTTGCAAAGGTAAGTTAGTTTTTGTATTAACTACTTAAACAGTATAACAGTCTTAATTATGTTTTAGAAATCACGTTGGCTCATATGCCTACTTAACTAGATTTTCTAAGTAAACATTCAACAGAAATCTCCTCAAAACAATAATATAAAAATCAGTCTTAATGTCTCTTAACTTTATACACCATAAAGTAAGTACTCATTACTCCTATTATATATTTATAATAAAGTCAGAAGATGCACATATCGTGGTGTAATATTTATTTGCAATGACAATCATCTCCTCATAACAATGTTACTTAGCAACCGAATGTCACTTTTATGACAAATCCATACTGACACAACGCCGCACCGCCTGTCTACTCTCCATCCGTCTTATGAATTTTCGATCTACTCTTTGGTTTTTATGGGCGCCTGGTACTTCAAATAGAAGTTTTGCATCACTTCGCTATTTTTACATGAATTTTATTCACCACGCTGCCATTTTAGGATGAAATATTCCGTGTAATTGCTCTTCGGTACCTATGGGCGCCTGGTACTTCAAATAGAAGTTTTACATCACTCGCTTTAATTCCATGAAATTCTACTCCGCCATTAGATATTCCGTGTGACTTCTCTTTGGTGTTTCTGGGCGCCTATAACTTCGACGAGCATGGCGAATCAATCTTACTAATCTGTCGCGAGTTTAACATTTTTTCCCCATAAAAAAAGTGTAGTCAGAAGTTTTCACTTCAAAAATACTTGACCGTAATACTAAATAAAATAAAATCCTGAGTTATAACTTGATTTTTCTGTTAACTGTACATTAAAGGAAATTAGGTATATGGTCCCAGTCGACCGATTCAAAAAGGTTATCAAGTAACTGGGACCGCGGTCCCAGTTTTATTTGGTCCCAGTCGCCTGAATCCTCGGTACTCCAACCGCTTAATGGAGCACTTAAGGTTATGTCAGAGTCGCCCTCTAGTGGAGAATATTGACCACCTTGGCCATCTCAAGCGAAGGCTGTCGCCTAGGTTGCCTTCTGGAGATTCACACAATAGACCGCCACAGGGGATATTACAGCGTATGCTGTTGATTCACGGATGTTGAAACGATACGTAACGATTCGGTCCCCCTTCGCACCAATATACCTAGGTTTAATTCCAGTTGCGCACTGGCAGATTCTTATCATGAAAATACTGGTTGTTGGCATAAATATGTATTCAAAACGTCACATGCATCGATCTAACCCTATAGTAAGATCTATTTCGTTTCGTTTTAAGTTTCTTTAATACTTTTATTGTAGGAATCAAAGAACAACAAAGGAACCGCAAATAAACTATATAAATAAAAATAAAATGCTGTTCGTAAGTCCCGCTAAAACTCGTGAAGCAGAACCGATTTGACTAATTTTATCTTGAAATATTTGAGAAAGTCAAGGAAAGGTTTAAGCGATGACAAAAAATGAAAAAAATAGGGTTTTAATTAATGATTGGTTTATAGAGGTAAATGAAACGAAGTTCACCGGGTCAGCTGGTTATAATATACTTAAATACAAATACACATCACAATATGACAAGCAATCACATAAATGTTTGTCCTGATTCGGCCGACCCGAAACTGTCATCAGGCCAGTCAATACAAATAACTTCGTTGCAGTTGACTTCTATTATATTAGCCGACAACAATATGACTTGAGACTGGAAAAACGATAAAACGTTACATTTATACAGTCACCAACCCTAGTCCAGACAAGCTCTGACGCTTCATAAGCTGCTAACGTCTTAAGTCGTGAGTCCAACCATTTTTCTTCTTCGTGAAGCTATTAAAATGTCACCGTTATGAGTTAAGGAGTGAGGCTTGGAAGCGTGTTGATTGCAATTTAAAGGTCTTTATGGCTTTTTGTTGTTAAGTTGGACGCCTTGGCGCTACTGTCGCGTGTAATTTGACACCGAAATATTATTAAATTTGACGAAATATAAAACATTTATTGTACTTGCGGGCCTGAGGCTTTGTTTTCGCAATAAATATTTTCATTGACTTTTTTATTTTTATGGTTCTTGTACTTTTACATAGACCTGGCCTAATTGTATAAATTTCGCAAATAAATACATAAAAAGAGTGGCAACATCGCTTCAAAATCATAAAAAAAAAGTTCTTTTCAAAATGATTCGTGTCAATTAGATATGCGATTGTCGTGTTAAATGGACAAACATTTCGTGACTCTAAACTTAAACTAAATAACCGATATTATTTTTCTGTCCAAATCTTTAACGTTAAACACAGCAAACATCCAATATACGCAACTACGTGCAATTTTTATGGAGAAAATAAATTATACTAATAAGTTCAATTCATTTACTTGTTATCACTTTAAAAGAAGGAGGCAATACGTAAGTTCTTGAAGAGTGTCCAAGACTTAGGTGAAGGTCACGAAAAAAAACCGACGCCAACTTAGTTAAGGCAACACTTAAAAGCAGACGGCAGTCGACGTCAGTTCCGAATGCTAATTAGAACGAAAAAAGTAAAACTTTCTGTCATAAGTCAAAAGGCACGTTCTTAATTACTCTTGACAGTACATCATAACTCCGGATCAAGTTGCCTAAAGTAATCATGCCGATGAACTTATTTTTCACGATTTCCTTTCTCAGTTCTTGAAAGTCAGTTTATACTCTACGATTATTGTCGTCTCGAGAATCGTCGGGTCGACTTTACACATAATTTGGTAGAAGATAGAGCTTTAAATTAAGGACCTCTGCGGAAAAGTGTTTTTACTATTAAAATGACCATGGAGTTAATGGGATTGATTCCTCCTGGGTTTTTGTTTATACTTCTCAAAGAGAAACCCATAAGCTGCCGTAATTTTCGCCAAGGTTATGTATCTGTAATTGATATGCATGCAAATCTATAATTATGTGTAAAATGTTTGAATGCTTAATTAAATATCGCACACCTAGATAAAAACTAGCACAACTGGAAATAATCCAAAATAGAGTTATTGCAAAATTGGGAATCAGCGTAATGAACTACGTTAACTCCAAAGACACCTGTGTATGTTAACTATAAAGATTTTTACATAGGTGTCTTTGGAGTTAACATGTGTGACAATGTCGCACACAAAAAATTCATGCCATTTTGTTGGTATATCTAATAAATAAATAAATTTCTTTGTTTTAGTCTGTTTATATTTTCTCTCTTAACCCTCACCGTTGCCCAAAAGACCTTGCTTCCTCCGATTCATCTTAAATTGAGCGATCTTCGGATCTTATAAACCGGTCTTAATGAAGAAGTGGGAAGCGAGACAGCAGTAATGGCCGAGTTATGATTTCCCACAGGATTCGAAGCCAGCTTTAAAAATATTGCACCCCGCAACGGAACTTCATAAAGACATTTTTTAATTTAAAAACTTGCCGGGAATACTTTCGCTTTGTGCTCTATTGCAGATCCTCTGAATGGTTGAAACGTGAAAAGGGCAACTTAATAAACATTCTGTACAGTTGTTTAATACAAAAGAAGAATCCTTACTACGAAAACAAAGGATGTTTGAATGATTGTTTCAACATTGGTGTCCCTTATTATGGCTGCCTAAAAACTTCTACATTGGTGCGGGGATGTAAAATTAGCGTGCCTTTTCTTCTTTTCGTGTCGTTGGCCAAATAAAAAAGATACTTGAACAACCTCGGCCCAGTACTCGACGCCTATTAGTATCGCATTATCTATGGCACTCATTAGCGAGCTTAGCTTGGTTTAATAGTACACAGTATTTAGATATCGATCACTTGTAAACACAATTAAGCTAGGACGAAGAAAGTAAAGAGATAGAGGTCACGAGCACTAACCTGATACTCCTCCTTGAGTTCTCCACACCCGATTACCGCATACACACACATTCTCCACACAGTTTCACTAAACGCACTCTAAACACTCACTGCTAATTAGCTTATTAAATTAGCTATAAAAGTACCTACTTGAATCGCGCACTAAAAATGTTCGAAAAGACGCGGTGGGTCTCAGCATTATGCGAGAGAGGTGCCGTAAACGAAAGACTACGGACGACTATAGTAACTCACACCACACGTCAATGTTCGTGATTCAAAGAAATGGAGGTAGTCAGAAAATGAAGTTTCTGAACTACCCTAATTCAAATTAATACGAAATCCACTACATATTTTATGAAATCTATATCTAAGTCTACTACTACACTTTTTAGTCACTAATTTCATATTCAATTAATGTACTCTCTAAAATAACTTTCGGGAAATTATTTACACAATACCGTCTAGCTTGTATCTACTACGGGTGCCCGACAACGGATAAAAAGATATTTTGTAAAAGCTATGTTACCCGATTGATTATTGAAAAACACAATTTATATAAGCAATTTCAAGATTTTACTGAGCTTTCCTTTGCCAATTAATCACTAAAAAGATGTCTCTGCTATCACTGGGATCATTGTAACGATGACTTTATTTTAAGAATTGCCTTTGCCCTGCAGTGGGACAGTAAATAAGCTGATTATATTTTGCTTTATTACTGCGAAAATACAGTATTACTATAAATAGTTACGTACACCTACGTCCAATATTACCGAATTTCTTTTTCTTCTTTCATGAAATAAAGATCGAGTTGTTAATTGTTCACAGGTGGGCAGTCCGTTACAAACTAGTCTCTTGGTGGTCATTGCTTATCGATCTTTGTATCGAAATGTTTTTACCTTTTCGTTTGCGTTGTTTTATTTTCTTAGACTATTTTCTGTAGGCTGTCCAACTAAAGAATTTTTTGACATGGTTTGGTGATGTAATTCATTAGGTCTGCACCAGGTGCACACTGATAGGTCCTATGAGTGTAATGTTTACTTGATTTCAATGATAGACTTCTTTGCCTTGCAGTATAGTAAATAGACTGATACGTCAAATAAAATTCTCAGTTGCAAAACAGAGTCCAAAACGGAGTTTATAACGGAGGAGAATGACATCTAATTTAATTAACCATTCAACAACATTAGAAAAACATCAGCAACGAAAAGCACAATATTCATATTGCTACTAAACAATGTGTAGGCGCTAAAATAAATTTGGAGGTCACTTTATACCATAGAGCCTTTTTTGAAGCCTACAGGAATGAAAAAGAGAAGTTTGATCAATATTTACAATTTTAGTTCCATCTAGGTATATTTTTATACGAGTATGAAGCTTCGTAGAAACATTACCACGTGTGACAGATTGCCATTAAAAGCCTATCTTCCTCCCCAATACTGCCAATAGAAACGTTAACCTCTAAAGAATGATGGGCATTTTTGTATGGGAGCTGGGCGTAAAACCAACAGAAA
This sequence comes from Mecyna flavalis, assembly GCA_949319885.1. NCBI lineage: Eukaryota > Metazoa > Arthropoda > Insecta > Lepidoptera > Crambidae > Mecyna > Mecyna flavalis. Next base: position 20,339,717 of record OX439427.1, read on the forward strand.
TAAAATGTGTTGTAATTTACTTCATTGTACTTCTAAATAACCCCTAAATACTTTTTAACCTCAATATAGACCGGGTTTAACTGCAAAAAAAACCAAAGATTGGTTAAATAAAACACACATATTAGTTAAAATTACTATTTATTGATACTTTTTATTCAAATATCAATGGTATTCATCAAGTTTAACATCTAGTAAATGTTCTGCGGGTGCAACGAAAGGCGCGGGTCGGGCGCGGTACTGTGTGCGTACTCCCGACCCAACCCGCGCCGTCCGTCCTCTGTGTGTTTTGCGCTTTAGGTTACCGACCGATGGATTGGTTTCTTTGGCTTTATAGCTCTGCACAACATCCTGTCGTGTTATCTCCGTTGTATTAGCGATTGATTTGAATACATACTATAACAAATAAATATGTTATGTTAATAACGAGAAACGTATATGTTTGAACATGAATATCTCTGTTCTCCGGTTGTTTAGGTGATTGCCCCCATAGAATAAAATTAAGAAATGGTCATTAGCTTTCACATAAAATATGTTTTAAAGCTGTTGGTCTTACGCCCATTTTGACCATGACCCTTTGCAATAGAGGAGAAAATTTACGGGCGATCTTCCCTTGATTGTATTAATGGCTTTCCTTTCGAATGAAAAAGTTCGGTCGAAAACTGGCCAGTTGCGAAATCGACTTGATAAGCGTTCCGTAGAAGAGTTTAAAGATTTCGTTCAGTTGGTGTATAAATCTTTCTCGAAACTTTTTGTTCGAGTATTAAATTAAGTAAGCTAGATCTTTGAGGATCTTTTACTGGAATGAGTAGCTTGACCTGAAGAAGTACCATTACAAAAGACCACCTTCTGGATTTGGAAGTCATACCAAGTATTATGCTCGGTATGTATTCCCCTCAAAAAAACCTGTGTGTTAAAAATATCGATGTCATTTCTAAGAAAATCACGGTCTTCGTGGAACACGAAGTCGAAGACCACTTTTGCCTTTCAAGTGCTGTACTGTGTATTTATTTGATCAGAACAAGATTTCTATTTTGTATTTTTCGTCAAGTAACCAAGAAAATTTTAGTACATAATATAACATGATTAAAATAATTAAAATATCCAACTTACCCGAAGGCTCTTTTCACAAATAACACAGGCGTAGCCGTTCTAAATGCGTGCAGTAATCCCGAGAGTTTGCTATTTCTGCCGAACACTGAAAAGATAAAAAAACTTATTCATAATGAGGCATCATAGTTGTTGTGCTGTTTTTGTCAATGAAAACGGTCTTCGGAGCTCAATTTTATTGTAGAGAGCATGGTGTTGGCAAGGGAAGAACTTTTTTTGCTGCCAACGGTACTTAGGTCTTCTTTTCAAACACGAGTGATGCATCTGGTGTTACAGGGTGTCAATATGCAGTAACCACTTATCTATGTATATATCTAGCACAAGTAGTTAAAGCTATGCTTAGTTCACGACTAGTTGGCGCTGTGTGAGTAATGTCCAAGGATTCCAAAGACATTTCATATTGTGTTTAAAAAGATTTAAAAAGTTGAAACGTCAACGGAACTCTGAAAAAAGGGGTAGGCAGGTCCAGATACCGCGCAAAATGAATATTAATCCAAAAGCAATTAACAGCCAGGTCACGTCTTGGGCACAACGTGTTAATCTTTTTAGGGAAATGAGAAAACTTCCAGGCTCACGAGCCGGGCCGGTAGACGTTTTTCTAATTTTAACGTAACACCAATAATGGATTTTGGTTGTGTTAGCGTAAATTTTAATGGCCCTGTTTCGTAATAGCCGCCACATTAAATTTATGTACTTTAAGAGCAACCTTTAGATTATAATACAGGATGTTTGGTAGATGGTTGAACATAGGTAAACTGCAGAATGAAATTTTATAAATCTATACTAATATTATAAAGAGGAAAGATTTGATTGTTTGTTTGTTTGAATTGAATAGGCTCCGAAACTACTGAACCGATTTGGATAATTCTTTCACTGTTGGATAACTACACTATCCCCGGTGAACATAGGGTACTTTTGATCCCGGAAATGTAGGGGGAAGAGGGGGATATTTGAAAAAAGAAATTACGCGCGGGTGAAACCGCGGGCAAAAGGCTAGTCAATAAATAAATTGTAATTATATTAATGAATTTAATAAGGTTTAAGACAGTATACAACGCAAGTATCACACAAATTGTCAACTGTCTCTGTGATGTTTCTGTAAGACGTTTCGACGTGACAATAATATAGGTATCTGATATTTTATCACATAAATAGGGTGCTCTAACTCTTCGAGAGAACTAGAACGCGCATTATTAACCAGGGGCGTGTAGCACAGACACGAGCCGTAATAGAGTGGTAGCCGCGACAAACTGTTGTGTGTAGGCACTTATTAAACCCAGATTTATCACTGTCGTCCCCACGTTCGATTATCGCCCTTACAACGCCTTTGAACTGTATAGAAGTGGCAAATAAAATATTTCTTGGCTTGGTACATCCTACTTCACACTAATTACGCAATGTACTTATGGCGACCTTTAACTTGATCAGCAAGCATTAAGTTCCCACTTAGACACTAAGCTAAGAATATGAATTTGTGTGGTATCCCGACCGCCTCCGTGGAAGATAGCCGCTCTGGTATTAAACTCGGAGGTCGTGGGTTCGATTCCCACCTTGGGTCTGGTTGATGGTAGGGCTTTTTCAGAGTCCGACTGGCTAGCTACCACCCCCACGGGTGAAATCTGCTGCCATAACAGCTCTAGCTGTGTTCCGGCAACATTAATGTGGGAGCCAGTACACTTGAAATCTTGAAATCAAAGACTCGAAGATCAGATGAGCCTACAGTCTGGCAGCACATTGAGCGACACATTGGAGTAGTTTGAGTAGGTAGCACATTGGACAATGGAGCACATTGGAGTAGGCCGCAGTGACCGCTTATCATTAGGTGGGCTGCGTGCCTGTCTGCCAACTGACGTGGGATTAAAAAAAAAAGAGCAAAATCGATCTAGCTCGGAGGAAGATCTTCGGCTTTTAAGGAACTTTAGACGTCCTACATAGTTTTAATTTTATTTAGGTATTAGATATGATCTTAAAGTCATTCCGGAGATTTTTTATTTAATAGCATGTCTAATGCATTATCTGTTCTGTGGCCTAAAAAATGTATTACGAATATATTAAACCGCACTCCAGTCCAACCTACCAGTATAACCTTCATGCATTTTATTAAAATGAACCTACATGCACAACAATTATTTTAGTATGCAACTAGTGATTGTGATCAGACTGCAGTTGTTGAGGTGAAAACGTCTCTACCTTGAATTTTTTGGACCCAGTTCAAAAAAAAAACTATAAGTAGGTCTGCTTCGTTATTCCAGATTGTATCATTAATGAGTTCCTCCTTGAATGAACTGCCTCCGTGCTACAGTGGTTAGAGCGTTGGGCTCTAAAACCCGGAGGTCGTGGGTTCGAATCCCGCGGGGAACATCACTTTGTGTGATTGTTTCCAGTTTGGTTAGGACATTGCAGGCTTGAATCACCTGAATGTCTGAAAAGAGTGATGATTCCGTGCTTCGGAAGGCACGTTAAGCCGTTGGTCCCGACTATGTTCCAAGTAGGTCTGGTTTCCCTTGTAGGGTTACGGAGGTCAGATGGCAATCGCTCCATTGTAATAACCAGGCTTGTCAAATCTAGGATCATAGTCGAAGCGGACCCTGAGCTCCATACTGGATGCAATCGGGAATACGCTGGGATGATGATGATGATCATTAATGAGTTCACCAGTTTCATATTTCATTAACTAGTAATGAATGCGGGCGCAGCTGAACATCCAGCCTTTAGTGAGGGTGTAAATTACCAATTAACCTCCGAGGGAGGGTGATGGATGCTGACAAATTAACAGAAACGTTTCCGAATCGCGGAAATCGACAACATCTGTTATTTATAATTGCAGAAATTGAAGCGCGTATAATTGCCAAGTTTCCCCAAGTCAGCCAAAAAATCTGTGTTTCGGGGAAAGGGCACTGAAGCTAGTGAACTTACTGGGTACCTATATGAGACTTGAACCAACTAGGTCTAAGAGACCTAATAACCGTCGTCTCGGTGTAACGGGCGCAGGGCGGTGCCAGACGGGTAACTGCTGACGTGGCGCTTACCATCAGGTGTACGATATGCTCGTCTTGTTACACATTGCAATAAAAAAAATGATTATTTGTTTGCAATAAAGTTACAACCAGAAGATGTATTATTTTAAGAATGTTTTTGTTAAATAAATTGTTTAGGTAATATTTTTTTTTCGATCATTATTATCTCTATAAGTTTCCCTTATTACAAAGTTTAATGCACATGACTCCTCTACTAGTTCGAAGTTCTGCAGTGAACCACCCTTACGCATTAATCTAAGTAAGTGTCAATTAAGTAGAAATACGAAGGCGAGGACCTCTGTAAATACGGACTTCAGTTTTTTTCCAAAAAACAAGTTCATTGCCAATAAAACTTTGCGTTCAATAAAAACTATCGAATCAGTTGCAAGTTTCCTCTTTTCTTATTATTTAATCCATTAAGCGAGTAAAGTTGTGTAGTAGTAGTAGTGTAGAAGATTGCGTGAAAAACAAAACGGTTTTTTATAATAGAATAGTTAGTTTTATCAAATAATTTTTAAAATCCAAATCAACTTACTCAAATCTTTGCAACAAAATAGAACGACCAACTATATCCATCGCCAAAATAAAGGTCCTCTTTTCCTTTGTCCCTAACCATTTACGCAAGTAACAAAAACAACGACGCAACAAAATGCGTAAACACGCTCACGTAATAGTTCTAAAAGTACGATGGCCATTGAAAACAACGTTTACGCGCGTGGTTGCGTCACTTACCTGTGTTCTGTAAACCTATGTAGGAATGGGTTTATGCAAACGACTGGTATCAAGATTACCATCTAACGCGCCCTGAGCATTTACATTCGTGTTGGCTTTGCAGCAAATGGTAGAGGGTTTAAAATTGGTAGAAAATTTAAAAGTACGTTGATTTTTTTTATTGTAGAAAATCGAAGTAAGTAAATGTAAAAAAAAATCTTTATCCAAAACCACGAACAATTAATCCTTCTAGCCCCGGATTACTAGACACAATAGAAAATCTATTGTTATGCGGCACCCGAGTGCCGGTTCGGCGTTGAGTGGTTAATAAAAGAAAATATGAGACCAGTGTACCTCATAAATAACAATACTAAAAAGAATTTACATGAAAGCTAAAAACATGGTCCTTCGAGGAACTTCTTTTTGGTGAGGATAGTATGAGAACTGAGCTTGAGAACAAAATATCACATTGATGTGGGATGACTAATTATAGATATAACCCTGGCTGTGCGTTCGATTCCCAACTTTTTCAGAGTCCAACTGGTTATATACCCATCCCCATAGATCAAATCTGCCGCCATTACAGCTCTGACTGAATTCCTATAATATTAATGTGTGAACCAGTAGACTTGAACTGAAAGGCCCAAGGATCAGAAGAGCCTACAATAGCAGCACATTGAGCTAGAATGTGTCCCTAGTTAAATATCCGTCAATGAATTTGGCTGCAGTGATCGCTTAGTGTGGGAGCTGTAGTTTTTAGGTTTCTTGAAATTAGAAGATTTGCCGCTGGTAAAAATAATATTTATTTGCGGAGCACACGTTTACATTGCACGGTTGCGAAAAGAAGAAGAACACAATGTTGTCAATGGCAAAAAAATACATTTTTTAAATATTATTTTGCCAACACTTAGGTACCATCAACGGCCAACTAATCCAGCATCAAAGTACGTAGCTTTTAGAATACAAGGGGTTCATTTCTTCCATAAATGAAGGCCTAAATGTATTTAGGTAAATCATTAAAATCGACTATACCAACTTCACTCTCAGAAGTATCCCTAAATTAATGCATTATTGTCCGACCGAAGTTTTTGATTTAAATCTGTGGGTCGTTATTAAAATATATAAATACGGTCTGGACCTCATGAGGCCTTAGAGAGCAATTACGCTAAGCTCCGGAAAAAGGATATCGCGGTTGTTATGCAAACGGCAAATTGGTAGGATGGAATGTTCCAGAGATATTTTGTAACTTGTACAGACGGCAGCAGATCAACCTACTCTAATCGGTCAAAAATTCTCAATTGAAAGAGAACTCTATTCTGAAGTGAATAAAGCTGAAAATTGGTTGTAGAAATTTGACAGATTAGGGTAGTCTGATGTGCTGTCCACTGTACGATAGATTGTGTTTTGATTTAGGTTCTGATAAGTTCGTCCGGCTAATTGGGTCGGGGCCTCGGGGTTTTGGAACCTTGATTTCCATTCCCAGGTCGGGTTAAATGTGTTTTAAATACTTCGTGTTTTTGGGTCTTCGGTCATTAGTGATTTTAAAGGTTAAGTTAGATAGTTTATTTTATACTTCCGGAAGCATTGCTTGAAATAGTAGTACCTACTTAAGCATAAAAATAAAAAATGGCACATAGTTGTCCTAGATTTTTCAAACACAGATTGTGTTTTTAATCGCCAATCCACATTTGGTAAGCTTGGTAATGAAGTCAGTAACTATCATTGTAATTTTGATTTAAATGATACACGCTTTGACTAATTTGTTAGTCTTTGTCTGGTGTGTATCTAATTTAATTAAATCCGGTTTAGCGTTTTCGGCGTTAATGTGTAACAGTCTCTTACGCACTGAATGAATCTTTTTCACGTTTATAATAATTATTGTGCATTGGATGGGTTCAAGTAATAATATAGACCATAATATTAATGTATGTGGTGGATGTTCTCCTATAGGTATTTAATCTATGTACCTAAATTCACTTGCGGAAACCCTCATTATACAAACTGCGCAATATCCTTTTATTACCTAAAACGATTTGTAAAACAACCAAACTCGTTGACACGTCGAAGGCATCTAGAACTAATAAATTTGCAACTCATTCATAATCTTAACGGCTTTTGTTCCCAAGTTTTATGGGCAATTATTAAAACATGTCGCCACATTATTTAATAGGAGCAATTGCTCAAGATACAGGGTTATTGCTGTATTTCGTGTTCACTCTGATGAATGAGGGTACGTAAATGATGCGTATAATGGGACATACGGGGTTACAAATGCTATGGAAGTTGGGGATTTCCGAATTGTTTTCGGAGACATTGGAAATAGGTACAGGTGAAATATGTAGACAGAAAGTGATCATGACATTATTCTAGCTGGCTGGAAAACAGTTCCAACGGTCTTTCATGGTAAGAAGACTCCATTTAGTCACTGTAGAAAGAATAAGGAGCTTCTCATATTACAGTACATACAAATAAAAAAATAAAAAACAATTTTCAGAACAGCAAAGTATTTAACAAGCGTGGTGATTTAGCTAAATTAATGATGGCAATGGTCTTTCTCACTGACTTACAAACAAATGAATTTTATAATGAAAATAAATATCACTGAGAAATATTCACTGATTTCATTTGCTTTTCAAACATCTTTATTTTCAATCACGACTCAGAACAAAATGGAACAAAACAAAATCTTCCTGTTGACGTAACGGCCACCCAACTGTTCGTAACTATTGTAAGATTATCTCATCTTTCACTGTTCTTAACTATTTCAATAAATTAAAACGATTCTCCAATAAATTCAAGGAACATCACCTAAAATTCCAATTCAAGTTAATTTACTTCATCGACTGGGTTTTGTTTTAACTAAATAGTTTATTTTAAAATGGCCAAATTGATTTACAATTCGTTAAATAAGCTTTTAACAAGTTTCCCTTCTTCGCCGGAATATTATTAAGAGGAGGAAATCTTTCAAATTAAACGTAGGCGCCATTCATTGACCTGCTTGCAAATTCAATTCGTGGAAAAGGGTTTCTATTTTTCGTTTTCAGCAGTTACACTTACGAAACCCGCTTGAAATTAATAGCGGTGCTTTATTTGCTTCGATATTTACTTCTGTAGTTAAAGTCACGTAAATTGCGATTTATGCATGGTTTTATTAACACCTTCTAAAACTAATATAGTCGCATTTGATGCGTGTTATGAAGAAGTAGGGTATGATGATTCCTGGTAAAGAATCCTTGGAATCGGCCATGTTTTTTTTTATGTCAGAGGCGGCAAACGAGCTGCAACACCAGAGGGATCGCTGATGCGTTGCTGGCCTATGTAGGTATGGGGGGTGTGGGCCTCCGGCACTCTCACAAACTAGACGAAACACAATAGTAGCCACTAATCTTTCACGCTGGTGCTATGTAAGCTTTCCTGGACTAGCCAGCCCATTCGTATTGTGAAACAGCATGGTTCTACCACTACACAATTAATGTTTTCTCACCATATGGCAAGCCTTTCCTTTTGCTTTTTTCTGCTAACTTTTTTAGCCCATACACACCTGCTAGTAGGTTTAAGATCTGCTGCTCGCCTTCAAAAGAATATGGAACGACGAACATGGTGGATGAATAGAAGATTTAAAAACTGAGCACTACAGAACCATCTTTTTGGGCTCCAAAACAATTATACTGCTAAGCAGACCTGCGATATTGTCTGATATTTATATCAGCTTGCATACTCATCTGTTACCGTCACGATATGCGAAGGGATAAGCCCTCTGTTCCAGCATAGGACAGGATATAGGTGACGCAACCCAACAATGGGCTAGCCATAAATTTTCCATGCGAACGACTCGGGCCCAGAGTGAGAGCTTCTAGCGCCGGTGTAGTTGTAAGCTGATAAGGAAGTCGCTTTATACGCTGAGATTTTTGTGATTGAAAAAAAATTTCTTTTTTTTCGAGTGTTTTGTCCCGATATAGTCAAAGTGAGCTTGCAGCAGTCCAGTTACTACATAAATAAATAAATATTAGAAAACATCACATACATCAAAGTAAGTAGCGTAAGCACTTGTGTTACAGGTGTCGGAAACAACGAAGGAACCACAATACAAATAAACATTCAGACACAGAACAAACCTACTTCCCTGAAAATCTCCAATTTGATCGGACCTGCACTACCTGGGTGTGAAATCGTATCACAAAAGACAATCCAAAAAGCTCTAGAATTTTACTTGAAACCCTGATTAATGTTGGTCAAAACAAGCGATCAATAATTTATTATAGCCTGACCAAGAAAATAAAAAAGAAACCTGCTCTGGAAGCGCCAAATTAGCTATGGTTATAGTAACACTTTTTTGCTATGGTTATACTCACAAATCACTTACACAATATATCATTGAGCTAACGTCAGTACATAATATTTCTATGCACAATATCAAATAATTACAAGCCACGGTTGACAGTTATTCTATTTGACAGACAGCACTATTGAATGACATCTTATTGTTTTTTTATTTGATTAAAGATTAGTTCCAATATTTCTCCGCAATATGGCGAGGTTTTTTATTTTAATGGTCGGGCTATACTTGTGCTCTATATTTATAAACAAAGTTAATACATCGAATCGATATCGTATCGTGAACACTAAAGAGTTTCCAGAAGGAGAGAATTTCCCGGAGACATTAGGCGAAATCGCACATCTCGAGGGCAGAGAGATAAAACGGCGTAAAATATAATGTCAACTGAACATTCTTGCGACTTGCGTTATCAGATTTCCTTGCGTTTGCACGTAAATGGTTTATTATCTTACAGTATTCATCGAATAGTATAAGAAGACAAACCTACCTACACAAAATATTCTCTTTCTCCGAGCATTTTTCATTCATTCCGAACTAGTCAGGATATGTTGCACCTAAATCTAGAATAATTTAGGCCGGTTATTCCATTGGAGCGAGCCATTTGACCTTCATAGCGCATAAGTTTCCCTGGACCTTAAATTATCACAGGTGCCGCCTAGCCCCAAACAGAGCAAAGCTTGTACATTGAGTCCCAGACAATGGATAAACATAACTTATATACTACATATTTTTTTGTAAATACAAATGTACATTATACAGTATGACAGGAAATGCGAGGGACATATTTAAACCCCAAATAGTTCATGCTTCCATATAACAAAATAAGTATAAATCAATAAAAACTCTATTAAATATCTGTCAATAACCTTAGTCGAAACCTAAAAATCCGCGTAACGTGCGGGCACTCTTTCCTTCATAGTACCTATTTCGTGCACTCGTTCAAGTACGACTTAAATATAATTGTATTCGCGTACAATTTGAGTTTGGGGCGTAACCGGCCGCTCAGCACACGGGATTTTTAGGTAGTTCATGCATACATAAATTATTAGGATATTTATGAAAAAAATTAAGGATATATTTTTTATAGCAAATTGGACTCTTAATCGGATTCTGAACACTCTCCGTAAATATGTCCCTCGGGTTACCTAACACCCTGCATAAAAACCATCGATACAAACTGATATGTTTATACAACAAGACAACCGTGTTTGTCCGACCAACTTGGTCGAACCGGAGACCTCTGTTGTAATAGCCGAATTCTTATGCCGATATCATCATCCCAGCGATATTCCCGATTGAATCCAGTATGGAGCTCAGGGTCCGCTTCGACCATGATCCAGATTTGACAAGCCTGGTTATTACAATGGAGCGATTGCCATCTGACCTCCGTAACCCTTACAAGGGAAACCAGACCGACTATGTTCTTATGCCGACATGATCTTTCTTATAAAACACCCAATCTCCAAACGGAAAGCAATCCATCAAACTCAAATCAATTACAGCACTTCATTAATCGTCGGTGTAAAACCAAATTAAGGGAATTGTATTTTCGCAGCACCGTCAGAAAAGAGTAGGTGGAGCGAGAAAAAATAATTGGCTTTTTATTGGAAAGGAACTAGAGCTTAGAGCCAGCTTACTTTTTAATTTGCCGTTAAGGATTCAAGAGTTTGATTTGATTTGGTCTTGCTTGGAAGCAATTCGAATTATTTACTGGGGACTTAATTGGTTTCTTTACAATTTTATTTGTAACAACGTTGTAATTTAATTAACAATCCAGAAACCATCTGCAATCACTAACGCGAGAATGGAGGCCCTCCAATGTTGTAAAAAAAGAGCAGTCTTTTTATATAGCAATAGCAGTATTGTCTTGTAAATATTTTTTATACGTAAGGACAACATTCTTATCAATAGAACATCCTTTCATCTTATTTATAATATACTCATCATCTTATATAATCTCATTGGTCACATAATTAATGTTTTTACAAGGCAAGCACTAACTCGTTCTATTTGGGTGTGAATGGTAAATAAGAGGAGTTTAGTGGGTAGTGGGACGAACGTTTGTAGTTTCAAGCCACACACACAGCTGCAAGTCTTACGGTTATGATGCTTAAAAGCATTCTTCTTCACAAAATTAAAGAAAAAGAATAACGTCCAAAAACCAGCTTAAATTACCTGTTTAAAAAATAATTGGAAAAATAGCAAAAAATGCTTCTTTCTACACTTTTTTAATTTTTAAAAAGGCTACTACTAAAATTCAGCCACAAGGCTGGCACCGGCTCGTCCCCAACGGGTGTGAAGGGGAAACCGGGGAGTTTAGTGGGTAGTGGACGTTTTAGTCTCGAGTCCCACACACGGCTGCAGGTCTAGATAGCCTGCGGTTATGGTGCATAAGAAGCATTCTCCTCCGAAAAAAAAAACATAAAAGTGCGATTCCGAAGCATATCAATTTGTTCAAAGCGATTTACGTCATATGTAATAATAGTTCACAGATGAACAAAGCAATATTGAAACCGTCAAATCTGCCAAGTGACGGGGTGTCTTACGATCGCCTCACTCCTAATCTGCCAACGCCATCATTCTAACCCATTTCAAACGTCTCCGACTGGCGAAATGATTTAGATTTCCATATAAAGCCCTCAGAAACATGGGGTGCAATTTATTTTTTTCAAAGGATCCCTAAAGCCACTTAAACTTGCCGTCCTTTTAGTATATTTTCAATTTCCCTCGCCCAACTTGTTAGCTAGTGATGAGAAATGATCGATAAGATAACACAATACAAGATAAAAAACTAAGTCGCTAGTTAATTTTTTTTGGACTCTAGATTAAGCTGTATGTAAGTTAGGCAGCTTTGTAAAATATCACTGATATTATTTTATATAAATATCTATTTAAGCAATTACATAGCACAAAAAGAAAACTCATAAATAAAGACTCTGATCACGTCAGAGGGCCATAACCTATAAGGAAAAAAAAATTGGTTCTTTAAAAAATTACAAAGTGATACCCTATATTGACACAAATATCACTGTAAGATAGTTTTTCGTAGTCGTTGATTTATGTGTCAGATAATTAAATATATTTTTTTATATACTAGTTCAATTGGCAGATAGGCACGCAGCTCACCTGATGGTAAGCGGCCACTGGGGCCTATTCTATTGAGGGACGCTTCACAAGGAAGCGTCGCGACGCTTTGTTACGTTCGTTCGTGTTCGTTCGTTCGTGTGCTGGTAGCACATTGAACGACGCGTCGTTCAATGTGCTACCAGACTGTAGGCTCATCTGATCTTTGAGCCTTTGACTTCAAGTATATTAGCTTGCACATTTATGTTGACAAAAGGTATAAATTGACAGAAGAAAGTATAATATCTGACAGATTAATTACAAAGAATTTATCTGGCAGCAGTAAATTAAAAGTTTTAGTTTGTATTATTAAAAAGCATGACCAAGTCTTGATTTGTATTTGTACCCATTTGTTTCTATATTAATGTGGAAATTACCTACTTTTCTACAATTTTTGTTAATATAATTTAACTGTTGTGATTCTATGTTTATGTTTCAAGTTGCATTTGTACCGATGTATACAATTATGTTTGTCATTTTTTTCCTATCGATTAATAAAATCTCCCAACCCTTATTTTACGCAAAGGGCTGTAGAAAGGCTAAATTGTTTTGTCCAGGGATTTTTATGTCAATTTGTGAATATTAAAAGTAAGCGAATAAAACGAATGATATATTCATAGAGTGCAGTTCACTTTGAGTAGAAAACCTTGTATGATTATAATACATTATGTATTTGTAACCCTACTATAGTTATATAGCTAATCAATTTATTTTAATATAACATTAACAAAGCGCCGTCTAGCCCCAAATTAAGCATATTACGGGTGTCCATATATTATATAAAAGCAAATGTACATTATACATATTATACGTTATATTATTACGTCCGCGAACTCTGGTGTCATAGCTGACTTCTCAACCATTACAGTCATTTTAGCAACAGCCAGACTCAAGCTTATTGGCCCTTCATAATAGCCCTGTATCATTGAAAGAGTCACTATTTACTGCTTCCATGGTGCAAGTGCCAGCCGGGCCAGGGGTTCTGGATTCAAATCGCGAATGAGCGCAAACATTTATGGCTAGTATATTTATTAAGAAAAAACTCCGTCACAGTCCGTATGTTCGGTTTGCGATGTCAAACACCCCCGTGCCTCAGAAAGCACGTAAAGCCGTAGGTCAGGACCAAGCGAGAGCTGGTCAATTGTTCCAAGGCTGGCACCGGCTCGTCCCAATCGGGTGTGAGGTCGTCTACGTCGTCGAGGAGGCAGGTCTAGATAGCCTGCGGTTATGGTGCATAAACGCATTATCCTCCAGACACGAGCAGTCTGACACGACCAAAGAGACTCTTCGGTGTGTCAGACTGCTGTCCCATTGCAAGCATCTAGGTCCCCTCTAACAAAAAGTGGCCCCTCCTGCACTCACTTGAATACCTGTATTATAGTTAGTCGATCACAAAGATTGGCCTATTGTTTTCAGAGCCACAAATTCGAGAAGGACAATAAATTACTTACTGGCTACTGCCTTACCGAGCCAGTCAATAGTGACATAATATCCAAGTCTCGAAGATTGATCCCTTACCTCGATATCAATAAATAGGTCAATGAAAGTCAAACATTCCGACGGAAGACATTACAGCGGGATGTAATAAAGACGGATCGCTCGATGTCCGGGTACAGCCGGCCACTACGGTAGTTGTACATTTTTTGGCGACATAACGATCTTATTCCCATGGCAATAAGGCTTTTTGACATTGTCAAATATATAGCTACTTTTGCGGCCGGCTGTAAGAGGTCGCCATTAACCAATTAGTCTGTTTGTTATTGCGACTTATTCGAGGAACTTTATGTTAGAGGATATTATGCTTGTAATCTGAGCCTGAAAAATATTTTCCATCTATTAACCTTTTGAACGCCAAGCTACTAACGCACTGATGTCGTGTCCTTTACGCCAGAGCTGGGTTATTCTTTATATTCGAACGTAAGGAAAAAATACCATTATTCATTATTTTATATTTTTAGAGTCAGGGTTTTTGTCAAGTATAAACGTCGTTGGCGCACAGGGCCCGACGGTGCTTATCAAGTATAAACGACTTTGGCGTCCAAAAGGTTAATATTGAAGTATTTATTATATTTTCTCTACGAGATCGATATAAGTCTAGTGGCTTAAGCACTGGGCCAAGATCTGGGGGTCGCCCTGTGTTCAAATCCTGGTTCAAGCAAAATGCGTGTCTGTTTTTTTTCAAAAACAGCTGCTCGAGTATATTATGATCAATTATCCGCGTTTGGCGCGCGTGGTGTTTAAACCAGTACCTATTTAATGATGACTGGATCTTTTTTTATTGTAGGAGAATGCGCCCGTGTGTGGGACTCGAGACTAAAGCGTCTACTACTCACTAAACTCCCCCGGTTTCCCCTTCACACCCGATTGGGTCGAGAAAGTGTCAGCATTGTGGGTATTGACCAGCCCATCCCCGGGTACCCCGATTTGAGAGGCCTCAGTCAGGGTGGCGCCTAGGGAGGGTCACCCGAGAAACTAGGTGACCCTCAGACTTGGCTCGGGCGACCTGTGCGTGCAATGCGGATGTTGGGGAGCTCCCCCCGCCCGCAGGTCAACCCTCAGGCCGGAGAATGCGTGCTAAGTGAGCTCGCCTTCTCCGGCCCGGCCGTCTATCTACTCCGGAGGAGCGAGGGGGTCCTCCTCGCGCTCCCACTCCTTCTGCAACATTGCTTCCTCGCAGAAGGAGGCGGCCGCCTCCCAGAGTACAACCTAATTAACAAAAAATCGTGTTACACAAGTAAATGACAGACTACGCTTACACCACTAATCCGATCTCACTACGACCTAATCTAGCCAAAACCACACCTCCCACAACGCTAACGACCCCTCACTCCATCAAAAAAAAAGCATATGAAAAACTAATTATTTGCCAACAAACGTATTCGTCACGCCTCTGACAAATGTGGGAATTTGCAAAGGGTCCCCAATAGCGCAATCAATCAGGACGGTCCTGCCCCGTCCCTTATCGATCTTCACGATTCGATTCCGAACACTCGTATATCATTCCGATTAATTTTTCCCTCTTCTGATATTGCTAAAGGAATATCCCGTCAAAAGGATTTTAATAGAATTCGACCATTCGGGGATTTGTTGAACATGTTGATGATTTACGATTGCTTACTTTGGGAAAGTATTGTGAATGTTGCGTTACATTTTGTGAGCTACTGCTACATATTTTCTATACATAGTGACTGGTATAAAAAGTACTGGAATATTGTGTGTACAGGCACGTACACTTGGTAGACAGGCACGCGGCCTATCCGATGGGAAGCGCCCACTGCGGTTTTCCATTGGGACACATTTAACAAGAAAACATCGCTCACATGCCACAAGTAGACTTCTTCATCTGTACAATATTATTACAAAGAGGAAAGATTTTTTTTATGTATGGAATAGGCTCCGAAACTACTGCATCGTTTTTAAACATTCTTTCACTGTTGGAAAGCTAGACTATCCCCGGGTGACATAAAGTACTTTTGATCCTGGAAATGTGGGGGGAAGAGGGGGATAGTAGAAAAAATGAAACCGTGGAGGGAATCGCTAATGCACCTAATCGCAGGCTTGCGAGACATGCGGCCGTGTGTCGGATAAAAAAAATATAAATAAATAAATATCTTGGGACATTATTCACACAGCGCCATCTAGCCCTAAACTAAGCATTAGCTTGTGCTATGGGTGCCAGACAACGGATAAACATTTCTTACATACTTTTTTTTGTAAATACATACATATTATACATAGAAACACCCAGACGATACAAACAGACATGTTCATGCACACAAATGTTTGTACCGTGCGGGGATCGAACCCGCGACCTCTGGTGTAATAGTCGACTTCTCGACCATTACACCAAATGGCTCGTCAATATTTGAGATTAAAACAACCAAACTCACGAAAGTGAAGTGAAGTTGAAACTCGGCTATCACTATGCTCTCGTTTGATTTTCCAATTAATACAAAAAAGAACATAACAAGGTGATTATTTCAAAAATGATTTGTTCCGTTTTCATCTGGGTACGGAAAGGGCATGACAAATAGCCAGCTATTCGGTGAAATCTGCCACAATTCAATATCTGGCAAATATACCGACAATATTAATGTGAAAACCATTTAAAACGAGAAGCGCAAACGCTGGAGCCTATTGCAAACATCTGTGAAATAATTTCTAGAAAAGTTCTTTACAAATACAGCTGTGTTTTTATGTAGCTTTGTTTATAAAGAGGAAAGAATTGTTTGTTCGTTTATTGTTTGTATTGAATAGGCTCCGAAACTACTGAACCGATTAGAATAATTCTTTTACTGTTAGAAAGCTACACTATCCCCGGGTGATATGGGGTACTTTTGTTCCTGGGAATGTAGGGGGTATTTGAAAAACGCGCGGGTGAAGCCGCGGGCGGAAGGCTAGTCTATTATATAAGTACAGAGAATAATAGATAGATAGATACTCTTTATTGCACAAAACACTTTAGGACAAACATGTAACATATAATAGCTGTACAATATAGGCGGACTTATAATATGGAAGCATTTTTAAAACATTCCTAATAGCAAATTAAACAACATTTTTTTTACAACATTCCGAACCCGGTGATGGAGTCACTTCTAATTTTCTTCACTTCTTGAAATCAAGTTATCATTGCAATGCTGGGTACTGGCTTAATCACCACACTTGCCAAATGCGGGTTGGTGATCACAAACCCGAGCTGTGTCCGAAAAAACCGACACAAAGTTAGCTCGACCCGGAAATTACACCCAGGTTCCCGAGATCTCGGCCCGGCACTTAAGCCACTAGACCGTCGAGGCGTTTATAGGCAAATAATTATGCCTAATTATTTTTAAGTATACGCTGACCTACTTTACTAGACAGGTTTATTTATTTATTTATTTACACTTTATTGCACAAAACCGCCTCCGTGATACAGTGATTAGCGCGATGGGCTCTAATACCCGGAGGTCGTGGGTTCGAACCCCGCGGGGAGCATCTGCACTTTGTGTGAATGTTTACAGTTTGGTTAGGACATTGCAGGCTTGAATCACCTGAATGTCTGAAAAGAATGATGATTCCGTGCTTCGGAAGGCACGTTAAGCCGTTAGTCGCCTGATCTCTCTTCGGTCGTGTCAGACTGCTGTCCCACCGTGTTATGGGAGTGCACCTGTGCTTGCACACTCTCTTGCGCACTATAATATATCCTGCGTACTTGGCTTGGTTAGGAGGACATTATTGCACAAAACAAGTACAATTGGCAGACCTAATGCCGAAAGGCATTCTCTACCAGTCAACCATTGAGCGTAACAGTAAGTGCGAAATTCAACAGAAACAGGTTCAGCTTGTCCCAGCCAGGCAGGACCGTGGCGCGCACAAGGGAACGCAAATAACGTATCGGCACAGTATTAACATTTTGTGTAGTCGGACGAAACCACAACAGTTGTAATTGGATGATGGTGTGAGAGAGAAGCGGAAGCTTTTTTGGAAACTTGAACTATAGTTCTAACTCTATAGAGTTTTCTTATATTTACGCGATAAGTATTCTTGAGTACATGAAATGTAACAATAATAAAGAATGAGACTCGCCATTTAATTTTACATTTTAGACAATCCGACGCTACGTTTCGATTACTTACGCAATTGTCATTACAGTATGTCTGAGGTAAGAGGTTTTATGCGTCAATTATTGTAGTTATTGGATTGGAAGTTATTACATCTACCGTCACTTTTACAATTATTATTCGAGTCAGCAACGTTTGGGGTTACCTAAGAAGAGCTCTTGGGCGATTCGCACCGCGGGTCGAATAATTTGTGGTGCGAAACGCCCCATGACCCACAATTAGCGAGCAGATGAGCACGCAGCCCACCTGATGGTATATGACCTCCAACGCCTATAGACATATTCTGTAACACCGGAGGAATCGCAATTACGCTGCCGGCTTAAAAAAGAAAAAAAACTTTGAGAAGGAATAAGTTTATAAACATTCTGTTTTCTAAAGTAATCGCCTTAGTCTTCCTCCTCACGCCTCTCCTTCGAAAGTGGTCATAAAACGTCAAGGCCGTTTCGGATTTATACCCAGTCCCTCGGTTTATGTGACGTGTAACGCGGTCACTTGACGCTCCTAATTAGACAGTTACAGCCACCGTTGCACACACATCACTGAACTCGTGTCTTGTGTTTTATGGCGGGTCCCGTGCTAACTTGTATAAGTTACCAGCGGGATGACTGTTAAGCTTTCTACACACGATTTCGGCTTTAGACTTGACAATAGGTATACTTTAAGCGATTGGTTCAGGTCTAATGTTTAGAGTGCCCTTCGGTTGGGGGCCTAAGAATACCACTGAGGTATCCCCTGCTTGTCGTAAGAGGCGACTAAAAGGGGCCTTCGAACCCGGGGGCGGCGTGGGACGTTCCGCGTGCAGCCCCGGCAACGGGTTCGGAGAAGACGGCCACACCATGGCCCGTGTGGTTCGTAATGCGCCGCACATGGGCGGCGCAGGGCACAGGGCGCGCCCGAGGCGGGCCGCAGCGGCTTGCGCGCGTGGGGGTTCCGTGGCGTAGTCTCCGCAAAGAGGTTCTCGGTTCATCCTCACTGCGCTGAGAGGGTCATCGTCAGGTTTTAGTCGGTAGGGCCGAAGTGCGAGTCCGACACACCGCTCGGGACGAACCTCCGTCCCTGATTGACCCCCGGCTTTAGCAGGGGGGGTCCGGCGTCCGTTTTGTCAGGGACGCCGGGCCGGTGCGTAACAGCATTTCCTGACGCAAAAAAAAAGGTCTAATGTTCAGAAGTGACAGATCTTCCTCTAAGCTAGATCGAATGTGTTCGGAGACCATGGTCAGAGGTACCATGTTTGATGTGTCGTGTATGCAAGCGGGTGACAAAAACTTAATGACGACCGTTATTCATCATGTGTGTTAAAACAAAAATACATGCATAAAAACACGACTCGCTAAAAAGCAAACACAATTCTCAATTTGAATTTCATTTAACAGCATAATAATAAATTGTTAATTTTAATCAACCGTTCACAACCGACTATTGCGATTGGGCGAATTTTATTAATATCGCATTTACTGGCAGCTAATTGAAAATAACGCAACCTCAGATACATATGGATGAGGTAATGTTTTCGTAGTAAGGAAGAAAAGGCAATGCATGTGTCTATAGGTAGTGATCACTTATCATGAGCCTCAATCATTCATAAAAGAAAATTTGCTGCACAATGTTCACACAATAGAAATCTATTTCGTGTGAAACATTAAGACGGATTAGGGTATATCCCAATTTAATTTAATAAGATAAGTTCCTGGTAGTTTGAATCTTAGATAAACCTTAAATATTTGTTCATTTTCAAAATATAAGACAGCGTCATAACGCGATATCTGAAAATTATGAGCTGAAGCCACGTGTCTGCTTTCCAAAAAGAACTGGTATAAAAGCATAAAAAGAAATACTGTTAAAACCATGGTTTAAACAGTCCGATGACAATAAATTGACTCCCCATGTAGACTGTGACGTATTAATTCACTGTCCGTGAATTAAAACCTTAACATGTAATTGACTGCACTCTGCTTAATTAAAAATGACACTGCACAGAGAATCGGATACATCTGTATCGGTGAAATGCTCAGTAAAATATTAGCCAAGTTCGTTGTAATTTTGAAAATATAGATATTATCCCCAGGGCGTCTTCCTTTAAACTAAGCATGGATTGTGCTATACGTGCCAGACTACGGTTAAATATTATACATAATGTTTAAACATACCAATTCTAAATTACACCTTAGACCAATACAAACATATCATGTACACAAAATAATACAATTATATACTATAAATAATACAAAAATTAGAGGGTTTTGTTAAATAAGCTATACATACAAATTCAATTATAATGTTTATTGAAACTTCTTTTATTCGAGTTCATTGTGTAAAAAATAGGCAAAAAACTTGAACCACAACGTATTCTATTCAGAGCTCTCACATGAATATTGCCGGAAGACAGCCAGAGTTATGGAGAGAATCATTCGTGGGAGTCCAACTCAGACTATAAAAAATCTTACCACCACCAGACCTTAACTTGACTTCCTAACACAAGTGATAAATAAATAATCATACATTGCTTTATTTTTGACATAGCTAGGCTGAGGGCTTTCAATTTATGTACGAACTTGGCTCGTCACACTACACGTGACAGCCTTATGTCGACACACAAAACATCCCTTATTAAAGCGTTATATCACAGAGGCGCAATATTTTTCAGATTGATGAAGCCTTAATTTAAATTGGACTGTTATTAACGTAACGGCCTTTTAGCGAAATTTCTGTAATGGTGTGTATGTGAATGCCTGTTAGTATTAGACTAGATTTACTTAGTAATATACATATATCTATGCATGTACATTTACAAAGATATGTGTTGCACTGAATAAAATGGGTTGCAATGACATTTAAAAAGGATAATTGACCAAGATAAGTAATTAAATTCGAGATGAATGGCTACAGTATCTAAAATTTATAAACATAAGCTGAATGTAATTTTGTGTTCTAATTACAATTCCAATCACGTATGCAAACTGTCAATAGCAATCACAATGTTATCAATAACAGTAAAACACATCCGCCATAATTATTGAATAATCTAATTTATGGGATGACAAAAAACGGATATATTATTTCTATCATAATATACTCTGATATTACAGTTATTAGTATTTTGGCCGCTTTCGTTGAACAGAAGATAAAGCCTCTCTACCTCCTCATATTAACCTCATAGGTGATATGTATTTTTTTTGTCAGAGACGGTAAACGAGCCAGCCCGTAGCATGATGGTAAGCAATCACCGCCGCCCATGGAGTCCATGGACATCTGCAACACCAGAGGGATCGCCGATGCGTTGCCGGCTTTTTAAAGGGTATGTAGGCCTCCGGCACTCTCACAAACCAGACGAAACACAATAGTAGTCACTATTATTTCACGCTGGTGTTATGTGAGAGAGTGGTACTTCCCCGGACGAGCCGGCCCATTTGTTTGTACTGTAAAACAGCATGGCTCTACCACTACGAAAATAGTATGGCATGCACTGGTTTACAGAGCCAAGTAGGCAGTTCACTTAACTTGAATGTCATTTAAAGTTCCACAGAACAAGTACTTCACTGTTCCCACATCCACTGTGTAAGTGAGTCATCCTATAATCCCTCCAACCTCATTCCGTCCCTCTCATCGCAATATCTCCAGAAGGAGACAAACGTCGTGACACACAATTATTGCCGGGTCGTATAGGAGATTCATTGGCGTTATTTATATGCGAAACGTGTGGACTGAACATAAGGTGGTATAATTTTAGACTAAAATGTTAGGATTATTCTCTGTAGTATAAATTGTTTAAGTTGAACATTTACATTTGTCCGCTTCTAGGTAAACGTTGTGTAGGACACCTTCAGGCCAGGTGGAGCGATGATCTGCGCAAGATGGCTGGCAGGAGCTGGATGCGAGTGGCCGAGGATCGATAACGTGGCGAGCATTTGGAGAGGCCTATGTCCAACAGTGGACTGTTACGGGCTGATCTCTGAAATGGTGACTCTTAGGAAAAAAAGTATAGATACATTTTTTATAGACAATCGCATAATGAATAATTTTGTATCACCTATTTTTATGATAAAATTTGCCTCTTAGCTGAAAAATTGAACGATTTTGGCGACATTTGACCTTAAATATTATTTTTTTGCACACGTCAGATCGATGAGGACTTTTGACAAATTATTCGTATAGTGTTCCTAACATTCATGGCAATTTTCAGCTCTATGCGAATTAATGTAACCTTACCCCTATTTTTGACCAGACCAGCTAATTTGACCAGACTATTTGCCCTGCAGTGGGCCAATAATAGGCTGATACTTTCCCTTACTTTTACAAATTAGCTGATAATTTACATCAATAAAATCAATTAACACTAACCACAAATCAGGTGATTGTCGAAATACCCAACCGCATGAAAACATGACCTGTTTAAATTCTACCTACATGCAATGTCCTACCAACCGCAATTGATACCTATTACCGCAGTGTCATTAAAATTGACCTGTAATGACAGATGTTACAACATAATTAGTAATTGCAAACAGGTAAATATGCTTATTGCATTTGCAATATGAATTATTGTGTTTGGGTAAAGCCTCGTTGAGCTAATAGTTTGAGTACCATTATGTTTATATATCATAAAGTAAAAAGTCAGCAAGTATTATATACTATTTAAGGTCCCACGACAGGATAAAGGTCCTACATTATTGAAATCAAGTTATTATTTGACAAATATAGGTTGTACTCGCTTATTTAATGCGCTTGTCATTCACACTCATTTTGCCTAACTCGGGAATTGAACGCAGGACCTCGAGAACATGACCCGGTACGTAAACTAGAGTATGATTAGCTAGTTTGCTAGCGGCTAGACTAGAACATAACTATTTAGTAATCTGTGACTAGAGTATGATTTTTTTTTCAATGACTTTGCCATTTTGCTACTCAGTGCACTTTATGTCATTTATGATTTCTGATACAAAACTTATATGTAAGCAATGATATTATTAGATATGTTACGTTCATAGTAATTACGATTTAAATCTGTTCCATTGCACACATTGACAAATATAACTGATAAGTAAGACAAAAGATACGAAATAGCACGCAAATGAAAGAGATAGGTATAATTTGACGTATGACGCAGACTGTTAAAAAATTTGAGTCTTCAAAACGCGAGCGCTTATAACATATCTGCATAAAACATCATTGTATGTAAGATAATTTATGAACAAACCCATGCCATTAGGAAATTACATTTATTATTATATTCTCCTCTCAAAATACAATATTACTGGCAACATACCTTTATCAAGCTACAACAATTCCTAGCTAGAAACGAGCGAATTCAACGCTTCGTAAATTGCCAATGTCCAAAAACAGGACTACAAGAAATTCTACGCTACAAACTAAACCGACGATCTCACGAATGAACCGTAATATTAATAAGATAAGGTTCACAGTTCAATGAAGATTTGCAAGGTGCCGGCGAAATTGCGTGTGGGTAATAGAGATGGAGGCGAACCTGGTATTTACTAATAGCACTAAGTATTTGCGGGAAGTGTGTAAGGAAAATTCAAATTTAATAGCTAAGTGATAGGGGTTGCTTTGGTGTGACAGGATAGGTAGTTCGGTCAGAAGTAAGGCTGTGGTTTGATGATAGCGATGATTTTTACGTAGGACACTATTAGGAGCGTATCAGCGTACTACTACGTAACCTACATTTTATGGAAAGTCTACCGTAAATTATTTATGTTCTGCCTTCGTCTGTATTCTTTGCTCTTCAACACGAAATAACACTCACTTGTTCTACCTACTTTTATTTTTGTAATTACAAATACACATACCTAAGAACACCCAAACGAACACAAATAATATTAAAAACAAATGTGTGTACCGTGCGAGAATCGAACTGCGACCTCTGTTGTCTTCATGTCTAGCCAACTTCGTAAATATTACACTAATAAAACCAACAGGCAAATATTTTGATGAAGATGAACAGTTAATCACTTGTAATACCGCTCCTACAAAGACCCCTTCCTTACTTAGCCGTCAGAGAAATAAGAACGTTAAGACAAAACACTTTTAGTATGAATTTGTTTATAAGGTAGAGGTAGTAACTATTTAGTAATATGTGGTAGAGATAGAGTAAGTTCATGTTATAAAAGTAGGCGGAAGCAAATATATTATGGAAGAAAGAACTTCCTACCGTAGTTCAAAGTAAAATATTTTTTTTATTTGGTTTAATTTTAAATATCCTTGTTGGTGAAGTCGTTTTTGTTCCTACCTACATTTTTTTTTGTCGAAATTCAGTGACTCTTTTCTAATTGAAAAGGCCAGCTAATTAAATAACTTTGATTAACGTTACTTTGATAAAAAATTATGTGACGTTTATTACTGATACTTGAAAAAATTAAATTAATTGAAAATATTCATACAGTATTTTTTTTATTACCTTATTTTAAAAGCATTGTCCAATAAAAAATCAATAATAAAAAATATAATTAAAAATTTATTATTATATAATGAAAATCAATTATTAAATACATCATGTAATGTTATAAATAATAATGAGAATCATATTAATTGCATAATATTGACAATTAATTTGTATTTCACGTTACTAATTAACTAATATCATGAATGCGACAACTACTGAACGGATTTAGATGTAATATATTAGTTAACATTAAAATATTATTTATTTTATCTACATCCATACCATAATATGTCTATTTTATATTCAGGAGCGATGAGCAAACGCCCTACATTTAGATATAAGTATCTGTGGCTGCATTGAAATGTTTACATTTTAGTGTCGGTAACCGATACTTAATTTCGTTCAAATTTCTGACGTCTTCTTTAAAAGTAAAAATTAATAGGTTTTTTCGATTATCGAATTAGTCGATTAGTAATTTTATGTTCCATTCCTATACATTTAATTCGATGCTGAAATTATAACAATCGATTTGAGAATCGAAATCAACTCGAGTCTAGATTGTTTATGGATTTTAAAAACTACAAACGTCAGTCATTATGTCAGTACTAACTTTTACATACAGATTAAGTTGGTAACTAGGGCGTTTGCTCATCAATCCTGACTATAAAATAGACATATTATCGTATGAATGAAGATAAAGTTATGTATGTGACTGTACATAATTAGTCATTATGCAGCAATCACATAAATAACAATTATATTACCTAACACGATAAAACTGAAGCTCCTACTTTTTATCTACCACAGTGTAAAATAACTAGACCAACTTTTAATGAAGTCATTAATAAATCAGTAAAAAAATATAATTATAACGCATCAAATGTATCTGACCCATCTATAAGCAAAAACGCATTTGTTGTATTGAATAATTTAATGTCGAGATTTTCCTCAAGCGAAATTTAAATATTTTAGCATTAAGGAAAATACTGTCAACAAACATTGCGGTTTGTTTACAAACATTATGACATACATAACCACGTGTTCACAACGCATTTGACTATCAACCTTCACCCATTGACTTAAGAGATTATTTGTTTGAGCCTATAGTACATTTTACACATTCCTATTACATCAACTGCCTCCGTTTGGGCGAAAATTGTTTGCGCATCTCAAACGACCATAGTCGCAATTCTATGGATAAAGCTGGTTTTTAGCATGCAATTGTGGTCTGTAAACGCAAGACCGGTACGCAAAAAGATAAGGAAAACCTTATCACTCTACACTGGTACAATTTGCATTTAAAACTGGTATTCCCAACCGCCAATCTTATATCAATTATACATACAATCAGCTACTTTGTATGAGGATACATTTAAAGAATTATGTAATAAATGGTTTGATTACGTTTAATTTCACCTTCCGTACTAATTTAATGATAAATGTTTTTTTAGTAGATAAAATAGATGATAACATTTTTTTGTGGGGAATTCATTGTTTTGGTGATGCAAGTACCTAGCTGTGATCTTGGGATTCTTGGGGCCTGGGTTCAATTCCCGGCTCGGGAAAAGTGTCTTTTTTTGGACACAACTCGGGCTTGTCACCAATCTGCATATTGCAAGCATGCTGATTAAGTCAGTAGTATTATAATATGTAGTATCAATGACGAGCCATTTGGTGTAATGGTTGAATAGTCGGCTAATGCTTAGTTTGGGCACAATTTAACAAACCATAGGGTTTTTGTAATACTGTGGTTTGGGACTAGATGGCACTCTGTGAAAAATGTCTAGAGATATTTATTTAATTATTTGATTTCAATAATAGAGACCTTTGTCCTGCAGTAGGACATTAATAGGACTAAAACTACTACTGAATGAAACAGGTGGGCAGAGAGACATCCCTCTCTAAGACAGAGGAGCATGTAGTGTTGAAAGTTTGAGCCGTAATGAATTATCGCACACACTTCCAAAAGCATATTCTATTCAATCAAAAAAAGACAGCTTGCAAAATAATAAACATACAGAGGAGCTTCATCATCATCATCATCAGCCTATATACGTTCCCACTGCTGGGACACAGGCCTTATCTCATTTGAGAGATAGTGTGGGCCATACTCAACACAGAGGAGCTTCACCTAAAACTAAAGGCTACATAATAAAAGGCTGGCGAAAGAGTAACTTAAGCACAATAAAAATTTGTATAGCTCTTGATGGCCATATATCACGGAAGTTATTTACAACTAAACTGTCATCCGCCATTAAATGCATGCATAATGTTTTTAATACATAACAGCTTACAAAGTTACAATATAGGTTTTCTAGGTAGGTCGTTTGACTTTTATTGTAATCGTCATGGATTTTATTGGATTTATAGGCCTTCTAAGCAAGTATGGGTATGTGATGAATAGGGATGAAAGGCATGTTACAAAAAGAACGATAATGTTAGTGGATGGAGAGGAGGACGTCCGAAAAAGAAGTGGATGGATTGCATAAAAGATGATATTATTATGAGTGGAAAAGGAGTGGATACCTCGTTGACAAGTGATAAATGGTAGAGAAGAACATAATTGCGCCGACCCCAAATAAATTGGGAACAGGGCAGGAGGAAGAAGAGGAGGCATTCTTAGCAAGTGAATCACCTAATTATAATCGCAATTCAAAGTTAGATTTTCTGTGTCGTATTTTCCGGTCGATCTGGCCTATTTTGAGTGCCAGACAGGAATTTTCTTCAACATGGCTCTTAAACACTTAAAACGTATTGAAAAAAATATCTCTTAAACGGATATATATCGCGATAAACAGTTTATGAGTATAAACATGTGCGTTTCTTCACAATTAACCCCATTGTACAAGTCTAAAGACGCGAGAAGACAACAGGCCTGCACTTACCGACTTAAGTGCCGCTTAAGACAAAAGCGAGAATCGCGAGTTGTGCACTTACAATTAGCAGAAAGACTCATAACTCATAATCACGTACCAGATGTTTCGTTTTAATGCAGCGGCAGAAAATGTTTTGAAAATTTACTTCAAAAGCATTTTTCCAGAGCACATTATGTTAAATTATTACGTGAGGTGATGAAAAGCGGGATTTTGTTGTTTTAAACCGCAAGAACTAAAGAAACGGACTAATCCATGCTTAAAGTTACTTAGCGTTTTATGAAAATGCTTTTTAAAAATGTCTGAAAGCCACAGTAAGGTTCGCTTATGAATTTTGACTGGACCGCCATAACTCAACGATAAACCAGGGATGTTATAGTGCACAAGAGAATACGGAAAAAACACACGAAGGAAGTAAATCTAATTCCTCATGATTATGGCTTGATGGTGCAGTAATTTGATACAAGTAAATAAAGGCATATAGTAAATAGTCACATTGAGTTTCAAACTTCAGCAATAATTTAAAAAAATGAACCAACACAGACATCTAGATAATTCCTTTTTATTGCATTAAACTGCTTTCCGTGGACGAAATTAGCACCCAAACTTGTACTTTAACATTAGACAGCCTCCGCTAATCTTGAATTATTCCGATCTGTCACCCTGCTTTGTCCCCTTGGGGTGACAGATCGGACAAAAATGTTCGATCTGTCCCCCTGTTCCCGACGGATCATTCTCACTAGTTCCGGTCAAAAAAGTTCCGCCGGAACTAGTGATACTTTTTTTTCTCATTAGTTCCTTGTCACTTTGACAATAAGTCCCGGCGGAACTAGTGATACCGTTTATTCTCATTAGTTCCTTGTCAATTTTGACACTTAGTCCCGGCGGAACTAGTGATACTGTTTACTCTCATTAGTTCCTTGTCAATTTTGAATGGAGTCCCGGCGGAACTAGTGATACTGTTCATTCTCATTAGTTCCTTGTCAGTTTTGAATAGAGTCCCGGCGGAACTAGTGATACTGTTTACTCACATTAGTTCCTTGTCAATTATTTTGAATGGAGTCCCGGCGGAACTGGGGAAACCATCGATACAGCTTACACTATACTTGTCATCGTAACTTAAAATAAAAAAACAATATAATACGGATACCAACTGGTTTAACGGTAAGTACTAGGGCAACATGACCTTATTGGAGTTGTTTAAGAAGTTTACGTAATCACAATAATACAAATACTGTTATATTATGGTACTAGGGTCACATGGCCTAATTGGAGTTGTGAATGCACCTTTACTAATACACTGAATAAAGTCCAAATTTTTGTATGTTGATTGTTATTAGTTGGATATAATATAGGTACATATATGATTTTTTTAAAGGTTTCAGTCCTTGTCAGTTTTGAATGGAGTCCCGGCGGAACTAGTGATACTGTTTACTCTCATTAGTTCCTTGTCAATTATTTTGAATGGAGTCCCGGCGGAACTGGGGAAACCATCGATACAGCTTACACTATACTTGTCATCGTAACTTAAAATAAAAAAACAATATAATACGGATACCAACTGGTTTAACGGTAAGTACTAGGGCAACATGACCTTATTGGAGTTATTTAAGAAGTTTACGTAATCACAATAATACAAATACTGGTATATTATGGTACTAGGGTCACATGGCCTAATTGGAGTTGTGAATGCACCTTTACTAATACACTGAATAAAGTCCAAATTTTTGTATGTTGATTGTTATTACTTGGATATAATATAGGTACATATATGATTTTTTAAAGGACGTCAGTTGGCAGACTGGCACGCAGCCCACCTGATGGTAAGCAACCACTGCGGCCTATATTCCATTGAGGGACGCTTCACCTAAAAGCGTCCGTCAATGTGCTGCCAGATGCCGTGTGAAAGGGCCGTGACAAATCACTTTTTAAAAACTTCCAAGAACTGTTAACATTGCAAACGTCAATTTAGTCTCCCGAATTAATAAATGGGCTATAGGTTATCACGTCCCTCAATGGAATAGGCCGCAGTGGTTGCTTACCATCAGGTGGGCTGCGTGCCAGTCTGCCAACTGACGTCCTTTAAAAAAATCATATATGTACCTATATTATATCCAAGTAATAACAATCAACATACAAAAATTTGGACTTTATTCAGTGTATTAGTAAAGGTGCATTCACAACTCCAATTAGGCCATGTGACCCTAGTACCATAATATACCAGTATTTGTATTATTGTGATTACGTAAACTTCTTAAACAACTCCAATAAGGTCATGTTGCCCTAGTACTTACCGTTAAACCAGTTGGTATCCGTATTATATTGTTTTTTTATTTTAAGTTACGATGAAAAGTATAGTGTAAGCTGTATCGATGGTTTCCCCAGTTCCGCCGGGACTCCATTCAAAATAATTGACAAGGAACTAATGAGAGTAAACAGTATCACTAGTTCCGCCGGGACTCCATTCAAAACTGACAAGGAACTAATGAGAATGAACAGTATCACTAGTTCCGCCGGGACTCCATTCAAAATTGATAAGGAACTAATGAGAGTAAACAGTATCACTAGTTCCGCCGGGACTCCATTCAAAACTGACAAGGAACTAATGAGAATGAACAGTATCACTAGTTCCGCCGGGACTCCATTCAAAATTGACAAGGAACTAATGAGAGTAAACAGTATCACTAGTTCCGCCGGGACTAAGTGTCAAAATTGACAAGGAACTAATGAGAATAAACGGTATCACTAGTTCCGCCGGGACTTATTGTCAAAGTGACAAGGAACTAATGAGAAAAAAAAGTATCACTAGTTCCGGCGGAACTTTTTTGACCGGAACTAGTGAGAATGATCCTTCCCGACGAGGTGACAGATCGAACTTCATTCACCTCCTCAAAGTTTTATCTGTCCCCCTACTACCGATAGGGTGACAGATAAAACTTTTTAATTCCTGTAAAGTAACAAAATAATAAAATAATGCATATCAAAAAATGCACCATAATTATGAAAGTAGAAGGCAAATCCTTTGCTCCGTAAAGTGTCACGAGTTCCCGTGACACATCTCCGAAGTGTTGCGGCGGGATTTATTACTTGAAAATGAATGTGTCGCGAACCTGGAGATGAGGGGTAAAGAATATTATTTTTACGTTGCATAATATTTTAAACGGCTTTTTTAAGAAAATAAAAAATAGCTTATTTAAACGAAATATTATTTTTAATAAATATTCGACTGTAGGGCAAATAGTTCCTATGTTGACATAACAAATTGGCATTATAATGATTGCTAATTTACATCACCGGCCAGATTCTGGTAGCATCTCAAATTATTATATTATTAATTATATTGAGTCGCTACGACTCTGGTGGCATCTCAAATTAAGTTATCAGCCCAAAGCATCAGTCGCTAGACTCAGTTGCTTACTGAAGAAGTTATTAAGAGAAACGCCACAAACTATGTACAGTAAGCGTAGTACGGACACTCCATTAAAAATAATTTATATAAGAAGGCGTCAAACAGTCAGTCACTAACTATAAGCCAAATAGGGACGCAGCCTTACGTGTCACAAAATGCAGCATATTAATGTAGAAGGCACAACTTTGCCCCGTAAGGTGTTACGTGTTCACGCAGCACATCTCGCCGGAGTGTACCGGCGGGATTTATTACTTGAAAATGAATTTGCCGCGGCACCTTGAGGTGAGCAGTAAAGAGATATTGTTTTGGCGTAGCATATATTTAAATGGCATCTTAGTGTAAAATATTTCGGAAATCGGAGCGACACATTAAATCACAGATTCTGATAGTAAAGGAACTTTATAAAAATTCTATAAAGGTGTACCTCAAGCCTTAACTTATAGTAAGGGATCCACCTATTGGATGCTTGTAATATCAGAAGTCCTGTTATTTTAAGGAGAAACGTACCGCGAGCATAAGAACACAGCAAAAAAAATGGTTCCGCTGCAAACACCATTCGCTCCCGAATTATGACACATTATTGGACCTAATGATGAAAATAACAATGTAATTTAATAAAATGGTCTTCCTCGAACAGCATGAGAACTAACGGGATACAGCTGTTTAATCCTAAAGGCGCACCTTTGCCCCGACACGATGCGTCACGTGTTCACGCGGCATGTCTCACAGGATAATCTGTGAGCGGGATTTATTACTTGGAAATGAATGTGTTGTCACCCTGTGAGGATCAAGGAATGTGGTTTTCATGTTTAATGCAGTTTCTTTTGTCACTTTTGTATATAGATTTAAATCATATTTGTAAAAAAAATGTTTTTTGTATATTTACGTATAAATCCTTGCTGTAATTTACATTATTTTATATTCACAAGTGGAGCCTCCTACCACTGGTAATAAATGAGCAAATCCAAATCTTAATGAGCGTTAGTGACTAAAGTTATATTGCAATTATTTTATTTTTACACTTTTTTTACCAAAAGTTAAATGTATTGCACTTAAACTAGACATCTAAGGGTAGCTAGAGACGTTTATGCAGACAAGATGACAAAGCAAAAATTCCGAAACATAATCCTTATTATAATTTAAAAATTTTAAACTGAAAACGTTGTACAAGGCGACTAAATCTTCACTCTTAGCATGCAAGCAACGTGTTAAAGGCACTTAGCGCTAGTGTGACGCGCGGAAATGTCGTCACGCGACGCATCTCTCGGGATTTGTCTGCTAGGATTTACTATTAGGATTTATGACTTGGAAATGAACGTGTCAGAACACGCAAAGTGCGGGATTAAGAAATATGGTTTCCATGTTGCACTGTTTATTTATTCACGGTTTTAAGATGTGGTGTTTGTTTTATGTTTGTTTGTTTTAGCCACACTCACGTTTTTACTTCTTTCTCGACTCGTAGATTTCATATTTTATAGAAGTATCAACCTATTTAATGTCAAGGCAAAGTCCTCCATCATTAAAATCAAGTCATCATCACAATGACGGAACATGTTCGAACTCAAACTTTTTACTTTCCAAAAACAACAAAAACTTTTCTATTGTCATCGAATTTAAATAACAAGTCCAAGCTGCACAAAACAATGGCGTTTGTAACTGGTCGACGCGCCCCTAAGCCCCTGTCACATTCATAAAGGGCAGATAATTTGGTCAGGACGTGTCCGAGCCCTTGAATTATGGGATTCTGTTTGCTTTCCCATCATAATCCGAGACAATCCTTTTTAATTTTTGAGGCTAATCCGTTTTTCGTGTAAGGCCGGGATGTCGGAAGTTCTTTGAGTTCGGATACGAGTTTGAGTTGGGTGGAGTTATTTGATTAGTATGCTGCCACGTAAAGTCATAATGTCACGTCCATCTTCCTTGATTAATTATTTGTTTTACGTTCAACAATTTATTTAATTGTTTATAGAGTTTGTAATTTATAGTTTCTTAAGCAGATTCGGATATACATACCTAAGTTTAAAGCAAACGGATATTGTTAAAGCACATTTGAATGGAAAGAATAGGGCTAAGAATATTAACCTAATTTATAAAAATAATGTACCTATGTAAATATTCGTGAGGCCGGCTAAAAGATTTGGCGTTCAACGACAACTGAAGTAACACACAAAAACAGATCAATACTTAAGTGACTTATAAGATCCAGGTTCTTTTCCATTTTCTTAATGTCAGATTTTGGATGGACAGTAATCTAAGACAACCTGAGCAACGTTGCGCGATGTCTTATTATACAGCTAGTCAGAAACACATTTACCATTTTACTAAGGCAAATATAAGGCAAGAATAGTTAAATTCCTCGTAATAAATCTCGCTTGAAGACATCTGCGATGCGCAGCGTGAACACATAGCTCCACGTCACGCTACAGGAGAGTGCGAGAGCGACACGAAACGTGAATCGGGGACGTGATGCAATTCGATTGTTCCATTATGTCCGTCTAGATCTAGTTCGTGCTGAAAGATCATATTCTGATCGGAAAAGTGAGCTGGAAACGTATAGCGCTTGAAATCGTTCCTTTTTTGTTTGTTGACTTCTTAATTTACATTATGAATCTTAACTTGATTTATCGTGTTGCACGAACATTCCCTAACTAAAGAAATTCGATCGAGAGTCGATTTTAAGGATTATATTTGCTCTACGATTACATTATGTACCTAGGTATAAACATGTTCTAAACATGTTTAAATGAATATTTAAATAGAGATAATGTTTTAAAAGGCCCCTTTTTATGCATAGTTCTAATGGGATAGCAGAAATGGA
This sequence comes from Mecyna flavalis, assembly GCA_949319885.1. Classification (NCBI taxonomy): domain Eukaryota; kingdom Metazoa; phylum Arthropoda; class Insecta; order Lepidoptera; family Crambidae; genus Mecyna; species Mecyna flavalis. The sequence goes on from OX439427.1 coordinate 20,373,111, forward strand.
AGTGTTTCGTCTCTTGTTCTTTCACGTTGCAACGAAGCACCGGACCCACGTGTTTTTTTGGAAAAGGAATAGTTTAAGCATTTACCAATTCCTGCAGCATACGACGAACGGAAGCCAAGCGCGTTTTAACCATGTATCTTACAGTAAAAACGGGGCAAGATGACTATTCCAGACTAATATAAACATAGCAAGACGATTATACCAAAGGCAGTTTATCGTTGCCAGCGTCATAATCGTTTCACGGAATACTAATTCACTTGTAATTAATCCTGCTTGCAGACGTGAAATGGGAGATGCGCCGCGTGAATATTGCACTGGGAAGTACGTGATAGTGCGGGTAAGGAGATTATCTGCGTGATAGCATGAGCGTTTGCAAGTTTAGGTAAGTGCATAAGATTATGCCTTTATTATTGTGTTTGCGGACTGAGGTTTTAAAGTATTTTTTTTATTGTCAGCGTTACTCTGAAACCAGCCTTATGGGCCGGTTTCGCTAATTTTAGATAAATTCTTGACTATTATTATCTGTCTGATAATTCTTATTTGTCTATAAAATAAAGAGTAAACAGCGTCTTTGTTATCTAAAAGATAAACTATGTGCCAGATAACAATGATGCGACTCATCTGGCAGCATTAATTTATGCACCAATGTAAAGTGTCAGCCAGCTCCATTGTAGAACAAAGGCTCCATCTCCAAAATGAACTAATTGCTAATAATGACGAGCAGCTTCCTTGACAAACGCAGCCGGCTGACTACCCCACAGGTGAAATCTGCGGTGTAATAGCTCTGGCTGCATTCCAGAATAATAATTGAGAGGCTAGTACCCACCGATATGGAATGTCTGTGCTAGTACCTAATTGTAATAAACAGCGGATAAGAACCTATGATAAGATAAGCCTAAAGTATGGGCCATGCATTGAACTACAATTACTAGCGTATGTAACTCAATGGAGCCATGGAGCTTCCTTTAAAAATAAGCTTACATTTATAATTCCTTAGCGGGATATTTTGATAGAATATGTATTAATGGGTTACCATATACATATGGTATACCAGTGGGCTGCGTACATACTATCTAGAGAAAATTATCGAGACCCCGTTCAACTTAATACGAATATCGGCCCTTTCATATAATAGGTATTAACTAGATAAACCGGAGAAATTATAGGTATTTCGTTAAAAAAATCGTATCAACCATGTAATTTGGCAGCACACCACCCTGTTACATTCCTTAAACCGATTTTCAGTTTAATGTCTATCAAATAAAATTCTACTTCAATTGAGACTTATTGACATTTTTGAGTAGGCTGACCGTATGCCACCTATTCTAATTATTTCCCTTTACATAAATTAAAGATCACAAAGACGCTTGCATCACCTATAATATGTGATCTAAATAAGGAAAGGATCTAAATAAGGAAAGAAATCCTTATTATTATAAACAGATAAGCATAAACATGTCGGTTTTTACACAAGGAAAAATCTCAACCTGTCTTGCAACTCCCTGACTATAAATACCGCTGTTAATGTTGTTAGAGACATCACTCTCATCGTAGCGTGTGAAGCAACAAGTCAAGATGAAGTTTAACCTGATCCTGTTGGTGGCGATGTTCTTGGTGGCGGCGGCGATGCTGCCGAGCACAGTGCTGGCGTGTATCAAGAACCGCGATGGTTGCCAGCCTGACGGCAGCCAGGGGAACTGCTGCTCCGGCTACTGCCACAAGGAGCCCGGCTGGGTCGCTGGCTACTGCCGCTAACAACAACACTCGCATTTAGAACGGACGTGGAGAGATAAGACCAATTTGCTATTAAGTTCGTTTTTAAGTTTTGGAAATTTAATTTTTTGTGAAATCTTAGGACTACAAGGAAACTGTGCTTTGTTATATTTCTAAGGACACCAAAGAAATATTAAAATTTGTAATTTTACAACTACATGTCAAATCTGTCAAATATTTAATAAATAGTCAGCAACTTTAAAAATTAATAAATCACATTTTATTAATGTTAAATATATTTTTTATTTACCATTTCTTTACCCCGATATAGACAGGCTAGTCGAGAACAAGAATTAATTAAAAAAATTATCATATTCTCTTCCTATTATCAATCCAATACGTTGATTGATAATAATCACTAAATCAGATTTGTGTTTAAAATTTACTTTCATTTAAATAAAACCCAAAGTAAGAAAATATATCATTAGCCCTTGTTGTAGTGATAACAAATTAAATAATTATAAATAAATACTATCACCAACCATTTCATCTCCTTTTGGCTGAAGGCAAATGATAAGGAAAAACCAAAGCCGATGATTTGGTCAGACTCTAGTTATTAAATGCGAAGAACACACTTAACTGTTGCACTTCAAAGTGCATACTGCTTAAATAATTAACTACATTAGTTTACTAAAGCGTTGGCTAAGTAACCATATGTGTTGATTGAATTAGACGTTACTGTCAATGATAACACTAATGCCCGAAGTCAGAAGCTATCCCCAACGATATTCGGCTTAGTTGAATTTTGGTCCCAATATGTAACAGGTTATGACAGAGATTGCCACACACATTACATCGAAGGCTAGTGGAATATTGTTTCAGAATTCGGGTTTAACACTAAGCTCGTCTAGGGTTGTCTTGATATCCCAAAGGTGTCCCAGCTTTGACATAAGGGGCTTAGCCGCTTATTATCTGTGTGAGATATGGGTAATACCAAATAACCAACATACTAGCGCCGCAATTGAAATTAAATCATAATTCGTAAAAGATAAAAAAAGGAATATTAAAATACAAGAAAGAGAAAAAAGATGCATAAAATAAAATAATATAAGATTTGACTAAGAACCATGGGGATGGTATAAAGTATCAGCCTATTTGTCACACTGCATAGCCAATAATAGAAAACAAATTACCATTACAAAGATAGGTACTAGCATAAACTATTTAATAATCTGTGGTACACCTTGCCAAATCTAATGTGATCTCAAACCCGACCTATGTCCGATAAAACCGACCAAATTTGCTTTATCCAGGATTCGAAAGTTTTAAGTGTTCGTTTTTTTCAATGGAATAAGGTCAACACGTGCGTGTAATAAAAAAAAAATTCTGAGCAAAAGTAAATAATTATAATTATCTAAGATACACCGGGACGTGTTTGAAACGTGCAGAAGAATTGGCGGATCTAATGTTTTTAAAGCGTTTTCGTTCCATTTAGTATCCCGTGAATACTCAAACATGTTCCGTTTTCGTGGCCAAACTTTTACGTGTGAGTGAGCAAATGGACGCGGTATTGCGAATTCTTCCGTTTTAAATTAAAAACAACTGACTGACTGAATGTTTACGAAACAATTTGGCTTTGGTAGATTAGTTTCTCTTTCTGCTTCAAGATTGGGGTCTAATCCCACCCTCATCAATCAATAAAATTTATGTGATGAGCATTTGTATTAATTCATATTTATGTTTATATTTTTGTTTTCTCTGCAGCCAATTTCATCCCAAATAGAAACTGTATCTTGACCATTTTGACCGCATCCATGGAACAGTGATTTAGCTGGTAGTAAAACGCGTAGGTCGTGGGTTCGATTCCCATCTTTTGAGAGACCAATATATAGGCTCGTTACCGCCATCACCCTGAAATGTACCGCCACAGTAACTTGTACTGTTTCAGCAAAGTGGGATGAGTCAGGCATAGGAATAATTGGGACGAGCAGGGAAAAAATATTGAAAAATTTGTTGTGGAACGAGTGAGGCATACAAATAAAGACAGGTAAGGGTTTTTTTTATATGGGACGAGACTCTTAGTTGAGCTGCGTGCCTGTCTGCCAACTGAAGTGAAAAAAAAACTTTTTTAAAGTCCATGTCCGCCTCCATTTAAGAGCGATTTCGTCCTTTTTATATTTCCGTGTGTCCTCATTCGTACCCTGGGGCATGTTCCGTACTCGTGGCCAAACTTTGACGTGTGAGCAAAAGAACCGCTGTATTGGGACTAGCCATAAATAAGCCTAAGGCTTTTAACCTAAAACCGAATTTGTGTAGCTACAAATAAGGGTAAGGTCTTTTCTGAGCTCCGAAAATATGTTTGCGATACAAAGATCGTCGGTCAGTAAACTTTCGCGGTAAAAAATTTATTATTAACGTTTTGTTGAATTTGTTGGTCAAGTGATAAAGGTATCTGGCCATGATATCAGAGTCCTGGATTCAAGTCCCGGGTTGAGCTAATATTTTGCCAGTATTTTGGAGCAGAGCTCGGGCTTTTGATCACCTTATATTCTGACTAAATCCGCCTCCGTGGAACAGTGGCTAAGCCGCTCGGGTATAAAAACCCGGAGGTCGTGGGTTCGATTCCCGCCTTGGGTCTCTTTGGTGGTTCAGATTCCGTCTCGCTAGCTACCACCCTCACAGGTGAAATCTGCTACCATAACAGCTCTGTCTGTGTTCCAACAGTTTATTAATTTAGACATTTTAACTATTCTAGATTAAAATACTATTACAAAAGCTCTCAAATAGAATAAAATTTAAACGACAAACTTAATTACTTCAAAGTATTTAGTTCTTAAGTTTTAATTTATTATTTTAATGTCCTGAATTTCCCCAGACTTAGTAAGTTTCAAACCGACAAAGAATCATTTAAGCCAGTGTCGAGTGGTCTATTTAAGGGGCAGTTTAAATTGAATAAACAAATTTTCTTTAGTAAAAACACTTTGTTCTAGTGTAAATTATTAAATAATGATGAGAAAAGGCGGGATAATTATGACATAGTGCTATGGTTCCGATTAATGTGCCAATTAGGACTAAGTTTCTGTCACTTCCATACTTTTACTACAACGCCTAAATATAAAAAAACATACATGCATAGCAAAATAATTTATGTCAAGCAAAGTAAAAAAATATGTTAACTAATTTGAATTTTACTTCTGTCTATTATATATAAGTAAAATTATTTTATTAATATTGGTGATCTTAAGCCGTTCATAGGGCAAATTAAACTAAGTCACCTATTTTAATGCTAAGATGTGCATGATGGAGGAAGTTTGTGAGGAAGGATCGATGTTGGCTACCTGTCTTTGTTACTTTTTCACGCAAGAACAACCGTAGGGAAAACCGTTCGATAAAATTTTACAAGAACGTGGCTTAAATACGAGTACGTTAGATTATAACAATGCATACACACACAAGGGAGCCGCCTGGAGGAAGCTATTCTATTAAAGTATCGATGACGAGCCATTTGGTGTAATGGTCGAGAAGTCGGCTATTACACCAGAGGTCGTAGGTTCGATCCCCGCACGGTACAAACATTTGTGTACATGAACATGTCTGTTTGTATCGGTCTGAGTGTTTCTATGTATAATATGTACATAGGTATTTACAAAAAAAAAAAACAAGTAATGTTTATCCGTTGTCTAGCACCCATAGCACAAGCTAATGCTTAGTTTGGGGCTAGATGGCGCTGTGTTAAACGACCAGAGATATTTAAAAAAAAAAGTGCAAAGTAATCATTAGTTATATTTTCGCTCAAGCTACTAAATCAATTTGGATATAATTTTAGATGAAAACACAATGGCTTATTTATAGATTGCACTATCAAGCTGTGAATGTGGAAAAAAATAATTGATATTGCCATTTTTTATATAATATTCATCATTGTACCTGTCTTCGCCTTAAGGACGCCACTTATTTACAAGCCTAAAACCGTTGACAATGGCATCGCATATTCATGACCCAATCCATTGTTGCCTTTATGAATAAAAGTGTAGGGAAATTTCCCCTAATAGGGACTGTCGGAGGCGCTACAAAGGTCCCTGGTGCGGTTTGTTCGTCATTTCTGTGACATAGGATAGAAAAAAATATTTTGATCGGATCTGTGGATCAGGTTCATCCTCTTTGCTTGTAGATAAGATATATGTATGTGTTAGGTTCATCAATATTATTTCCATGGTTAGGTTAAATTAATGACTCGTTCGCTGATTCGTCCCACAACAGATTACTACCATAGACTAGGTTTACGTGAAATACAAACTATTTATAGTAACTTGACTTAAAAACTAATATTAACCACTCAACGCCGAACCGGCACTCGGGTGCCGCATAACAATAGATTTTCTATTGTGTCTAGTAATCCGGGGCTAGAAGGATTAAATATAATTATTATGTATGGCAAAAGATATAAGCAGATATATAATTATATTCTGTAAAAATAATAATATAAATGGTATTAAATCTAATATTTTTGTCAAAAATCAAAACAGTAACAATGTGTTTAAAAATGTAATAGTGTTGAGCTGAGTTAAGTAATCTATTTAAATAAAACTCAAAGGTGACTGACTGACATATATTTATTGACCATACACAAATAATATAGAACGAAGAATACAAGAATTACAATACACAAAGAAATTATGCAAATTAAAGAAAATACTGATCCGAAAGAAAAGAAGTTAGAGAAAACATACTAATATTTTTTTAAATTAAAATAATGTAATTAATCCTCTACATAACGCCAGCATTATAGTATTACGCATACAATTAGACTTCAAAAACTTTTGTATAAAACTGCAGTTTGCGTAAATATTCCATCAACTTTTAAGATATCATTTAAATTATGTAGCTACGAGTATTTTTGTTTTTATATTATACATATATAACATCATTTATGTAAATAAACTTTGTACGTAATTACGTAATTAACGAAATAAAATATTCAAATACGCTACAATGAACATTATTCACAATAGATTACTATAAACTCACCTTAACTTTTATCATTAAAAAAAATGGTTTATTCATTCGATAATAATTTCTTGCCACTAGGATAATAGTGATTAACTTGTAACTTTCTCAATTATAGTCGTATTTAGGATAGTAATTATTATAAAATTAATCATTCTAAAATCTGAATCGATAGGATCATTTTTAAATTGCAAAACAATAACTTTTCAATATGCGCCCTCCCTCCTCACATTCTCATTCTTACTTACGCTCATTCATTCAGTTTAGTATTATTTAGCCATTAGCTTGATTATAAATTATATTTTAATCAATCAATCAATATAGCTGATGGCTAATAAACACTGAGGTCCATTATAATACGCGCGGCGCATAACTAATAAAACAAAATTACTAGACTAGACGTGACGCACTCTCATACGCTCGCCTTTCAAAAATACAGAAGAAGCGGTTAAACCGCAAGAAACTCGAACTAATAATAAAACCTTCGCAGGCCTTATAGTTCCGAAAAAACATGTCACTACCGTGAATCAACTCGGAACAGCGCCACCTATCAACAATTTTTGGTACTACTTACCCCCGCTATAAGCACACACAACTCTACCAAAATGTTCAATGTTGGTTGGTTGGCGCTGCTGTGCACATTTTTTGCTCAATGAATAAATACCAATGACGTTCAATAATTGAACGTCATTGATGAATACAATAGACTTGTTTTACTTTTATACCTTGTTTACATTTTGTTATTTTTTTAGTTAGGAAGGGTTTTCTCCTTTTTAACCGACTTCAAAAAAGGAGGAGGTTCTATGTTCGACTGTATGTATTTTTTTTTTTTTTTTTTTTTATGTATGTCCGTCGATTTCTCCGTCAATTGTGGACCGATTTAAATAATTCTTTTTTTATTTGAAAGTGCATAGTTCCGAGGTGGTCCCATTGTCACCATGTCAGGATCTGATGATGGGATCCCGGGAAAATCAAGGGCAAACCTCAAATTTTATAGGCGCACACTACGCGTTACTTGTTTTTTCTGAAGCCATTTAAGTTTTTGCGTCCTATAGACATCACTTTAGTTGATGAGCTGATGATGGAAGGTACAACTCCTTAACGGTTAGGAGTTAGGGGATAATTCTTTCAGTATTGTAAGAATATGTGGACCGTTATTTGTATTTCATGTACTTTTGCAGCTAAGCTGATGATGGAAGGTACAACTCCTTAACGGTTAGGAGTTAGGGGATAATTATTTCAGTGCTGTAGAAATATGTGGACCGTTAGTTGTATTTCATGTACTTTTGCAGCTAAGCTGATGATGGAAGGTACAATTCCTTAACGGTTAGGAGTTAGGGGATAATTATTTCAGTGTTGTAGGAATATGTGGACCGTTAGTTGTATTTCATGTACTTTTGGAGCTAAGCTGATGATGGAAGGTACAACTATGATGATGGAAGCTAAAGGGTACGACTTCTTAATTCTTATGTCCCTCTTGCGGGCTGCATCTTTAGTTGGTCTACTGAATAGTGCTGAACACTTAATGAATACCTAATATTGTCAAATAATACAATTCTACTATTTTACTCGTATTTTCGTTATCAATATTATGAGAGTTTTACTCACTCCTACGTATTATTCACACTAAAAATAGAAAAATAAACAAACTTTTTTAAAAAAAAATTAAACCGACTTCAAAAAAAAAAACAAAAAAAAAACTACCTAAAAACACTGAAAAGCAAAAAATAATTTTAATAAGACATTCATCAAATGCGCTTATTGTCTAAGCCTATTAATAACATTAAATTGTATTTACGTGCTAGGTAGGTACCTACTAATCTGTTTGAAGTCGGTGCCAAGCCAAAAGTAATGAAAAATGATACATACCTAATAATTTATGTATTATACAGGGTTACAAATAATCCGCGGACGTAGGTACGTAGTCTGGGTACCTACTATTTGGCTTGGCACCGACTTCAAACAGATTAGTAGGTACCTACCTAGCACGTAAATACAATTTAATGTTATTAATAGGCTTAGACAATAAGCGCATTTGATGAATGTCTTATTAAAATTATTTTTTGCTTTTCAGTGTTTTTAGGTAGTTTTTTTTTTGTTTTTTTAAATAGATTATAAATACAATAAAATAATTTTATATATTTTATAAAAAATAAGTTTATAGTTAAAAAATAATTTAATAAACAGAACATTTACATACCTACCTAGTAGTTATAAATATTTTAATATCAAAAACATTTTTATTACTTAATTAATTGTAATAATTACGCTTTTTTTCCACGCTTATCAACTGCGAAATAAATAATACTAATGAACGATTTTATTTACCGGTTATAGCCTATAATAAAATAACGGATAGTAAAAAAAAGGAACAAAATTATACTGAGGCTTGGACTTAATACTTAATAATAGTATTGCTTACAGATTTATTTTATTTCATTGTATGATTAATTCATCAACACAATCGAGTAGATACGCGATATTATGCACTCATACGTTAGAGAAGGATAGGAATATAGACGACGCCCCCTTATCAGCATTATTTATTATCATAAACAACGTGTTTCACTCACATGCTCGCGAAGCCGCGAGTCCTCAAATTTAAACGTTATGAGAACGGAACAAGAATGATAATGGCATGAATGGTTTCCAACGTTTGTATTGTTGCACCTTTTGGCACGGTAGGAGACTCAATTTTAATCGTTATGAGAACGGAACAAAGATGATAATGCCATTAATGGTTTTCAATGTTTGTATTGTTGCTCGGTGGGGTTTAGTTTTATCTGCTGTATGTATGAGGTTCTGGGTTCGAATCCCAATCACGATAAACGTTCGCGAAATGAGAATTTGTGACTTTTTATAATGATTTTCAATCTATCATCACTACATAGTATAAAACAAAGTCGCTTTTTCTGTCCCTATGTATGTATGCTTAAATCTTTAAAACTACGCAACGGATTTTGATGCGGTTTTTTAATAGATAGACTGATTCAAGAGGAAGGTTTATATGTATAATACATGCATAATATAGTAGAGAAACACTGATAATTTTAGAGGTTTTTAGTGAAAGGTCGTAAATAAGCACATATTTTGCGCTTACATTGCAAACGCTGGCTGAACCCTACGAGATAGATCAAAATAATGTACTACAGTATTGTACACCTTAAAAAGTTATACATAAAAATCCGCGATGGTATATGTCTATCTCTTAGGGATAACCCACAATAACCATTTTCCTTTACTTATTACGAGAAAATAATGACTTATTTACGAAAACGCGATTTTAAGCAATACGGTATTAATCCTTATCCAATTAAGTACCTTAAATAAATTGTGCATGTAATATAGATCAATATGGCCCTTTACGGCATGTAATTTAAATGAATAGTTTCGAAGATATTACAGATTTAAAATGCAGGGACATAAGCGGTTGCGGCGGTACCGGCCGGGGAGCAGATGGATGAACGTTTGTTATTCTTTCACGTAAAAACTACTGAATTGATTTTAATAAAACTTTACAATAATATAATTTACAAGATATTCCCGCGGGATAACGTCCTATAGTTCACGCGGGCGAAGCCGCGGGCGGAAGGCTAGTGTCTAGAATGTCTTATACCTACTCGTATTACTGAGATATTACTCTGATACGCATAATACAAATTTAATTGCTTTAGGTGTTTATGGGGTCGTTAGATTAATGCATGCATGTATACATTTATGTAGTTTCACAATTTAAAGTACTGTATTATTAAGTAAGTAATATTTGTATTCAATCATTATAATTATCATTCCACTTTTTAATAAAAAAAGAAATGTGCAAGCATTCTGAGCAGACGAGATGGCAAGTAATCACGGTCACCCATGAACATTTACAACATCAGAGGCATTGCATAATATTATGCTTTCACAGCCATTAAGGAAGGAACAGTTTGGAGCTATTTGGCACTGTATAACTGATGCCCAGGGATATTATTCATTTTTAGGGTTCCGAAGCCAAATGGCAAAACACGGAACCCTGGATGCACTTTTTCTGCCAAACGCAGCCAATATCAAGCTGATGCTTTTACAAAATTATTAGACGTTACGCACTCTCATGCGCTCGCCTTTCAAAAATATGAATATGAAGAATCAAGTAAAGAAACATATTGATACTTCACAGCCGTACACAAGGTATTCAATGATTTTGGTGTAAGAAGGGTTAACACCCTCCAAGTCTTATAGTTCCGAAAAACCATGTCGCTACCGTGAATCAACTCGGGAAAACGCCACCTATTAACAACTTTGGTACGACTTACCCCCCGCTACAAGCACACAAACCCCTACCAAAATGTTCAATGTTGGTTGGTTGGCGCTGCTGTGCACATTTTTTGCTCAATAAATACAAAAAATACTTTTTTAGTTTTAAACCTTGTTTACATTTTGTTATTGTCTTAGTTCACTTAGTTGCATAAACGTAATTTACATAGATAATATTAATTCCATGCTTAGTTGACGGGTTTTCGTCTTTTTTTTAAAGCGATTATAAATACAATAAAATAAAGTTTAAAAAAAATAAATATTTAAAGGTAAAAAATATTTTTAAAAAGTAGAACATTACAATGTATATGTTACGGGCAACGTGATTAACTAGGCATTATTAATAAGGACCGGCCATTATTAATAATGCCCGAGAGCGACGGGCAAAGTGATTAATTTATCACTTTGACCGGCCCTTATTAATAATGCCCGACGGCCCGTGGTCAATGTAATAAATCAGTGTTTAAGATAGCTTGAATTTATTACTTGGACCGGGCAGTATGAATAATTCCCTACTTGTAGCCGGGCAATGTGATAAATTGGACCGCGGCCGTGCCTTACGTGCGGCGGAAATCGACTCGGATGGATATAGGTTAGAAGCTCCGCTACGCTCCGCTACGCTCCGCTCCCGCCTTAACCTTCGTGGTTATTTTTTTTAAGACCTATTCCCCAAATTAACGATTTAACGACTTAACGACGAAACTAGTTTGGCCTAAGCTAAACTAATTTAAGTCAACATAGAATATATTATTATAGTAAAAACAAAAAAGGTTTTCAGGGTTTAAAAAAAAATAACCACGAAGGCTAAGGCGGTAGCTCCGCTTCGCTTCGCTCCCGCTCTTAGCCTTCTAACCTATATCCATCCGAGTCGATTTCCCTCTTAGTAAGAACTAGTTTAGCCTAGGCCAAACTAGTTTGTCCTGAAATCGGCTTTGGCCGGTTATATATACATGCCGCTTATTTTTTGGTAAGTTTTCATGAAAAAATTGTAAGTTTTTTGTCTTTTAATAAACAAAAACACTACTGTTAACCTATTTTATTACTTGGCCCAAGATAGGGTGGGCATTATTCATAATGGCCGGGAAAAGTGATAAATCATGCTGCTTTAATCACATGGCCCAATTGAGTCGGGCATTATTAATACAGACCGGCCATTATGAATAATGCCCGGACTTATCAAATGGCCCGTAACATATATACCTAGTCCTACTTATAAATGTTATAATAGCAAAAACATTTTTATTCCTGAATCAATTATAGCTAATTACGGAATTAAACAATAGTGGTGAACGATTTCGTTAAAAAGCCTATAATAAAACACCGGATGGTAAAAAAACGAAACAAAATTATACTGAGGCCTAGGAATTAAAACTTGACAATGATTCCCAGCCCATATTTAGATATGTACTGCATAAAGGTATATTTAGGTATTTCATTGTAAATATTAGTGATGTAACGAATATTCGTATTTGCTTTTGCGATTATTCGCATATTTTTACACATTCGCATTCGTAATGGCGAATGTCTGAATTAGACATTCGTTACATCACTAATAGATATACTCTTTGGATAGATAGATATACTCTATAAATAAGATCAACTTTATAATGAAGAAAGGAAAGTTTATTAAATTATTTGGAAGGTACACTTTTAAAATTAAACAGTACATAAATATTTATCACACTTTTTGGCATAAATATTTAAATTTTAATAATACAAGAACACTATGGCACATTTAAAGCTACCAAAAGACCTTTTGCGATGACATTTTAGCAGATTTTAGAGCTATCAGAACTGGTACAAACTTAATAGGATTTTTTTTATCTCTCCATCTCCGTTCCAAATGCGAGTGTTGTTGTTAGCGGCAGTAGCCAGCGACCCAGCCGGGCTCCTTGTGGCAGTAGCCGGAGCAGCAGTTGCCCTGGCTGCCGTCAGGCTGGCAGCCATCGCGGTTCTTGATGCACGCCAGCACCGTGCTCGGCAGCATCGCCGCCGCCACCAGGAACATCGCCACCAACAGGATCAGGTTAAACTTCATCTTGACTTGTTGCTTCTCACGCTACGATGAGAGTGATGCGTCTTGGCTGGTGTAGACAGCTTTTATACGGATAGTTTAGAGCAAGTTTTTCCTTGTAAATAAACATGTAGGGCGTTGTTTGAATGATAATGAGTAATCACTCTGGACGGGTCCCGAATGAATAGTGATTTATTTGCATAAAGTTCATTACACCAGTAGGTACACCAGTAGTAGTTTCAGGTTTGTTCAATTGTCGAGAAACAATTTTATTAAAAGTCACATTGAGTAGGCCGTTCACTGATGTTAAACCAAGGCGGGCTGGTCAATCGCCAGAAGGAGTCCGGACCTTCTCTCTTCAAGTGTAGAGTGGAAACCGGGATAGTTTAATGAATAAGTAGTGGGACACATTTTGACTATGCTTGTTTTGGATGGGATCATTTTTTCTTTTTTGAGGATAAGTACATATCAAAAATATGTCAAGTTGCTACTCACGAACGAATAACAAAAATCATTTCAATTACGAAATATCAAGTTTCAGTCTTTTTTGTGTTCCATAAATAATATTTGTTATGACTGTGCAATCTAAAGTGTCACAATTTGAACTCAAACATACCACGTTAGACCAGGAAAAAAAGAAGTAAATAAATTGTGAAAGATTTTTATTGACTGATAAAAAATACACACACAATGATAGGATAACGATTTTTTTATCTATCAATTTTATTCTTTATTGATTAATTATATTTTGCAACATTGAAAGTGGTCGATTCGCACTTTCGTGCGAATCGACTACTAACCCATCATATCAGTTTTAAAAAAAAGACAATTGCAAACGAACTTTTATGGAATTAGGGGGGCTATTCTCTTGAGCGTACAAAATTGCACTGACTTATAATAACTTTATTCCATAGAAGTAGGAATAATATTCTTTAATCTATGCTTTATTCATGCGACGCACTAATATTTACTGCATTAAATGTCTTCATTACATTTTGAACATTTTACCTTTGATAATTTGATATATAGTTCACATTTAACCACAGAAGATTGACATGATGGTAACTTATTATACTGATATCTGCACAAATGGTATAGATACAAAACCCCCCTAAAACTACCAACGTACGTATTAAACAATTTCATATTTCTGAGGTAGTAAGTATGTACATTCAACAAGTGATGTTTCCCCCGGGTTCGGTACCCACGACCTCTGGGTATTAGAGCCCATCGCTCTAACCACTGAACCACGGAGGCAGTTCTATAATACGAGTAAGTGCATCAATGGGTAGAGGCACGCATCCCATCTTATGGTAAGCGGCCACGTTGGCCAATTTCCTTGAGGACTGTTAACAAGGAAGAGTCGCTCAATGTGCTGCCACACTGGTAGGCTCCTCTGATCTTCGAGCCTTTGATTTTAAGTGAATTGGCTACCGCATTAATATTGCCAGACCACAGCCAAAGCTTGCCAATCGGGCTCTGAAAAAGTCCTACCACCATCCAGACCCAAGGTGAGAATCGAATCTACGGCCTCCGGGTTTTCCTACCTAAACGAATTAGCTATGTTCCACGAAGGTGGTTAATAAATAAGGTTACAATTGTGGAGAAAATAAGATCTACTTTATAATGAAGAAAGGAAAGTTTATTAAATTATTTGGAAGGTACACTTTTTAAATATAAACAGGACATAAATATTTATCACATTTTTTGGCATAAATATTTAAATTTTAATAATACAAGAACACGATGGAACATTTGAAGCTACCAAAAGACCTTTTGCGATGACATTTTAGCAGATTTTAGAGCTATCAGAACTGGTACAAACTTAATAGGAATTGTTTTATCTCTCCATCTCCGTTCCAAATGCGAGTGTTGTTGTTATTGGCAGTAGCCAGCGACCCAGCCGGGCTCCTTGTGGCAGTAGCCGGAGCAGCAAGTGCCCTGGCTGCCGTCAGGCTGGCAGCCATCGCGGTTCTTGATGCACGCCAGCACCGTGCTCGGCAGCATCGCCGCCGCCACCAGGAACATCGCCACCAACAGGATCAGGTTAAACTTCATCTTGACTTGTTGCTTCACACGCTACGATGAGAGTGATGCGTTTTAGCTGGTGTAGACAGCTTTTATACGGATAGTTTAGTGCAAGTTGTAAATAAACATGTAGGGCGTTGTTTGAATGGTAAATGATAGCTCTGAACAATGGATATGAATGAATGAATAGTGATTTATTTGCATAAAGTTCAATACACCAGTAGGTACACCAACCTTCTCAAGCAATACACGGTACTTAATTGTAAAAAACAATTACACCAATCATCATAAACAGTACACATTACAAAAATGTATTATAATATACAATATCCCAGTAGTTAGTTTCAGGTTTGTTCAAGTGTCGAGAAACGTTATTTAAAAGTCACATTGAGTAGGCCGTTCACCATCAAAGGCGGGCTGGTCAATCGCCAGAAGGAGTCCGGACCTTCTCTCTTCGAGTGTAGAGTGGAAACCGGGATAGTTTAATGAATTAGTAGTGGGACACATTTTGAGTAGTATTTAAATTTAAACCAGAGTATGCTTGTTTTTTCTTTTTTTAGGATAAGTATATCAAAAATATGACAAGTTGCTACTCACGAACAAATAACAAAATCATTTCAATTACGAAAGATCAAGCTTCAGTCTTTTTTCTTTCGTCGCTTAAGTAAAAAATTAACACTCAGTGACCTCAATTGAATGACCAAACATTGGAATTGGTAAACAAATAAATTTGGTTCAGATCGCAGCGGATATCCATACCGAGCATGTTAATACTGCTATGCAGGCCTAGAGATGTACCCTGAAGAGAAGGAAGGGGAAGGAATGGCGACTTTTTGGCTGTGAACGCACACACCTGTGTTTTCTTAGCATTGAACTCCACCAGATTATCGGAGCCCCATTTAGAAATGAGGTCCAACACCCGATCGAGCTTAATGACAAGATTTTCTCGCCTCATTTCGGTTTCTACCTGTCCAGCCGTTGGGTGGCCGTTATATCCCCCATGCACTGTGCTATCATCTGCATAGCAATGAATGTTTCCAAGAGGAAGCATGTCATTGATATGCAGAAGGAACAGCGTGGTGGATAATAAACGGTAAATTGATTTCTGCTATATTTTTCTGTTATTTTTGTACTAATACCATAGTTTGGTAGTTTGAGACTAGGTTAGCGAAATATTTGAAGAGATAAGTATTTAAATAACTTTCGAAGAACTTTTTTTTTTCAAGTGGTCATATTAGGGTAATGGGAGTCACCCTGACTCGGAATTTGGGGCGTACACACATAAGTGAGAAAAAGAAAACGATAAAACTGATTAAGGAAATAAACGCAAAAAACAAAGCAAGGCTGTAAAAACTAGGCTAAGAGGCATGTTTTACAGAAAATACAATCAACTTCAGAGTCAAGTTCGACTCTCACTGACATTTGTGACGATGATGAGTATGATGACCTTGAAAATACTGCTTGTGTTGGCACTAAAACTTGTCTTATTAGTTGCGAATTAATCTGCCGCTATAACAGCTCTGGCTGTGTTCCGGCAGTATTAATGAGGGAGCCAGTATACTTGAAATCAAAGGCTCGAAGATCAGATGAGCCTACATTCTGTCAGCACATTAAGCGACGCTTCGTGGTTAAGTGTCCCTCAATGGGATAGGCCGCAGTGGCCGCTTACCCTCAGGTGGGCTGCGTGTCTGTCTGCCAACTGAGGTAGTATAAAAAAAAGTCATATTCATTCATGAATGGAGTCTGAAATTTCAGAATTTTCTACCATCATCGTCATTCGTCCTAAAATATTATTAATTGATTATTTGCAAATTACCTAGGAAAACAAACACTGTTCTATGTTGTGTCTATTTTTAATCTAATCTATCAATATATATAAAACTCAAAGGTTACTGACTGACTGACTGACATATTATCTATTAACGCACAGCCCAAACCACTGGACGGATCGGGCTGAAATTTGGCATGCAGGTAGATGTTATAACGTAGGCATCCGCTAAGAAAGGATTTTGATTAATTCCCACGGGAATGGGAACCACGCGGGTAAAACCGCGGGCGGCCGCTAGTTTTGTGATAAGATCTCCATCGCAAGGCAATGCAATAAAATACTAAGGCGTAGTTCTTTTGTGTTCCATAAATTATATTTGTTATCTGCAATCTAAAGTGTCACAATTTGAACTCAAAAATACCACCACGTCAGACCAGGAAAAAAAGAAGTAAATAAATTGTGAAAGATTTTTATTGACTGATAAAAAATACAAACCCTTAAGTTACATACCTACAACAGTGTATTACAAAATGATAGGATAACGATTTTTTTATCTATCAATTTTATTCTTTATTGATTAATTATATTTTGCAACAAGTGCTTGTGATCATTTTATCAGTTTTTAACAAAAGACAATTGCAAATGAACTTATTATAGTAATTATAGAATTAGGAGGGCTATTCTCTTGAGCTTACAAAATTGCACTGTCAACAAAAGAATTGTGAGTACAAAATGGAATTAATAATTCGGTTGGCAATACCTATGAGAAATGTTATTGAAAGAGTCTTAGCGGCAGTACCCGGCGACCCATCCAGGTTCCTTATGGCAGTAGGAGGAGCAGCAGTTCCCTTGGCTTCCGTCAGGCTGACAGCCGTCTCCGTTCCTGATACAGGCCAGGACTTGAGTTGGCATGATGATGGCAGCCACGATGAACATAGCGACGAGGATGATTAGGTTGAACTTCATCTTGAATTCTCTTATGTAGGTACGTTTTTCTTGGAAGACTTGGAAGGTTGTGCCTTCTCAAGGGCCCGAAACGGGCTTTTATATCAATAATATTCAAAAACAAGCGTCGATTTTCCTCCTTTATTAAAAGAAGAATACTAACGTGTACTTATGTTCTTTTTTCAACCAATAAATTGACGCGACTAATTGATAACTGGTATTCTTTATAACGCGTACGTGATCCATATCTTTTTTTATATTTGACTGTGTAAAATGTTATATTGTTTTTTAAATTTCCTCCGTAGTCAGATTAGGCCACTAGTACTACAAAAGTTGAAGAGTTACATCCTAATGTATGTAGTATAGACTTATATTATAGTCTTTAAGCCTTTGATTTAAAGTAAAGTGGATCCCTTTTTTATTTACTTATACTTAAATAAATATCAAACATCACATACAATAATCTTATCCTAAATGACAGCTTACACATGTGTCATGGGTATCAGAAACAACAGAGATACTACAATTTTAACATCTAGACACAGAACAAACACAAATAATGACCGCATGAATGTTTGGACTGTAGTCTTGCCGCATAGGGCTGGTACTCTACCAAAGTATCTTATCAAACGTACAGACACAAACTTATCTGTTCCGCGGGTCAAAATTGGAACTACGTGAAATACAATGCAAAAACGATATTTAATTACAGTTTTAAATAGACAGTAGCGACGCCGCCACCGGAACAGATAAGTTTGTCGGTCTAACTATATTGTATAAATGCTGGTGAATATTATGACAATTCACACGTCAAATTTCTTGAAAATGCGCTATTGGGCCTATCAGATTTTAAGGACGGGCATTGAACTCCCAACCTTTGGATTTGAACTTGAATGCCAGGAACCAGTATTTCACAGAGAAGTCATAATATTTGACCCACGTCAAGGAAAGTCAAAAAAATACGTCCAAATGTCGACTAAAAGTCATTTCAAAGTTATAATAAGTGCGACGATAAAAGTATTTTACTATTAGAACGCTGATACGTGTTTGTCATTTATTAGTCTAGAGATTACGACCTCTACTCTCAATAAGATACACTCATGAGCTAACCTATTAAAGACAGCAAACGAAACGGTATCATCCATGCCAATAATGCCGGGATTATGACATCCACGAACGTAAACCCTCTTCAAGCTGGAAAGGGTTAATTTTTAGGAGGACAGCGTATTTTTCTCTTTCTAATTTCGCGTCATTTCTATTTTGTAGTGTGGAAATTACACCTTTTTTTTAAACAAATGGATATTCGCAAAATAATATCATGTATGTGATACTTATACCCTGTGCTATGGGGGCAAGGTTGGGTGGGTGAGAGTAAGTCGTGGGTTTTATTCCCGATTTGCATCTGGTTTATTATAGGACGTTTTCTAATCTGTCTAACTAGCTACCACTATCACATAATAAATCTGCCGCCGCAATAGTTCTATTATATATCCGGAAATATGAATAAGTTCTAGTACGCTCAAAAATCAGACGAGTACAGTATAACAGTTAGTGTTGCACCGCATCGAGCGATGATTTCTGGTTCAGTTTCCCTTAATGACCGTTTACTATCTTGTAGACTGCGTATGCTTCTAATAACTGATTCATTAAGAGCTACGCTTTTGTCGGGGGAGCAACTTCCACTTCTCTTTGGACTCTGCCAGCACCTAAAGCTTATACGTCATCATGTAAGATTGTCTCGGTCGTCTCTTCCCTTTTTTCCTTCTATTTTGCCTTCCAGTAATGTTTTTATCAGCGTGTCATGACGTATACCAATCGTAATGACTGATATATAATTAAAAATATTAGCGAACATCCTTTAACTTGGGCCAAACATTAATTCACCCACTTCACTTTACGGCCAATTTTTACTTTTATAACGTTACTCTCAGCAAAATTAAATTACCCCACGATGTCTGTGCACATGAATGTTGTGGCCATTATCACGGCAAAGCAATGTCAAATTCAATTTTGTCACATATTACATTGCTTTTGTTGTCGCATAACGATATTAGGTTTAAATGAGAATGTCCCAGCTGCTTTGAAATAAATTCATATGTGGAAAGTCACGAACGGATTTAAATATATTCTGTCCTTTAGGAGTGGTTCTACGGATTTAGATTTTTGATAACCGACTTCAAAAAACAGGTTCGGATGAAATTAATAAAAGTAGTATAGTTAATATGTATTTTATCAAAACAATCCAAATAACCTAGTTATACACAAACCTAACTTTGTGATCGGATCAATTATCGCATGGTCACATGTCAATTTCCGAAAAACTGAGATAGGCGGTTATCGTAAGAAAAAAAAAACTGAGGCAAATATTTAATCCTTGATGAATGATTTAGTGAATATTTTGGGTTAAATCAGTATAGGATATATTAATATGTTCCTGGTAGTCATATCAAGCCCAGGGACGCTGCCGACGGCGATGCAGGAGCGCTGGGTATACTCCCTGCACAGTCTTTCTTAAGACTGGTCATGGAGCTGCACTACACAAGCCTCGCCTACCCAAGGCAGGTTAGGGTGAGTAAATGCATTTCCCTACACAAAAAATAATCCAAGTGGGATTTATCTAGAAGTCAAACTCGTAATCATGTCCATTGTCTACAAACGCCTACGAAGAAACGAGACAGACCGGTGTGGGTGGGTCTAACCAGTTAGTACAAACTAGTTTTATAGCAAAATAACAAGATAAACTGATCGGCCTATAATCCTTTGGCGAACAAAGAGTGGCAGAGGACTAAGTTTCTTGTACCTATAAATTATGCAGAACGTATATTACATAAATTTATTTTCACATAAATTTTAGTTCTTTTACAATTACTGTGTTCTTATAGAATATTGTATTGAAGAATGTACATTTGGACTGAAATACTTAGCTAGTACTTAACCCTTTCCCCGCCACGCTTTTTTCCGAAAATTTTGACCCTAACGCCAAGCACGACCATTAAAAAAAAATCCAAAAAATTATTAAGTTATACTCAACTCATTCAGGCAAGTAAAAATACAACGTTTCTTGATCCTGTTTTTTTGTCTGATATATCAGTCATTGATGGCGTGGTGGGCACGAAAATGGTTTGTCTGATATATCAGACATTGGCGTTGAAAGGGTTAACTAACACTGAAGTACGGTTACTTACAAGTACAACTCGGTAGTTTTAAAGAGGAAAACCAAGAACTTCTCTGGTTTGAAATTTCAGAAGGAAAACCCCTATTGTTTTAAAGATTAAAAGGTATAAAATGTCCAAACTCCAATGACTGAACAAAACTACGTATTGTGGTGTTTACTGACTAGTTTATTAATTGTTAAGTTTTCCTTATCGTTCATTTATCATTATGCTGACAAGAAATAATGATTAATCTGGATTTAATGTTAAGGAAATAATAAAGGAATATAATACCTAGACTTAGTCTTCATTTTTGCCTGAGATTGCTCATAATTTTAGGTTATTCTTCAAATTCTCTTTTCATAAAAGTCTAAGTCACCTTTAACAATATCTAATGGTGTAAGTCTTTAGTATTTGTAGCACAGAATACAAAATAGTATGCCCCTTAGACCACATTATGGATGTAGTCTTCGACTGAAGATAGCTTTCTTTTAATCAACGAAAGAGTAATAGTTAACAAGTAAAAACATTTTCTGAACAATCTGACGTTGAAATACTCAGTCACTTTATTATGCACTCAAAATACTCCTAACTTATATCAAATTCACCTATTTAACGCTTTCACTGCACACCGCAACTATAAAGTTAAGCGAAGCGTACTTGTGTAGTATACCAAATCAGATTAGCAGACTTCAAAGTTCGCGATGACAAATACAATCCTTGCCTACATTTGTATTTGGTCTGTCACGCTAACAAAGTTTTGGGATGGGACAAGTTAGACATATTGTGCAAGTAGGTACTGTTGTATTGTTTTACTACTTCAAGTTCTGTAACTTTTGATATCAATGCAAAATATTGTTGATATTTTTTTAAGTGTTAGGTACATATTACGAATACGGCTTTGCAACCAACGAATATTTAATATATCGTTGTTTGCAACCTCTAATGATTTTATTGATATCCTAAGATATGGGAAAGCATTTTTCAACACAGGGAATAAGTAACACTTAGTCTGGCTTGTTTTTAAAATAATTTAGTAGTGATCCTGTCATTAATGCCCTAGCGTGACCCGTAGGTCATGGGCATTTGGGCCACCCAGACAAACATTCATGTGATGAACTTTTGTGTTTGTTCTGTGTTTTATGATTTAATGTTGTCCAATATTTTTATTGATTAAAAAAATAATACTAATAATAAGACTAAAACAAGAGCAACTAGATCAAAGGTAACATTTATGTAAAGCGAAATTCAAAACCACTGAACTATAACAATGCCTATACTATTTCCATAAATATAGAGATTTTTAATAACAACTAAACACGTTTTGCAAACGAATTGAAATTTTTACGCAAATTACAAAACCTGTATGTAATGGTAATTGGCTACTTATATAACAAAATTGCAAAAATAGGCGAATCATTTTTGAAAAATATTATCCTGTATCACGTCCAATCTTGTTTGCTAGTAACAATTTAAGATCACAAGGAAAATACGGTTTGGTAAAACCCGAATGCAGTGAGGAAAATCTTGTCATACGCTGTCTTTAATTGTTTTGACTGTGTAGTCAGTTGTAAATAAAAAATTAACGCAATAAACACTTAATGTTTTTTACAACTGAATATTAATAATGAATTAGAGAATTGAGGAGTCAGCTTTTCAGTCAAGTAAAAATTATAAATAGCGGTCGCCTCTGCGGTTTCATCCGCGCGTAATTCTTTTTGTCAATTATCCCCCTCTTCCCCCACATTTCCTGGATCAAAAGTACCTTATGTCACCCGGGGATAGTGTAGCTTCCCAACAGTGAAAAGGATTATTCAAATCGGTTCAGTATTTTCGGAGCCTATTCAATACAAACAAACAAACAATCAAATCTTTCCTTTTTATAATATTATACCTAGTATAGATATATAGATTAGTGTAGATTGAACTTGTATTGGAAATCTGTTTTTTTAATAATATATAATTATGTGTCATTATTAAAACAGTATTGTTGTACTTGGTTTTCACCCAACAATAGATAAGAATACCCAAAGGCTTCCGAACCCTTGCGTCACCCGTTACTTTATTATTCACAACAATACAAACATGGTATGGCTTTACACAAGTGCTATAAATCTAAGTAAACCAACTGTTTACATAAACAATTGTGATTGTAGGTTTTATTAATCTCTTAATGTATGTGTAGGGCTACAAATTAATGTATTGTCCATTTGAATATTTGCGCAATTGAAAGAAAGACAGTAAAACCATTTATTTACACGTCTTGAGTACTATATTTATAATTTCCAGTGAAAACACAACAGAAAGTGTATTTTAATGTTCCGCTTCAGGATAAAAACTTTTGACGAGCCATTTGGTGTAATGGTCGAAAAGTCGGCCATTACACCAGAGGTCGCGGGTTCAATCCCCGCACGATACAAGCATTTGTGAGCATGAACATGTCTGTTTGTACCAGTCTGGGTGTTTCTATGTATAATATTATATACCTATGTATTTACAAAGAAAAAAAAATGTTTATCCATTGTCTGGCACCCATAGCACAAGCTAATGCTTAGTTTGGGGCTAGACGGCGCGAAGAGAATAATGTCTAGAAATATTTATTTATTAATTTATTAGAATATTTGCGCACATTTGAAAGAAAGAAAGTAAAATCATTTATAGACACTTGAGCACTATAATTATAATTTCCATTGAAGATTTACCGTTCTGTATTAAATGTCCCACTTCAGGATAATTTTTTTTTATCAATTTACTAAAAAGCCTCTGCCTTGCACTATGTGATGAACACATCTACAGAATATACATTTATCTACTTATTGATGAATTTGCAAACGAGGATTCCGGGCATACCATATACATCGGAATGCCAGAGGCAGAGCCAACAGAAGGGTCTGTAATATCTGCATATTCATAAAAACGAGAAAATGTATACATAATGTAATATGTGGTATAGTTTGTTGAATGTAATATGGAAAAATGAAGTAATTATAAATTGAGTTTTACATAATAGTTAAGCCAAGGCAATGAAAATGGTTAAATATTATGTCAAATAAAGTGGCTTCACCCGCATGGACTACACCGTGCTAGTATGGATAAAAAGAAATATTATGAATTTGAAATATATAGGTAGTATTTCCATGTCAATATCTACATACCTAATTTCTTTTACACGACGACTTCAAAATTCTTATTGTTTTAAATCGTCAAGTTCTGGAATATCAATAAAAAATTCAATTAGTATAAATGTGCCAATTAGATTTAAAGAGTGACCAGCAAAACCTCGTATATTTTTAAGTGATTAAAACCCACGGGCAATATTTATTTCTACCCATTTCCTGGCCGTGGTTCAAACTGCTGCATTTATTATCGCTCGCTTATGAGTCAATAACTTTTTTGTTAACTGCTATTAAACGTTAATTAACTCATTCTGTTGTTAATGTTATAGACGCGACGTGAATCGTTATTTGGTATTGTTGCGGTGTTCATATTTTGCCATTGTTGAGAGGCTGATATTAATGCATTAAGTATGTAAGACTAACCTTCCGCTCGCGGTTTCACCCGCACGTAATCTCTTTTTTCAAATACCCCCCTTCCCCCCACATTTCCAGGATCAAAAGTACCCCATATTCACCGGGGATAGTGTAGCTTTCCAACAGTGAAAGAATTATTCAAATCGGTTCAGTAGTTTCAAAATTGATATTCCCGCGGGAATGAGACGTTTTCCGTATGAATTTTATAGCCTATGTCCTATTCCAGGTTATAAACTATACGTGTATGTGTCAAATTTCATCTAAATCCGTTCAGCCGTTTAAGCGTGATTGAGTAACAAACATCCAAACATCCAAACATCTAAACATCCAAACATCCAAACATCTAAACATCCAAACATCCAAACATCCAGACTTTCGCATTTATAATATTAGTAGGATTATTAATTAAGTTAGCGGTAGTGTTGCTGAATTGGGTTAGTAATACAATGGTACTTTCTGGAGAAACAATGGAATAGGCCGCAGTGACCGCTAAACATCAGGTGGGCTGCGTGTCTGTTTGCCAACTGGAGTAGTATACAAAAAAACTGCACCAGGTCACCCATGCATGTTATGTCTAGGGTTCAACTAGTTTCTCGGGTAGTTCTCCTTAGGCGCAATCCGGACCTAACCCTAGTCATGGAGCTGTGGGAACACTGGGTGGGTACGGGACATGTTGTAGTCCGAGTCCCACATAACTCTGAGGCAACGCGCAATCGCATTTCCCCCGCAAAAAAAAAGGCAGCTCGTCACTCTTCGGGTACGAAGGGAAAACGGGGGTGTTTAGTTTGGTAATATTTATATGTAATTTATGATAATTGATTTGTTTTCAATCTAAGCAATAACCTCTAAAATCAATTGACACAATCTTTATTTTTTTCGCATTTTCCTCAAGATTTGCAAATAAAAGAACACACGTTTGTGTCGTTAATATGTTAATAGAAACTTAAATATTATTATCATTTTATTGATTCAATAAACATGTTTTGCTGACGCGGCAATGGATTTTAGAAAAATGGTTATTATTTACTTGATGCATTTTTTAAAATTTACTTTTTATTAAATTTATTTTTTTAATTTTTACTGTGCGATATGCTATTCTACCTAAACCTTTTTTCTCAGAGGCTAGCTAAATCTACAGCCGTGTGTGGGACTCGAGATAAAAGGCGAACTACTATTTACAAAACTCCCCCGGTTTCCCTTTTCCACCTAATTGGGACGAGCTGTTTCTAGCATTAAGGCTTTAATAGTCAGCCTAAACTACTACTTAAGAAATACAAATTGTCTATCTGTGTTTGCCTTACTACTTATTACAGTGCACAAGTGAGTCATAGCATCATTTGCAATTCACAATCACCAGCAGAAACAGATATATTCACACACACGAACTATTCTGCTTGATTACCGCTTCGCACCCCCTTCACGAGTTGATTGACCTATTAACTAGAACAGATAGCTGCTAAGCCCTCGATATTGCGACGTGACGTCAACCAAAATGGCGGCGATATAAATGGCGAGCTAAGAGAGGCATAACACGGTGAGATTAAGAGATAAAAATGACGCCTGCAGACGGCCCGCTATGGATCAGGATTAGCTTTGCGACACACAGGCAGTGTCGAACTTGTCTTTGGAAGGATAAATTAAAAAGTAAACTTTATGGAGACTGCCTATCTGTACGTACTACGTACTCTACGACGCCCTCACGCCGGGTGGAGTGACAATTTGGCAGAAGCTGGATTCGAGTAGCTGAGTATCGAACAAAGTAGCAAGATTGGGAGAGGCCTATGTCCAGCAGTTTACTGCGACAGGCTGATGATTATGATGAAACCTTTTATTCAAGGCGTTTCCGTGCCTATCTCAGACGCATAGGCCTCCTCCAATCTTGCACTTTGTTCGATACTCGGCTACTTGAATTCAGCTTCTGCCAGCGGTCCTGCGCAAATCGTCACTCTACCTAGCTTGAGGGCGTCGTAGAGTACGTCTACACTCTACAGATACGCGGCCTCTAAAAAGTTTATTTTTTTATTTACCTATATTAGACGGAATAATGGACAATGAAGAGATGCATCGAATCTCCTTGCGTAATCGCTTCAGAAATGATGAGATCTGTAGAAGGGCCAGGATAACCGATATTGAAGAATTACGAGCATTAAATAGTATTTTTTAGCCAAAATTATGGTGATAATAAAATTCTGCATCGCGCAAGACCAAAGATGGTTTATTTGACCATGTCCTTTGAGCCCAATCGATCTAACGCGAAGGACGATTTTTTTTACTAATTATGGACATTCGATCTCTTACAAGGCCGAAACAGCAGACCTCAGAGTCCGCAGCGACCGTGTGTATCTATTTACAATAGATTAGAAAGTCTAAAGGGGACACTTTTCAAGGCAGCTATTCGTGTAAATATTCACGGTAATCCAAAGGAAGCGGGTGAAGAAAACAGATTGGCTAGATTATGCACTTCAGACATTGCTTCTACATAGAACAAAGACTTTAACCCTAAACTACTTGACTAGTATTAGCGAAAAGACAAATGTTCCCTCATTTGGAACGTAATTACTTTCTCAGTGAACATTATTTTAATTGTGCCAAAAATGTCATGTATTTTTTTTTTTGTAAAAAGTAATAATAATATATCAAATTATCAGCCTAATTATTATCCTGCTCCAGGGCAAAGCTTCCATAATTTTAAGTCTATACTACAATGATGGATACAGGCTTGATCACCAAGCTTGCCAAATACCGATTGGTGATTAAAAACCCGAGCTGTATTTGAAAAAACCAGACACAAATTTTGCTTGACCCGGAAAATGAACACGAGACCCGAAGGTCATGGCCAGGCAAACACTAGACTCACGAGGCGTTAAACTGTACCTATTTAAGAAACAAAAAAATAACCTTTTGTTTGACATACTGCATCAATATAGAGTAAATAAGAACATTTATGATGAAGGTATAAAAGAAACGAACATCAAAAGTTGATCCCGGTCATTATGCCCGTTCCCGGCATGACGTACGAGCGGTAAGGAAAGACCCAGCAATTGTTCCCATCACTTTTTCCTCATAAAGGGGAATGGCACTCATTTATTGTACCGACGAATTACAGTACATTTGATTACACTTTATGAAATGTTTGTGTTTCTTATTTATACGAGCTCGTCAATCAAACCACCAAATCTACAGTCATTTACAAACGGAGTTGTCAGGGGTAGGTTTTTCCGACGTATTTGGTACCTGTTCACTAACATAATATTATAATAATTTCAAATTGTAGGTACCCCATGTATATGACTTAGTTATCGGATTTAAATGGAGATTGTATTGATAAATGGTCAAAAAAAGAAAAGTGTAACTATCGAGTTTCTTGTCTTGACAGATAACAACATTCCAAAGCCGGCAGAAAACTTCCATAACATTGATGATAGTGCTTTCTAATCTTGAACCCAATATTATGAAAGAATATTTTGATTTGATGTGATGTACATCTGACTAGCCACCTCCGTCCTGATAAATTCAGTTGAATATCGGCCATAGCTCTTTGTTCCATGTCAATTATTTTTTTCAATCTTCCAATTGCTTTCCACTCCCCTAAAGAACGCCAACCATTCCGGTCCTGTGCAATCTGCATCCTACTCACACCAGCCATCTTCTTCAAGTTTATGCGACTTTTCCACTTATCCCACCCGGGTGGGAAGAGTGGAAAAAAAATTCCACTTTTCCCACCCAGGTGGGATGGCTAGGTGGGATAAGTGGAATAGCCCAAAAATTCGATGTAATATTTTCAATTATGTCAGAACACAATAAAAGTGTATAGTCTCGACATTGACGAATCAAACGTCATAGCGGGTGACGTGTGATTTCGCCTTCAGATTCGTATGAAGGGTGCGTTGTACTCTTTGAGATGAAAAAATATACCTTTCTAAAGCTTATTTATAGATTCACACTCAGTCATGAGAGACAACGCTAGAAACCACTTGGTTAACAGCTCTCATTTTCAAATTATTATAAAAAGAATATCACCTGTTATAAATCGGTTAAAGTGACATAAAACTGAACTGTTTTTATTTAATACAAGTATCACAATTAAATATTTCATAGTCAATGATTTTAAAATAGAAATATTGAAGACTTTAGATACCTTACGAGGCACAAAAAAAGTCGACTTTTGTATTTTGAATAACTATGGGATATCAAAACTGAAGACTTTATTAGATTATTTAATACATTGTGGCATTTATCAAGGGTATTCATTAAATACCAAAGGAAAAACTACGCTTATGATAATACTAGTTGAAACTACCACCTCATTTGCGAAAACCGTAATAAAAAGAACATGACTTTTTCCGCTCTTAACTTTCGAAATCTACAATTCAGATACAATTTAACTTTGAATAAACGAGGTTTTTTCTGAATTTCAAAGAGACGGTGTGAGAAGTTCGCTAATGTTACTAGGGCGACACAACATAATATCACCATTTGTTAATGGATATTTTATGATAGAGATTATTTGATAACTAGGTGTGTTAAGAAATATTGGAAGAACCTATAGAGCATTTTGATCGATGCTTCTTTGCAAAAAGTGATATAGTTAATGTAAGCAAATAATCTCCGGAACAGTATGACTTGTCACTGAAATTAACAAACTCTATTTCACACTGAACATTTTTGAGTTGATAGATTAATAAATTAACTGTTTATTACAATCACTAAACATTTTTAAAAGAATATGCTTTTCTTAAGTATACACTTTTAAAAATCTAAGTCATCAATAAGAAGAATCCTTTACTCGTAGTGTAAGTTTAAATTAAATTAAGCGGTTTGTGGCACTTGCACTTCCAAAGGGGTGTAAATTGTAATAGAAAATAATATTATGAAATGTAATTTTTTTCAGATGGATTTTACTCTCTTAGTGATGTCTCTCATGGTGAGTAGCCACAGCAATCTATTCTTAAATTAGTTTTTGCTAATTCTCACTTCAACACACAATGAAACAAAATCACAAAGGTACAAACTCCAAAAAGCCCCATCATCTTTAAAATATGCTCCACCATTTCCAAGTTTATCATAACGACCGCTCCCTAGACCGTCACAGCCTTTATCAAGTGCCACCCAAAATCAACTCGCTCCCGATAACGAATCGGGAACCTCTGACGTCATCCCATTTACATGGACCATGCGCGTCACGTCCCAGTAAATTCTGGATGGAGGCCTCCAAAATTGTAATTTACGATGAAGACAGAAATGAATTTGGACCCGTTTGTTTTCTTCGAGAATTTGATTTGGAAAGGTGAGATTTTATTAAGGATTTTTGGTTGGATGGATTGGACGGTGTTGGTTTAAAAAGATATTAATGTTTTCTTTGATTTTAGACTTCTGTCAGATATGTAGTCCACCGAAAGTTAAGTTACTACAACCGAGAGGGTTAAAATCAAAGGCGGCACATTTTACCTGTAATCTATCCAGTCGGACATTGAAGGCCTTCCATAAACTAGACTCGAGGCACAGAATATGTCCGAGGCAGGTATCCTGACATTTATTAGCCAAGTGGATTTCACGGTGCGGCGGCTGTTTCATGAGGCAATTCGCATTAAAGAATAATCACTTATTGTATTTCACGATTGATACAACTTAGTATTAAAGTCTTTTTTTTACAACAAAATTGATACAACTTATTATTATTATCATTGATAGTGTATTTAAAAAAGAAGTAGATACGGCACTAGCGCTCGAAAAATGCTCCGCTCATATTGTGTTAATTGACACAAATCATTTTAGACGCATAATGTCAACGGTTGGTGAAGCACATAGATTTAGTACATCTCGACGGATCAAATTCTAACCGCCGTGCGTCAAAGGATGGCATATGATACGGCACTAGCGCTCGAAAAATGCTCCGCTCATATTGTGTTAATTGACACAAATCATTTTAGACGCATAATGTCAACGGTTGGTGAAGCACATAGATTTAGTACATCTCGACGGATCAAATTCTAACCGCCGTGCGTCAAAGGATGGCATATCTACCTCTTTTTTAAATACACTATCAATGATTATTATTATATTAAATAATAATGTTCGTATGTGAATAATTTGAATAAGCTTCAGATATGCTAGAGGTTTTATTGCCGAAAATCACCATACCTCGAATATTCTGAATCCCATTTGACGCGAATCATAGGAGGGAGGTTCAATCGACGTCCGACGTACATTCGCAAAGAAAACTGTCAACTATTTACGATTGTATTGCTATTTCATTTTATTTGGATTGGACACAAAATAACTAAAACATTTTTTTTTGGCTATTGTGACAAACTCAACGGCGCATTTTGGTTGTGACCGTGACCTGTGCTCCAGAAGTTCTGAGCTTGAATCCCATCTAGGAAAAACATTATTCTTTCCGTAGAAACAGCACTAAAAGATTTAAATCGTTAGACGATGAAATTAACAGTGTGGCAAGTGGCAACACATTGAGGGACTCTTCCTGGCTAAAAACCCCTCAAAGGAATAGACCGCAGTGGCTTCTTACGTTCATGTGGACTGTGTGCCTGTCTGCCAACTGATCTGACATAAAAAATTGTTACAAGTAGTAATAGCAGATTAATTTTGTTCTCGCCTGTACTACGAAATGTGAAGCAAAATTATACATTGAAACGTATTTCAAAGGAATCCCTTAAATCATTGTTAACGTGTAGGATTACTTAGCCTTTGTCATTTGATGTGGATTTGCTTTGAGTTCTGTAAAAATTACATGGCAGGAGAATCAACTCGTTTTGGGTGTTCTGAAGTAATTTTAGTTTGGAAAAGCATTTATGAATTTCACTACATATAAATAAATAAAATAAATCTCTGGACATTATTCACACAGCGCCATCTAGCCCCAAACTAAGCATTAGCTTGTGCTATGGGTGCCAAACAACGGATAAACATTATATATACTATTTTTTTGTAAATACATACATATTATACATAGAAACACCCAGACCGATACAAACAGACATGTTCATGCACACAAATGTTTGTTCCGTGCGGGGATCGAACCCGCGACCTCTGGTGTAATAGCCGACTTCTCGAGCATTACACCAAATGGCTCGTCTAATATAAATATTAAATAATTGAAAATGCCAAAAAGTTTATGTGATCCGTGTTTAAAGTTAAGTGGTTAGTGGTGTGGCGTGGTCCCGCTTGGGCCCCAAAAGTTTAGTGGGTAGTGGACGCTTTAGTCTCAAGTCCCACACACGGCCGCAGGTAGGTATCAAGCCTGCGATTATGGTGCATAAACGCATTCTCCTCCGAAAAATAAATATAATTTATTTATTTATTGGATCACCAACATAAGATACAGCATTACTTATAAAACATAATATTACAACATTTACGCTTAGGGCTAACTGTTCTTACAATTACAGGCAACCACAACATGCACTGAACATAACGATTAAAAAGTTAACTAATTTTAACATTAAGAGAAATAAGACAAAAATTTAAAATTACGAGATCAAAAAAATATACATTACAAAAATATACATTAAGATTTTAATAGGCAGTGAGAGGGATAATAAAGGTGACCATCAACCAATGGCATACCGATCCCTTCCAAGTGTGGCTGAATTATTCCTAATAGTAGAAGATCCGAACTAAGGTCGAATTGCACCGAGTTGATAATAGAATGAAACTTATTTTATTATGAATTTAGCATATTAGAAAACATATTAAAAATGGGTTGCCTAAAAAAATCCTGGACCGAGTATGTTTAATTGTCTTTTAAAATTTTTTTTTAATCAAAATCCAAATTTTTTGCAGACAACCCTATATCAACGTGTTCATAATAAAACAGCGCATAAGATGATATACAAAAAAATCTATTATCCAATTAGGTGAAATGAACTGGTATCGACACATACGTGTTTATACCTGACAACCCAGTAGTCCCCCCACGTAAATAATAGAAAACCCAAAGGCTGCACATTCTATACGTTTTCTACTTTAAGTCAGGACATAATTTTCTTATTATCTTGTTAATTATTGCAAAATTTGTTAAAAATCATTACAAAAAAAAATTGGTCTGTCCAGGATTTTTTTAGGTAACCCATTTTTAATATGTTTTCTAATATGCGAAATTTAAAATAAAATAAGTTTCATTCTATTATCAACTCGGTGCAATTCGACCTTAGTTCGGATCTTAGACTATAATATAACTTGAATATTTTTCTTATTCTTTTGAATAGCTTTCACACAGAAAGTAGTAAACAAACATTGAAGTACCAGTTTTACCCACCCATTAACATAATATTATGTACGACAGGCTACAAATCTGGAAGAACACTACTGAAACTGTTTAAACTAAAAAATAACGCAATTATTTTACTACCAAACTTTAATTGTTACTCTAGAATAAAACTGTTCAAGAAGACACTTGTACCGAAATTATTTGGTTCTGTAGGTAACTTAATACCTGTCCTTCCAATCCGACCAAACATATTGTTTTTCTGGCACTTGGCAAATAAAGCGTAATATTTATTACATATATATATAATGTCCCTTGCAGCAGCAAAATTAGGTGTAACCTTTAATTAATTAATCTTCAAGCCTTTGATTTCAAGATCTAGATTTTCACGAAACTGTGACGATGTGATTTGTAGTCAACATGGTGGTGAGCGATTTCTTCATTTTACAACTGAATCCTAAAAATCCCACTTAACTGGATTTAACTTGGCTAAATAGCGAAGTTAAAGTAATGCAGCGCTGCATTCGGCCGAGACATTAAAAGTTTCCGATTCCGGAACTTACGGGAACGGAACGTGATCCATTTAAAATCTGCTTTTTGTACTCCTTTTCCTTGACTGCGGAATATAAAGTAGCCGAGTTTTGAGTCAACTAGTTGGTCTGGGGGTTTAAACACCGGTTACCGTAGTACTGGTACGAGCGGTATGATACAGTTTCATTGGTCCAGTGGTTTAGCTACCTGGACGTGATGTTGCGTCCTGTGCTCGGGTTTTTTTATTTATTTATTGTTTTCAAAAAAAGTATTACAAAAAATCAAATTTCGAGGTCTGCGAAATTGCTGAGCAGTTTTTCGGCAGTCGTTCTCGTGAATCTTAACTATTTTAAATGTTTTGACTCGCATGTACTTACTACTATACTTGGTTTGTGATCACCAATCTGCACTTGGCAGTAACTAAACTACTGTCTTTGCCCTGCAATGGGACATTAATAGGCTACCTTATGATGATACCTTTACTTTTTTTTTAACACCACATAGTCCAAAACTAAGCATAGCTTGTAATATTATGGACGCTAGACAAAGGATTTAAAATTTACTTATGTACTTTTTTTAAATACATAATTTTAAATATTAACCCCTTGAACGATACAACATGTTTATGCAAACAAATGTTTGTTCAGAGTGAGGATAAAACTCGCTACCCCTTGTGTTACAGACAACTTATCAACTCAACCAAATCGGTCGTTATACCCTGTCTTTTTCTTTTTCTTTCTCTATCTAATTCTTCTTTGATAAAACGCTTGGGAGTAGATTTTTATGTGATTGAACTATTTCAAGCAGATTTTCAACCATACTATCCGATACACTCAAATCAATTCACTGTTACCAATAATTACCCGCTTTCACAGTTACAGGCAGAACGTTACAGTTACAGTTATCGTTTACGCCAACGGTTATTGGGATATGATTACCGCATCGATACCGTTATTTCGACGTGATGCGCATTTTGGTCACGTATTTTCGGCGATATTAGCACGATGAGTCGTTATTGTATTTGCTGCGGATCGGTGTAGGATAGACATTGTAATTGGTGTTATTGTGATTTTATTTTAGAAGCTTTGATTTTCTTTTTTACATGTTAGTGGAATATTCGTTGAGGTTTATTGCCATTAACCGCCGCCGGTCAGGTTATAAAAAGCGAATTCTTGGGCTCGATTTGCTTTAGGTCTGGTTGGTACTGGCACCGGCTCGTCCCAATCGGGTGTGAAGGGAAACCGGGGGAGTTAGTGGGTAGTGGACGCTAGTGGTGGTAGGTCTAGCTAGCCGGTTATGGTGCATAAACGCATTCCCATCCGAAAAAGAAAAGGTCTGGTTGGTATTAGGATTTTTCAGACTTTTTTTCCGACTGAGTGAGTCATAATAGTTTTGGCAGTGTAAGCTGCTTAAGTATCCCTCAATGATGTTCACCGAAGTGGCCGCTTACCAAGGTGGGCAGACACGCAGCCTACTAAAAAGTCCAGTTTAACAAAACCTGTCCAGCGTTAATGATCTAAGGATTGCAAGATAAATACGAGTAAAACGAAACTCATACGAAAGACATGTTTATAAATACAATGTTTATTATGACTATCGTCTGAGGTATCCCTCAGAGATGGAGGAAAATATAATAAGGAAACTTGTATGATTATTGATATCAGGTAAACACAACTGCATTTGTATTGCAACTGCTTAGAAAATTGTTAGTCCATTATCTTTGACCTTGGTCAATAAGTGTATTAATGTTTGTTAATAAACAGTGCTATTAAAATATTTGAGTCATAAATATTATGCTATTTTCTGTTAGATAATCCATGATACTGTTATAAATTTATGTTTTAGACATTAAGATCGTGCCGATTTAAAGAACTAGGAAGATTTATACTTGCACCACATCACCTTAACTTTTTATTAAAGTCGTAAGAAAGTAGATGATATCAAAACAATAAAATTCAAATAAAATCATCACATCTACCAATAATTACAAGTTTATTCGATTGTAGGTATCGATATTTTTTATTATTTTAGAGGCGGTAAAGGACCCAGCAGGTTGCCTGATGGTAAGCAATCACCGCCGCCCATGGACTTCTGCGACACCAGAGTGATCGCCGATGCGTTGCCGGCCTTTTAAGATAATGTGTTTCCTAACTTTCTATCAATATCGATTATAGGTATTCTTTCTCAAGTAAGAGTCGTACTAGTATCATAGCTGGGCATCGTTAATCAAATAGTTAACTTCGTTAATCGCTAATCCGTTACTAAAAAAGTTAAATTCGTTAAACGTTAAAGCGCTTCTTTTGGGACGAATTAACGCAAGTTAACGTTAATCGTTAATCCGTTAACACATGGTAAATAATGCTTAAAAAAATCAGAAATTAAAGGGGTTATTTACCAACTGGACACACGAGACTAGACAAGGTGGGTCCATTTAGTGAAATTAAAATTTGTATCATTTATTACTTTGTTATCTCGTCACGAAAAGATTTACTTTGTTTCAGGTTACAGTGTGACTCGTTGGGATAACTTTGTAAAATGATTTCCAACTAGTCACACAGAGTCACACTTGACTGTAACCCGTTGGGAGCAGTGGCGTAGCGTATTCCCAACCAGTCACACTCATTCAATATTTCAATCTACAACAAAAAATATTGAATCTCCAGTTACACTGTAAGGAGGTTATCTTTATGATATTCAACAATGATATTATATACAAACAAAAGCAGATATGTTATAAGCGCTCGCGTTTTGAAGACTCAAAAAACACCCAATTGTGAGGTTTTTTAACAGTCTGCGTCATACGTCAAATTATACCTATCTCTTTAATTTGCGTGCTATTTCGTATCTTTTGTCTTACTTATCAGTTATATTTGTCAATGTGTGCAATGGAACAGATTTAAATCGTAATTACTATGAACGTAACCACAGAGATCTATAGATCTCTGTGAGCGTAACATATCTATAGCATAAAACATCATTGATATTCAATGATAATAAAAGACAAGAGAAGAACTAATTCAAAGATACCGGTTGAGAATAGTGCTTTTACAATTTCTTCTTCATTTCATTCCAGGTCCACGACTGGTGGACGTTTTCTGAGGTGGACGTTCAGAATAATATATTTATCTCTTTTTCGCTGTTATTGTTCCTAACGTGCCCTGTTGGTGAACTTTGCGAACAAAACTTAAAAGTTGTCGCAACGTTGCTTGGTGGACCTTGGGAATAATCCAAATGAAGTAAGGTTGTTATTCGGGCAATTAATTTCTTTCTCAAAGGCCGGCAACTTACTTGTGACTCCTCCGGTGTTGCAGGTATCTATGAGCGGCGGTGATTGCTTACCATCGGGTAGGTACATTAAAAAAACGCAAAATTTGAGTTCTACTTATTATATTTTTCAACACCGATACTTATATTTCCGTAACTTTGATTCTTTATAGTTGCCAAATCGTTTAGTCAGACGATGGTCTATTTACGTGGCATTAATCTACGTGATCTCAGGCACTTTACCATCATCATCATTTCCTTGCCCTTATCCCACGTTATGTAGGGTCGGCGCAACATGTTTTTTCCTTCCACACACTCCTATTAGCCGTCAATTCTACATTCTCTCCTTTTATTTTCAAATCATACTTCACGCAATCCATCCATCTCTTTTTCGGTCCTCCTCTGCTTAAATCTCCGTCTACGCACATATATATCTATCATTCTTTTGGCGACATGTGTGTCTTCTCTTCTCATTCCATATTAACCTTGCACTCCTTACTTTATCCACTACCGGTGCAACTTTCAAACTTCCTCTTATATACTTACTCATTCCTAATCGTATCCAACCTCCACACATCCATCTTAGCATGCGCATCTCAGTTGCATGTACCTTTCTTTCGATCCATACATTGCGACAGGTCTGATGACCGTTTTGTAATTTTTTCCCTTCAGCTTAAGGGGCATCCGTGGGTCACATGTTGTTCCCGAGATCTGTCGCCACTTCATCCATGCTGCATTCATTCTATTCTGCACGTCCCGTTCCATGCTATGCTGTTCGTTCAATGTTTTGTAGGTACTTACTTCACCATAATAATGTTCTTATTTTATCAAACGTGTTCAGTTGACGAAAACATGAAAGTGATTTATTTTAAGTTTTCTTAAGTGGACACGTGTCGAGATGACATAGTAATAAATGATAGAAAATTTAAATTAATTGACACAAACAAAAAAAGAGTGTATATTTAGAGTGTTTAATGGCACGGTGCGGTAAACCGTCCTCCTAGCCGAGTTTTTCAACTACGGCGGCCAATCTTTTTACGATCAGCAAACTACGCAGGATATATTTAAGTGCACAAGTGAGTTCGCAAGCACAGGTGCACTCTCTATTCCCTCACTCTCATACGGTGGGACAATAGTAAGTAACGGATTAACGGACTTGGAAAAATGTAACGGAAGTTAACGAGTCCGTTAACATTTTTTTAAGTTAACTTAAAAGTTAATCCGTTAATGGAAATGTTAACTTCGTTAATTAACGATTAACGGATTAACGAGTTAATGCCCAGCTATGACTAGTATGTATTCTGTAATAAGATTAAACAATGATATAAATGTCTATTCAGTTTAGACAATCGATTAATAATCGAATCGAATCGATAAGTTCGTAGCACTCTGCAACGAACGTGATTCGAACCTGCTTGAATGATTGCGCTTTGAGGAAAAAGCGGGCGTGATTGCGGGCCGCAGGTGCCGGGACATGTTGCAATCAGTCCCGGGTGCCGCGCGCGATCCAATGGAGGGTGAACGGCGGTGCCGGGGTTATTTGAATATTGTTTCTTTAGAGGTGTTAGATTTGCTTATTTTATTGATTAAATAGAAAAAGAAATTGACGACCAATTTGGTTTATTGGTAATAAAAAAAAATATTAAAAACTAGCGGTCGGCCTCGCGGTTTCACCGGCGCGTAATATCCATTTTTTTTTTTTATGTAATAGGGGGCAAACGAGCAAGTGGGTCACCTGATGGTAAGTGATCACCGCCGCCCATAAGCACCCGGGACCCCCTTAGGGTCACAGGCGCGTTGCCCGCCTTTAAGGGTGGAATATGCTCGCTTTTTGAAGGTATTTATGTCGTATTGGCTTGGAAACACCGCTGCGGGAAGCTGGTTCCATAGAGCAGTCGTGCGCGGCAGAAAATGTCTGCAGAAACGTACGGTAGTTGAACGCCACTCGTCCAAGTGGTTTGGATGAAACTGCATTTTGTGGCGGGTTGTACGGTGGTGGAATTTAGCAGCAGGAATCAAACCAAATAATTCCTCGGAACACTCCCCATGATATAGGCGGTAGAAGATGCACAGGGACGCAATGTCTCTACGCAATGCCAGAGGATCTAAGCAACCGGCAAGACTCTCGGCACCGACAATCCGGGTTGCTCGACGTTGGATACGGTCAAAAGGCAGAAGTTGGTATTGTGGTGCTCCGGCCCAGAGATGACAACAGTACTCCATGTGAGGCCGAACTTGGGCTTTATAGAGTTGGAGGCGATGAGTCGGAGTAAAATACCACCTTGCTTTACCTAGGACACCTAATTTCTTTGAGGCAAGCTTAGCTTTTTCCTCCAGATGACCGCGAAATTGAACGTCGCTCGAGATATCGACGCCGAGAATCCCAATGCTCGGTTGTTTATCAAGAGGAGTGCTCTCAAAATCGAGGGAAACGACAAATTCGGTTTTTTTTGCGGTAAACGCACAGACTTGCGTCTTTTTCGGGTTAAATTGGACCAGGTTAAGACGTCCCCAAGAGGAGACATCTTTTAGGAAGGTCACCATCTGAGACACAAGTCCGTTCCGACTTTCTAACACATGTGCGTTGGAAACATTTGCACGACCGGTGTAAGAAGTATTGTACTGTCATCTGCATAGCAATGAATGTTACTGGTTTGTAACAGGTCATTGATATGCAGGAGAAACAGTGTTGGGGATAGCACACAGCCTTGCGGGACACCAGCATTCACCGGTTTTAAGTCAGAGCAGAAGCCGTCAACTACAACCTTGATGCTACGCTCCGCTAGGAAGCTGGCGACCCATTTGCATAGTTTCGGTGGCAGACCATATGAGGGAATCTTCGACAACAATGCCTTATGCCACACCCGATCAAAAGCTTTAGCTATGTCCAAACTGACCGCCAGCGCATCACCTTTGCTTTCAATTGCTTCTGCCCATCGGTGGGTCAGGTAGACAAGGAGGTCACCAGCTGACCGTCCACGTCGAAATCCGTACTGACGGTCACTGATCAGCTGGTTTTCCTCCAGATATCCTAGGAGCTGCCGGTTTATGATGGTCTCCATAACTTTTGAAAGCAGGGAGGTGATCGCTATAGGTCTGTAATTGGCCGGATCTGAGCGGTCACCTTTTTTTGGGATCGGATGTACTAAGGCCGTCTTCCATGCGGTCGGCACAACCCCCAGTGAATACGAAAGTCGGAATAGACGCGTTAGAACTGGTGCCAGCTCGGGAGCACAGGTCTTAAGTACGATAGGAGGAATGCCATCGGGCCCACTTGACTTGTTTATGTCCAAGGAAAATAGTGCTTTTCGGACATGTTTTTGTGTGAACAAAATGTCATTGAGGGAGCTATCGCACCGCGGGATAGTAGGCGGTGGGTTTCCCCCGTCATCTAAGGTGGAATTAGATGCAAAAAGAGAGCCCAGAAGATCTGCTTTCTCTCTTGCATCGTGAGCCAATTCGTCACCCTCCTTACGTAGCGGGGGGAAAGATGGCTTACTGAAGTTCCCTTCGACAGCTTTGGCGAGAGACCAGAATGCACGAGTTCCTGACGGAAGGTGAGCCAGTCTCTCCCCAATTCTGCCGATGTGTTCAGCCTTAGCCCTGGCCACAACCTTTTTTAGGGATCTGGAGGCAAAGTTGTATTCCCTTTTGTATGCGCAAGCATTTGGATCCTTCCGTGCAACCGCTTCGGCCCAGGCTTGGTACTTATCCTGCTTAAGACGGTGAGCCTGTTTGCAGGGAAGGACAAACCAGGGCTGGGACTTACCGCTTATTGGCACCATTGAGCTTGGAATAAATAATTCCATGCCCTGAAGCACCACATCAGCTATAGCGTCAGCAATTGCACTCGGATCCTCATGCGAGAAGCAAATTTGCCCCCATGAATAGGATGAAAAGAAGGCCCGCATCCCATCCCAATCTGCTGACTTAAAGTGCCACACACGGCGGCAGCCCGCTGAGCGAGGCCGCAGTTGGCGCGTGAGTGGCACCTCGCTCCGAATCAGGCAGTGGTCCGATGACCCGAGTGGGGCATCAACGGTAACCACGTAGCCATCCGGATGGGAAGTCAGCAGAAGGTCCAGCAGAGAGGGCGCATGACTCTCTACATCTGGTATACGGATAGGGGATGTGACCATCTGTTCCAGGTCATAGGCCATGGCGAAAGCATACACAGACCTGCCCGCGTGGTCAGTTTTTTGTGACCTTAACCATTCCTGGTGATGGGCGTTAAAGTCCCCTATAATGGTCACAATCGCAGACGGGACCTGTTGAAGCAGGGAATCAGTTGCCGATTCCAAGTGCTCGAGAAGCCGGTCAGTTTCCGCTTCACCGGAGTGAGACCTATAAAGGCACGAGTAGAAGCGCGGGTGGTCGTCGCAATCTACTCGCAACCAGATGGTGGATAGGTCTCTACCTTCAAGGTTGCCCAAACGGCGGACGCAGATATCGTCCCTAACGTACACGCATACACCGGCGTGAGGCACAAATCTGTGCTCAATTTTGTACCCGGGGTAATTGAGGTATGACGTGTCCGCAGGTGACGATATCTGAGTCTCCGTTAGGAAGAGCAAGGCGGGCTTTTCCGTCTCCAGGTG
Organism: Mecyna flavalis; assembly: GCA_949319885.1. Taxonomy (NCBI): domain Eukaryota; kingdom Metazoa; phylum Arthropoda; class Insecta; order Lepidoptera; family Crambidae; genus Mecyna; species Mecyna flavalis. The sequence continues at coordinate 20,414,181 of OX439427.1, forward strand.
ATGATGGACGGAGTTTAGGTTGGAGTGAATTCCCCTAATATTAGCAAAATTCACTTTGAGCGTAGGTGGTGGTGCTGTAGAAGTATTGCTCTTCCCTCGTTGGACAACACGCGGAATTTTGCCCTCCCCAGAGTACGTAGGGCAGCCTGAGTAGATCTCAGGGAGGGATTCTCCGGCACAGGTTGCGCCGGTACCCTCCTGGGGTACTGTACTGTTGAATGCCGCTTCCATGTTGTGGGGGAGGGGGGGGGGGGTTGGGCCTCCGGCTGTCTCACTCACCAGACGAAACACAATAGCTAGGCTATTATTATGACGCCAGACTTCTGTGAGACTGTGGTACTTCCCCGGTCGAGCCGGCCCATTCATGTTGCAGGCAAACTGTCTGCAACGTGGCTCTACCACATCTAAGAATCTAGAATCTAAGAATCCATTTTTAACTATCCCTCCCTTCCCCCATCCTATACCCCCTTCCCCCACCAAAGTATCTTATGTCCGTTTACTGGTTCTAAGCTACCGCTACACCAATTTTCAGCCAAATCGGTTTATCCGTTCTTGAGTTATAAATAGTGTAACCAACACCACTTTCTTTTATTTATACAGATGTTTGAAGCTAGCTTACAGTGAATACCCAAGTGAAGATGGCGTCACGTCATAATTATCATAGTGAATATTTGAACTGAGCGTAATTTACTAGCCTAACTAACTTAATGCACTAGCATTTACTATGATGTGGCGTCATCATCACAAACTTGCTTAGATTGTTCAAATATTACAATATGGTAATTTTTTCTCATAAATATTAAAACATGTAGGTATGAGGAAAGATTTAAAGTACAACAATGTTCTTTGCTCTTGATCAGTGGAATCTAATTTAATGTGAACAACGCACCCTCATCAGGGGAGTGTCACAACCTTGTAATTAATTATAAAAGCGTGAATCCGCTATTACCATTAAAAATTCTCTTCACAGTTCGCCTAATTACAGCCTTCTTTAAACCCTCTTAAGTAGGACAAGCTACGCTATTTTTTAGTCGCTTGGTGACAGCTCTTGACAACAGAATAATGTATTTTTTTAAATATTAACACCAATAAAAGCCAAGTTTGTGTTAAAAGTCACACGGTTCAAACATAATAAATAAACAACTGATACTAAAATAATTATGGTCATAATAACAAAATATTATCACAATCATATGTACCTATCAGCATTAAGAGTCCGACTGACCAGCTATTATACACTACAGGTAAAACCTACCTATATTATAGATAGCACGAAGCCCAGAAGAGCCTTCAGTGTGCTAAAATTGACACTATGACTAAGTGACCAGATAGGTGACGTCCTGAGGAAAGGTCAGGTCAAGAGTACCCTAAACAGACGGGCATACATGAAAAGACTTATGAATGTGGAGGAAGCAATAGTTGTGAGCCAGGATCGTAGCAAGTGGAAGGAGTTGGTCTCTGCCTACCCCTACAGGAAAAAGGCGTGACGGTATGTATGTATGTATGTAAAATTATTATCCTCCGCGTCGCTCCATAGTGTGTCAGTGCAGTGCTTAACGAGCTAATACAAGCCGTACGTAGCAAGTACTGTAGCATCGCGTTTGAAATCATTAATCATTAACACGATGAGAATGCTTCTATTAAAATCTATGATCCCTGTGCATAATTTATCACCTGAAAGGCAATTAGATTTAAGCGGTCTAAAGATGGTGCAGAGATTAAGACAAATGGTTTTGTAAAGTTTTCTTTACGACCTTCGTTCAGGAAATCTGGATTGATTCTTTCAATTTAAAGTTTTGGAATAACGGCAGTTATACTTCAATGTATTTTTCTGTATAAAAGTGGCTAAATTTAGCTTGATTGACTATCTATCTATACACTTTTTGAAGCTTGCATGAAGGTCCCCAATAGCTACCACCGTTCCGTCATTATTAATGTTTTAGCCAATACACTTAAAATGAAAGGTTGAAGATCAGAAGAACCTTTATTGCGGCAGCACATCAAGAGTTCATCAGATAGCGTGCGTCACTGTTCTTGACATTTAAAGCCACATAAAATACTAATTTGCTTATTTTATTTTATTTACCTAAGTTTTAGTGTAGTTTAGTGTAGTTTAATAAAGCCCTGTCATTCATTTCGGTTTGACGCAAATGGTGCACTTCGCAACTGGTACACCATGCTCAAATGGTGCACTTCGCAACTTGTGCACTTCTCAAATGGTGCATTTCGCAAATGGAGCACTTCTCAAATGATGCTTTTCGCAACTGGTGCACTTCTCAAATGGTCCATTTCGCATTCACTTCGCAAAACGTGCAGTTTATTAAGATAAGTGGAGATTTGGATGGGTAGTCTAAATATTTGGTTTTACGCAGAATGTTTTATAAATAAATAATCAACATACATTTTTCAAGTACTAAACAAAAAATGTTAAACACATTCGAATAAATACAAATACAAATAAAAATTCATTTATTAGCATGAAAAGTGGTATAACAGATGTTAGATTTATTTAATTGATCGCACAATTCGCCAGAACCTGGCATGCAAAAGTTCTGCTTACACTTATTAAATTAAATTAAATTACATGATTGATAGAGATGTAAATTACGTTGTATTTATTTTTAGTAATGGTGGGTTACATACATGCGATGCAAAACTAAAAGTTTTTGTACTTAAAAAATGTATGTTTATTATATTATTTATAAAACATTCTGCGTAAAACCAAATATATTTTCATTTTTAGACTACCCATCGAAATCTCCACTTATCTTAATAAACTGCACGTTTTGCGAAGTGCACCATTTGCCATTTGCGGAGTGCACCAAATGCGAAATGGACCATTTGAGAAGTGCACCAGTTGCGAAAAGCATCATTTGAGAAGTGCTCCATTTGCTTAATGCACCATTTGAGAAGTGCACAAGTTGAGAAGTGCACCATTTGAGCATGGTGTACCAGTTGCGAAGTGCACCATTTGCGTCAAACCCATTCATTTACTTCACCTGTTGGCTGAAATAAAAACGCTTTATTATCTTAATACTTTCTGTGTTAGTTTTAGTTAGCCTAGTAGTTTTGGAATTCTGATACCCCAAAAGTAATTTTTTAACACTAGCGTAGAAGTCAGGTTCCATGCATTACTAAAATTAGTCAATTAAATGAATTACAATGTTCAATACAGGAAAATACACGCATGTCTATGTATCATCCCGTCCCTATCGCGCCGGGTCAAATGCGAGCTCTCCGATAACGGGCGGAGGGAAAACTGTTCCCTCGTTCATGTGGAACGACTCGTCACGATACATGATATTCAATGACACTAGAAGCATCAGCATGCTAATGATATACGTTAACTCACTAATGCGAAAGAAACTCTGTCTGAAAAGCGTGAAACCGGAACAGTTTTTACGAGTAGTTAACATTAAAACTATTAAATCAAAATTGATAAAATTTCGAACAAGCATAGACTAGACCTTACAAAAGGATAGGTTTCTCTTTATCGCAGGATAAAGCTTGGAGCTTTTATGGGATAACTGAAATAGAATTATGCTATGCTTGTCATATACATATTATGCTACTTATTATTCTGAAACTACATATATCCTGAGAAATCATCATCATCAACAACCTATATACGTTTCCACTGCTGAGACACAGACCTTATTTTAATTGTGAGATATCCTGAGAAATAAAATGGTCTATCTAGCCAAGTTTCGCTTACCTTTTAAATCACTAAGTTGCGAAAATTGGGAGAGGCCTTTGTCCAGCAGTGGCCTGAGACAGGCAGATGATGACTGAATCACTAATAAATTTACTTCCTTTTACTTCGGACCTCAAAGACACATCCAGTATTTATAGTTCACTGTTATTCGACTTCACTGGACATCGCGTTCAGGCCCTGATTAAGAGTTCTGACCGCCCTAGGCTAATTATGAGGACGCGCCCCCTCCAGGTGTGTTACGGACGGGTCTAAAAGTAGGAACTGAGTAGAGTAGTATTATGAAAATTTTAACATGGTTCATACTACCTATAAAAGTTTTCAAATCGATCTGCAACCTCACGCATTATAAGACCAAAACCATGACAAGTGACTGCAGGCTACCAAGTAGTAAACCAAATCCATCTCGTGTTTGGCAGCATGACTTGTATTGGCTTAGTTTCTATAGACCCCTTAGGCCGCGTGGTCCGATCGGCTTGTCCGATCGATCGGACCACCATGTTTTTTATTTCCTGTTGGTTCGATTGATCGAACTCTAAAGTTCTCGTGGTCCGATTATCGAATTACTGGGACTATTCATTTCCTTATAGACCGATTGATCGAACAATTAGGTCGTTTTTTTTTTCCTGTTAAATCGATTGATCGGGCAACGATATTTGTCTTCGTTATTTTTTTGAAATAACAGAAGATTGTAAAAACAAAAGAAAGCAAGTAGTAAACATTTGTTCTTTTTTTTTAAATGAATATTATAAAGACAAAAGAAAGTAAAAAGTATTTTTTTAGTCATGTATTTTTTTAAAACAAATTAATATTATAAAAACATAAGAAAGAAAGTAGTGATGGTAAGATTTTTTTGTTTTTTTTTTTTAATTAAATTAATCCTACATAAAACAATTATAAATGCGTCTGGAAAATTCTTAAAATCATTTTTTTTTGGGATTTTTTTAATAACAAAGGAAGATCATAAAATCCATATGAAGTTGCAATTTTTTTTTATTTGAAAATCGTGTAAGTTTGTTAGTTACGTCTTATTATTTATTTACGTAACATAAAAAATTGTAATGATTATTCAGAACCAAAATACGGTAGGGCCATTTTCACTACCTTCTGATAAGTGGCAATAGATCCGTCAGATATTGTAACAAGTTTTTCACAAAAATATCATGTCAAAAATCTGTCAGATAAACTATCTGCTTATCAGGAGGTGGTGAAACCGGCCCATATTGTCGTACTAATCCAGCGTACCTAATGAAAACAAAGCACAAACTCAACTCCTGTTTGCTTTATTGTTGTTGAAGTTGTTTGTACTCACAAATTCGCTATGGTCTCACAATTTGAAATCGATCGGACCAGTAGGAAAGATAGAAGAAGTGTGGTCCTTTGAAAAGCTGACAACCACAGAACACTATACTAGCTGACAGACAACACAGTAAACGTCAGATTTGGCCATATAATTTTGAATCGTATAAGGGTAAAATAAGTGACGTCGGACGTGTATGTGCCGCGGTGCCGCGTCGCTCGGTCGCAAATTGAGCTGAATATACTTTACTCGCTTACACTCAGGCGTATGTACATTTGTCTCTTTCTCCGTTAAATTAGCCGGTCTCATTGCGCGCGGCAAGCTAAGGAGCTGTTGCTGCGCTGAGGAGTGCCTATTGTAGTGTGCGGTGCGATTTTTGTTGAATTCGCCTCACAGAAACGCGCGTTTACGTGAAGATTGAAGATTATTTTGTATGGAAATTTCAAAATTTAATGTTAAAATCAGGAACTCTCAGGCACACATTTAGTTTTAATTAGTGCATACGAAGACACGATTTCAGCGCCCCCCTCGATCCTCGCGCCCTAGGCTGCAGCCTAATTAGCCTATGGGTAAATCAGGCCCTGATCGCGTTAAGGCCTGTATTCACTTTGATTAGTGCGAGTGCGAGTGATTAGTGCAAGTGATTAGTGATTAGTAGAAAATAAGTGTGGACAGCGACTGATTAGTGCGAGTGATTAGTTGGCTGCGTAGTGAAGTGTTTAGAAGCGTGTTCTATTTTTCTGCGAGTGGACTGCGAGTAGCCACGTCCCGCGCGCCCGCCCATCCCCCTCTCTCGCGGCGTGCCTGCCACACACACACACACCCTCAACTACTAATCACTCGCACTCGCCAACAATTGGACACTACTTGCACTACGCACCTGCACTAATCACCCTCAGCTACTAATCACTCGCACTCGCACTAATCAAAGTGAATACAGGCCTTTACAATATGTATGTTAATCGACCTTTCTGCATATGGTCGTATTGTGGAGCCACTCCACCCTGTGTCCGTTGTGCGGGGTTGTTGCAAAAATCTGCAGCTATTTCGATGTATCCCGTGTTCGCTTTACATTTGCGCCTCTGACTCAAAAATACCTGGATTCAGTTATTTTTCTGCAATTACAGAACGCGTATTTGTGACTAGTTCGCCTTTGAGGGAACTTTCAAAAACAGACTGTAATCATGGTTTGGTTGGATTGGATTTTCTTTCAAAGGCTATGGAGCACACCCCACGGTGTGTAGTTGCTGCAATGTAATTACCGTGTTCGACATATTATCTTGAATTAATATTTAATTCAAGAATTAATCTCTCCTCAAATCAAATCAACCTCTATAGTCAAATTACACTTGAATGTTACGTCAGAGGAGTCTAAAATGTCTCTGACTTCATTCATGCTTGGTATTAGCGTATTTAGATACCTATTTGTTTTGTGCCTTTATAATGAAAGATTGTAAGCGTTGTTTGAAGACCTATAAAATAGACTGACCATGCTAAAGCTTTTGTATAATGGCTGCACCATCGGACCCCTTAAAAACACTTCACCGTCTATAACCCTTTTACAAACACTTTTACCCCTCAAACGTCCAAACTAAGCCGTAAACTCTTCATTGCATCGATAACAACATTATTCTCGGTGGAGGAGACATAAAATTCCTGACGACCAACTGACGACCGCCATTTTTAATCTATTTCATTCAAGATGGCGTCGGGTGGAACCGGCGGGATTGATAGAGGTTTATCAAATTTAGCGCGGAAAGGTAGCTTAGTGGGGACAGGTGTAGTTACGTAAGCTGTCAAGTGTTTTGAATGAAAGTCTGAGGAACAAATTTTGAAAAAAGTACAGTTCATCGTATATTTTATTTATCAGCCAATTGACTAATCGTTCAGTACTTGTTTTGTTGTTTATAATACCTACTTTATAGCAAACACTAAAATTTTTTCACTAAGAATCAAGTTTTTTCACTAGGAAGTCAAAACAATTTTCGACTACCTACATAAATTTAATTTCGCGATTAAAATTTAAAATTGATATTAGGTACCGTTAATAAACCATAAATAAAATAAATAATGAAACTGTAAACTGTACTATGTTTATTATTATGTACTTGAACATAGTTGATACAAAAGTACAAACCTATTATATTATGTAAAATACATTCACATTCATAATTATTCATTCTTAACACAAGACAAATTACCAAAGGTCCAGTAAGTCGCAGTGTAATGTTATTAGGAATATGCTGAAGCAACGTTAGAAGGTTATTACAATGTGTACCTAGTTCCAAAGGTAGGGCGCACTTATCGTCTCAAGGATAACTTGATTGATCTTAACCCTTTCGTACCCTTACTACAGTTTACCTTTATAAATACTACAGTACTAACGACCAGTGGCGTAGCGTGGGTGTCAGTCACCCGGGGCGGAAGACAATTCTGCCGCCGTTTTTTTTTTTGTTTTTGCTCCTCCTGTTGGCAAAGCAGCCTACCCGCCCGGGGCGGAGGACAATTCTGCCGCCCATTTTTTTTTGCTTCTATAGTAAATTTTGCCGTCCCCCTAAAAAGTGCCGCCCGGGGCGGACCGCCCTCCCCGCCCCCCATCGCTACGCCACTGCTAACAACTAATCCAAGACTTATGGTGCATTCAGCTTAGACAATCTACCATTTTTCTACGCGTTTTTTTCTCGAGCTAGCCAGGCAATTTGGTGGGTCCAGTTTATTACATAGAAGTGACTGCCATTTGACTAACACAACTTATAATGGGGGAACTAGACACAGCCAGGGGGGCTGCACGACTATCCGATGGTGCAGGTTTCCTTACGATGTTTTCGATCATCGCTGAGCTAAAAGAAAATTGTAAAGTTTAATCTAACGGTTTTTGAGATTTTTTTTCGGTAATTACTCAAATAAGCATAAAGAAAAATCCATATGTGCGACTGTGCGTGTCGAAATTCAACCATACCCCACGCATGTGAAGTGCGACGCTTAAAACCACGTCTACATTACACACAGCTCATTGCTAGCGCCTTTTAAAATATTATAATTGTGTCAAAATTTTGGACGATTTTCTAATTACATCAATCAAGGACCGGCCCTAGACGTGTAAGGTCAGTAACCGTGGTAGCGCCTGGTAATGGCATTACAAGCCCTCTCGAGACGACCAGATTATTCGGCCTCATTTCATTACTGTAAGGTCGAGAGGCATTACTGAGGTCAACGTGGTGACCGTGCAAGATTCTGAACAATGTAGGCACGCTTTTTAATATAGGGATTTTATTGTTTTATTAGTTCGGAACTAAACGCTCAGAGATAGAATAAGATTGCGAGCATGGTACCACCTTAGGCCGCATCACACTTTCCGTCAGGTGAGATTGTGGCCAAATGGTTACCTACCCTTTTCGCATAAAAATAAAAGAAACAGCTTTTAAAGTCAAGTGCTATTCGTAGCTTAATATGAAAAATCCGAAGATCATTTACAGTCCTTTAAGGTATTATTTTATTTTTATTTAGAAAACCAACAGCATTACAGATTGTACAAAATAAATAACACATTACCAGAGAAGTGAGGTCAATGATAATTTTCCTACAAGTGCTAATGATAAGAACAAGCGCAAATGATTTAAAACTTAGTCTCATTATTATTTTTCATATCATCATTCGTCATATTTTTTATAAAAAATTTGTTTATACGCTAGTAGGTACATATAAAAAAAATATTTATAAAAAATATGCCGACATTATAATTTCGTTATGGAGGTCCTTGCCTTGAGCTCGAACATTACAAGGCCAATACAACTAGATATCTCATAAAACCTAAACTTTATCTTCAAATAGTTAACTATAATCATAAAACCAGGATTTAACTCAACGATAAGGTTTACCGCCCAACATAACTTGTAGATAGACTGTACTAAGTCCATTACAAGTCCTGTAGGCATAATTTGAGGGTCATCTAATTACTGGCCCAACGGCACTTGCTTAAGTTGAGCTCGAGATTTCTGAGGTGCACAAGTTTGAAGACGTTGACAAATAGGCACTAGAATGTTGTAAGCAAAGCTTTAGTTAGATAAAGCATGATATTTAAAGCAATAAATAAATATCCTTCTAAGAGCCATTTGGTGTAATGGTTGAGAAGTCAGCTATTACATCAAGGGGTCGCTGGTTCGTTCCCCGCACGGGACAAACATCTGTTTGCATGAATATGTCTGTTTGTATCGATCTGTGTGTTTAAAATAAATTTATAAAAAAGGTAATGTTTATTCGTTGTCTGATACCTTAAGTTCTACCGATTCAAATGCTATTAGGATAATACCTTTTGGAATTGAGCGACGACGTCAACAGCGCATGTCCGTAACGTTAGCAACGCTTTATTTTGTCAGTGTGTGTGTCAGAATCTATGGTTTTCACTGTTGCTTCACGTCACTGTCGCAACTCCAAAACACTCTTAATAACATTTGAACCAGGTAATTATTAGTTTGGGGCTGGATGGCGCTGTGTGAATATTGTTGAGGGATATTTATTTATCGAGGGTTATTTATCCTAGGTCATTATTTACACAGCACCGTCTTGCACTAAGCTAAGCATTGCTCGCTATGTGTGCTAGACAAAATAGTGAATATAGAAATGACTTCTCATTTCACACGGCGCCGTCAAGCCCAAAACTAAGCATAGCTTGATGTGACGAAAGAACACTACCGGAGGAGCACTTAACCACACTCTGGATCAAAACTTACGTTCTACCAACAAAAAATATGTTGCGGATCAACCTAAGCTAGCACTTACCGGTAATCGTAGGCTTTTCCACACTCGTGTGGATGGAATGCTGCATGACTCCTGAAAGATCCTGCTTACTTTATGATGGTAGAATGTCACCGGTAACGCGCGATATCCGAACGTACATACCTATAACAAACTAAATTCACTAAACATTTCACACAACACAAACACACACATTATCCACAGAAATGTACACAACAGTAAAAAGTTTTCACCAATTTAAATGGGGGAGGGGATAACGATGCCCAAAAATATAGTTTTTCGGCAGTTTGATTATAACAATAAATGCTTTCCGCGGTCCGCGCCGACATCACACTATCCGGGTAGCCAATAGTAATCAGGCAGGAACAGTTGAAAAGAGCCAATTTTGGGGGCAGTTTTGAATTAAGAAGGAAGGAAAAGTAACACGCTAATGTGGGCGGCAGACGCGGCAGTTTTGAATTAAGAACGAATAATTATTACACACCTATGTTTATGACTGATTTGAAATTGGAACAATACAACAAAGTTTTGAATTAAGAACGAATAGTGCTATCAATGGGTGTTTTAAACAAAAATGATTAGACATGAGGGAACTGAGTACATATGTATATAATTTGACTTTTAATTATAAGGAATAAACAAGTTGCGTCCAGCCTCCTCGGTGTACGACAAGGCAGAGATAATAGGTATGGTCATGAAGACAACTTTAAAAAAACACTTTTAGAAACAGGCTTTTAATGGCTATTATTCCAGCTCTATCATTAGACAGGGTTACCATCCAACACCAAATTACCCGGTCAGGCAGATCCAACTAGTTCAAACTCGATGGGGTTGTGTTGTCTAACAGAGTTTCTATGGCCCGCTAGTTTCATCATCAGATCAATTCCATGATATAATAATTTTGGAGTGTCATCAATCGGTCACCAGGAAGTTAATCTTTGACAAATATCGGGAGAATTTTAACCAAATAAAAGGTTTTAGAAATATCAGTATTGTATTGGAGGTAAAGTACACAATCATCATTAATTAAAGACTTCCCACGACGTTTACACTCCGCACTAAGATCAGTTCACTGAAAAATCTTCAACTCGAAGCGGCAATTAAAGGGTTTACAATCCACTGCCTTGGGGCCAACTCAGCCCCGTCTGTGGGGAAAAACATACAAGTGAGTCGTAACTAGTGTGTCTGTGATGTTAAAAATAGTTTCGGACAATAGGGTTATTAAGAAAACCTTAAAAAAGAAATCTTAAACCAAATCATAGTTTTCTACGAAGTATTAAACAACATTTTTTTAACAAGAAGACCAAAAGAACAATTTTTTTTTTTTTTTACATTAGAATTGTGTAAAAAACTACAAAGTAAAGGAAATAAAAATACTGTACCTACTATATCATCATTATTTTAGACGAAAGACGTCTACTGATAGGCATAGATATAGGCTTGGAGGAGCCCAAGGATCTATGAACTGAGTGTCCTACGCCACCTGTATCCAGCGTAGTATTCCCATGTTCTTCACGAGATCGGTTCACCTTATGGGAAGTCTACCACGGCTACTTCTCCCGATACGCGTCCTCTACCCGACATAATTTATGTTAATTTACTTTGGACAGGTCCTCCATCCAAACAGCCGGCCATTGGTACAGTGCACAATCTTAGAACTTAAATACCATACTTTGTTATAGAGATTATCAGGACTAAGGATTATCTGGGAAAGGGCAGGATAAAGGAAACATGTAATCAGTCTTTTACTTATCTTCTAGCAATCTGTCATGTTCTGTCATGTTCTTAAGATACCAACGAACTGACATGTACATCACAGAGGGAAAGTAAATACCCTTTCTTTAGCAAATCGTGGACATCCTACACCGTGTGCAACTAGACGAGTGGCCCCTGCGAGTGTCTTTACAGAGAAAACATTTCCTAGCTGACGGTAAGCTAAAAATTAAACGAGCCAATGACGTTCTTTGAAACTGCAGTTACACAGCTAGTTTATTTTAACTTTTAATTTTATTAGAACTCGTAGAAATTCGAAGCATACTTATCAGTATAACGCCAGGACAAGTGTTATATCGGTCTTGGAAAAAAATATCTGGTCTGTGATTTCACAATTTTGTGGTGGGCCAACGTGATGAACTGATGATCAATCCCATATCTATTTATTTATTTTATTTGGGATAATAAACAGCATTTACAATACATCTTTTGATCTAAACTTACATAATCATACAATATTATACAATTATTGCTTATTGCGATGCCCACACCATTATCCTCTTATTAACAAATCCATCAATGTAATGATGAATTGAAATATATTATGGAGCCTTCATGTGAAGGTTTCACTATTAAAGAGGTTCTAAATTCGACACTATGTTTATTATTATTTTTCTTTTAAATGGTGTGTGTAGTTTCTTCTTTATAAAATACTATAGTTAATATAATATTTTTTTGCATGATTCCTTATCATATTTTTTTCTTTTGCATAAAATAAAATTAAGGATTAAAATTCATAACACAAAACATCGCTGAAAATCTTCCATAGTATACTTTTTGTTCGTATCTAAGATTCCCGAAGGATTAATACAGTATTCTGTACAAGTCTCCCGGTTCTCGTGATGTTAGTTAATAATGAATAAGATAGAAAATATATTACGTATCTGGAATATAGTAAACTTAGGTTTTGTTTTAAGGTGGTCTGCTCCATAAATAATGTACCTATGCAGAGAAACCTAATAATATAGGACATGGAACAAGTCACTAAGCAATAACCTTTTTATATTTATTAATATTTTATTTATACAATAGTTTCGTTTTTTGGAAAAAAATTAAATACTAGGCAGGTATTTTTTTCGCTAGTCTACACTTTTGGCGAATCAAGGCATTCTTCTCCGAAAAAGAAATTAAAGGCGGTCTGCGATCTCAGGGTTTTATGACCTGAGAAACTTAACTGCAGAGCTGTTTTTCTATTTCATAACCAAACAGCGAACTAAATAAAATCGACACACCTTAAAAGTATTTTGTAAATTCACAAGCTACTATTAGTACATTTTAATATCTTGCCTAAAATTTTAATTCCACTTTCCTCTATGTCCAAATTCAGTTTCCACATGCATTTATTTCAACAGCATTTAGTAAAACTAAAACCCAACGAGCTCCAAACCCGTACACGCAGTTAAGCCCTGCGTTAAAGTACTATCAAACAGAATTTCGGCGTTGTACACTCGCGTAGAATTTACTTTAATCGCGTCATATTTTTCCAAAACAACGCTCCTCAAAATGGCACCCATGCGGTTTGCATGCGGACTGAGCGTCTTTACACGTCACGATTCGATTGCGATACGATTGTTGTAAAGTTCTGAGCCATAGCAGCTATAACTAATCAAACTCGGATAAGTCTTCCTACCAAGGATAAGTTGACGATCTCCGGGCTTTTTGACCCGAGATTGTCAGCCACCACTGTTTCACGGAATACTTCGTAATTATTAACAAAAGTTTGGCCTGTTTACTCGTATATCCCACTGCAAGAATTTCAATGACGGAGATCATTGATGTCATCGTTATAATAAACTCTTGGCAGGTTCGGATATTTTATGATCGCTAATACAAGCTGTGTTAATAATAATAAAAGTCTGATTACACTAATTTTGCTCGAACCGCGAATTGAACCAAGGATCCTGAAATCCAGGTACCGAAACTAATCTTTACGTAACGAGGAGAATTTTCGTAGTTTTTTTTATTTGATTGTAATTGTGTAATATAAAAATATAAATATATAAAATATGCCCATTTTATATATATTTCTATTTATATATTACACAATTGCTCAATATTATGACACCACCCAATTTCATATAGTAATTTATAGATATTTCCATGATTCTTAGCTTGCACAGTCGCGTACTGTAAAAATGTCCAAAGAATATCGTTTACCATATTTCGCTTAGAATTTATCGCATGAAGATATTCCGTGAGCGCCGTCAAAGTGCCGTGAATAACCCCGGGTCCACCCTATGGCTGATTTTGTTAGTCCTCTCTATTCACTACATTATACTACACTATGTATAAACTACATTATTTACGACAGTTATTTTGAATGTAAAATAATTTTTAACTACACGCTCGCCTCAGCTTCATACGGTTGCGTCATATGGATGGATGTATAGATTTTTGTTACTCTTTCACGTAAAAACTACTGAATTGATTTTAATAGGACTTAACAATAATGTAGCTTATACATTAGATTACCACATAGGCCAATTCCCGCGGAATAACGTCCTATAGTCACGCGGGCGAAGCCGCGGGCGGAAGTCATTAGTAAATATGGGTTTGTACCTCTCTGTCTGAAGAGATTAACCCATGCCTTGTCTAGGGAATCCAGCCTTCAGATCACAACTTGGCCTGTTATTAGTTAAGCCGGGTTAACCTGGGATAGGCCGGCTAATTGCCATAAATCGGAAACCGGTTCATTTCTTTTCGGGTGTTAAAGGGAAACAGAGGTAGTGGGACTAACGTATTTTTTAATCCTGAGCGTAACACATGGTTCACTATACCCTGTAAACTGACGCATCATAAAACAAAAAGCCTCTGTTGATTTACTGTATCTTTGTATAAAAGAGATAAAAGGTAGCGGAAAATTAATTTTCCACTTCAGAATCTTTTGTATCGAGGGAAAATGGAAAGTTTTAAAACCAATAACGGAACAAAAACTCAACTCCCTCAGGTATCCTCCGTACATCATTACTAATTTTCCTTGGCCAAACTAACTATCCAGCTTTAACTCAAGATAGAACTTTAAGCCAACAACTTGGCCATTCTCCCCAAGTTTATAACGAAAGCCATTAACTTTTCAATACAAAGTAATCGAAAACTATTAGCAGACTATAGATGAATCTCCCGAAACTTGTGGGGGAATTCACACGTGTACTTAATGAGTAATGCACTTCCCTATCTTGTGCTGGTCACATTTTGAACTTTGATGTTATAGCGATAGAAGTGAATTTGAATTTGGACATTGAAAGAATAACTTTGTCTGACGCACAACGAAAAGCAAAAGTTGGTGATGCGAAAATTAAAATTAGTTCTTATAGTCATGCTGATAAGGCTTTTTAATCGAAAATTTGCTGGCGTCGTGTGTAGAAGTGATCGTTAATAAATTTTATAAAAGTTTTAATGGCTTCCAGCCCGCGCCTTAATTTTTCGTAGAAACTTTTTCCGCCTTTCCTGTTGTAGGGGATGTAATAATTTCGTATGAGTTCCATGGGCTTTGGGAAGTTTAATTTAAGAGGCAATGGGCATCCTAGATGCTGTAATAACTTTGAATTGGTTCGCCTTAAAGTTAGGACAGCGCGTACAATAATTTTTAAGAAGAAGATTTTATTGATCTCTTTTGGCTCTCAATGCTATGGCCACTCAAGTCGATCTTAACAAAAATTCAATTCCCGTTCGTCCCACTGGTGAGACGAAGCCTGGTGGGACGAACGGGAATGAACCAATTTGTTGGGTCGAGTAATCATCCATAGGTGAAATTTTGGTTCCTCTTATTATCATAAAATACTATTTTATCCGACATGTTACACGACATGCTACACGATGAAATGGATGCTTCGACATTTCTCACTCTATTTTATTTACCCCCGAACTACGAATTGTGTTCAACCACAGATCCAAACATGACTTTGATTTCCGCGGAGGTTTTCGTTGTACAGTTACTAGAAACATGTCCCATAGGGACGAGGATTGCTTGCACGTCGCGTGAAATGTCAGGGTAAGTTCCACTGAGACCGAACTTCGTTGGAAAGCAATTTTAGCCTATGTGATCCCGAATGTAGGCTGCACTCTTTACGACCACCGACTGTGTTGCACAGAATCAAAGTGATATTTATAGACATTGCGTTAACGTTGTCTAGAATTTTGTTCTGACGACCGATTTAGTTTAGTTTTGAATCTCCGCACATTACAAATGCATGAACAATTTGTTCGTATATCTATTTTTTATAAAAAGTAAGCTATATCTATCCATTTTCTAGTAAACCAATTAACTAACTAAAAGGCAAAACGTTACGAAACCGATCCATTCTCAAGTGCTGTTTTTTATTTATTTTTATGCTGGATCCGACGGCAGACAGGCACGTTGCTCACCTGATGATATAAGCGGCCAACGCAGTCTGATACTTTACTAGAAAGAGTCGCTTTATGTGCTAGTAGCACATAAAGTGACTCTTTCTAGTAAAGTAGACTCTAAAATTTACGAGCTTTTGCTTTCAAAAGTGCTCTCATTAACGCGCACGCGGCCACGAGCGGAAGGCAATAAATTAATCAACAGAAAGTACCCTTCAAAACAAAAGAATTGAACCGATTGTTTCAAACTTAACCATTTCAAAACTTGACAAACCCCGGCTTCCGAGATCTTAGAAACCGTTTACCCATAAAACCATTACACATTCCTCTTCCAATCCATGGTTAACATAACTCCAATCTGACAAAGATGTAAGGAACAAAATTTTAATTGCAAAAGTTTTTGGAGCCACGCCTTCTATGGGATCGGGTGAAATTGGCATGAGTTGTCATGAAGCTAGCTCTTCCCGCGAAATCATGAGTTCAAATTACAGTTGCGAACTTACAGCCCCCGATAACGGGGCTTAATGTTGACTTTGGCATTGGCAGCGGTTCAAGTTTTGGACTGAAGGCGGGAAATAATAGGCCGTAAATATTACGCTGAATTTTTATATTTCTGGTATTCCCTATCAATAAATTATCTGGTAAATATTGTAGTTTATTCATTTTTTAAATCATATATTTTTTACCTTTTCGTCTTTATCGTAGAATTGAATATGTTAGTATTCGTTTTTCGAGTAACATCCTTTTATTTATTATTTCCGTATTGAAAACTAAAGTAATTCTTCTAAGTAGTAGTAAAGCTTATGATGATTGAGAATTTCAAAAGTTTTAAGAAGAAATAATTTCATGAATACAGCTAGTATTTTGTAACTTAACCCAACTCCAAAGATCAAACGAGTCCTCAAAAGTCACATTACTTTAAACGATAATAAAAGATCCAAGATACCAAGAAAGATTGTTTAATTTCTACTTGCGCTTTATAGCAGTTCCTCGCCCTTACGATACTTTAAGTTCAAACAAACAGTAAATTTGTTTAATAACATTTTAAATCAAACTCGGAGACGGTAAGGGAAGCGTGAAATAATAACATGGTACTTTGTACAAAAACTCTTGTATAATTCTTAAAGGCTCTTTACACAATACTTTGGTCATTTATAAAATTGTTCATGATTCTTTGGTACAAAGTCAAATGTTTAATTTGGTCTATTTTTAATAAGTACATTGATTTCATTATCCTAATAGAATTTCTATCAATAGTGATATTATATATTTTTTAATATTATAATATTTTTTTTATTAAGTTTTGTTGTGTTGTTTTACACCGTTTCGACTAGTTAATACTACAAGTAAGTTAGACAATGCTATCGAAAATTTACTTATGATTTTCAATGACGCGGTCTACTATAAATGCAATACTTTACTTAAAGACAACATAAGTTTGTTTACTAAACCTTTTTACAAAGCAAAATAAAAGTACTAATACCTACTTGTAAGTATTGTAAGTATTGCTATTCCTTATACAAGTAGTTACAATCTATGATCTTCTTAAATTAAGGGAGTATCAAAAGTTTAACTATTTTTCTTGACTTCTACTTTTTTCACTGTTCCTGTACTAGTTTCTGTATCGTTTGATGATCCAGAGTTAGAATGTTCTAAACTGCTTTTATTACTACTATCACTCTTATTACTTCTTCTCTTTCCTTTCATACTTCTATTTAAAAGTGAATTTGACCTTTTCTGTTTCACTTTTACCGCTTTCTCTGGTGGTCTGTGAATGCTTTCTGTTCTGTGCTGTAACTTGTTTAGACCAAAGTTTGGTTTTATTTGAGCAGTTTTCTCCAATCCACTAACATCTGGTAAATGTAAATCAGAAATGCAAATATAATCTTCTTTGTTTTTCGGGGCAATATGCCCAGGATTAATTTTTACTGGTACAATTTCTAGTTTTCTTTCAAATGCAGTTGCTGGTCCTTTAGAATCTAACATATTTTCTGTGGGAGATTCAACACCTCCGACTAGTTCTTGAATAAGTTTGTCTTCAAATATTTCGTCAATAATATCGTCATCTATTTCATCATCTTGGTCATCGTCTTCATCGGAGTAGAATGATGAAAAAGATGTTAAAGAGCCAGTTGTCTGCGAATGAAAATCATCGGGCAATCTTACTCTTGGAATATTGGTTGGAATTTCGGTTTGACTTGGAGATGGCTTTATAATTATTTTCGATTCTGGTGCTGTGGAAGACGCTATTATTACTTTTGGGAAATCTCTTTCTTTTAAAGGAACTTTCACAGGTTCCGTGACTTCGATAATTGGTTTTTCAAATGACTTATTGACGGATTGATTTGTAAATGGTGACAATAAATCAATATTTTCATAATTTTTGGGTGCTTGATCAGACGCTAAAATCTTTTTTCCACTTGAACCATCAAAAGATGATAGTGGTTTAGAATTTTTGTAAGCAATCCGTCGATCTAATGTTGTGGTTCTGGGTGGAGGTTGCGGTGGAACTTTGAGTCGATCAGATTCTGTGCTATAATTTCTGAATGTTTGTAATGAGTTCGGCTGTAAAGATAATCTTTTTTGTGCCCGTGGTAAATCTGGAAGAACTTTTGGGAAATTTCGTTTTTTGATAGTCATCAAAGCTTCTTCTGCGGTTAAAGGCACTTGCATGCCTTCGTCTCGCGACGTTACATTTATATCATTTCTAAATGTAACGGGTGGCAGAATGTCTATAACTTGAGCACCGCCATCTAATTTATCTTTCATGAGTTTGTCGTAATTAACTTCTGTTACTGGATCAGATGCGGAATGTTTGTGAGATATCTTCAAAGGCGTTCCCTGTCCTAAAGATAAAGTTACAACATTTGTAAAAGTCGGACTCTCTTGTTCGACTTTCACAGGTTTAATTTGTACAATTTCAAGATCTGTCTGTATCTCGCCATCAGTCTTAGATCTTTGCAGTGTGGCTTCTTTATTGGAATGTGTTTTGTCTCCATGGTCAAATGATTTGGAAATTTCAATGGGCTCTTGCTTCAAAATAGAATTAGTACGCGCAGCTGGAGTGGCATCTATGGCAACTGAAACTTTTTTCGATTTAATACTTTCGGTACCTTTGCTTTTGATCGATTCAGTAGATTTATTTCCCTGCTTGGTATTAATTAAAGACTGTTTGGTACTGCCAAGAGATGAATGAGAGCCAAGAGCTGAAGTTGATGTTGTTTTTTCAGAAGTATGTGTTTTACCTCCTGATCCTTTTGATACTATAGTTTTCGTATCATTCACTTTTAATGTATCTTTTGCCTTTTTCGTATCAGAAAGTAACTCTTCCGACCTAGTAAAAGGTTTCGGCAAACTTAACTGCTTGTCATTATTCAAGTCTGAATTTGATTTCCTCAGAATTCCAGGAGAGCATCTGTGCATGACCTCATTTGCAATCCAATCTCTTACTTTGGTATGCGCATCTAAAGTGCTTGTAGATAAATGTCTTCGAAGTTGAAATCTTTCTCGGAAACCACCGGAATCGTCAGACTTTGGAGTTTTGCAAGGTTCTGGCTTCTTCTTAGTTTTTTTACTGTTATTTTTAATTTTTGTAAAGCTCATAGACTTTATGACACTGCAGCTGTTTTTGAGAGTTTGTAAAGCACTTTTATCGTCTTTAGAACTTTTTTGCCCAATCAAATCTATTTCTCCTACATCTGCGCGCGAGTGGTGACTAACTTCAATTGCATTGTTTGTTGACCTGAGTTTTCTTCTTTTAAAATAAAGTATCGAGCATATACCCAAGTTGACTAGTAGGAATAATACACCAAGTGACACTACGAGTGTCATGGTAGCGCTTGATATTTTCACAGCTATGTTATTCGTTTTGGTTTTTTCCGTTGTCGGTTGTGTTGTAACTTTTTCCATATGGCTTGGAGGCGGCAGTCGGTTTGGAGTCATTATTGACTGTATTTGGCGATATATGGTGTCAGGATCGGGTTTGTATACCGCGGGTGCGGAATACGAGTGCACTGTGCCATAGGGGGCGCTGTAGCGTGGTGCTTCTGGTGCGTTATAGCGTGGGACAGGCGGGTTACTGCGTAAAGTGTCTATTTGTGGGGCCCATATTTTTCTGTTGGCATCTGTGAACAAACAGAAAGATTTAGAAACAAGTTAAGAAATAAAGCTGCAAAGGAAATTTCAAAAAGTATGTTTTTTTATACTTCGTTTAAAAATTTTTTTTTCATGTCCCACCACAATAATTTCAATGATAATTACTGTTTAATTTAAAAACTAGTGCATTTCATTAATCCTGTTAATATTTTTAAATTGAAGCAAATTGAAATAACTCTCTATGCCT
This sequence comes from Mecyna flavalis, assembly GCA_949319885.1. Classification (NCBI taxonomy): domain Eukaryota; kingdom Metazoa; phylum Arthropoda; class Insecta; order Lepidoptera; family Crambidae; genus Mecyna; species Mecyna flavalis. The sequence goes on from OX439427.1 coordinate 20,434,407, forward strand.
AATATTTTACCACTTAACAAGGCCTTCATCATGTAAAACAAATCAATCATCGTTATAACGATTGGTTCTGACTGATGAATAGTTTGGTATTCACAAGCACAAACTTTTTAAAAAATATAAAAGAACTAAAAACGTTACAATTATAAAATTTTCAATAACGGCTCTATCTCAATAAATGTACATCAACATCGAATGAAATATCAATGTCTGATGTTTAATATCGAAATAACCAAAAATTGAATGGTTGTAAATTAAAATGTGGCTTGTTAAAATATTATTCCGATGAAAGTAATCAAGATAAACAGTTAATCAAGGTTTTGTCAGAGCTATGGAATGTTTGCAGCAATCACGTCAATTGATCTGATAGCTCCTACCACATTTACAGAGCTATTAATTTCGATAAATGATCGCTGTGGTGGGTTGACAGTAAAATAAATAAGATAATATCTGTTCATTGGATGTAAACTATTTAAGACTTTATTCAGAAGTAGTGTGATATATTTTCTCGTTTAAAATCCAAAACCCATATCAAGCATAGACTTACAAATAGACACAGCTCCCAAAATTTCATACTTTATCATAAATCATGTCGATTCAATCAAAAGTTTAGTTCATGTTTGTACCAATTTGTTTTAAATTTGGTCCAGTGGTTGAGACGTAAAAACTAATCATATTACAGTATAATTATATTTGACTCCTAGACAAGTTTTAGACTATTCATAATTATTAAGTGCTTTTTGTTTGCCTAAATTTGCCTCCAGCTCTAAGTCCGTCTTCCCTCAAGGGTGGATTACAAAGGTCAAATGCAAGTTCTCGTTTATGCTACTTGCTCATATTTCGTACACAATCCCTTACCGTCCAGTATTATCTTTGTACACAATTTCTCGGTTCAGCATTAAGCCATCAGCATTATAATAACTTCAAAGGGAATATAATTACAATTACTTGTGCTCCGGTGTGTTGGTTTAGGTTTCGAGGTGGGTGTGTAGTCAAACAGAGGGTCCACGACGAATCTCCTCATTTTCTTAGGAAGCGAATCGGTCCAGAAGTTGGTGTAGTTTGCTCTGAACAAACTGCTTATATAAGGCGGTATATCTGTAACAATATATTTATATTAGTCACAACTGTATGGAACTGTGGAGCGGAGTGATTTCAAACATCATTTCTTAAGCGTGAGATTGAATGCTTGAATCTCGACGCTCACAAACGCTATGGATTTTCTATGTGCGTTTTACCAGGTCGTTTTAGTTCGGGCATTGTGGAGATCAAGGAAGGCCTTTATCAGCAGTGCAGCACCAAAGGATGGCGACGTTGTATAGGATTATTCTCGACTGCCCCTACCAAATCTGCCCCCAGTAAGGAATGGATTTAGCTGTTTTTAAGATAATAATGATATTTCACTATTTCCAAAGTTTCGGAAAAGGTAAGCATCGTAAGGAAACCTTCACAGTCGAATGCCTGTGTAGCCATGAACCAACTGGTCTGGTTCCTCTGTTAACCCTTGGCATGCCTGGTGGTAAAAAGTTACAAGTTATGCCTGGTGGGTCTCTCAGACCCGGATTTACAATTCGTTTTTTTTTAACTTTTTCTATATATTTTTGTTTGTTTGGCATCCTAATGCCTTCTAAGGGGATTAAAAATATAAAATAATGCTAAAGACATGTCATTTGAATAATATTTATTGAAATAATTGTAATTCAACTACAGTCATTTTATTTTAACAAAAAATAGTCACTTATTCTTGGATATCATATTATTATTATCAAACTTAAAAAAATCTGAAATCAGGTTTTATTTCTCATAAGGCACTACTATATGCTTATACAAAATAATACAATTTTCAGTCTCCTTCACCTGGATCAACATTTTCTTAGGATTTGAAAGATTTCAGGAAATAAAATGAATGTAGCTTTTGCATACATAAAAATATCTTACAATATACTGTGTATTGCGGTCTTTATTGACTTGATAAACATGACATATTCGTTTTATTCCAGCAAAAATATAATATTATCCTCCTAGTTGCAGCAGTTTCGATCCCACGTTGAATCTAGAAAATCTACAATAAATTATCAACATATCGTCAATATATACCATTTTGCTCAATACTATCAATTAGTAAAGGAAACTAAATAAAATTTACTTACGTAATTAAGTTTAACGTAAAAATATACATTAAAAAATAACTTTTAGCACACAAATATCAATAATCCCACAAAAAATAATATAAAATACTTACGTAAAAAAGTCACGCCGCATGCCTGGTTGGGTCTGAGAGACCCGCGCGCACTTTACACTCCTTTTTCTACCTTGAAAAGTTCCTGCAGACTGAGGAAAATGGTGGAGAATATACAGAAGTTCATAATAACCAGCTACTGAGAGCGGTAGCGCACGAAATTCAAATTTAAGTGCACAACAATGATTTTCATGTCACCCTGGGTCTGACAGACCCATCCAGGCATGCCGAGGGTTAAGGTTCGTGGAGGCCTAACAGAAGTGGCTGCAATGTTATAACTAGATTTGCCAAATTCGGGATCATGGGGCCAGCGTACCTTGACTAGATTAGGACAAACGGCATGACGCACGATGATGACTCAATGACCGCGCTTAACGCGCTTGCTGGTGGTGTTATGAACGCAAAAGTCTCTTAACACTTTGACAGCCGATCACGTACTGGGTACGAGTGTAATGAGTATTGCTATAAAATGGACGACTGTCAAAGAGTTAAGAAACCGTCATGTACAGTCAAGGGGGAGCATCTCAGGGTTTGGTGGATAAACTCCGCCCCTTTCTACTCCTTCTCTGCCCCCGACTGAATTTGATGGTACGTTACGTATTCCCTGGAGAATAAATCTGAATCACTTAAACTATTTTCGTTTGAGTATCGTAATGTAATTAATAACCAAGCAAGTTAATAACTCTGTTTGAATAATTCAATAAACCGGAGCGCGGTTATATCAAAATTTACATCAATTTAAACAATTAAGCTCACGTTAGGTCTATTTGAGGGCAAGTTTTGATTGAAGCACACAAGTGCGTACACAAAGGGGGTGCTACGAACTAGTTAACGTTAATACAGCTCAAGTTTGGTATAGTCGAGTATGTACAATCAAAGGTAATATTAAATTCAATTCAAACAACATCGTCAATCGTTATTATGTTACAGTCAAAACCCTTAACCAGTCAAAACCCTTATTGACCGGTAAAATTAGTTGATTAAGGGTGTCAGTTAAAGGCCACTTTTAACTTCAAAAATGGGATTGAATCTCACGGGCAGCATCCCTATGTGTCAGGTTAGGTTAGGTTAGAACTGCGACCACAAAACGCACGAGCCGAGCGAGCGAAGCAAGCATGCCGCGGCAGCGGCCGGCGAGTGGCAGAACCGGATCATCAGTCAATAGGCTTATTGACCGGTCTATAAGGGTTGTGACCGGTCAATAAGGGTTTTGACTGGTTAAGGGTTTTGACTGTAACATATACATACATTAGAATAGGTAATACAATTTCAAGGCGTATGTTAACTATTGAAGCCATACTTAATATAAGCATAGAATAATTTACAAAATGTTTTAAATTTTTATGTCATTTCAATTGACAGGGACGCAGCCCGCCTGATGGCATACCATAATTGGCCACTGCGACCTATTCTATTGCGGAATAGTGTACAATAAGTAATGTTATTTTTCACCATATTCATGCAACATAGTATTACTTTTTATATTAGGTACGTGTATCGTGTAATATGCAGTGGCCTAGCGTGGGTGTCAGCCGCCCGGGGCGGAAGACAATTCTGCCGCCCTTTTTTTTGCTTCTCCAGATTGCAAAGCAGCCCACCCGCCCGGGGCGAAAGACAATTCTGCCGCCTTTTTTTTGCTCCTACAGGAAATTTTGCCGCCCCCTAAAAAGTGCCACCCGGGGCGGACCGCCCCCCCCCTCTCGCCCCCCATCGCTATGCTACTGGTAATATGTACTATTTGACGTTCATACATATATAAATTATGTGCTCATTATGATCCTAAAAAAACGTGAATTTAATTCTTAATTCATAGCCACTCTAAGAGAAGGTAAATTCCATTGCATAGTCCAACTCAACTTACTATTTGCTTTATGAACATGTTCAATACTACTTGATATTTGAACTTACCAAGTTTCAAGTACGACTGGTGTTCAATGTCGTACTCGGGCCACTCCACGTTGTACTTGTTCCACTGCTCCTTGTCTGCTGTGAAGTACTTGTTAACACTTTGAGTGTTCGGTGTCCTGAGGAATGAGAAAAATAGATTCTATGTTTACCTATATACAATAGAATTGAGAATGAAATCTGACAGGTTTTAAGCGTCGCGAATGGTTTAACCTGAAGATTTTTCTATGTGCGTATTTACTATTAGCGGTAAAATAAAATCTACATAATTTCAATACGTCTTGATTGCTTTACAGCAATTGTTATCACGGAATGGTTGGTGTCAGCCATGCCAACTTAGCCTAGAAGTACGAAACATTTGTATGTAGGTAACCGACGTTGAGACTGACTATAAAAATAACATTACTTGTATAAATAGCCTCTTGTATGTAACAAAAATATACTGCATATTTTTGCCTAAAGTAGCTTTTTTTAGAATTTTATATGCTAAGTTCATAATCATTATTATCGAGAAGATGATACACGTTGGGGTGGAAAGGTCCTCGATGGGTGGCCACGTACCGGGAAACGCAGCCGTGGTAGGCCTCCCACAAGGTGGACCGATGATCTCTTAAAGATCGCCGGCATCCACTGGATGCGGGTGGCGCAGGACCGATCGGTTTGGAGATCCTTGAGGGAGGCCTATGTCCAGCAGTGGACTTCGTTTGGCTGAAATAATAATGATGAATACACCAAAGAAGCATAAACCAATGATATAATGTTACCCAATTTTAACAAAGTTCGTCCACAGCCTCATGACGACCTCGCTGAGGAGTTTCTCGCTCTGAGTGTACACGTTTGTAAAGTGGGTGTTGGCTCCTCCCAGCGGAACTCCCAGGACGTATGGCATCTCCTGTCCGTGGACGCTTTTGTTGAGCTGTGAAATAAAGTAACGAATGTAAACGCCTCGATTAATAATAATGAAACTTACGTGATCTGTTGGTTCTGGGTCACATCTCGAATAGGGCATCTTTGTAACGATAACTTTATAATTAGGGCTTGCTCCTTGTAGTGGTACATTAAATGCGCTTATACTTTTATAAGAATGTAGAACACAAGCACACAAACTAGTGTCAATGAAAACCAACAGATGGCACTACAAGTCGCACAGTGTATTATGAACCCCATTTTTGTTGCATGTGCTTTTTCTTACAGAAATTGAAAGTTTTTATCATTTTAAGCACACTAGTAAAACTCCGGCATTGATATGACGAATAGTTTTTAACCGACTTCAAAAAAGGAGGAGGTTCTATGTTCGACTGTTTGTATTTTTTTTTTTTTTTTTTTTTTTTTTATGTATGTCCGTCGATTTCTCCGTCAATTGTGGACCGATTTAAATAATTCTTTTTTTATTTGAAAGTGCATAGTTCCGAGGTGGTCCCATTGTCACTATGTCAGGATCTGATGATGGGATCCCGGGAAAATCAAGGGCAAACCTCAAATTTTATAGGCGCACACTACGCGTTACTTGTTTTTTCTGAAGCCATTTAAGTTTTTGCGTCCTATAGACATCACTTTATGTTGATGAGCTGATGATGGAAGGTACAACTCCTTAACGGTTAGGAGTTAGGGGATAATTCTTTCAGTATTGTAAGAATATGTGGACCGTTATTTGTATTTCATGTACTTTTGCAGCTAAGCTGATGATGGAAGGTACAACTCCTTAACGGTTAGGAGTTAGGGGATAATTATTTCAGTGCTGTAGAAATATGTGGACCGTTAGTTGTATTTCATGTACTTTTGCAGCTAAGCTGATGATGTAAGGTACAACTCCTTAACGGTTAGGAGTTAGGGGATAATTATTTCAGTGTTGTAGGAATATGTGGACCGTTAGTTGTATTTCATGTACTTTTGGAGCTAAGCTGATGATGGAAGGTACAACTATGATGATGGAAGCTAAAGGGTACGACTTCTTAATTCTTATGTCCCTCTTGCGGGCTGCATCTTTAGTTGGTCTACTGAATGGTGCTGAACACTTAATTAATACCTAATATTGTCAAATAATACAATTCTACTATTTTACTCGTATTTTCGTTATCAATATTATGAGAGAGTTTTACTCACTCCTACGTATTATTCACACTAAAAATAGAAAAATAAACAAACTTTTTTAAAAAAAAATTAAACCGACTTCAAAAAAAAAAAACAAAAAAAAAACTACCTAAAAACACTGAAAAGCAAAAAATAATTTTAATAAGACATTCATCAAATGCGCTTATTGTCTAAGCCTATTAATAACATTAAATTGTATTTACGTGCTAGGTAGGTACCTACTAATCTGTTTGAAGTCGGTGCCAAGCCAAAAGTAATGAAAAATGATACATACCTAATAATTTATGTATTATACAGGGTTACAAATAATCCGCGGACGTAGGTACCTACGTAGTCTGGGTACCTACTATTTGGCTTGGCACCGACTTCAAACAGATTAGTAGGTACCTACCTAGCACGTAAATACAATTTAATGTTATTAATAGGCTTAGACAATAAGCGCATTTGATGAATGTCTTATTAAAATTATTTTTTGCTTTTCAGTGTTTTTAGGTAGTTTTTTTTTTGTTTTTTTTTTTGAAGTCGGTTTAATTTTTTTTTATTGAGAAAAAAAAATTCAAAGTTAGCTTATATCTGGGTCTGAAAAATCACAAAATTAAATATTGCGATAAAATTAAAATATATTTCTGAATTTTGATTGCGTCTATCAAACAGACATAAAATACCAGATATATCTGCAAAATTGGGTCCTTCTACCTGCAATGGATAACGAAATATCAAATATTTTGTTATTTTTCTTTATAATTTTTTTACTCCTCCATAACGCAGTATTAGCAGATGACTCGTAGATAAATCGAAACTTTGGAAAGACCACTACCCATGGTATTTATTTCGTAAGCTAATTCAGCGTTATGTACAAGTAATGGGCATTTCAATTTTTATCCGGATATTTTGGTACTAGGGTTGTCACTAGAGATTAGAATCCGGATCATGAGATAATATATTTTTAAAAGTATCATTTTATTTTAAAATTGTCGTTCGGGATATTAATTTCTCATTCCTACTTCTTTTTAATCTTGATTTTTAACCGACTTCATTTAAAGGAGGTTATTAATAATGTTTTTACACATGTATGTATGTATCTTTGTATGTAGTCTGTATGTACGCGTTTTTGTATATTTATTTCTCTAAACCTAAAAGAGCGCTAGCGATGATTATATTTTAATTGGTTTATGTATTGTTTCACCTAGCAAATAGTGACAGTTTAATCCAAATCCATTAATATTGACTAGAATAGATTTTAAAGTACTGTTTGTCGCTATTTCGATGAAATGCCATGGACATGGTGACATGGGAAGGAGTCCGCCCTCGTTAGGGGAAAGCTAAAACCCCATGTCATTACACGTAGCATGGAGAAACGGGGGCAAGGCATCATGGAGCCGTTCCAGACCGTTCATTTGTGCTTGTATAAGGCTAAACTCAATAAATTAATTTGATTCTTGATTTGAAAAAAATATTAATATCCGGATATAGGAAGGTGACAACCCTGGAGAAAAACTAAAATTACTGATTATTTTTACATAACGCTGAATTAGCATACTAAATAAATACCATGGGTAGTGGTCTTTCCAAGGTTTCGATTTATCTACGAATCATCTGCTAATACAGCGTTATGGAGGAGTAAAAAAATTATAAAGAAAAATGACAAAATATTTTATATTTCGTTATGCATTGCAGGTAGAAGGACCCAATTTTGCAGATATATTTGGTATTTTATGTCTGTTTGATAGACGCAATCAAAATTTAGAAATGTATTTTAATTTTGTCGCAATATTTAATTTTGTGGTTTTCCGGACCCGGATATACGCTAACTTTGAATTTTTTTTTCTCAAAAACTATTCGTCATATCAATGCCGGAGTTTTACTAGTGTGCTTAAAATGACAAAAACTTTCAATTTCTGGAAAAAAAAGCATATGCAACAAAAATGGGGTTCATAATACACTGTGAAGTCCTATAAATCACGGTAATGATTTTTCTTCTTTTTCTTCATGAATACTTCTTTCATTTAAACAAGTATCATTGGCTTGTCAGCTAGCTATCTGTGTAAGAATATACAATAAAGGGTATCGGATTTGATATGACCTAGTTGGTCATCTAAAAGTTATTAGAAGTTCTTTCTTAAAAATAAAAGACAATGGTCTGCTTTATTATTTCTCTTAACATATTTTTAAAGCCAAAATCAGTTTTATTAGAAGTGATACGTCATACTCGAAAAAATATAACTGAATTATGATACTGTTACTATACAAATCAAAAGGGACAAAAATACCCATCTGCTTTCGAAGAAGTCAATCAGAGTGTCCAATGTTTTAAAGTTCAACCGCAGTTCAGAAATAGGCGAAAACTGTGAACGTAGCGACGATAGAACTTTTTTAGTTTTTACTCTGCCAAGACACCTGTGGCTTCCAGCCTTCGTACAGATAGGGTTGGCATCAATGATATTATAATTATAACAGATAATACAGATATGTCATCAATGCACCTATTTTATAACTCGAGAAGCATCTTTTTCAATGTAATTTTATAAATACTGAAAATGACATTTGACAAAATAAAGAAAATGTCTACTCAACAGTGAATGACGTCAATGGTATTTAAGTTTTAACCCGCCATTGGTGACCTATATGTCTGTGAGACCGGGTAGTTTAAAAAAATCAAATATTTTGGTCACCGTTCATCGAGTTACACTGTGGTTTCGAGTAGCTGCCTAATTCAACGCCCCCCACCGCCACACACTGGAACGGATTTCGGATTTGCGGACATTGGACTTTTTTGTTAAATATTAATATTTTTATTATGCCAATCGATAGCCCTAATTAAGCCAATCAGATTTTATTCAGGTCTTTTTTTTTGTAAACATTATATTATACGAAAAAAAATTGAAAATAAAAAAAATATGTATGGAACGATATCTAAAATGCTCTATAAGTTCCAAGTCTTGACAGATCTCAGGATGATTTTTTGTGGGGTTAATCTATGGGTGTATATGTATAGTTCCACATACATAGTATTGTCCCGGACGTCCCCGTTTTCCAGATATATGAAGCTGAACTTAGGTACTTTTTCTACTATTTTCTTAGGGATTATTTTAAGTTTTTAACTCCAAATATTAAAAAAAAAGGAACATTTTGAATTGTATATTAATTTAATCGATTATCAATAACACTATTACATCTGGTGACGTCATACAACAAAATTAAAACATGTAAAAAGTGAATATAATATATCAAGATTGTGTCTTTAAATAGGTTTTAATTTACTTAATGGAATTTTGTTGTTTCAGCCTTTGGTACAAAAGGTGGACTTAATTCCTCGTGGCTTTTTCTACCTGTCAACCTGAAGGCCAAGCAGAACGAAATAAATACTGAATAATTAAATTATTCTGTGTCGCTTATATGGGGCCGTTCAAGTATTACGTAAGCCCTATGGGGGGGTGGGGGGGTCTTTGTTTTGCTTATTTTGGATGACATGAGGGGCAGGGGGGTCTAAATGATGATTACGTCATCGGTAGTTATTTACTTTTTTTACACCAATGGCAACCCTCACATGCCTATGCTTGAAAACGAAACCCATTTTCGGGGATTCCGGCAAATAATGCATACGTTTAGGCACTCGCTTTAGAACCGATTAGGGGAATTACCGTGCGCTACTCAGTTGTCTAAATTTCTTCTATCAGTGTATGGTTTCGTTTGGATACTATAGCGAGTAGACGTATTGTAAGCATAGCAAAGCAAGTTTACATTTTAGTTAGAGCACCATGATGTGAGAAGACGTAGAAATTCCAAAATCGGATGAAAGTTAGCAGACTCACAACTCACAACACTAAGCAGCAATCTAAGCAATCCAATGTCATCGAAAACTTAGAATCATGGATTCGGGTTTCATGGACTGAAGACTGTTAATTTTAATTTAATATGTGTACCAATCACAGAAATCTGAATAATTATTCCGATTTCTGCGGTACCAATGTTTAATATGTGTCCGTCCGGTGCTTTAATACTCTTTCGATCGAAAGAGCTATAGAGCAAAATCGGGGGTAAAGGTGTTCTTACAATCTCTCGAAAGAAGCCACCTGACGAAGCTGACCACAGCAAGTGGAGAAGTTGTTGCCTCAAAGCCGGCAGTCCGTTCTGAGATAGAGGACTTCTATGGTCGGTTATACGCTTCGCATGCATGTTGACCTGATCCCAAAAATGAGGACTCTAGAGCCACGTTAAATCGCCATTACACTGACGACCTGCCAGAAGTGAGCGTTGGCAAAATCGAGATTGCTCTTGGGCAGCTTAAAAATGGAAAAGCCCCTGGAGAGGACGGCGTTACTACAGAGCTGCTAAAGGCTGGAGGTAAACCCGTACTGAGGGAGCTCCAAAAGCTTTTTATCGCTGTCCTGTTCGAAGGGAGTACTACAAAGGCGTGGAGTAGGAGCGTGGTCGTCCTGTTCTTTAAAAAGGGTGACAAAAGCCTGTTGAAGAACATTTTCTCCTGAAGTCCTCTCCATCGTCGCTCACCTGTCCCAGTCGTTAGCCGTATGTACTGTGTATATATTTTATATAGTGTATATATTTTATATATTTATATTATGTAATATGTATGTATATTTATGTAATTTTATATTGTGTATTTATTTATGATATTATTATTTCGTTTATTTCTGTTGTTTTTGTTTTCAAGTTTTTATCTATTGGCACTGCCCACTATTTCTTTCTGCTTGGCCTAAAGGTTGACTGGGAGAGAATGCCATGAGGCATTAAGTCCGCCTTTGTAATTGATTTGTGCAATGAAGCTTAAATAAATAAATAAAATAAGAACTATCGACCCATTTCCCTTCGACCACGCTCCTACTCCACGCGAGTAGGAGCGTGGTCGTCCTGTTCTTTATAAAGGGTGACAAAAGCCTGTTGAAGAACTATCGACCCACTTCCCTTCTAAGCCACGTCTATAGAAGTGACAGTCGGCTGGCCATATCAGCCGCAGAACCGATAGCCGTTGAGGTAAACGGGTTCTAGAGTGGAGACCGCGTCTCGGTAAATAGTGTTATAAGTGTCCGATACGTCCTCGTCGTCTCCCCTGGCTCTCCCAGTCCTGACCCCGGTAACGCAGGTGGCAGGCTGGTGACCAAACTCGGACACTTTGGGGCAACCAAGCGATTCCATATATCTTCCTTCTGCTTTCTCCGTAGTCTACAGTTCCCCAGCTCCCTGTTCGTCAGGTTGAGCGGGTGCTTAGAGTTGCGTCGAGGTGTTAGCAGATATTGACGGTGTGATGGAATCACTCGATGTATCGCCGATAGGCGTTGAGGAACCGCGCGCACTTTTTAGTGCGGCGGTCCGTGGTGTCGGTATTAGAGATGACTCCCCCTCTAGGGAGGTCATCGCAGGTCGCAAAGACGGGAGTCCTGTGTTCAAGGAGCCCGTGGTTCGCCAATATCGGCGCGCGACGCCGCAAGTAGTCGATTCAGCGGACGAAGAAGGAATGCCCGCCAGTCGGGCGTCGTCCTCCGGAAGTCTTTTCTTCCGGCCAGAGGATGCATCAGACTCAGAAGATGGCACTTTGACCGATGGATCAATTTGCACCAATGTTCGGTCGCAATTCTTGCGCGAGCGGCGCAAGCGTCCTCGCAGTTCTACAGATAGAAAAGGAGGGTCATCGAACTCCGATACTCCATCTATCGCCAAGTCGGCACGTAAAGGTACCCGGGGTCGAAAATCGGCAACCGGAACGAGTGTGGGCCTCGCTGAAGCTCAGCGAGAATTGAACAGGCTCAAGAGTGAGGGTATGGGGTTCACTGAAACACGCCAAACTCGGGCTGCTAGAGCAAAGTATGAGGCTACCATCATAAATTACGATGAAAAATCTGTAGCTGAACTTGAAGCCATGATGGAGTCTGACGCTGATGCAATTATTGAGGTATCTGCAAAGTCCTCTAATATCAAGGGGACTTTGCAGAAGTCCCTCAAAACGAGGGCTCAGAGTATGAGAGCCATCTTGGTTTCTCTAATCAAACGTTCTGCCACAGAGGAGAACAAAAGGCTGCAGGCGACCGTCAACCGTCTTCAGGCTAGGGTCGAAGAACTGGAGAAGGCGAGAGACACGGAGTCTCTGACCCTTCCTTCGACACAGTCTCCCAAAAGGGGGGCCACTATGGCGGTTGACGTTGCGGAGGCCCCGCTACCCGCGTATGCAGACATAATTGCTGCTATGCGGGAGTCTATGCGGGAAATGCTCCTTGAGGAAAGAGAATTCCAAAGGAATTTTACGAGGGCCGCCATAGCCGGTTTAGACGGCCGTCTCCTTCCAGAGACGAGGATTCGGCCGCCATTGGCGGCGGATAAAAAGAAGGTGGTAGAGGCCGAAAAGACCGCACAGACTGGTACCCCTGTCCCTTCCATAAAGGGCAAAGGTAAGGGTAAGGGAAAGTCTGGGGCTGCAAAACCAGTCCCAGTCCTTGAGCCCAAACCAGGGCCTTCCGGTGTTTCAAAGCCTGCTCCAGCGAAGGAGCAGACCTCCAAGGGTCATCTAAAGGGAACAAAGCCAACCAGCCCTGGTACGGTGTCATCTGGACAAAAGGCTCAGAAGCAGAAGAAATCAGCAGTTTCTTCCCAGGTTCCCGCCAGCGAGGACGCTATGTTACCCTCCACCACCGCCACCAATGAAGGGTGGTCGACGGTGGTCAGGAGGGGAAAAAAGAAAACCAAGGCCCTACAGGTCTCGAATACGGCTTTGAAGCCCTCGACATCCAACTCGAGTGGCAAAAAAGGCCGCAACAAAAGTAAGGCTTTGGCGACGTCAAAAGCGGGTCTGAAGAACAAGCTGTCTTCTCCCAAGACGGCAGCAGTAGTGGTGACACTTACATCTGAGGCCGCCAAAAAGGGGGAGACTTATGAGTCAGCTCTTGCAATGGCTCGGCAGACTGTAAAGCCTGCCGATCTAGGAATAACGGCACTTCGAGTACGCTCTACTTTAACAGGGGCTCGAATATTCGAATTTCCAGGAGAGGAGCGCGAAGAAAAGGCGACCTTATTTGCTAATAAGTTAAAAGAGGCGCTAACAGATCTAGCAACTGTGGCAAGGCCTGTTAAAGCGGCGTCTTTGGTGATCACGGAGCTAGATGACTCAGTTACCAAGGACGACGTTGCTGCGGTGGTTGCGGCAACAGGAGGTTGCAGCATTGAGTTAGTAAAAGTAGGCACTGTCGTGAGGGGCCGCCGCATGGGCACAGTCAAGGTACAGTGCCCTATCAATGCAGCGAAAGCCGTCCTTTCCAAGGGAAGGTTATTAGTCGGCTTTAGTACGGGCATAGTTCGAGCACTTGCGGAGCAGCCTCTGCGCTGCTTCCGGTGCTATGGCATCGGACACACCCGTGCTCTCTGTCCATCGACTATTGACAGGTCGTCCTTGTGCCTTCGCTGTGGGCAGGAGGGCCATAAAGCCTCTGATTGCACACAAAAAGCTAAGTGTGCTATCTGTTCGGCGACCGGTCGGTCTGCAGGTCATACGATGGGGGGGTCAAAGTGCAATCCCCCCACTACGAAGGGTAAACAACAGACGTTAATCCCGCCTAATGTTGTTAATAATGCCGGGATTAGCCTGGAAGCGGAGAGTGTTGCGATGTCCGAGTAATGCCTCAAGTCCGATATCGCACTCTTCTACAAACCAACGCCAACCACTGCCGAGCGGCCCAGGACTTAGTGTACCAGGCCATGGCAGATTGGTTGGCAGAGGTGGGTGTTGTGGCAGAGCCCTACTCGATCCCCGACAGCTGGTTGGGAGACTGGGATAGGCTAGTGGCTCTCGTACCGCGTCCAGTAAGAGATTCCACCCCCCTCTTGCTTAGAGGGAGGGGCCATGGATATGTGGCAGCTGATTGGGGGGAAATAACCCTGGTGGGGGTCTATTTTTCCCCTAATCGCCCGCCTGAGGAGTTTGACGACTTCCTCAACGAGTTGTCTGTTGTGGTGGCGCGCTCTGCACCTAGGGAGGTCGCTGTTTTGGGCGATTTCAACGCCAAGTCGGTGGCCTGGGGCAATCGAGCGACCAATGCAAAAGGGCGATTACTGGAGTGCTGGGCAACATCGACCGGCCTGTCCCTGCTTAACAGAGGGACAACTTACACGTGCGTGCGACAGCAGGGAGGGTCAGTGGTCGACGTCTCGTTTGCTACCCCTGCTTTAGCTGCACGTGTATGCAATTGGCAAGTCGACATGGGGGAGACATTGTCGGATCATCGACATATTAGGATCGATGTTTCCCCGCGTCATATTTCCCCAGATCCGTCCATCTCAGGCTCGAGGCATTCGCCTTTCCCTCGGTGGGCGCTAACACGCTTGGATCGGGAAATAGCCTCTGAGGCGGCTCGAGTCCAAGACTGGTTCGGTGCACCGGCCAGCCCTGATTTTGACATAGCGGCGCAGGACATACGCACCGCCATGACCGAGGTATGTAATGTCAGCATGCCTCGGTCCCGTCGTCCGCCTCCCCGACGCGCCGTTTACTGGTGGTCGGCGGAACTGGCGAACATGAAGGTGGTGTGTGGTCGTGCGCGACGGGCACTTGCGCGCTATCGCCGACGCCGATACAAAGTAGCTGAAGAAGAGGAGCGACTAAATGCTGCCTACAAAGAGACCCGCGACTTATATAAGGCTGCAATTGCAGCCGCCAAGGACGCAGCTAGAGAGGAATTGTTGGGGAGTATCGATGCTGATCCATGGGGGAGGCCATACTTAATGGTCCGCAAGCGATTGCGTCCCATTGGCCCCCCACTTACAGAGACTCTCCAACCGGACCTACTGAATAGGGTGGTACAAGCACTGTTTCCCGCGCGTGATGCGTCATTCGTCCCACCTATAATGTGTCCCGCGTGGTTGAGAGACGCTCCAGACACTGGGTTCCACCCCGTTACGGAGGAGGAGTTTAAGGAGGCGACCCAGTGTCTTCGATCGAAGAAGACGGCTCCAGGACCGGACGGCGTGCCGGCTAAAGTCTTGGCAATAGTAGCTGCCCAAATGGAAGGGAAATTTCGTGACCTTTTTGACCGATGCTTTGAGGCCGGAAAGTTCCCAAAAATATGGAAGGAAGGACTGTTGTGCCTCCTCAGAAAAGAAGGACGTCCCGCCGACTCTCCCTCAGGATACCGGCCTATCGTTCTTTTAGATGAGGCCGGTAAGCTCTTTGAGCGAATTATTTCTGCTCGACTAAAAGAGCACTTGAAGGAGCGAGGGCCAAACCTGTCAGACGCACAATACGCCTTCAGGTCAGGCAGGTCAACAATCGACGCCCTTAGTCGGCTGAGGAACGTAGCAGCGGAGGCGGCAGAGAGGGGGATGGGACTCTTAGTGGTGTCGTTTGATATAGCAAACGCTTTTAACGAACTTCCCCACTCGACTATTATGGAGGCACTTACGTTCCATCAAGTACCTTCGTACCTGCGGGACGTCATCCGAAGCTATTTGGAGAACCGTGAAGTCCTTTTTATAAATAAGGACGGCCGCCTCATACGGCACAAGGCAGAGTCTGGAGTTCCACAGGGGTCGGTACTGGGGCCACCCCTGTGGAACATAGGGTACGATTGGTTGCTCCGCGGAGTCCTCCTGCCTGGCATGGGTGTCATCTGTTACGCCGATGACACCCTGATCACAGCCAAAGAGAGGACGTTTGGAGCAGCAGCGTGTCTCGCATCAGCGGGAGGAACTTTAGTGGCCAAGCGCATCCAGCGACTTGGCCTGAGAGTCTCTCTGGAGAAGACGGAGGCTCTCTTCTTTCCGGGGCCTCGAATGAACGTTCCCGCAGACCCGCATATCATTGTAGACGGGGTTCAAATAAACGTTAAGGCCCAGATGAAATATCTGGGCCTTGTCCTCGACCCGCGATGGACATTCGTCCCCCATTTTAAGGGTTTGTCGGCGCGCCTTTTAAAGGCCGCTGACTCATTTTCTTGGCTCCTCCCGAATTTGGGTGGGCCAAATTCAAAGACAAGGAAGCTCTATGCTGGGGTCCTAAAGTCAATGGCAATGTATGGCGCGCCAATTTGGGCTGACTCCCTCAAAAAGAGGGAGAATTTAGCCCAGCTCCGCCGACCCCAGCGGGCGATAGCCCAGAGAGTAAGCCGGTCATATAGGACCGTAGCGGGAGCGGCGGCATGTGCCATTGCCGGGACTCCCCCCTGGGAGTTGGAGGCGCATCTCCTGGCCGCCGTCTACGAGTGGACAACGGAACAGAGAGCACTAGATAGGCGATTGGCGCCAGTAGAAAGGGCCGACTTTAGGAGTACGGCCCGCGAGGTCATGTTTCTCCAATGGAAGGAGGATATGACCCTCGCTCGATATGGGCGCCGTACCCTGGACGCTATAGGTCCAGTTGTGGACGAATGGGCAGAACGACCGCACGGATTCCTCACCTACCGCTTGGTGCAGCTTTTGACCGAGCATGGATGCTTCGGGTCATACCTGCACCGCATTGGTAGAGAGGAGTCCCCGGCGTGCCATCACTGTGGCGCCGCGGAAGACACGGCGCAGCACACTTTAGAGGTGTGTCCCAGTTGGGATGATCAGCGCCGAGTCCTGCGTGCGGTTGTTGGCCAGAATCTCTCACTTCCGGAGGTAGTCACCTCCATGCTTGGAAGTGAGAGGTCCTGGAAGGCGGTCGTCTCTTTCTGTGAGGACGTGATGGCACAGAAAGAGGCGGCGGAGCGGGAGCGAGAGAAAAGCCCTCACGCTCCCTTGCTCCGAAGAAGTCGGAGGGGGAGGAGAAGACGGGTTTATGACCAATCGTCTCTTCTCCCTAGCAATGGCCTGCAGGACGGAGGTGTGGGGACACCTCCTCCTGCACTGCACAGGCCACGGCTCCCGACGGGTGGCAACGACCAGGCGCTCTCGGCCGTTGTTGTCCAGTCTCCTCCCTCCGCCGGGGGGAGGCAAGCGGGGCCCGCTCTGTAAGAGGCGGGCAGGTCGCCCTGCGGTGTCTCTGGTTGTCAGGGTCTGTCCTAGCCCAGAGACGCCGCCGACGGCGATGCAGGAGCGCGGGGGGGTTTAGTGGGTATCCTTCGTGCACCAGTCTTTATAAAGACTGGGGCATGGAATTGCACGAGTCCCACACACGGCTCGCCTTCCCCAGGCGAGTTATGGTGCCTAATAGCATTCCCCTCCACAAAAAAAAAAAAAAAAAAAAAAAAAAGGACGCCCTCAGGCCAGGTGGAGCGATGATCTGCGCAAGATGGCTGGCAGGAGCTGGATGTGAGTGGCCGAGGATCGATCAGCGTGGCGAGCATTTGGAGAGGCCTATGTCCAGCAGTGGACTATCACAGGCTGATGATGATGATGATGATGATGTGTGTACCAAAACTTTAAAATAAGTTTGTTATGTTCGTAAGATTATAATATTTTTGTCCCTTACTCTATGTTGAATACTGTATCAGTAAAATCTAATCTCTATCCTCAATCTATTTTCTTATTTATAAAATTATAATTATAACATTATAATTTTAGTATAAAAAAAATTATAATTGAAAAATGTTTACGTAAGCATAGGGGGAGGGGGTAAGAGCTTTGCTTACTTTTGCTGACAAGGGGGGTGGGGGGGTAAATAATTGCAACAAATCTGCTTACGTAATATTTGAACGGCCCCTATCACTTATATTGCTTGTATCTGTAAATTCAGGTTCACTTCTTGAGCAGTCTTGATCTTGAGCATCAAAAGATTCTGGAGAGAGAGAGAGTCATATTCTTGAGTTTGGCCATTCTTGGTCGTAAAATTATTGTAAGCTTAGGTTCGGACGACAAAAGAAGATTTATCCTCATTTGACGCATGCCTGTTTACTTTTCTGAAATGGTGTTCTCTATATTTTCTAAACTCCTTGTTTCTTGACTTCTTCAGAAAGTTTTCCGATGGGTATCAAATTATCAATGATGTCTGCTCCATGTATTAGTATTTTATGGACACTAACAGGCATATTATACCACGAGTATTATTTTACAAACAAGGCCGCTAGTTCTCGACAATATTGAGAAAATTTAGAAACATCTACCTACACGTTCTGCACTTGGTATGATTTGCAGAATAACATGGAACCTTTTGATCAAACCTTCATTTATGCCTGTAATATTACAGATACAAGCAATATAAGTGATTTATATCACTTATATTGCTTGTATCTTTTGCTTTTTTGCGACACAGAATAATTTAATTAATCAGTAGTTATTTCGTTCTGCTTGGCCTTCAGGTTGACAGGTAGAAAAAGCCACGAGGAATTAAGTCCGCCTTTTGTACCAAAGGCTGAAACAACAAAATTCCATTAAGTAAATTGAATCCTATTTAAAAACACAATTTTAATGTATTATATTCACTTTTTACATGCTTTAATTTTGTTGTATGACATCACCAGATGTAATAGTTTTATTGATTATCAATTAAATTAATATACAATGCACAATGTTCCTTTTTTATAATGTTTGGAGTTAAAAACTTAAAATATAATCCCTAAGAAAAAAGTAGAAAAAGTACCTAAGTTCAGCTTCATATATCTGGAAAACGGGGACGTCCGGGACAATACTATGTATGTGGAACTATACATAAACACCCATAGATTAACCCCACAAAAAATCATCCTGAGATCTGTCAAGACTTGGAACTTATAGAGCATTTTAGATATCGTTCCATACAATTTTTTTTTATTTTCAATTTTTTTCGTATAATATAATGCTTACAAAAAAAATGACCAGAATAAAATCTGATCGGCTTAATTAGGGCTATCGATTGGCCTAATAAAAATATTGATATTTAACAAAAAAGTCCAATGTCCGCAAATCCGAAATCCGTTCCAGTGTGCGCCAGTCTACCCTGCGACAGCGTCATGGACGCACGTTACAGAGTTTTGGTGCCAACCCTGTGCGTGAGGCCGCGGGGTCGAAATAAGCGGGGTTAGCAATATGTAATTATTTTGTTTGGTAGAAGTATTACCATTTATGTTATTTTATTTTAAGTTTCTAATGTCATAAGACTGACAAAGCCTGATTCTAGTGTTAATTAATTAAGACTGTTGCTTTTTTTGAGTTTTAAAAAAACCTTGTTCTGCTTCTAAAGGTGTTGTCTATTGCTAATAAAAGAGATTTGATTACTGAAATATCTATGTTTTATTGACAATTAAAGATCAAAATAATATAATATCTATTCCAATGAAAAGTAGCATACACTGTAAATGACAGAAAAAACTCGCTGTCGAAACCCCCGGTGCGTGAGACCGGGGTCACCAACGATGTAAGTCAAATTCACGTCACCAATGGCGGGTTAAACTCTGCATATTATACCATGTAACGTGAATACATGAATGTTTTAAATATCGTTGATGGACATATTAAATAAGGGATGTGTATAAAATGTGTGGGTGAAGTTGCAGCACATCCAGCCTGTGGTAATTGAAAGGCTTTTTTTCGAATCAGATAATTATGTTTAAGTACGTACATTATGCAAAGCCAAGTCGCCAAGTCAGCAGATAGTCCTAAAGTTAGCAGCCCTATACTTTTAGGCTGAAATCCCAACATCGCAGCAAGCTGAACACGCTCCATCATTTATCGGGTATTGTTTCAAGTTTTCGAATACCGAACGACGTTCAATTTCTCTAGAACGTCGTTTGAATGAACTCTTTTAAACTTCAGGTTGTGACTTAGGTATTTCTTTTTAAATTCTGTATTTCCTCTTTTTTTTTTAAATTAAAAAGTCCTGTCCTTAATATAACTGATTTTGATTGTTTCTTTTTTGATTCGAAAGGACCCATCATTTTTATAAAGTATAATTAAGCTTGTAAGTACATTTTTGATATTAGTTCAAATCAATATTTTAATTTTAACTTTGGGAAAAATAAAGTCATAGACAAATAGATAATAGACAGATCTGAGAAGGTATCAAAACCAACAAAAACGTCGAAAATATTTAAAGGAATTGAATTTACAGACAAAGGACTCATTTCGAGATTCAGTCTAAAAACTTGCCCTAACTTACTGAAACGTCTTTACCCTCCTTTTCCTAGAAGATTTACAAACTTATTTTCAAAGACATAGATGGTTTGTTGGACTTCACTACAGAGAATAAAATGTTATGAACTTACCTGAGCATAATCAGTGCTAACAGAGTTATGTCCAAACACGTAGAAATACGACTGTCTGTTTGACTTCGACTGGTAGTTTGCGAAGTTGATGGTTGGAGATATGGTCCTCGCGTCACTGAACAGATTTAAGACCACGTCACGGTTAGTCTCTACGCTCCACCTTTGAGGGTCGAGCTTTGATGGTGCGTATCTGAAACAGAGGAGGATATCTTTTAGCTGTGTAATCTTATCGTTTCGATTTCAACATTGTCTGTTTTCAACACAGTTTTCAAATAAGGTAAATGCGCGCGACTAGTAAAATCCAACTGCCAATACCTGTGATGCACTTGTACTTGGGTCACTAAAACCTATGACATAAAATATGTAGCAACCTAAAAATACATTACCCCCTCTCCACTTTTTTCACTTTAACCCTTTCAACGCCAATGTCTGATATATCAGACAAACCATTTTCGTGCCCACCACGCCAATGTCTGATATATCAGACAAAAAAACATGATCAAGAAACGTTGTATTTTTACTTGCCTGAATATATCAGACAAAAAAACATGATCAAGAAACGTTGTATTTTTACTTGCCTGAATGAGTTGAGTATTACCTAATAATTTTTTGGTTTTTTTTTTTTAATGGTCGTGGCGTGTGGGGCACCATTTTCGGAAAATAGCGTGGCGGGGAAAGGGTTAACTGATTTAGATTGGCAGTGGTCGGAGAACTGACACATTTACCTTTCCCAAGCCGATGATTGAGTTCACTAGGATACCCTGTGTTAAAGGAAACGGATTTAAAAGCTTTAAGATGTTTCAGTTTCTACGTCACAGCTGTATCTGCAATGGGTTTAGGTGAATATTCCCAGTGGGCGATGACCATACCCAATTTCCCTAATCAGTAAAAAGGACGCGTGTAGGCATTACCCGACTGAACTACATAAAATACATATTATATTATACCTTAAACAGGGACTTTGTTCCCGCTCACCCACTTAAAAAAGTAGGTAATTGGGTGTTTATTTTTTTGTGAATTTTTTTTATTAAAAAATTATTATAATTAATTTCTAGCATAAACAAAATATATATAGATATGCATACAAAATAGATAAAGATACTTACTGTTTCAATATTTCCTTCAACGCTTCATTTTCTGCACCCTCAAATATCACCTTAGCATATTTGCTAATAAATTCATCTCTTTGAGTCTCCAACACCCCTTGCCCTAGCTCGAGAACGCCGAAGTCATGGTAGGTTTCCAGTTCTGTGACTCCACTTAGTAGCTGATATCTAGAATCAGATTTGGCACGTTACTTAAGAAGCTAAGTATGGACAATCCCCTGCAAATCTAAACCTTTTTCATACAATAAAATGGTAAGCGTCACCGCAGTCTGTGGACACTCGACATTATCAGGGCTTCATAAGTAAAATGCTAGAAGACCTTATCCAATGTTCCGCTTGGGTACAATCTCGCGCCTTAGAGTTCCATATTGTATAATTAATAAATAATCGCAAGGAAAAACTTGGGCACACCCCAATTCTTTCAATGTACGCGGCAAGCAGAATCACTACGATAACGCTTGGAAAAAGAAATAGATATATTTTTTATATTATAAGCAGTCCAGCTTTATTTGTTCGCCAATGTACGAGTTTATTAGTATGAATGGATCAATACTTAAATTACGTCGCAGACCTTGACATTCATAATTAATTCATGAACTTTTGTTTGTGCTTCATAATTTCCTAAAAATGTTTTGCGAATTTTCGGGAAAACTTGTCCAATGCTTAGTAATGGAAATTAAATGTTTTTCTTGGAAAGCTAAATATTAAAAAAAGAAATACTTATCATAATTGATATTGGCGTCGAGCCTTTGTAAAAAAGAGGCTGTTCTCAGTGAATAGGTAATACTAGTTTTCTTATGGTAGCTATTCAATAATCAATAAATTTTGTTTAATGGTGTAAGTAGAAAAGATTATTTTAGTTAATAAGGGAACTGGAAATAATCTGAAAATAAAAAGTAACCTATGTGTGACAAAGACATTTGGTGTAATGGTCGAGAAGTCGACTATTACACCAGAGGTTGCGGGTTCGATCCGAGAGTAAACAGTATCACTAGTTCCGCCGGGACTCCATTCAAAACTGACAAGGAACTAATGAGAGTAAACAGTATCACTAGTTCCGCCGGGACTAAGTGTCAAAACTGACAAGGAACTAATGAGAATGAACAGTATCACTAGTTCCGCCGGGACTTAGTGTCAAAGTGACAAGGAACTAATGAGAATAAACAGTATCACTAGTTCCGCCGGGACTAAGTGTCAAAATTGACAAGGAACTAATGAGAATAAACGGTATCACTAGTTCCGCCGGGACTTAGTGTCAAAGTGACAAGGAACTAATGAGAAAAAAAGTATCACTAGTTCCGGCGGAACTTTTTTGACCGTAACTAGTGAGAATAATCCAGTCAAAACATTTGTGTGCATGAACATGTCTGTTTGTATCGGTCTGGGTGTTTCTATGTATAATATGTATGTATTTACAAAAAAAATACATAAGTAATGTTTATCCGTTGTCTGGCACCCATAGCACCAGCTAATGATTAGTTTGAGGCTAGATGACGCTGTGTGAATAATGTCCAGAGATATTTTTATTACTATGTCCCTTCTCAACGTTATATTTTTTTTTTTTTTTTTTTCGTGTTTAATAATCGTGCGATCGGCTTAAAGGGCCTTTAGCAGATTTGGTGTAGGGATGTTATGACGTGAGGGACCTGTTCCTCCAGTGAGGAATCAATCCCTTATTCAGTAGGGCTTGTTAATGTACAATCCCAAATATGTTTCCTTTTCAGCCTTCTGACATTCATTGGATTGCATAATGCTGTTGCTAGGTTGTTAGAATGCGCTTTTATACGGTCTTTGTAAGCTTTTGCTCTGCGTTCCACTTCTTCCTTAACAGTTGTCATCTCTGTATGCTCATGCAACTCGCTGATTTTGATGAATAGAGGTGCATTCGTTGCCATTTTGAGTGCTTTGTTCTGAAACCGTTGTATGATCTCCACATTCGAACCTTTTGCTGATCCCCATAGTTCAATGCCATAGGTCCATACTGGCCTAATTATGGTTTTATAAATAAGTATTTTATTTTCCATGGTGACATGTGATCTTCTTCCCATTAACCAGTTTAGTTTTCTGAATAACATATTTAATTCATCGCGCTTTTTACTAATATGGGTTTTCCATGTTTGTCTTCGGTCCAGGTGCATGCCCAGATATCTAACAGTGTCTTGTTGCGGTAGGATATCGTTGCCAAGTTTGACTGGTGGGCAGTTGTTTTTTCTTAATGTAAAAGTTACGTGCACCGATTTGCTGGAGCTGGATTTTATGCGCCACTTTTCCATCCATGTATGGATTTTGTTCAGGTGATTCTGCAGCATTAAGGTGGCTATACTGGCATTTTCATGATTGCAAAGTGCAGCTGTGTCGTCAGCGAATGTGGCGGACAATATATTACTTGTTGTGGGTATGTCTGCAGTGTACAAGAGATAGAGAATAGGTCCAAGTATAGAGCCTTGCGGAACCCCAGCCTCTATGTTTTGAAGAGTAGAGTAGGTGCCATTGATTTTTACTCTGAACATTCTGTCTTCCAGGTAGGATTTCAAGAGCAAGTAGAAGTTATGTGGAAGGTAGTTCTTTATTTTATAAAGTAGGCCTAAGTGCCAGACCTTATCGAATGCCTGTTGTATATCAAGGAAGACTGCAGAACAATACAGCTTTTTTTCCAGAGCTTCTCTTATTTTCTCGACAACACGATGAACTTGCTCTGTAGTGGAATGGCCAGTTCTAAAACCGAACTGATGTTCAGGGATTACCTCATTTCCTTTCAGTGCACTTGTGATCCTTCGTAGGATAATCTTCTCAAACAATTTTGACAGTACTGGCAGAAGACTGATTGGTCTATAAGAAGACACCAGATGTTGAGGTTTCCCAGGCTTCGGGATCATGATTATCTCAGAAATTTTCCATATCATTGGGACATATCCAACCCTAATAATGGCATTAAAAAGGTGCGTTATGCCGACTATCGCTTTCTTGGAAAGCTGTTGTAGTAGTTCAGCTGTTATCAGACAGTAACCCGGAGCTTTATTTAGCTTCATGGCTTTTATTTCTCTATAAACTTCGCGAGGTGAGCAGCTTTCCATTGGTAAGCTCAGTTGGAGACTAGTTTTTAAATATTCTTGAATTTCATTTTCAGTTTCTACATCGCCACCATTCGGAGAGAAAACGTCTCGCAGGTACTGTCCAAATGCCTCTGCCCGTTCCTTGTCAGTTCTAGCCCAGGTGTTGTTCATGTTTTTGATCGGATGTTGTGCGACCTGAGGGGCCACTTTACTACTTTTTACTGCTTTCCAGAGGGAATATTCATTTTTTGTTTGGGGGTTCAGGCTTGCCAGTTTGTTCTGCAGGGTTTCTTCTTCGATTTGTTTTAGGTACCTTTTTAAGTCAGCTGCTGCTCTATTAAACGCTCTTTTGTCTTGAGGGTGTCGACTGCAATGCCAAACTCTTCTAAGGCGTCTTTTTTCCAAGATCCGTGTTTTAATGTCATGGGGTACATTTTTATTGCCTTGTTTGGATGAAGCAGGTGGTGTAGATTTCCATGCAGCGATTTGCAGGAGGTTTGTCAAGTATTTTGCATATTTCTCTATGTCAGTATTTGTTTTAAGGGATACGTTTAAGTTTAGGTTTTCGTTTATGTAATACCTAAATGCTTCCCAATCAGTATTTTTGGTATAGAGTCGCTCTTCAGCTGGTCTTTCAATGATGGTCTCAACGTTATATGTACCAAATTTCACCAATATCAGTTCAGTAGTTTTAAGTGTAATTAGTCTATTTCGGATTAAATTATGTGTATTATTTCCTCTCTTATGAACATTTCTTTGATGTTCATATTTATGACAATGATAATATCAAAGAAAACTTACTTGCTCAATAGATTAGGGAATGATTCCATTGTTTTCTCCGGCTCGCTAGGAATGAACGATCCCGCCACGGTGGGCCCCAATGGCGTCTCAAACTCGCGCGCTAATATCTGCACCTTCTGTATTTCTGATAGTCTGTGGACAATGAACAAATAAAAGTAAATTCATTGGTTATACTACTACGTTTGTATTGTGATCATTATAGTGATTGATGACACCTAACTTCGAGTTTAGTGTACTATCTACTTATGTGCAATTTCTTGGTCTGGTTAGCATCCGGTAGCTAAGTAGGTACTTTGTTTCTTTGAATTTTTTTTGTTAACGTTGTGTTAATTCTTGTTAACATTTCTACTTCTTAGTACAGTAAATTAAATGAGAATCACGTAACGTACGTTCCTAAGTAGTTCTAATTATTCAGATATTCAAGTAAAAGGAAACTGTTTCTTCATGTTTTAAAAAATCTATTACCAGACTATTCAGTGTATTTTTCGCTCGCTAAATTACCCGAAAGCGAGTAGCTATCTAGAAAACTTGCGACACGGAAAACAATAAATCTATCTAGAAAGAGTAAAACGTAGAGAGATAAAATCTAGACAGACTAGACTAGAGATAAGGTGAAGTAAATTTAAAATGTTACAATACATCTTTGTTTTAGAGTTTTCTAGAGAATTTTTCTCCAAACACTTTATTTGATGATAAAAATATTTTTACTAGAGTTGCCCATCGATAGTCCACTATCGCTAAACTATCGATAGTCTATCGATAGTTGACGTCATATCAATAGTATCGATAGTCTATCGATACTATCGATAGTCCAAATCCAGGCAATACTATCGATAGTATCGATACTATTGATAGTTTTTTAACTATCGATCAACAATACTATCGATAGTATCGATAGTATTGCTTACCCGCGATAGTATTGCCTGGATTGGGATATCGATAGTATCGATACTATCGATATTATCGATACTATCGATAGCACTATCGATATTGTTACTATTTTTCAAGGTCAACTATCGATAGCGAAACTATCGATAGTTGGGCAACTCTAATTTTTACTTACAAACTGACTTTGTCCCTCCTATTAATTTGTAGCTGCAAACATTTAAAAATGCTGATACAAAATGTAAAGTAGAATGGGCGCTGTTCTTCGATAATGGCTGGATTAAATATTTTAGCTATTTTATTTAAGGAATGTGATGCATACTGATGTATCTTTAATGAACCACCCTTTGCACCAACATCCCTGGGGTCCCCGTTTGGGGATTCTTACTTCACGCCGCGGGGAGTACGGTG
Source organism: Mecyna flavalis (assembly GCA_949319885.1). Taxonomy (NCBI): domain Eukaryota; kingdom Metazoa; phylum Arthropoda; class Insecta; order Lepidoptera; family Crambidae; genus Mecyna; species Mecyna flavalis. The sequence goes on from OX439427.1 coordinate 20,460,991, forward strand.
GAGGTAGGTACTCTAAGGCCTTCATCCACAGGGCCTAGCCATCATAACAGCTAATCTATATATATAAAACTCAAAGGTGACTGACTGACTGACTGACTGACATAGATATCTATCAACGCACAGTTCAAACCACTGGACTGGAATTTGGCATGCAGGTAGATGTTATGACGTGGGCATCCGCTAAGAAAGGATTTTGATCAATTCCCACGGGAACGGGAACCACGCGGGTGAAACCGCGGGCGCCCGCTAGTATTTTGGTATATTAGTCTTTATTGGAATGTCTTAGAATAACATTGTACGTGTAAATATAAGATAAAACCAAAACTTTATTGAATACTTTTAAAAATTGAGAGTATTTTCTTCTTAAAATAGGTTAGGCAGTTGACTACACAGTTTAGCCGTTTTTTAAAAGCTAAAAGTTGTTTTTGTTTTATTTATATTATACTAATTTATAGGTAATTTAAGTATATTTTCATAAAGTTTCCAAATGTTAAGATTTTAATGGCTGTTCGGTTCCCGCGTTTAAAAATCGACTCGGCGCTGAGCAACCCCCGCGCTGCCCTCTGATTGGCTGATGGTTTCCTCGTGCCGTCAGCGCACCAATCAAAAAACAGTCGACTTTCGAATCTACCTTCGGCGACGTGCAGATCTGAGCTTAGTTAGTTCTGTATTTAATTTTCGCAAAAAAAAAGTGTTAATATGTAGGTATCTAAGATGTTATGTTGTGAGTGATGCTGGACTCTTTTTCGTGTTGAACCTCGAAAGTGCCACCGTACAAGGTTTAAGAGTGCTGTGAAAAAACAGTGAAGTGCTAATCTATGACTCGGTGTACGGGCTTCAAATAGGTGCCGGAGGAGCGGCTGTAAGAAGTTTCCGAGCTGGTCTAACAGGTTAGAGGGAACTAGCATCTTTTCACAATGTGTGTTTTGCAGGCAACGTACCTATTTAAATTCGTTGTTTGCAGGCGATATTCTATTAAATTTGGAGTTGTATGTGGTTGTATTCTTTCCCAGTATTTACGTAAAATTATGAGGTACCTACTACGCGTACGTACTATTATCTGGTTCAAATGCTAGGTATTAGGACACGCTACAGTGATGAATTACACACATAGATAAGTAGATATTGTTATGCGTTCCTTTTGGTTGCTAACGTTACGGGCAAGCGCAGTTGACGTCATTTTTCGCTCCATTCCAAAAGAAAAGAAATTATCCTAATAGCATATAACCAGATAATAGTACCAAATTCATTTCAGTCAGAATCGAATCATTTTTTGAATATGGCGCACCTAATATTTGTTTGAAATATACAATTTAGTTAAATATTTGTATTGTGCATCAGCTTTGTTATCTAAAGATTTTGTCGGTCCAACAGGGAGTGTTAATACACCCTGATCTTTTTAATTTTTTACAGAAACATTATTGTCAAAATAAAATGTTATAGCATTAAAAGTAAATAATAGTATACCTATGTCTCATTTCCCTCAAGAAACCCACATTTTACGGCCTGTGTCTAAAAATTTCTTGTAAAGAGTACTGTTCTTAATTTAATTAACTTTCTGAGTTATTTCGTCCCGAGCAGAAAATGTTTGTATCTCAAAATAAATGTCCCCATTTAACCGTCAAGATAGTAATTTTCATACCTCAATTACTCCGTATCTTCATTCATAACAACTCTTAACAATGCCCTTTGACCTTTAAAATGCTCTACGTCCACGATTGTAATTTTTTATAGTCATAGGAGTTTTACGTTTCAAGGAATGCCTCATTTGAGTTCATTATTATTATAAAGATAAGTGACCACTACCGCCAATGGACACCTGGAACTAGGGTCTAAGATGCGTTGCCCGTGTTTAAGCAAATAAAATGGAAGGAGGGAAAAGCTTTTGGGTGACGGGTTCGGGCAGAGCGAAGGAGGTTTCGTCTCTAACCAAACAAAGCGCAATAACAAAGCTACTCTTACTCATACATCGGTCTTGTGTCGTACTCATACATAGCTGGCCGTGGTCCCTCCGTGTACCACGATAATTACCTACCATTGACCGCAGCGAGCACATCGGAATGACGATGTGATGATGTGAAGTGATACTTACGTAGGTACTACTACCCAGTCAAACTGGATGATTACCAGATTAGGAACTGTTTACAGTGTGGTCCTGCCACTTTTTTTTTATTAGAGAGAGAAAGCAATAACATTGAGGATCGGTGTAGCAAAAATTTCATGGAGTTTTGGTAGACAGAGTTTTCAAAAGTTTGTTCACACGCGGCAGATAGTTTAAAGTCAGCTCCACGGAGTCGAAAAATATTGTGGGCGTGTAGCGAAGATTGTGCGAATCACACGCATTTGAATTTCACTAGCGATTACTAATTACCGTTTACCAATGACCTATTTCTGTTATCAGGGGTTATAAAAATCTATGATCTGGGCAGAGGCATTAACAAACACCTTGCACAGATCACTCATTTCATATCTGGGGATCACCTGGATTATCAGGTGCCCGAAAGGAAATGACAAAATAGATACAACATCAAGTTATTTGACAGATATCAAAACTTGTCTGACAAGAGGGTAAAACTTCAATCTAACGTCCTACTTCAGGGCTCATTATTAAATTTAGTCATCTTCAAATTAATGGCTGCTAGATTAATCACCAGGCTTGCCAAATGCGAATTGATGATCAAAAACCCGAGCTGTGGTCGGAAAATCTGGCACAAAATATTGTCCTACCCGGAATTTAACCCCAAAATCTCGGCCCGATACTAAAACCACTACACCATTGAGTTGACACGATCAGTTTGCATATTTACAGAGGAAGAAAAGTTCAGTGAACTTAATTTTATTATGCCTACAATCTACATACTCACGGTTTCTTCTGGAGGCAGCTCATCATGTCCTTGGACGTGGGGTTGCAGTCCAGGCTCTGGGCTACTTGCAGGGTGTACTGAGTAGGGTCTTTGGTCATAGCCCAGTCCGATAGCGCTGATCCTGACATCAGGATTGCTCGATGGAAAAGACCTAGGAAGAAAATAACAGTACCATTAAATAATTATTCGACGGTATTCACAATTTATTAAAAATATAGTAAGAAAAATGGCGATCAGGAAAATATTGTACCGGCCGGCATGCATGATATGGCAAATTGCGATATATTGAAAATAAAACGGTTATAATTCAGGATAAGAATAGTTTTGTAATTGTTAAATTAATTTGCATGTAAATGGAGAAAATCAAAAAGCGCACTGGACACCGAATAATCACCGTGCACGTACCTATTACATTATCTCTGTGTGTCCTGTGAAAAGGGGTATAACTCGACTTATATCACTTTTGATGTTATTGTTGCATCTTTATCAGAAAAAAATCCTCTATTTTTCTATCTAATTAACATATTGATACGTTTATTAGTTTCCGAGATAGTATGGTACATCTAAGGCCAAATGGCCAAGTTTTGATATTTATTTTTGTGTAAATAAATACATTTAGACTTGTATCGTTTTCAAGATTCAATTTATGAAATAAATAATCGTGTGTAATGATGTATCTCAAGTCATATCATTATACACTTAAATTTATTACTTTTTAAGAGGGTGTCATCTGATACATGTTTAGTTATATCAGTTGACACAAAGTACATTAGCACACTACATGAGTACAACTAATGTTATATCATTAGTCACTAACATAGAATAGTAATATTTTCTGTGTAAAGTGCTTCAAGTCGAATAATACCAATAATTACGAGAAATTTAGAAGGATTTTAATACACAATATGTGCAAATTGATACTTCTTCTAAGCGCGGGGGCTGCGCAGGGTGCTAGGGACATTAATTCCCGCGCCGGGCACCCGCGCGGAAACAGTGCCGCACATGCTACAGGGCGAGGTGCCTGCGCGCGCTGCCACAACAATCCAACATGGCGCCCAACGTACATAATATTAGATGTATCATTTTACACAAACTTATTTTTTTTCTTTGTATTTATAATAACAAGGACTAATATCAATTTACACTTAATAATTGCTACAGTTACATCAAAATACACGAAATGTCAAAGTACGTGCTGAATCCACTATATTTAATATTTAATCAGAAATTTCGTGTATTTACGTGATTAATACTTATTAAATAAAACGACCTTAGATTAGACAGCCCATGAGCACGATTGCAATTCTGTAAAAGAAACTGAAACGTCGATTTTAATAAAAATATAGTAAATGAACCGCAATTTTATCCGTTTAAGTTGTTTGATTAATTACGTTGGAAATATTTGTTTTGAATATCTATATTATTTGATTTTTGTTTAAATAATGTAAAAATTTTAATTTTTTGTCTCCATAGTACATTAGATAGTTACACTGTCCAATGCGCCAACAGTCTGATCTCAGGATTCGATTCCTACCCGGGACAAACATTCGTGTGACGAATATTCTTGTTTGTTCTATATCTGGGTGTCACTGTTACTTACTAGTGACATTCATTGTTTTGCGCGTGACAGTACGACAGTACGGTGATCTTTATAAACTAGCCGTGCAAATGTTTCGCGGTCCTTAGTTTTTGGGTGTCGAAGCCTAGCTCTATACATTGAACCAGGTCTCTAGGTTGGGTCTTCTTATCTTGGTCTAGCTTATCCCCAGCAAGATGTAAGCATGCGCGTCCTCCTCAAAAAGAAAACGAAATTGGTCGTTACCCTTCATTAGATCACTACCCTTGGTATCAAATAGAGCATTGGCAATTTGGCATTCTCTGTGTCGACGTTTCGTCTGACGTTCAATCTTGCGGCCGCCTGTACAATCAGGCTAGGTTAGTTTAAAAAAACCTTGGTGTTCTTGGCAGAGCAATGAGATACTTCTCTCTGACTCATCGCCTCCAACTATATAAAGCCCAAGTACGGCCTCTCATGACTGCCATTATTGGGTCGGAGTATCATACATACTATCAGCTCCGTCTTTTTGACCGCATTCAGCGGCGAACGTCTCGGATTATCAGCATTGAGGGTCTTACCTGTTGCTAAGATACCCTAGTTATACGTATGAATCATTTGTACTATCTTTAAAGGCTTTAGCATGAAGAGTATTCCGAAGAATTGTTTAGACTGTTACCTACTGCTGAGTTACTGCATCGTACAACTCGACACAAATTAAAATTTCATCCACATCATCTGGATGAGTGGCGGTATTGCACCGTGCATTTCTCAAGACAGGTCCCGTTTCGTACGACCATACTGTGGAAACTTCCTGCCAGTAGCCGTATTTTCAAACCAAAACGACGTGAGATCCTTCAATAAATAGTTTCTAATAGGGAGACAACGGAACTTTGATACAGGTCCATGGGCGTAGTGATCACTTACCTACCATCAGGTGATCTACGAGTTCGTTTACCTCAATTTAACATTAAAAAAATGCTTATTTTAATATGGAAGTCAAATTTTATTTTGAATTTTGGTAACCGGATGGTATGAAACGTCAATCAAATGTGTGAGGTCGATGGTCTGAATCTGCCTTGGCATATGGATTTTTTTAAGTGCGTAATCATCACGAGCTCGGTGGTGACGGAAAACATCGTGAGGCAGCCACAGCAGGACCAAATTAGTGTGGTTCCCCTGTTATGGGTTAAGGAGGTCCGTTGGCAGTCGCTTCGACGTAATAACTGGACTTGCCATATTCGGGATCATGGTGCAAGTTTACACTGACTAGATGACTAGTTTGGGACAAAACACTCGGAGAAAGAAAATAATATTTTATTAAAGGTAGTGATATGTTATATTTAGTTAAAAAAAGGTTTTTGAAAAAAAAAACTTTTTATTACCTTTTTTTCTATGTCCTTTGTCTTTAAACTGTTTTTTATATCATTTTACACCAATTGTAATTGAGATATAAGTCAACTTATATCATAATAAACAGAATATCATGACCGTTTTTCTCGTGTAAAATGATATAAGTACCAAAAACTACAACTTTTACGGGTTTTGTGAATACAGTGCTTTTGCCGACTAAAAATACTACCTATTCGTTTTACAGCTTTGGAGAGAATTTAATTTATTATTGACAAAAAACTCCATAACAATGCAACAATATCATCTTTCACCAAAGCTTCACATCAAGTGTAAAGTGATATAACTCATTTAGTATTATTATACACGATCACTCATTTGGTGGCGTTTGATACAACAAATGGTTTTTATTAAATATATCTTCCTGTATTTAACGCCTTCAAGCAGGAACTTAATAGGTTGGAAACAATACTATATCAAAACAAATAGTGTCACTAATTTTTTTTAATAACTCTCCTAAAGAGTTTTATGATTTTTTAAACACAAAAACTGCTCTACTGAAAAGTTGACATTTTCGAGATGTATCAGTTTTCACAGGACGCACAGATCTGTGCCATGCACAAACCTTATCGGTTACGCAGATCGTCGTTTTGGGGTTAGAATAAACTTCAAAACAATTAAAACTGCCTTTTTTCCAATTAATAAGTTGCGAATTATATTTCCACGTCACATGACAAAAATATTTACATTTTTTATACAATCAGTTCTGCACACACTTTTGCGATTTTGCCGCCAATGACATTTTTTTCTAACTTTTTATTTTCTTTTTTTTTAATGTTCAAAAGCCAATGGCACTGGCTTTAACCTGAACACGCAGGAATTTTGAAAAAGGAACGCACTACGATTCCCGCTGATTATAATTTTTAAAAAGAGTTCATTGTGTAGAGGTTTAATCTTCGACAACTTCAAACAAGCTTTTGGTTGTGTTTTTATAATATTGATTTAGGAGGCAACTTGAAATCCAAAAAGCATAGGTATAATTAATAGGCTGTAATAGTCGCCTGCTGTCAGGTAGACAGACCGAGTGCCTGTCGGTCAATTACTATATTATATCAGATATAATACGATTCAACTTAATTGGCTTGTCTGAACATCGCGCGAGAACCTAAGCAGAACATAAAATATGTAGGTGTCAGAGGGGCGCTGCCGCGCCCCGCACCTGCGCAAACAACGCTCGCAGCTAACTTCAGATACATAACTGTTCAAAGTAATTGAGCTCTTTTCGTCTTAAAATCTTTGTCTTACCGTTAGATATAGGAGATAGCATGAGAAAGCTGACACATGCGGCTCCTGTGCCATGGCCCATCAAAGTCACGGAGTTTGGGTCTCCGTTCAGGTCCTCAATATTGTCTTTGATCCACTGGAGCGCGGCCAGCTGGTCCAGAAGACCGTTGTTGCCGTACACATGCTCTGTGAGACTTGGCTTCATGAAACCTGGAGAAAATGGTATAATAAATTGAAAAAAAAGATAGAAGCTTGTTTTCAGTGACACATTGTCTGGCAACGCATCAGCAACTCCTCTGGTGTTGCAGATGTCCATTGGGCGGCGGTGATTGCTTACCATCAGGTGACCCGATGGCGCCTCTGACATAAAAAAAAAACATGAAATAGACTGTTACTTTTTTATTATTAATTAATTAAACTAAATAATGTTACTTTGACAAAAGAAATATCAATAACATTTGCACCCATATCATCCCTTGCTAACCAGCCTAGAAATTTCTAAGAGAGGAAACTATCTCATTACAAATTGAATGCTAAACCTAATGAAATGGAAAACTCATTTGTCGATACAGGCTACCTTTCACGGCCCGATGACTTGCCCGAGTTAGGAGCCCATTTAGCTTTTAAGAGATTCACTTTCTAAGAGAGATTATTTTTTGCCTCAAAGAAAATCAATGGTATTGTGGGTCACTTAAAATGTCTTCAATCTCAGCGCGTTTTTGGACCCAACAGAGAACAATTACTTCGCTAACGTCTTCATCTTTGGAAAATACAATAATATATTTGGTTTCACGCGTTTGGGATATATCTAATAATGTAGTCACATAAAAAATAGTTTACGTAATTTAAATACATTTTTAAACCGGGAAAATAAAATTCATCATAGTAGTAACGTATGTATGTATAGTAATTAGACTATTTAATGTCCTTGCAAGCCAACTGCCATCGGTCTTATCATCATCAAAACCATGTCATTCGTCATGATGGGTGATGGGTGCTGGTTTAATCGCCTTACATGATGAATTCAGTCAGCCTAGCTAACATAACATCAAAATATAACATAACATGTCATTAAATTACATGCAAAGCTAATTAGTAATGTTTTTTTGATTAACCACTCAACGCCGAACCGGCACTCGGGTGCCGCATATAGTGTTGCCCAAATGCAAGAACAAGACGAGACTTAGCCAGTCTTGGTCTTGGTCTTGCGCCAATACACCTGGTCTTGGTCTTGGTCTTGGTCTTGCGCCAATACACCTGGTCTTGGTCTTGGTCTTGGTCTTGCGCTCCCAGTCTTGGTCTTGGTCTTGGTCTTGCAGCAAGAGTCTTGCAAGTCTTGCAAGTCTTGCAATTACCTATTAGTCTATTACTATTTATTAAAGTTTACTTTAAATCTTAGAAAAACGTATTAGAATTGGAACATTGTGAGCTTGAATTAACATAGCCATAGTAAAGATCAAGCAGATTAATAAATAACTGAAGATTTGATAAGAAATTCGAAAAATCAACTGACCTATTTGTCGTTTTCCATGGAAGTAACTGTTTCTTAATAAACACGTGCGCGTGTATCATAACCATGTACTTCCGAAAAGCGGCAAATTTCTTTGAGAAGTAAGTACAAAACCTTTGGTGCCGCATTATCAAAGTGCCGATGGTTAAAACATAACTATGCATGCACTCAGTTTGATTTTAATAGATATTTTTTTATTCGCTATGTTTATGGTATTAGTCGTAATGCGCATAGGTCCAGTTTTTCATATTCTTTGATACAGTTTTTTGCGTCTCATAGAATTCCTAAGCGTACCTACCTATACACCGAACTGTTACACCTAACTACTCAGTAAAATAGCACTAAGTCCTAGCTGCAAGACGCAAGAGTCTTGCAGGCTATGTCTTGTTCTTGCTCAAGTCTTGCACGGTGAGTCTTGGTCTTGGTCTTGCTAAAAATACGCGGTCTTGTTCTTGGTCTTGGTCTTGCAAAAACGCAAGAACAAGACCAAGACTGCAAGACCAAGACTGAATTTGGGCAACACTAGCCGCATAACAACAGATTTTCTATTGTGTCTAGTAATCCGGGGCTAGTAAGTAGGTACTTACATAAGATTATGGTCGGTGGTCAATTCTGCAGTAATCCATTTCAATACATTGAATTTCTTAAAACGGCTTGACGTCATAAATTTTCAAGAAAGATCTTTGGGTGCGGTAAATTCGTCTGAGCCTCAGCTTTACTCGTATATCTGAATAGGAAGACCAGTAACGGCGGAAAAGGTCTGAATTTTAAGGCACACCTAGACCTTTTTAGGCCTTAAGATTTTATTGCTGTACCTTTTCGTGAGTAATGATAGTAATATCTGTTAAAACGTGAGATAAATTGAAAGCTATTCCCACTTTTCTGATCTCCCGTTTTTTTCTTCATGAGTTTTTTCCGTTCCTTTTTTTTATTGTGCGCAACTAAAAACTTTTATATTCAAATTTTTTTTATCCAATCGAGTCCAATAACTAATCAATCAATCAAATAAGTCTTTATCTAAGCAAATACATCTTCTAAAATAAATAACAAAAAAAATCTGCAACAGATGGAGTCAAAAAAAATATACTCGAACACAACTTGGATTTGTCACCAGTATCTGTCAATATTTTTACGTAGTAGTGGTGAGCCATGCTATTTTACAGTACGAATGGGCCGGCTCGTCCGGGGAAGTATAACACCAGCGTAAGATAATAATGATGACTACTATAATAATATTGTGTTTCGTCTGGTTTGTGAGAGTGGTGGAGGTCCATACCCCCACGCATCAGGGATCTCTCGGGTGTTGCAGATGTCCATGGGCGGCGGTGATTGCTTACCATCAGGCGACCCGCTTGGCTCGTTTGCCGCCTCTGACATTAAATAAAATATTATGATGATTTCAATGATGAATATTAATATTATATTAGAAAAAAATAAACTTGTCAAGGTATCAGGCGGGACTCGAACCTGCGCCCCTCGCTGTCCGGGCGAGTGCACTACTGATGAAGGCCATTGGGATATAACATTAAATAGGTTGATACTTTACAGTCATAGTCAGTAGTAGATATATTATTGTTCGAATATTAAAATGACTTTGAATAAACAAGAATGCATATTCAAAATCAAAAAAATCAAAATCAAAATATTCTTTATTCATGTAAACTTGTATCAAGTATTTATGAATCGTCAATTACAGAGTGACTCTACCACCGGTATCGGAATGCAGTCATCTGCCGAGAAGAACCGGCAAGAAACTCGACAGTTACTCTTTTTCATCGCCATGTTTGTTTACAATTTGTTTGTTACAATTACTGATTAGTTTTAGAATACCAAGCCATACAGTATGAAGTATAAGAATGAGACTATAATCGAGAAAAATCCGTGAGCCCTGGAAGACCAGTGCCCAAAGGTGGCACCTGCAGCACAAGTATGACGTATGTGCCAGCCATAATTTCACTCAACCATATTATAGGGAATGTAATTGTAATTGAAATATTGATACAGATGGCACTGTGGCTCGGTGAGGAATAGTGCATAATATTTATCTTCGCTTGCAAGTGAAGTTACAATAGAGGGCTACGGCAGTCCATACAGCCACTAAGTCATTTAACCTAGCACTTCATCCCGATTTAGGTGTGGGACGCTCGTACACACAGAGCAAATATAGAGTTGCCGTGTTGTATTTTCTATAGAGAATCATGTCAAGTAAGCGGCAGGCTGCTTTACCACTCATGTATCGCCACTTACAATAATTTACAGTAATTTCCCCTTTTCGTTTTTAGCCTAAAGAATCCCACTGCCCACAGTCCCACTGCTGGGTAAAGGCCTCCCTCATACTTTTTATTGAATATTACGAAGTTAAATGTGAACGGTTATGGCAACACTTGGTTGCTATGGTTGTACTCACCAATAATTCACAATATCCAATAGTAACAAGGCACGGTTGCCAATAATTGACCTCACACTTTGACAAACAGCAATAATGAATGACATCTTATTGTTTTTTTATTTGATTGTTGCCACTTGAAGATATTAGTTTCAATATTTTTCCGCAATATGGCGAGGTTTTTTTATTTAAATGTTAGGGCTATATAAAGTACAATAAATTAAACTGAATATTTACCCAGTATACCAAGTCTGAAGTTGACTGTGATGACCATAATGTTCCCGTAGGAAGCGAGGATCTTCCCGTCGTACGGGTTCCCGGAACTCCACTCGAAGGAGTCCCCGTGGATGAACACCAGGACAGGAAACTTCTTGGATTTTTGTTCTGAAAATAATGATAAATGTGAATAAATTACTTTCTTACACTACTTTCTGGATCACTGGCGTTTCATAGTCAGGAATAGGCTGCAAAAAACAGGGAATAAACAATAGCCGGGGTAGCTTAGTCCGTAGCCTAGTAGTTCGTACAAAGAGTTTTCCAAACTAATGACGGAAGGCGCTGACAAACGATTACGAAGTAGGTATTATAGCATCCTACATCGCGCAAGTAATCGTCGCCCACTAGCACTCACATTAATTCACCATGATTTGCATAAAAGATTTTACACTACACCGCGGGCGCAACCGATTATGGCAGTCTTACATATAAATCCTAGTAGGGACTTTCATTCTGAATACCGATCGTTCCAAGTAGAATCGGACCCGCGACCCATTGTTTTTGTTTAATGAGTTTACATGCCTGTCTATAACAAAAAAAAAAATGATTTCATTTCAATTTATTCTTGAATGCATCAAAATTAGGTACTTTAATTTTCAATCATAGAATAAGTACCTACCAATGACGTTCAATATACAACTAGACACCCAATCTCTAAGAAAAATTTCTCAAAAAACGTCCGAGTGGCTTTGACACTGATGACATTAACACATTCGTTCAAATTAACACCTTATCTCGTGGCATTAGTGTTTAATGTCAATTGTATACAACTAAACGAAAACTCTGCCCAATAGTCGGGTGGGCAGACTTTTGCTTCGGACAATATTTGAGCGTGATTGTGTGTCTAGTTTTTTAATTGAACGTCATTGGTACCTACCTATTAATTCTGTGTTTCCAATCAAAACGTCACAAACATCCGCATTAATCACAATTAATTAACTCTTGTTTAATTGTTTTCTCTGCTAACAGAGTTCAGCCAACTTCCTTTCCGAAGCAATATTCGCAGAAAAAGCTAATCTTTATTTATTTGATAATCTCCCTTCGGAGTGGGCACAAAAAATTTGCTCGGTCAATGTTAGGCGGTTTTAGACTCTATCTATTCAAAGTTTGGGTTAGTTTTGGGTTGATAATGGTGTTTTTAGAAACCTTTAAGTTGGCGTAATCGTTCAACGGGGCTATTACGGGAGTCTCGCCAATCAATCTTGCCTACGGGATAACTAAGGACAGACTATTCGATGTATTTTGTCGTTAATGTTCTCCCTTGAAATGTGTTTGGACTTAAGACATGTCTTGATGGTAATAAATTGCTGTAGGTAGTTACAACTGAAGATGGTTGTACTAACTATACTTTCTTCGATTCCGATACCTCTATCACAAATGTTCATAACTTACTTATTGGTCAGATCTAATGTATTGGTCAAAAGCCACAAGGTTGGCACCGGCACGTCCCAATTTGGGTGTGAAGGGAAAACCGGGGGAGTTTAGTGGGTAGTGGACGCTTTAGTCTCGAGTCCCACACACGGCCGCAGGCCTAGCTAGCCTGCGGTTTTTGTGCATAAACACATTCTCCTCCGAAAACAAAAGATCTATGTATAATAATGATGTTGTCCAATATTGGCTTGTTTCACTACTGTAATTAGATAAGTTCTTAATAATTCTTTTGTCAAAATATCATAATAAATCACAATATTAAACGGAATAGCTTTTAAAGAGATTTTTTTATTTCATGATCATGCCTACAGAAAAAGTTAAAATTACCTAAACTACAATTAAAAAAACGTTAACTAAAGAATCCAGCCGTAATTTACTTCAAATGAGTACAGATTTTATGTCATTTGAAAATACCTACCTTCCTTATTATTATTTGATCTTAGACTTCGATCATAAATATAACATCATTGATCTTAGATCAATAAGTCAATACTGTCACATATTGATAAATTATTAAAATAAAAACTTCTACATACTTTATTACAAACTTATAGTTTTGTTTTTATGAACACAAAACAAAAATCGAATCAATTTCCTTTTTTTTCCTTTTAAAATATTACATAGTGGCGTGGTGGGATATTATTATTATAATTATTATTTAATTGGTTATTGGTTCTTTCTTTAAGTCAACACGTATTTGCCGAGTACATGACAAAGTAAAAATATTATATGTACATATTAGGTACTACGAGTAATTTAGGTAGGTAACTAGGTACCTACTTGAGAACAGTTACAAGTTACAGTACAGAATATTAATAAAAGAATTTTAAACTTTAAAAAATCAGAATTTAAAAAAAATAATTATTCAAATGCTAAAAAAGTGATCAAAACAACATTAAAAACAAAAAAAACAACATTTTTCGTAAGTAAAATACAGGTGGCGCCATCTAGTAGATATTGTTATAAGCATTACGCGTTCTATGCGATTCCCACTAAAAGCATGGTTAAGTTTGTTTAAGTTGCAAATCTTGTCGTTTGATGTAATGTTTACTGTCTAATTTGATAGATGGCGCTTTTGCCATATAAATTTTTTGACTCGATAAAAATAATCGAGTAATTAAAGTGAGTTTATTTTCTTGGTGAAATATGAAATTTATGATGGAATTTAGATCATAATTGATTTTGTTGCAACTGTTCCAAGGGGTTCGATGAACGGCAATATAAAATAGATAATATTTATAAATGAATGTTTACTGTCTCATTTGATAGATGGCGCTTTTGCCAAATTCATTTTTTGATTCGATAAAAATAACCGAATTTAGTGTGTTTATTTTCTTTACGAAATATGAAATTTATGATGGATTTTAGATCATATTGATTTTGTTGCAACTGTCCCAAGGGCTTCGATGTCCAGCAATATAAAATAGATATTTTGTATAAAAAAATGATTAACAAACAATAATTAATGTATTCAACTGTTTGTAGATTTATGCTCGCTGTTGTAGATAGTACAATTCTCATGTTTTTTTATAAGTATTTTCTTAGTATAACGATTTATTATTACCTACCTATAATATTAATATCCGTAGTCTATAATTTTCACATCATAAGTTTTGCGTAGTCAGGAACTAGATGGCGCTGTTGCATGTATTTTTTAGGGAAACATTAGTGCCTAGATTTAATTTTATTTAAAACAACAAAAAGGATTTTATTCATTTATTTATTACACTTCAGTTTTGTGATCAAACTGCATCTGGTCAAGAATGGTGGAGTCCACAAACATGAACCAAATATCATACAAAATAGATATCAGTCTATTTAACATCAAGTCATGTCACTATGGCGGTACCTACTTACATAATTAAGATACTTGCCGAATGCATGAATGGTAATCGCAAACCTGAGCGGTGTTAAAAAAATCTAACACAAACTTTGCCTAACCATGAAATCGTACCTACCTACTACCTATGTGCTAACATTCATTACGCACATGACTCATACAAAAAGCTCAGCAGCAAAAAGCTTATTCCGTGAATAAGGCAAACGGAAATGAGTCGCGCGTTCACCGCGAGCTTTCTTTGACGCCGCCATTACAGTTTATAAGCTTTTGTTTACGATTAACGAGCTCTGAGCAAAGAAACATTATTTTATACGTATAACTCGCGTATACATATTATGTTCTTAGTAATGTGCTGCTGCAGAACTTACAAGAATTAAGGATCAAATTCAATTTCTATAGGAGTGATGGTCTGACTGATGGAAAAGATGGAGATGCTTATTATCGGAGGCCAAGACTCATGTCGGGTCGCTGCGCCAGTATAGTAAGTAAGTGAGTATGATGACAAGATGTTTCTTATTATCACGTATCAACTGACTGATGACAGACTAACTGATTTGCAGGTCGCTTAAAAAAAAATATCGAAAAGAAACTATTTAGTAGTAATTCTTATAGAAAAAAAAGTTTTGCCAAAAATTCCGTTACCTACATCATACATAACAATATTCACAATCATCAGTCAGTCTTAGCCCTTAGTCCTCTGCTTGACGTAGGCCTCTCCCTAATGCTCGCCACCAAGTTGATTTTTGGCATTCGCATTCAGCTCCAAAAAAAACCGTTACTGAATAAAGACTAGGTTTGATTTTATTTGAATAATATGGATTTGGGTTGGCTGGACTTTTTTTACAAAAAAGGGAATATGCCAATTTTTGTGAACTGTAAAACATCGGACATCACTTTCATTCACTGTTTTACTTTCAAAACTTTTGTTTCACGAAACAAAGTACGATGAAGTTTTACTTCGAAAAATATTCAATAACACAAAGAAAATTGAAAATCGGCTTATTGAGTTTGTATAAAAAGTTGAACAACTTTTGTGAATTCTACTAAGTCGTTGATCAGAACTCCTCTATTTAACAATAGAGGAGTTCATACTTTTGGATTTTTCTTGTGAGATATTTCTAATGTCTTTTATGTTATGTCTAGGCAAACATCAAAGCTTCGGCGCTCCTAGGTTAGCTTAGACAAACTTCAGTTCTGACTAAACTTAGTCAAAGCAATAATACGAGTAAATAACTGTTTTAGACATTTGACCAAAAAAAAAAAATCTTCAAACTAGAAGAGACTAAGTAGTTTGGTCAGGAATACGTCAATACCTATATACAATTATTAAAGTTGTGCTTTGATTATTATTAGGTTTTTGTTATCATTTAGTTACGTTGAGAATTTAGTGGTTAATTGAGTTGTTTGACTAGAAACCCGAATTATTATATTCTTAGCCTGTTACAAGCTTTTGAATGGACAAAACATACACTGGAAAACAAATTACTGAAACTAATAATTTACGTTCCTACTTCTAAGTTGTCTTCATTAGATACAATTTGCCATGACATGCTAATAATAAGGGTATAAAGTAAACTTCTATAATATTTATTTACATTTACATTAGTCAGACCAATATTTTAATTAATGTAGTGGTAAATGTATCGTAACATTTTATGACTAAAAATTATGGTGTCTAAAGATATTCATAAAATTTTTCACTTGCATTTGAATCTGTAGAAAGATTGTAGCGGTAAATTCAGCAATAAAACTAGTAAAAAACGCTTTGTGTGATCTTAAGACGAGATTGCAGCTTAAATTTACATCTTTCGGGCGATAAAAGTGTGAAACAAGAATACTTTAGCGAATAAATGTTTGATTTCACTAGCTTCTGTCAACATTTTTATAGTCTAGACTGTAAAGTTTTATTATTTCAGTCTTATGCAAAAGTCCTTTTTGCTGAGAATTTCAGAAAGATATTTGTTGTTTGAACAAGCTTAAGACATATACTTCTTCCAATAAAATAATATTTTACATTGCTTTTAAGAATTCATCATAATTTATCGAGCTCTTTGATATGCTTAGTAGAATAATGTAATTTTTTCTAACCAGGTTTAATGGGAACGATTGTTTAAAGTGGTTAGTGCAATCTAAATTAGGTATTTTGTGTATGTGTGTAAATGTTTTAGTTTTTAGAGTGCAAATGATAATGTTAATAAACATTGTGTTTTCGTGCAACATGGAACAATGTTTGAAGGTTGTAGTGTGGAGTGCATTTGTGACATTTGAAACAATTTCACTGCTCGGTATTTTCTTAAGATGAATTTTGAGTCAACTTGCATTCGTAGACAAGGCACAATTTACTTCATATTTTCTTAAACCATAACAAACCAGACATAACGCAGGAAATATAGTAGGTAATTTGAATCTATAATATTACATAATTCAGTTTCGGTTATGTCGGTTAGTTTGTTAGGCTGACACTGACTTAAAAATCACATTATTTGTAAATTAAATTACATCCTACCTACTTGGAATTATTTAAATACATTTTCGTTTATTTTTTGCTTTAATTCAGTTGGCCGTCACCGACGGGGGCTTCGTCGTTTGACCCCGGTCCCGAATACACCGCGGTGTCAAACGCACAAGGACGCTTTTTGAATTGGCCGTTTGACACCGCGGTGTCAAGTGGTGAAAAAAATTGTGTTTTTTTTTGTTAAAGTAGTTTCTTATTTCGTGTTTTTTTTGGGATGTGAATATTGATAAGTTTATTTTTAAATTGGTTAAAGAGAAGAGCTTTTACTAAGCAACGATTACCTATAACTGATCATAATATTAAGAGTATCTGTTAGTTACTTGTCAGTTATCACGTTATAATCTATGTTTTCCTTCGTTAAATTAAACAGCAACATAAAATTCAGTCATAAATTGTGAAACTATGTTATTTATTACTTAATTAATATGATTTACTAATCAAGTACCTAAGCGCATTAAGAAAATTTACTGAATCTAGTTTAATTTTACTATTAATTTTCTACCTACTCAAATAAGCTTCGTAAACGTTATTGGAAGATATTCACCGAGCTTCTCATATATAGACGATGGACAAACAATCAATCTTTCCTCTTTATAATATTAGTATAGATAAAAAAATTCGGCTTTAATCTTTAATCAACCAAAGTACCTATTAGCACACAGATGTTTTGCTGGAAATATTGTCCGAAAATACATTTAATTGATCTCATCGATATACCAAACGTTTTATGTAGGACAATACCGACACTTTGATCTTCCTACTAAAGAGTCCTCCTGAGGTCCTCCTGACCAAAATTGGTGTCGGGTTTTCCGGACACAGCTCGGGTTTGTGATGGTCCACCAATCCGCATTTGGCAAGCGTAGTAATTAAGCCAGTACCCATTACCGTGGAAATAATGACCTGCAGTGGGTCATTAAATAACGTGATACTTTATATGTACAAAAGTTAAGTAAGTTCAAGTCGTTTTTTTAATATTCTAGTTTGAGTTAGTAAACTAGTCACAATTCTTGCAGACCTTACGGCCCCATTTCGTAAGTCGGATTAAGATAAACCTCAAAAAGAAAAAAGACTTTTGAGTTAACGATCCATCTTCCCTCCAACCCACGGTTTTTAACCGCGCCTAGGGGACCCAAAAAATCGGAACAAAAGAGTCTAAACCCTTGCAGTACCCCGACTCTCCTATTGTTGACTTCGACTTTCTTTGTTCTACAACAGGCATTGTTTGTGGGAAAATTACTTGAAAATTTCACTTGATTTTCGTTCATAAGTCGGACGATTCACGTGGAATCTGTTAGGAGTAAGAAATAAGGATACAATTTTTTCATGGGCGTAGCCACGGTTGGGCAGAGTGGGGCAAGTGCCCCACACTGGCGCGAGTATAGTTTGCTAGTTACATAATATTTTATACTGCTGCCCCGCCCTGGGTCCTTGGCTGCCCCACCCTGGGTCCATGGCTGCCCCACCCTGGGTCCATGGCTGCCCCACCCTGGGTCCATGGCTGGCTACGACCATGCAATTGTTGTTGTAGGTACTGAATTCGCGTATAGGAGAGTAGCTCCTGCTCCCACTGGTAAAATCTGCTACTATAGTATATAGTTCTGTGGCGGAGGTTGCCAATATTATGTGATCGAGAGCCAGTATGCTGGCCCAAAGAGATCACACGAAGTGTGAAGTAGAAATTTGTAGGATAGGCCTTACTGGCTATACATAATTTTGTTTATTATATCTGGGTTTTTTTTATTCCAAGAAAACCCACCGCAAAAACTTATAGTCCAATTACTTGAAAAACCGTAACAAAATTAGTTGAAAAACCGTAACAAGATCAAAGCATGTGGCGACATAATTAGTCACTGGCGCCACGCGGCGGCTATTACGGGAACTTCCGTCCCGGCCGTGTGTCCAAATTCTTAACCGACGTAAAAATAGATCGGTTCTATTTTCTTTTACAACAGCTGGTGTAATGCGGGAATCAAACCCACCACCGCCGGGCTTTAGACTATCTATTTCCTATATCTGTATCATCTATTTCCCTCGCTTCCTGTGTGTGAAGTGACTATAATACTTCCGTCCCATTCTTGTATCCAAATTCTCACTTAATTATAAATAGAACAGTTCTATTTAGCTGACTTCTATTCGCTAACGGAATGTGAGGCATTAATAGGTTTAACAGCTGCACGTTCAACAATACCGGATTGTTTCATATAATTAGAAAGCACGATTTCATTGTAATCTTTTAATTGGCAAACTACACTGGTTAGGTATATTTAAAGTTTTTTGAAGTGAAAACTTCTTTAGCGGCGTTGTGCACTTTTTTTGTATGGGGAAAAAATGTTAAACTCGCGTCAGGATTTATGTGTCACGTGACCTGATCGAAAATCCATATAAAATTTGAAGTCCGGACACGTGTTTTCTACAAACTTATCTGTTCCGGTGGCCAAAATTGGAACTACGTGAAATGCAATGCAAAAACGATATTTAATGACAGTTTTAAATAGACAGTAGCGACGCCGCCACCGGAACAGATAATTTGTCGGTCTATAGACAATAATGGTTTTTTGTTCAATTTGACAGCTCATTTATGCAAAGAAAAGTGCTTCTTATGTACATCAGGAGTAGAGTAAATAATTGTATTAATAAGAACTGATGTTGTTTTCTTGAGTTTTATTCCTTTAGCGTAAGGTATATTTTTCTTTGCATGAATGAACTGTCAAGTGTGACCTCTTCTACTATTATAGCCGCAGTGCGGTCGCTTCCTATATGCTTCCTATGCTACAAAGTGACCACAAAGACCTTAATTTGATATCCTGCAAAATTCAAAATTTAATTGCCGTAATAAAACATTTAAAAAGTTTGGAATATCTTTATTCGCCGGAATTATATAACAGTATTTTGTGGAAATTAACACCACTTCTCCGCAGTCTTTGGATCCGCTATGCTGCGGAGCATGCATCAGGTCGTATGAAGTTGGAAATGCTGTCCGATTTCCTGCGACAAGAGGCTCGTTCTCACACACAGTTTGGCTTGTTACCCCAAATTCCCAGTGAACATCCTCGAAAGCGACATGTTGATTACTGTAAACTGTAACACCACTCGTGTTATTAACGATTCGGGAGTCTGCGGATTCTGTAAAGGGAATCATTTCTTGGCCGATTGCTCCAAATTCAAAAGTTTATCCGCAGATTCCAGTATGCAATTAGTTGTAAATTCCAAACTTTGTTTTCGTTGTTTAGAAAATAAATAGTTGTCAATCAAAAAAGTATGACATTGACGGTTGTCAATCATTTTATCATCATTTATTACATGGCGTTTCAGTGTCACAGCAAGGAGTTTCTGATAAGTCTGAAAAAGTTTCTGATTTCATTAATTCTGAGAGATAAACTTTTTAATGTAATATAAATTGTCATGTTTGTGTACGATAGCGCAATAAATAAATATTGTATTTTACCACATAAATGATAGTACTTTTATACCTCTACCAATCAATTAAATCCCTAACCATTCCAAAATACATATCAATAATGCACAACGTTAATATTCAGGTTTTCACTTCTGCCGGCACTCCCGGAGTGCAACCCGTCGTTTTTTTTTCGTTTCTTAGTTCATTCGGTTGCGTTAGATATAACTCAATTTGCGCCTACGAAACAACGGTCGCGTTGGAAATGATGGTATTGTCACAGCTTGGATTGAAAATAAGATTTTCATTCAATTTTCGTTTCGATTGTGTTTCTGATGATTTCAATAATTTTAAGTATGGAGTCAGACTAACCGAAAGAAATTATGAAGCTCCCTTAGCAACAAGTTTTGCAACCGAATGTTAAACGTTGTCCAAAACAAAGTAGTTTCAGTTTGATTCACCACTGAAAGTTCGCAATAATTTACCAATTTTATAATTGGTAAATTAATATTTATATAATTTTGTCAAATTTCAAAAAAGAAGAAAAATCATTTTTATCTGACTTAAATATCACGAAATTTTCCGGTATCGGAGAAACTAGCTCTCATTAATTTACCTGGACGACTGCATTTTTATGGCAAAAAAGTTCTGATCGAAGAATATTCATCTAAAATATTGTAACTACCAACATGACGAACCTGTACTCGACTCGATATACTTACTTACTACTTACTGCGCTGGCTCAGCGACCCGAAGTGGGTCTTGGCCTCCGACATCAAAGAACGCCACTCAGGTCTGTCGAGTGCCAAATTTGTCCAGTCGGGCACTTGGAGCTCTTTAAGGTCTTTCTCCACTTCGTCCATCCAGCGATATCTGGGGCGACCCACTGGTCGGCGCCCGAATGGTCGTCCCAAGTATGCCCTTTTTACTGCCCGATCCTCACTCATCCTTTCGACATGGCCAAGCCAGCGCAGTCTGGCTGCCTTGAATTCCCCAATGATGTTTGGTTCGGAGATCAGGTCTTCTATTTCTCCATTGTGCCTTATCCTCCAATTTCCATGTTCATCTCGAGTGGGTCCCAAAATCTTTCGCAGAATCTTTCTTTCTGCCACTAAGAGCTTATTCTCTTCCCTTAAAGTTAGTGTCCAGGCTTCGCATCCATACATAAGGATTGGTCTGATGACTGATTTGTAGATCCGAACCTTAGTTTTCCTACTAATAAGCCTGGACACAAGAACTTTATGTAAGGCTGCCGAGCATCTCAGGGCGTTCTGTATACGGGCGTCAATCTCCTCGTGTCTTTCGTTGGTGTCGGTTATTGTGCACCCTAGGTACTTGAACTTGTCGATGCCTTTGTATACCGAGCCATTTGCAGTCAGATTCTTTCTTGGTAAGTTTAGGTTCTTGTACCTTCTCATGAGGAGATATTGCGTCTTCTCCTCGACTCGATATATTATATTTTTTTATTAAACACAAAATATTACACTTGATTTCGCCTAAAAGCCGTGTGTGGTAACAACTTAAAGCCCTATCTCTGTTTATTATTTTATCGCCTCTAAACGAGTTAGGTTATTTTGAGAGTTTTCAGCTCATCGCGGGCGTGGATTGATTGACGCGCGTGTGATTGGGTTTTTGGCGCTAGTCACCGTGGACAGAGTGAAACCATAGTAGTAAGAGTACAGTAGATTATCCTCAAACGAAACACTTCGTTTAAACGATACCTCGGCTTGTGCTCCATTAGTAGATAGGTACGCGTCGCCGCACGCAGGCTCCTCCAGCAAAATCTCTGTATTTGTACCGAGAACTGGTCGAGTTTAAGCCCTAGATACTAAAGACGTTTACAGACAAGCCGCAAGATAACGTACTGTGTACTCTTTTTACTATGGTTTTACTATAGGTCAGGGCACACTAATCGCGTCGCGTTTTTCTAATACGAGTACTACAGATTTTTTATGCTTTTCTATCTAAAAGGATGTTTAAATACACGCTTAGAAAAATTAATAAATCAAGATTAATTTACATTTTCAATAAATATAAATAGATCGTCATGTCCATGTACGGATGGCAGCAGATCAACCAACCTACTCTAATTTGTCAAAAGTTCTCAATTAAAAGAGAGCTCTATGAGAGGTTAATAAAGCTTAAAATTGGTTGTATAAAGAACAATGCCCATTTTGGCCAACCCGTAGACAGTAAAATAAATAAAATCTGAATTTTGCAATAAATTACTTCTAAATTAATTTGATTTTTGAAAGTTACTAGAAGTCCGCCAGATCTTTAATTATTTTTATGATTTTAATAAATTGTGTAATTAATAAATCACTTCCGCATTACAAAATGTTGTCAGTATTTATATTACATTACAATCGATTTCGGTATCGAGTCAATCCTGTTATTCGATTGAACTTTTTTTACTCTTTTTAATTATTATTTATGCAACTCTGCAATAAATCATTGTTACATATAAGAATGTAATTACTTATTTATTACAAAAATAACCTAAAATCTTTTTTTAAAACTGTAATAAAAATAATTCCTTTTAATTATTAATATCGTTATCTATATCGTTAATCGGTATTATATTTTCATTTATTCAAAATGCAACACTGACAATTATTTTTGTCTTTGGCATTATGACAGTCAATCGTCATCATGAAGTGTCATTCGAAAGTTGTCAAAATAAGAGGAAATCAAAAGCGAATGACATTTCATGATGACGATTGACTGACAATGTCAGTCACTCAACGAAAATACATAGTACAGTCAAAAGCACGTCAGACGTAAGTCTTTGGACTTTGTACCACTCTTATGTCGGGGACATAAGTGCTATTATCGAACTGCAAGTGTTAACCGTGATGTGCTGTTGACCGTACATATAAACGTCATTTTGTGCTGCGGAAATGATAATATTCATTGCACAATTTATTTAAATCATAAAAATAATAAAAGAGCTGGTGGACTTCTAGTAAAAACCAAAAATTTAATTAATTAAAAAGTTATTTATTGCAAAATTCAGTTTTTATTTATTTTACTGTCCACAGTTAGCCAAAAGTTGTATGGCTCGTGGGCATTGTTCTTTGACAGATTAGGGTTGTCTGATGTGCTGGCGGACTGTCAGTACATAACTCGACCTACCCGACTCTTACATACCCGAGCAGCTCATGGAAATTCCGGCGTGTCAATCTACCCAGGTTTATCACGATATGGAGAAATTGGACAATCCAACGAGCATCCCACGATAAAAATATATGATGCCCATAACCTGAAAGTGGTTTAAAAGACGATTCTACTTAGTAACGACTAATAAAAAAAGTTTCTCATGACAGCGAACTTACCTCTATAAGGAACGTAGATGTTCAGGTACAGACAATCCTCAGACTCGTTTTTGAGGAAAGTCTTGAGTTTTGTCAAGTAATGCTGTCGCTCCCACGTGGGTGGGTCCCCCTTTTTGATGGGAGGAAGGGACTGTGGGCATACTGGGGCAAAGTGAGTTGCCATCTTCACTCCTGGCCACGGTGGAGCGCTGACTGAAATGAAAGGAATCAATTAAAAATAAATATTTACATTTCATTTTACACCATTATACTGATGCTTGACAGTCCACGCATTGGCGCTTTTTAACCGACTTCAAAAAAGGAGGAGGTTCTATGTTCGACTGTATGTATTTTTTTTTATGTATGTCCGTCGATTTCTCCGTCAATTGTGGACCGATTTAAATAATTCTTTTTTTATTTGAAAGTGCATAGTTCCGAGGTGGTCCCATTGTTACCATGTCAGGATCTAATGATGGGATCCCGGGAAAATCAAGGGCAAACCTCAAATTTTATAGGCGCACACTACGCGTTACTTGTTTTTTCTGAAGCCATTTAAGTTTTTTCGTCCTAATTCCTATAGACATCACTTTATGTTAATGAGCTGATGATGGAAGGTACAACTCCTTAACGGTTATGAGTTAGGGGATAATTCTTTCAGTATTGTAGGAATATGTGGACCGTTATTTATATTTTATGTACTTTTGCAGCTACGCTTGCGCTGCTTTGTGTTTAAGTAGGTAGAAATAAATAAATATTAGTTTTATGTTCGATGGAATATCTGACATTTGAATAGGTGTTGCAGCTAGCAACCAAACCCTACTTTTATTAGGTCTCGGGTCCAGTCCACCAAGTCTGTTTTATGCAATTTTATGGTAAACGCCAGTTGATAAAAACGGACCGCAGTTAACAATTCCAATGTTATTCAGTGCCATGCTCATTCCAGTTTACTTTTCATTTCTATGTTAATTCCTTCTTTCTTTAACCCTAAACTGCAAACACTCATAATGGATTCTCCGCTTCCACAGTTTATTTAATGAGATAAAGTTTGCTACTTCAAAGAAGGTGTGTTAATGTGGTTTTTTTTTACTAAAATTAATGGTTTACTACCGGTATTGCTGGTAAACGATAATATTGTTCTGTTTTAGATGTGGGCTCGTAAACTGAAGCTAAGAATAATCTTCTATATAAAAATAGATTGCCGAAATTTATGTGCGTATATAACTTTAAAACGACTTCACCGAATGAGATAATTCTTCATTTACCTATTATAAAGAAAACTAGTGTGAAACCAGGGTCACAAAGAATGATGCCAGAGTTTCTATGAAATCTGGTCCCACCTCCAATAGCTAAATGTGTTACATCGCTGGATAGGTATTCTTGAGCTGAATAAAATAACTCCGAACGGACTAAGATTTGGAACTTGGCGCCATAGTAACTTTTATTCAGCTCAAAAATACCTATCCAGCGATGTAACACACATAGCTATTGAAGGGGTGGACCAGGATTGGCATCCTCCAAATGAACATATATTTTTCTTAGGCATTTTTAACATTGCGCCATCCCCTTAATAAGGCAAGGATGATTTCAATCACCTACTTCCTGGGGATGGTCCCAACATAATGTCACTCCAGCCCTCTGCTTCAGGCCGGGCGGGGATGAGAATTTGATGAGATGAGAAAAAGGCGGGACTGGCTAGTTCTTTTCTATTGTGACGGGGAAACCTAGGGAATTTAGGTTTAGGTATTGTGACGAATGTTTTAAGTTCTCACCAGGCCACGGTGATGGGGCATCCTCTTTAAGAAGATGATGTGCTTACTGCTAGTAAATTAATCAAGGTCAGAGACCTTAAGTGAGTGAAGCTTTCTAGTAGATTGATAGTGTATTGGATAAACATCTCGACTTGTCTTCAGGTCAGTCATGTACTCAAACTAAATGAAGATTGTGCCAGGGTGTAGCTTTAATGCAATAACTGATAGATTCATCATTAAGAACTAATTGAGAGGGTAAAACTAACCCTAAGTATGATAAGATTAGTCGGATTAGTGAAATACTAATTGAAACTTAGTTGATCGTCATTGAGATGAGTCAAGTTCTATTTTGTTGCAACAATGATAGGACAACGACCTCCAAATATTAAATCAAGTCATTATAGTGATGATGGCTTAACGCCAGCTAAACGCCACTAGCATTACAATACGCTTGCCAAATTCTTTTGGTGATCACCAACCAGAGCTATGTTAAGAAAATCTTTAAACATCCTGTGTCCGAGCCAGTATTTGAAATAAGGACTTTAACTTATACCTTGAAACAGATAAACCCTTAAATAATACTCCTTCTTTGTTCGTTTTTCATGTTTATGCTTAAAATATTGTACAGTTAATAGGGTGGACTTTACGGCACTTTACTCACCAAACAAGGTGAAAATAAACTAAACTAAAAACTGAGAGGAGACCATTTCGGTATTTTTAACGTTTTTCCATTTGTAATTTTTGGTTTGGTTTGTGTGTCTTTCATAATTTTTGGTTCCTATTAATTTTCATACTTTAACCTACATGTAGTATGAGTCAATTATTTTAGAAGATATAAAATAAACATGTGTATTTGGTACTTTTTTACTCTTTCAGATGACAAAACTACCACAATATGTCGATCTGCTTTGGGAGGGTCGTCCTCGGTTGACACACCCCATTTAGATTTACAGAACTGTCTGTAGCATGCCTCTACCACACATGAAAATGGGAAACCATATTATTAAACGTCACCAATCTCAGCACCAAACTTTTGTGAGTCACACATTCACCTTGCTTGCGCTAGATCACACAAATCGTCATTACTTTGAGCCCTGATAAATGATCAAAGTAATATAAAGACAAGTATCTCGGCCAAATCAACAATATCGCAAACGATGTTTGATTTGGAACATCTGGCATACGTATTAGGGTCACGTAAGTAAGATTCG
Source organism: Mecyna flavalis (assembly GCA_949319885.1). Classification (NCBI taxonomy): domain Eukaryota; kingdom Metazoa; phylum Arthropoda; class Insecta; order Lepidoptera; family Crambidae; genus Mecyna; species Mecyna flavalis. The sequence goes on from OX439427.1 coordinate 20,487,669, forward strand.
ATTCTCAATCTAGTTGTTATCATATTTCTTCGTATTGTGTAAGCAAACCTGGGATTACATTTCTAACTTGCGGGTCAAAGACCGAAATGTTTTCTGGTGACCTTGATGGAATGAACAAATAGTTTTTTTTTATGTGAATTGTAATTTCTGGTTATTTTATTGGGCTGCCGAGATCTGACAAATTTTACTTATTCAATCATGTCAAACCCTGATTTTGGTATTCTGACGATGTAAAGACAAAGCGTTTAGAGAAAGAAAAAAGAAATTGTCAGTACTTGTAAAATCTAATGCTTACATTCGTATTTGTTAAAGGTCAGAAAAGCTGAGAAGGTGCTGAAGGAGCTTCAACCAGGTAAGAGTTCTTAATGCCGTATCTTTCAATGACACAAAGCCACTACGATCAGATGGCCTGTGAACTAATCCACCAACGACATTTCAATGAAATAACGGTTATTATTTGAGAAGCTGAATCATCAATGCCTTGCCATTCTTTCTAGAAACTGAACTTATAAGTATTTTTTATTCGGAGAAAAAATGCGCTTGAGCAAGGCCCCCGGCTAGTGAGACCTGCAGTCGCGGCGCGTTTCTGGGCTTGTGACCAAAGCGTTCCAATATTCACTAAATTCCTCATAATATCTCCTACATACTTGTAGAAGGACGTACCCACATTATGGCGATACTGGACTATCTTGTCCTATCGTTAAAATTCCACGATCGTAAACATTCAAACCTGAACTAGACAATCGGCTTCCCCCCCCTTCGAATGAAACAACAAAGAGTGCTTCTTACCTGGAGGCATAAACCTCAAACTCCCAGTTGGCGGTGCTGCATACGGCACCCCTAGAAACATTTCCACCGGCTGCAAATCGTAATGCCGGCTCGGCTTCACGATCAGGCCTCTCAAAGCTCCCTGCCTCAGGTGGTACTCTCTAGTCAATCTCTTCCCATCACCACTCGTGAACCCTCGGTTATCTCCGGCCATACCCGGCGCGCCCTCGTTCGCGATCGGCAGTAAGAGCGAAACGGCAATATAAATAAACATGTTATGGTTTATAATGGGACTCGCGTGCCGGTCAGAAGCCATTTTGTTTATTGCCTCGTTTTGTGCTACGAGTCTTGAAATAGGCGCTGTTTTATTGTTTGTTTGCTCTTTGAGTTAAGATGTGAGTCATTGCATTTTTTTGTCACTTTCATGTTTTTTTGGTTAAACTACATTCACGTACACACATCACTATTATTATCACACACTAAATTCAATTGCTACAGAAAAAATATAGATTTTTTGTATACATGTAAGTATAAAAGGAATAATCAACTTGCGATTTCGGTTTCGGACCGCGAACGTTATTTTTTTAAATTAACGATCTACAAAATGGCGTCACGTTGGATTGATTGCGTTAGCGCGTTAGTGAGTTGCGCTCGCGACTGGATCGTTTCCAAACTGTCCCCGCGAGATTCTAATACCAAAATACTACGAAGGCGGACGCACACGGGATAGCATTCTACGACGAGGGACAAAATATTTTTGACATTCCTTTTCGCTAACTTTTAAACGACAATTTATGATTGAAGCATTGAATACAAATTCAAATTTTTCAAATTATTTATTTAAGACTACAAGGTCCATTGTGTTAGTAGACAATAAACTTAAAACCTATGTTAGTACTTAATTTTAAACAAAGATTTGGTACGGTTGGCTAGCGCCCAGACAAGCGGGCTGTCTAGCCGGTCGGCTATCGCACGCAGCATGATGTTGGGGCTGCCGCGCAGCCTGCGCAGAAGTGAGCCCGATTTTTTACGCCAAGTGGCGTCAAAACCGTCCGTGTGAGCCTCGGCGAACATTGATGACGCGCTGCAAAATCGCGGCAGCCTCAACAACGCCCTGAATGCGTCGTTGTATTGGACCCGCAGAGCATTGTAAGACCTTTGGGTATATCTGAACCACAGGGCCCCCGAGTATAACGAGGTACAGTACGCTTTGAACAGCGTTATTTTGACTGCTACCGTGCATCGAGAGAACCTGTGTATCAGCATGTTCGCCCGGACTGACAATGCTCTGCGTTCCCTCTCCATATCTACATCGTCTTTCAAGTCGTCTGTTACCAAGTGACCCAGATATTTAAAGTTGTGAACCCTGTGTATGGGCTTATTGTTCAAAAGTACCGGTGGTATACTGATAGGGCACTTGGAACCCGCCCTGAAGACCATGTACTTAGTTTTCTCAACATTATAAATTAGGCCATGAGATGCAGCATACGACTCGCACACCCCAAGCAGCTTACGGAGTGCACTAACCGAGGGGGCCAGCAGCACTAAATCATCCGCGTAACTTATGTTGTTGAAACACACTCCGTCAACGAAACATCCAACACGCGTGCTACTGAGCCGCTCGATCAGCGCGTTCACATACAGGCTGAAGAGTACGGGCGAGGACAGCCCCCCTGCCTCACTCCGCACTCCGGCCTGCACGGATCCGATAGTTTTCCCGCCCAGCGCACCCTGCTCTCCTGATTTTCGTACCAGTATCTGATAATGAAAGCGATCTCTGGCGGCAACGTAGTGCTTTCTAACTTCTTCCAAAGTATGTCGTATGACACAAGGTCGAAGGCCTTGGACAAGTCCAAAAAAACAGGCATATACAGGTGTGTGCCTATCCGTATAGTACTTGACAGCGTGCTTTAAACCCAATATGGCAGTCTCAGTAGACAACCCAGGCCGGAAACCGAACTGAGCGTCGTGCAGCTTAACATGCCTGTTTAGATAAGAGTTTAGCACGCTATCAAGGACCTTCGCTATGATGGTGGCTAGCGAGATTGGCCTGTAATTTGAACCGTCCGACACATCTCCAGTTTTGCATTTAACTATAGGTACCACGAGCGAACGCATCAACCCCGGCGGCAGGTACGAATGGCTAATGCACAAGTTAAAAAGAAGAGCAAGTACGCGGGGCAGGTGGGGTCCAGCATATTTCAGATGCTCGATGCTGAGCTCATCGTAACCGGGAGACTTGCCTCTGGTCATCTTCCCAAGTATGTGCCTGATATCCTTCGCCAATACAATCGTCGATACTTCGGTACCCCGAGACTCTGCATCGAACGCCCGACATGAAGGCCCCAATGGTGACCTAACCGCAAATCGCACACTGAAACCGTCAGCAATACCCTTGGGATCGGACACTTCGTCGACACTCACAGGTATGCCAGCCCTGGAATTCAAACGGTTAGTGTTTTTCCAAAAGCTTTTAAAATTAGAGTCCGAATGATGTTTGGCTAAGGTGTCCATAATTATTTGGTGTTGATTTTTTTGACACCACTTGAGTTTACCTTTAAAGATCTTTCGTGCATTCGTCATTGCCTCAAAAATGACACCGTTTGTCGGTTTGCCATGCCATAACCAATTTTCGAATTCCAGTCTAGCACGCCCGTGAGCCTCGCTCACATGTTTGTTCCACCCCGCTAACGGCTTCTTTCTCTTCCCTGCCCTAAAACTGTACGTTTCAGAGGCACTAGTAGATAAAATGTCCACTATTTGTTCATACATGTCATATATAAGATTTTTATGATATTGTTTACAACAGTATTTGCCACAACATTTTTGCATATTCTTAGGTAAATCAATTTGCTTCAGCTTAGAATTACACAACTTTTCATAAGCATTACATTGAGCCTCATTCCTCTCTCCCCATCGTATTCTATTAAGGTTAGATTTTTCTATACATTTTTTCTGCCTAGTTATATTAAAATTACAAACAGTAACTAAAGGTAAGTGGTCCGACCAGAAAACGTCGTACTTTACATACAATACAGCATCAGCTCTTCAGCTTATTTGTAAAAATTATGATTGGGAACGTTATTCATCAATTTATTAGTGAATACTGATTGAACATGATAAACGGTATTATTTCATAATCTGAAAAAAAAAAACAGACACGCAGCACACCTTATGGTATATTATGTTTTACTTTCTGTCTTACATTATTTATTTAGATACTTTGAGAAAGTCATGTAAACTACGCTAGTACTTCAGTGCTCAAGTTCCAAGAATAGGTCACCAAAAGATGGGCCGTTCAATTGCCACAAGAGCGTCACCGGCTGTTCACATATCCCTTTCGGATGTGAAGGGGAAACCGAGGGACTTTAGTGGGTACTACACACGGCCGCAAATCTCGCTAGCTTGCGGTTGCAGTGTTTCAAAGCATTAAACAAACACCTTTTCATCAATCTGCTACACACTGCAAACATTTTTATTTTTGGAGGAGAATGTGATTTTGCCCCCTAACCGCCGTGTGTAGGACTCGAGACTAAAGCGTCCACTACCTACTAAACTCCCCCGGTTTCTCCTTCACACCCGATTGGGACGTGCCGGTCCCAGCCTTGTAGCTATTGACCAGCCCAACACACTGCCAAACATGTCATAATGCAAATTGTTCTATAATCTCAGTAGATATTTTCTGAAAACAAATGTTCTCAAAGGTTCTCATCTCAAGACCGCCCTCGTATCTCATGTGTCGCTGTGAGCGGGTTTTCTGGCGTCGCGTGCGCATCGTTTTAACCCGCTAGCGACGCGCGGATATTTCCGTCCCTTACCACGTGGTCGCGGTAAACATCCGGACAGTGGCGGGTTAGGAAGTTTGTGCGGATATAGTTTTTATATGAAAGAAAGAAAGAAAGAAAGAAAAACATTTATTGGCCCAAAAAACACAAGATTACACAAAAAAAATTATTAACAATTAAAATAAAACATAAAACAATTTTACTTAAAAAACTAACTTTATACATAACAGGCCAATAGGGTTCTGCCTCAGCAATATGCTGCTGTGACATTAGAAAACACCACAGCAGCGCTGGTATTCTGGCAGAATCCATAAGAGTGGCGCAAGAAAATAAATAAATACTGTAGAAGGGATACATACCTACGTAATATTTAATAAGAGATAAATTTTGAAAAAATAATAAATATGTTTAAATTAATAAATATTAAATACTAATTAATAAAAAGGTATACAGTTTTTTTATAAAAAGGTACACAGTTTTTTTTTATATCTGCTTTCACTTGGTGATTTTAGTTTAACGTAAACGTTTGGCTCTTAAAATTATGCTCTGAACATCTACAAACCAAAGAGAATTCAATAATTATGTGATATTTATTAAATATAGGTCCAAACATAATGTACAGTCAAAAGCACGTCAGACTATACACTTTGGACTTTGTACCACTCTTATGTCGGGGGCATAAGTGCTATTATCGAACTGCAAGTGTATACCGTGATGTGCCGTTGACCGTACAACTTCAAATGCGTGACTTCAAAGTTCCGAAGTTTGGCGTGCACCTATTGTTTTTTCTTAACTAACTCAGAAATATTCATTTATTTGTTTTTAACCTAGAAAACAGTTCCCGTGGGATTGCAATTACCTATATCTTTCACTGAGAGACCCAATTAATTCTACAGGGACAATACCGCAGGCACATCAATCTATCTATCTATATTATTATAAAGAGGAAAGATTTTGTTTGTTTGTTTGTTTGTATTGAATAGGCTCCGAAACCACTAAACCAATTTGGAAAATTCTTTCACTGTTGGAAAGCTACACTATCCTCGGGTGACATAGGGTAGTACTTTTGATCTCAGAAATGTGGGGGGAAGGAGGGGATAATTGACATAAGAAATTACGGCGCGGGTAAACCGCGGAGGCGGCGTGCTCTATAAATCAACAACAATTGTCTCGTATAAATTCATGTAAATTTGTAATCTTGTTTTGTAATAAATCCATCAAATATGCCATTAGACACTAATGTAGGCGTAACTAAACATATTTTATCTTAAAAGTATTCCTTAAATTATCACGCGACTTTGAACTTTGGGAATGTTAAATATATTTATGTTTCGCTTGAATGTAAATCAATGTAGCTCAGGTTTTTATAATGTAGTTTGTTTAATAATAATAAAAGTCAGTACATAAATTATGCTTTTGTTGCAAAAGGTTTGATTCTTTTTTCATTCCAATTCATATAGACACAAATTGTTGTAACCGTGAGGGGATCGAACCCGTGACCTCTGGTGTAAACCAAATCGGCCGTCAAATAAAAAAAATGTTCATCACATGAATGTTTTTACCGCCATTTCACCATTTGGAGTAATGGTCGAGAAGTCGGCTGGTCACAAGAGGTCGAGGGTTCGATCCCCGCAAGGTACAAACATTTGTGTGCATGAACATGTCTGTTTGTATCAGTATGTATAATATTGTATGTATTTACCAAAAAAAAGTACTTATAATGTTTATCCGTTGTCTGGCATAGCACAAGCTAATGCTTAGTTTGGGACTAGATGGCGCTGGTTATAATGTCCAGAGTTATTTATTTAATTTATTTATTTAAATAGGATTTGAACCTAATACTCTTGGTGCAAAGGGCAGGGTCACTACTCACAATCAAATGCGCCATAGAGCCCAAAAACAGTCTTAATTTTCATTTATCAATGCCTTTATAAAAGTTTATCGCCTTGTTTGCATTCCGTCTATGTTTGCACTTAGCAATATTTTAATTCTTTTTCTTTTAAAATATTTGATGCAATAATAAACACAGACGTTGCATACAAGAATACCCTTTTCATGTCTCGCACGAAATACTGAGTACTCGGAATACGACCGCCCACGTTTGCTCTCTGCTTTAATCTGGAAGCAAATATTTTGTCCCTTCAAGGGATTTGCTTAAGTATGTTCCACATTGGTTAATTAATTGATCGGGTTAGAAAAGGGTAGGTTTTGCACTAGGTTTATTAATGAAGGGTCTGCAGATACCAGAGTGAGTTTTATCGCCGCATTGCTCTGTTCCACCTGAATGGGACTCTTGTATAATATGATAAAATGCCGCAGCGACTGCTTACCATCAGGTGGGCTGCGTGTCTGTCTGCCAACTGACCTAGTATAAAAAAGCCTATGAAGCAGACTAATAATAATATAATAATTGGAAATTGGAAGCATGCTGACGCGATTCCGCGACTCTTCACGTAAACGTTAGAAGTGTTCCGCAAAGCTTAATTTGCGTGTTAAAGTTTGTTGTTGTTGTTGTGGTCCTAAGGCACCCCGCTGGTGCAGAGGGCCCCAACAAGTTTTCTCCAAGCCGGCCGGTCCCGTGCGATTCTTCGAGCGTCTTCCCATTTGAGTCAGCCATCCATTGTCACAAGGTTGAAAAGAAGCACTATGCATTCATTTCGTCAAAAAAAAAAAGAAACTACGGTCACTATGGAAATTAGTCTTGTGGGCATCATTAATGTAGATAAAGATCGATCTATGTTTATGTTTCAATTATTGTTATTTTTAATAAAAAATTAAGTATGTACCTCAGAATTTATAAATAGATAAAAATTAGTTACAAAAGGGCCAGTTTTACCGCTGACAAATAAATTATAGGGTTTTTACAGGAATAAGTTTTTACTCCTATCAGCGAAAGTAGCGCAACTAAACAAAACTAACAAAAAGAATATCCTCCGTTTATCAAAGTCCATCTTGGCAGTGAAACAAAAATGCTGGCACAAACGCGAAAGCATTCCCTTATTGGCAAAGAATCTTAAGGATTCGCTTTGCGATCGAGCTCAGAAACCCGAGCTTGTGTACACAGCGTTAGCTTGTCTGTTTGTCTGTGCTTTTTGCAATCGATATCTCTGGAACACAGCAGCTGTGCCGAGTAAGGGCTGGTGCACACTAGTTGTTTGAATTTTACTACGTTTACGTTTGAAAACTACAGTACTTCATGATATCGGAAAATGTCGTGAAGAACAATTTTTGAACTAATCTCAACTTTATCGCGAACAAATTAAAATCAATAAATTTTTTTTTTAGAAAATCATGGTAATCTTTGCGAACACAAACATAGTTGATGCTGTTACCTTATACTATACTGAAGCAACACCAATTACCTACATCGTTTATCAAAACCAACAAACCTGTCTTTATACTTTTTAGTTTGACCAAAAAACTATGTTAGCCAGGTTTCCTTATAAAAATAAATTATTTTAAATTTTAATGAAAGAGGAAGGAAGGAAGGGAGGAAGTAATTACTAACGCCCATTTAGGTCTTTGGTGATTACTAACGCTGATTACTAACAATAAATAACGCACGTACTGATGATAAGTAATCACTTATAACCAGATGTCACAACCACACTTGACCGTTTGTCTCCTTCTTTTATAAAACAAAGAGACAGAGAAGAGACACAGTGATTTTTCAGTTCAGTATGAATGTCTCTTAAGGAAGCGTGGACAAGCCTTCTTTTTGTCTCCACTTCGTCCGCGGCCATGATTATTTTCGGAATGGCGAATCTCTGACGCTGTCGCGTATACCGCGTTGATTCATGCGCATGCATTGAATTTTTGCGAGTTTAGCGACCTAAATGGATGTGTTTAGAAAGTAATATTGTTATGGTTTACCCAGTCGTCTTGCCCCAATTTACACAAAATAAAAGAATCAAAAATCAAAATAAGTAGGTACTCCTGATTCAAGTTTTAAAAGATGCATTTCTCAAATCAAACATAAATCTTTCAGAGCACCTTTAATACCAGATTAGGAATGTCGCAAAGAACCAGCAAGAAACTTAGATATTCTTATTCACCATTTTTTTCAAAAAATCTATCTAGACAATACGGATTCAGAATGTTCTACCGACAAGAACCAGCGGGAAACTCGGTTATTCTTTTTAATCGCCAAAATATTTCTAACATTTATCTACAATACAATACTCCCTAAGCCAGTCTCCATTTTGGCACTAGGTTTGAGTTACCTATCATTTCACTCAACCATACCACAGTATGAGACCTGCTCAAATTGACCTGCTGCAAAAGCTTTCTCATTTAGGAGAAAAAAAAACACTGACAATGCGCTACATAGCAAGAAAAAGGCCGATACATCCGTACCTACAACAAATTATAATTTAAATATTCAAATTACAATATCATAGCTTTGACAATATGGATGCAACATAATTATAAACATTTCCGGCTTCTATTTATTCTTGTAAAATAATTAATTACACCAATGTATAACACGTGTTATTTTGTTGTTAACAAAACGAGTTAAAAATAGGTTTTAATTTTGCTTGGATATAACAATAACAACACGCAGTAAAATTGTTTATTTTACTGCGTAATCATAAAAACATTGTACATTACTTTTACCTTTTTACACGGCGGTATTAGTTAACCATAATTAACATTATTGTGTTAATAAAATATACATAGGTATTTCAGGAATCTTCTGTTTTGTAAAGCAGATTAAGATAATACTACTGTGTCCCAAAAGTACCCGGAAATTGTAAATGAAATTCAAATGGTAATTTTAATCATCCAAATTTATTTTGTCCTCTTTAAATTAACTTCCATTAGAGGGAATAAACATACGCCAACGGTTCAACCAGTCTTCGATACACTTTTAATACGCTGAAATCGGGATGGCCTTCAGCACCATCTTCGTTTTTTCATTCCCTACTCTCAATGGTCTGAAATGCTTTTCGCGAAACGGTAATTTAAGTTTAGAAAATAGAAAATAATCACATGGTGACATACCTAGTAAGTAGGGTACCTGCGAAGCGATATTAGTTGCATGTTTTTCCAGAAAGCTACGAATAATCATGGCTGTGTGAGCTGGCGCGTTATCGTGGTGCGGAAAACACGTGATTTTAACACAAATCTGGCCACAAGTCAGTCAATATGCGGTGTACTGTAGTTTTTGGTACGTTGATGTCTCTGGCTATGTGTCTTAAACTCACACGACGATTTTTCATTATAATTTCCTTGACATTATTGACATAATCGTCGTCAGTTGAAGTAGATGACCTTCCAGCCCGCCCGACCACTGTACCTCCCTCTATGAATGATTTATATTGCTCGTATGCCTAAGTTTTGTACATGCACTAATTAACAAACAACTATTTTAACAATTTAAGGAACTTGGCGCAAGAAAATTTATTAAAAACACAAAAATTTAACACAAGATCGTTGCTCAACAAAATCGGCCATAGTAAAAAAACGACGCGACCACAAAACTTGTTTCTCATAAATGTTAATTAGTCACAAAATACTCGACTGAGGTAAGATTATTTTTCACCAGCGACCAATGACAGTTGTACCAATGTAATGCAAAAAGATTTTTTTAAATATCTCTAACACGGGTCTTTAAAATGATAATTTCCGGGTACTTTTGGGACAGAATGTATGTTTTTAAATGTCTTTCGGGCCTCCAGCACTCTCACTCACCAAACAGTTGATCTTCTGTAACTCATGCGTTGATCTTCTGTCAAAGAGTGGGTAACAGGACATTGACCATCTATGTATGGACGTTGGACCAAGTGCCGCCCAACATTGAGACATAGTGCACAATGTTCCTAAGATTAATACTAGTCTGTAACTCCGAGCGCTTCAAAATCAATCCGAGGAGTTTTAAGAAAAGAAAATTGAATGTAGAGGTCTAACATTAACAAAAAATCATGACCAACAGCTTATTTTTAAAATAAAAGACTAATTATTATTAAAAAAATGGATTTATTTGAAAAAAAAATTTGGTTTACAGAGATGATAAACATAACAAAAATGATACCCTATGTTATAATACGTTATGTTATAATATTCTACCTTATGTAGGCACTAACATATTGTCGTCTAAGAAAATTGTAATCTAAAAATAATGCAGTGCGTCTCACAACGTCTTGGTGCCTAGCCCATCCCAAAAATCAAACTAGGCACTCATCCGTTATTTAGATCCCTGTAATACGAGCAATGCTCCATAATTAGTGTAAGAGGTCCAGGATTTATTTATTTATAAATCAGTGGCAGGTGGCAATTTTTTTTATTATCTATTCATGTAAGAAAACAAATTAAAGTGTTCCCAAGCTTGGGCAGCATTTGGTCCAGAACCGGTCATTCTCCTTTGTTTCGAATTTTCCGAACATTGCTTGGGTTTACAATAAATGATAGACTCAATCCTATCCCACTTGTTTACGATGGGGACATATAAATTTTATCAATAGAAGTGTTTTAGAAACTTTTACAAAGGTTTTTTATTTCCACTATTTTTTTTTTTGTTTTTGGACTCTTTCCCGCGTTTGTGTTCTTATTTCCACTAAAGAACCGTTACATAGACAATATTATTTCCATGAAAGAACCATAAAAACCGACTGCTCAGTTGTGACAGGCTGTCACTGTCACTGTCAGCAGCTGTCATCTGTCACCTGTCGCACGTCGGTACATTAATAAGGCCGGGCGTTCCGACGACGAATTTAGAGTCGTGTGAGGAATGTGACGAATAAGTGGATTTTGTATACGTTTGTGTCGTTTTTTGTGGCTATGGAGAAAATTATAAAATAATATAACTCTGAAATAGCACAGCATGAATGATTTGCTTTTACATAAGCTACTAAGACGGGTCCGGCCGTTATGCCCCCATTCCGGGTTACCCCCGGCTGGTATGCCCCCACCATAGAGAAAACCTATGTCCCCCACGGTGTAATGGCAAACTGAAAAAATAATTTTTCAATGTGGTGGCATACCGGCCCAGGGCAGCCCGGAATGGGGGCATAACAGCCGGACCCAGCTAAGACAAGGGACGGCTTTATTTTTATACCACGATTGTGGCGCGTGACTATTTATCGTTACTGCAACTTCTTCACCAAGACAACACCAGAGGCATCACCCGTGCATCGTCGACCCTGTAATTCGAAGTTAAAACATTTCTTCCCGCTGCCGACAACTGACCCTTCCAAATGAACTATGACGGCCTTGCACTACTCTCACACCTTATTTTCTGAATATAAGAGCATTAAAGGAAGGATACTTCTTCTAGACAGTTGTGCGCTTACACAAGGTCACTGACTTGGGAGAGCTTTCCCATACGCAAATAAACGGGGGAGGTATCGTGTATTTCTTCCTCTAGGACTTGACCTACTTCTCAGGAGATGTGAAGTGTGAAGTGTCCCAAACATCGGTTAAGTCACACAATGGCCAATGCTTTGATCAAAAACCAGCTTTAATAATGAAGATAAAGGAGAGACCAACTTTTGGAACCATTTGTTAGGTACACCTTAACATGGTTCTTATTACAAAGAAGATTACGTGAAACAAACTTGTCCATTCCAAACCTGTAAAAGCACATTGTTATTGTCCATTCAAAGAGTCGTCAATAAAACTTGGGCAATATTCGAACAAGTTACAGTTCGACTATCAAATGTTTTTACAGCCGTCGTCGTCTAGACGAACGGTGAGTCATGATTAGTTGGAGTGACGAGTGTGCGATCCACATGCGAGGAATGGAACGAGACAATTGTTTTCGAATTTGTCTGAATCATCTTTGAACTTATAAAGATACATTATTGTCTGGCACGATTTGAATTCTCGTAAAATATAAGGTCTTTTGAATGAGGGGCCAGTCGATCGCCATAAAGCGTGAACCGGACCGTCTCTTTTTGGTTGTGAAGGGGAAACTGAGGACGTTTAGTGAGTAGTGGCTACACTAGTTCAGAGTACCACAAAGGGCCGCCGGTCACGCTAGCCTGTGGTTACGGTGCATAAACACATTCTCCTTCGAAAACTAAGGTGTTTTGCCTACAAAAAAAATTCCCTACCGTCAAGATGATAATGATGTGATGATATTATGATTGCAATTTACATTTGATGAGCCATATTTGTTCCTATTTTTTATGGAATTCCCTGTTGTCCGTTAAGTAATTTAGGCGTAAAATCCAGATAAGTTTATAGATTCTTTTTATTATAATCCCCTGAATGTAAAGGATATTATTGTAGGCTTTTAACGAGCATTAAATTAAGATCAAACGAATATTGTAACAGTGCTTTTACTTTTAAAATTCAGGAAACACTTGGGAGTATTATAAATTAAAGCTTTTTTATTTTTAAATCTTAAGTCGTTGAATGGGAAAATACTGCCAGAGGAAGGGAGTTACTTTGACGTTAATTTTGAATGTCCATCTTATTTTTACTTCGTTCTTACAAAGGCTCTGTAATATATAAAAGTGATGGTCCCTTAGCTGGAGAAAAATATTTTTTGCATTTGGATCTTCAAGAACTGAAAAGCGAACTGAGATTTTTCACACGTCATAATGATTGTGGGCTATGTGAAAGTATATCACAATATATATCTAGATTTAGACCATCGTTGTAAAGGATAAAAGTTATCTCGATATTCCTAGAGTTTCAAATGATTGCCATGTAGATTGTGGAGTCATAGGTACTTATACTTTGTGATTTCTCGCTCGGGGGAGGGGGGAGCAATCAAACAGCCATCGTGCTGGTCTAGACTGGAGCTAAGACGAGTAATGTTTATTATAATTACATTTTAATAACTACTTGTTATTGACTATCTTCTGCCTACAAAAATGTAGTCATAGCGCAATTATCTAAAAAAAACATACATTTGCGGAATTGAAACCTAAACGTTACATTTGGTATTCAAATAGCACTCCGTAAAAATGATAAGGCGGCTCCGAGAACGAGGTGGGAACTGTCCCCAAGATATTAAGGTCCCATTAACGATGGCGCCGATAAAACAACGACAGAATTTCAAATGCCCCATTAGGGCGCTGTTTTTTACTGTGTTTATTCAAATTAATTGCGTTTTTATGGTCGTTTCCGAATCAGTGTTTCGGTAACGTTTGTTTGCACTGTGATTTTTATGGTTGATGTTATTTGTTAAGAGCCAATGGTCGAGTTCTGGCACTGAATTCATAATTTACATGTACGGTCAGCGCGAAAGGAGAATTCAGAGACCGTGAAAATAAATTGTTATAAATAATTTCAATCCAATAAATTTTGGATAAATTGATTGGTTACAATAAAGAAAACTTACTCGTAGATACTAAAGTCATACCATTTAACATTTGGGTTGAATTTTAACTATCACCTAGTAAAATTTGATAGTGCAGACCAGCACCCAAAGTTACCTGGTAGCAAAAATATGTTTTCAAGCAATCGTATTGAGTTTCAAACCACCATTTGATAAAGGTGCCCCCCCCCCCCCTTGAAAGGCCGGCATCGCATCAGCGATCCCTTTGGTTTTGCAGATGTCCACGGGCGGCGGAGATTGCTTACCATCAGGCGACCCGCTGGCTCGTTTGCCGCCTCTGACATAAAAATAGATACTCTCGTATAAATCCTTATTATAATAAATATTCCTAATTAACTGTTCCTCAAAAGTAATTCTATGTTACATTTCCTCTTATTTTATGCCAGGAATTTTATGGACCATTAAGGAATTTATCGTCAAAATTAAAGAAAGTTATTTGGGAATCCAATTTGCTTTTTTACCAAAGGCCAAATAATCTTTTATGTTTATAATGTAATTTCTTTACGTCTACAAAACAGATTGAAATATTACTATTTAATATTTCTTTAACTTTGTTTGTAAAAGAAATGTATTTGCAGCAGCAGCTTAGATAGTTTTTTTGTCTTTAAAAATTTTAATGAGTTTTTAATCATATTTTTTTTACTTTCAGTAGCAAATTGGTATACTTACAATAAAGAATTTCTTAGGTACAGTATTTCTAACTCTCATTTAATAAAAAAACACATCATGAAATATAATAATCGTTAAAAAATCCTACGTTGTTACACAGAGTTTAAAATGTTTCGTATTCTATGTAGTGACCAAAAATCAACTGATGGTGACAATGATCACTTGGATAATATGCGTTGACGGAATTCAATGCGATGTCATTAGGCCTCGGCTTCGAATTTTGCGGGCAGCGGGGCGGCAGTGGCAGTGGCGAGATGTTTTGTATGGAATCCCATAGACCCGTTCTCGAACACAGCGGGGCGGCAGCGAGAGCGGCAGCGCACGCAAGCGCGAAATTTGAGGCCGAGGCCTAAGGAAAGAATACGCAATTTTTTTAATCGTTTTTCATATTGATCTAGATTCACAAGCTTGTGAATATCAAAGGATCCTACAGCAGCTGATTGAGCAGTGCTATTTGATTACTTTCCGCGTTATAAATGGCAATATTCCATAAGGCGTTACTGATTCCACAATGGAATCTAAAGACATGCCAATAGTTTTCTGATTCGTCTAGATGTTTTATGCATAAAATATTTGTACACGTCTTTGTTACACTCTCTATTATTTTGAAACTAAAACTCAGAATAACTCGACCTACTATCTAACCTTTAGGTACATATTCAGAAAAGCTACTCAACTCGTTTTGAACCAATTCAAGCATTAAAGGCTTGTAAAATCAGTTTTATATCACTTGGATCTTACACGTTTCGCACGTACAACTGCCTCTAAAGGCTGTAAAGGCAAAACAGTCCTCAGATAAACGTAAAAACGAATTGAATATGGATTAGAGGAGGGGAGATAGCGGTTTTTATAATTATTAGTGTTCCGCGACTATAATTTGTATCAAATGTATGATGGCAGTAGTAATGTCCTGATTAGTTATTTTAATAGATGATCATGGAATATCCATTAACATTCCTAATTCTGATATGTCATTATCAGCCTGTCCACTGCTGGATAGAGGCCTTTCTTAATGCTTGCCAATTGGCTTATTCTTGCCTACTTGCATCCAGCTCCTGCCAGCCATCTTGCGCCAATCTTCATTCCATCTGGTCTGGCCACACTCTTTTGTCCTATAATTCCATCGGTGAGTAAGGTCTCTAGAGCTCAATTAGGAATGGAGGACCTTCTTTTGCTGCCAACATTATATTTTCCCTTTAATTTATAGGGTTGGCGACGAGTGAGTGATGTCGCTAGTGTTACAAGCGTCCATAGGCAATATTAACTTGACCAGCCATTTGATGTAATGGTCGAGATGTCGGATACAGAGATGGCGGTTTTGATCCCCGCACGGTATAAAAAAAATGGTTATTTCTATGTATAATAATAATATATATATTTTTTTTTATAGTAGCTCAGTACATTGGCTCCACTTAGCCTGATGGTAAGCAAAAGGGGAACCCAAATTACCACGACAACGGACGCAACACCGTGGCGTTCTATCCGTTGGCATCGCAGTACTGGCTCACAAGGTGCTTCTTCACGCTTCGTTTAAAGGAACTCATGTCATAGGAAGGGGGAAATACATGAGCCGGCAGAGAGTTCCACTTCTTTATATTTACAAAAAAAAAGTATATAAGTAATGTTAATCAGCTGTTGTCTGGCACTTATAAAACAAGCTAAATATGCTTAGTTGGGGCTAGATGGCGCTGTTTGAATAATGTCCAGAGATATATTTTGTCCAGAGATATATTTATTTAATTGCTTACCATCAGGCAGGCCGTTAGGCTTGAGCATAAATCTCGTTGTATAAAAAATTGGTCGTCAAAGTTTCAAGCCTCATTGGCTATTATGACCATGACCTTATAACTTGGAACACACAAAAAATATACAATGTCGAAACCTTCATTACGCAAAGTTGTTTACCGAGGACTGCGCAAACACTGGCAAGTATGTGTTTAATTTTAGTGGCCTGTGTATTTTTGATGTGCCCCATTTATAAGCCTCTAGGGATCTGCTCTTTAAAGACTTTAGAAGTAAGGTAATAGCTTAAAAACACTAACTTTCAACTGCGGATTCGCTCGCGTATGTGTTATTTCGTATTATGTAACCGAAATTACAGATTTTTTCAGTCAGTCATACACCAGAAGCATTAATGTATGTACACAGCTTTGTTCGTATCGGTCTGCTTTTTTAAATGTAGGTATGTATGTATTTACAAAAAAAAACATTATAATAGTTATTTATCTTTCTTAAGAGGCACGTGATGTTATTCATCATAATTATGACAAAGAAATCGACATGACAAATAAAAAAGATTAAACACTAAACAATTCAAAACCTTGAAAATAAATTTTATTTTCATTTTTATATTTATCCGTCGCCTGGAGCCCATATTACACAAGCTGTGCTTAGTTTAGGGTTAGAAGGCGCTGTGTGAATGATGTCCAATGATTAAGAAGCGTCTGTCTGAAATTCAAGTAGGAAGACATTATTAAAACTAATCGCACTCAACTGAGAAACCGAACTTTACCGATTATTCCTTCCAAAGATCGACACTCAAATTAATCTACTGGTTACAAGCGACCACGAGGCGATAGTGGTGCGGAACCATAAGCCATATTTCTTCTAACCCGTCTATTCTCGCTTACATCTTGTGAGCCCTGTAAACATCGTTCTGTATAAAATTGTAATTAGTCCAGGTTTAATGGGTTCGCCTCGGTAATTTGTAGTGTGGACTGACCTGAAGATTACCTAATCTTAGTCAACTCGAGGAATGTTCAGTGGGATTTATTATGTTTACCCTAGATCACTTAGACTGCTAAAGTGAAACTATTAAGCCCAGACAGAAATCTGGGAGCGTTTTGTCGCGATCTTGATAGGGTACGTTTTTTTAGGAGGTCACCTAGTTTCTCGGGCGGCCCTCACTAGGCACGCGGGGATGGACTGGTCAATAGCCACAAGGCTGGCACCGGCTCGTCCCAATCGGGTGTGAAGGGGAAACCGGGGGAGCTTAGTGGGTAGTTGACGCTTTAGTTTCGAGTCACACAGCCGCAGGTCTATCTAGCCTGCGGTTATGGTGCAACTGCATAAACGCATTCTCCTCCGAAAAAAAAGGAGGAGAATGTTTTAGATAATCATAACCGCAGCCGTTCTTATCTCCAAAATCTCCAACATTAATCATAATGCTATCTGTAATACTATAGTGTTGAATTTCACATAATTATGTTACCACTATCCCTGGCTTAAAACAGGTAGGTACCTAGTTATGTGAAATCACTGTCCCAAGGAAACAAACTGCATTCCAAAGAAAATAGGTTCTATTTCCCTATTATTTTCTTTGTTTGTATCCCTTAGGTGCTATTCGGATCCCCAAACTTTGTTTCTAGTTAGCTCCTAAAAAGAGATTTGTCGAGCGAAGCGATAGCGAATGGGCTGATAAGAAATCCAGACAAGTTCCCTATTCTTATCTGTCGGCTGATTTAATAATATTATCTTTTAGTTCTTTCGCCAACTTTGGAGATAACGCTTTGGTTTATTGTGGGGGTTTATTATGAGGCGAAGTTTGGCACATTATGGCTTGTGGTATACTTTGTTTTATATGAACGTATATTATGTGAGAATTTTTGCTAAGTTTGTACAATAAAACAAAAACGAGGGTTCGGTACGTAGTTTTAGCTAAACGTTTTTACAAATTAAGCGTTATTGATAAATTAATCTCATTTTGTTTATTCCGATGATTTACTCAAATGAAGCTTGGCTTTATTTTGGTTTTAAAAGTGCACTGATTTTAATAAAATTTTGTGTTTAATTAAATGTAACAAGGCTAGACTTTGGAAAATTATACATAGGCTACTTTTTATCGCGGGATATTCCTCTGTTACCACGGGAAAATAGAAAAAAAGTGTTCGTCAATCTTTCATATCGAAACGGAGCAACGTACGACCGAGGTCTCCCGCGCGTGATCACTTTTGGAAAAATATACCGTGCACGCGCATCGTGACTTCTTAGGAGCGGCGCTTGTAAACGTGAAAATACTGCACAGGATTTTAGCCTTAAGGGTGATCACGCGCGGGTGACCTCGATAGTACCAACGTGTTTTATTAAGGGGAAGCTTAGAAGCTGTAGATTGAGGCTACTTACGTACTTTTAGTAGTGGTAGAGCCATGCTGTATTACAGTACGAATGGGCCGGCTCGTCTGGGGAAGTACCACCCTCTCACATAACACCAGCTTGAAATAATAGTGACTACTATTGTGTTTCGTCTGGTTTGTGAGAGTGCCGGAGGCCCACACACCCCCTTTAAAGGCGGGCAACGCATCAGCAATCCCTCTGGTGTTGCAGATGTCCATCGGCGGCGGTGATTCCTTACCATCAGGCGACCCGCTGACCCGCTGATTAAAAAAAAAACATAAAATCATGGAAAATATCAAAGTCCTGCGGGATAACGCTGCATAGTCCAAACGGGTGAAGATGCACATCTTAGAATTGGCAATAAAAATATATAACTAATAAGAAAAGTGTTTATGTAATGTTATGAATACGTATTCTCGAACGAATAATTTTTCTTAACTGTGTCACACAACAACTTCTATACAACTCCCGTAATCCTGAGCTACCCAGTACCTAGTACACGAAGATTAACAATATTTAGTTTCAAAGCCGGACAATACTAACTACAGAACTTATCATTGCAAGCGATTGACTAGCTCGAATGTTCAGAAATGCCGGAACACCGTTATCTGTTTAGAGTTATGCAATTTGATTAAAGTTTAACTATCCATCCAGTTATTAGAATAGACTTTTGAGGCAACACGATGGAACATGAGCTACTCTGAAGTTAAGTATCAGCCTATTAAGATCCGACTGCAGGGCAAAAGACTTCATTTTTATAATCATGTCGTTACTACAATCATGGACTAGGGAATACAAACCCGAATTATTTAAAAAATCTAGAACACAAAATTTATCTCAACATTGATTCGAACCAAGTCCTCGAGATCTTATTTATAGAAATTAGGCTAATTAGTGGTCATAATTAGGTATAACCTATACCTATAGATAGATGTAATAGAGTACCTAATCCCAGTTGACACAGAACTATGCAGCTGATTAGCAAGTAACATTATTTTATAGTAGGTAGGCACAATTACAAGGAATAATCAACATTTGAAAAGTCTGAAAGCGTAATAACGTTGTAAGCTATACTTAAAACCGCTATCTCTTAAAATTTAGCCTCAAAATCCTCGGCAGAACCTTGCTAATTTCCGGACAACTCCTAGTGGACTACTATTGCCGTTGGGAGTGGAAAAACTTGTTCGCAACAATTAATTTAAGGTTACCATCAGTTGTTGTAGTCGTCATTTACATTTTCACCGTAACTGTGCTCCCGAAGTGATATTTCATAGATACCTTGGGAATTGTTTTAGTCCGTTGTTCATAATTTGTGTAAATTCTTATTATGCTTGGATATTATTTACACAGCGTTTCGTAAACTGAATGCTTATTTATAATCAAATATAATATTTGTGGTGACTTCAAAACACAAGTGCTTAAGTTACTATTTTTTTCTAGATTTATATTATGTACAATGTTTTGTTGTCAGATATTTAAAAAATAAATGCCTCTGTACATCCTCACTGGTAACTTTAGCAAAATTCGGTCAATTTGCTTCTTCATTATCATACCAGACGAATCGTACAAGTGTTGATCATAATATTATTTTGTTTATTCCCAAATGAAATGAAATATGTCGCATTGCCGTATGGCTTGTAAAGTAGATCGTTTAATGGTTACCATTAAACGATTTGCTTTACAAGCAATTCATCACACACACAGTGCAAATTAATTTGAAATACGTCAAGGCGATATATCAAAAGCGGAAATAACGAAACGCATAAGTGAATACGACGATGCGTTTGGCAAGCAATGGATTTATTGAGGACGAATGATTCCCGACACAGCGCAAAAATGACGGCAGAACTATAAGTTATGGTTAGGGTTGCCATCTCTAAAATTTGAAAAACAGGACAAGACGCGTGAAAACCCCGGATTTTAGAGTCCGAAAGCCGGATATGTCAACAAGATATTTTAAACATATTCGATCTAATAAAAAAAACAGTTGAAAATGTCATAAATCACCTTTTTTTAAAACCCGGTCTACAAATGAAACCTTCCCCGGACGCTCCCCGGACGGATGCCCTCTAAACTAGGACAAATACGGGGAAACCCGGACAGATGTCAACCCTAGTTATGGTGAGTTGTGATCAACTGGTTTAGAATTAGCTTTGGTGTAGTTCTGTTTTAACTTAAATGTACTAGGCCCTTTTTACTATTTTGACAGCCTTCGTAGAAAAGTGGGTTATACGGGTTTAAATGGAGGTCGTGAGTTTGATTCCCTGATGGTCGCATACCCTGGGTTTGGTTGGTGTTTGGGCTTTTTCACAGACTAGCTTATTAAAATATATCATTAGATCTAGCTGGCAAAATTGGTGCTTACCCAGAGCTCTGAAAAATAAATGCTCAAAAAGCAGAAGAATTTACAATAATACTTGATGGTGAGTGATCATTTGAGAGAGCCACCTATCTTTCTTTCTGTCAGCTAGTAACTAATAGTAAATAAAAGAAAGGGCAACGTATGCGCAGTCAAATAAAATAAAGTGCTGCTTGTATGGCGCTAAATATTCTATGCCTATGGTGGCAACTGTGGCAAGGAAAAAGAACAGCATTAAATTAGTTTAGCACAAAAACTAAGGGTAGTGTGTTACAGTTTATTTATGTTAGCTTAGGAATATTTTTTAAAAGCTGTTTGTTTCTATAATACAAATAAATAAATACTGCGCGATGCTTAATCGGTGTAATAGTTGAATAACCTTGTCACTCTTTTCTTGAATAAATACAATACTATGCCATGTAACAAACGTAAAAAAGGCACCTTGGAAGCCTTGGACCTTGGAAAAACTAAAACTAAACAAATAGAGCTATCCCACCGCCTCCCCAAACACAACCTTTTGCGTACTTTCAGATTAAACATTTGTTTGAATCTATTTACTTTCGGTGTATCAACAAAACCTCGTTTATTTTAACGATTCGTCCCAACAAAATTACTCTGTGACAAATAGTTTTATCTGCGAAATGGGAACGTCAGTCGCAAACGTTGCTTCGGCAGATAAAAAAATGAATTAATTCGTCCAATGAGTTCATATTTTATTTCAGAATGGTATCAAGTTGATATGTTTACATTGACATGTTCATCAGCTAATCGGTGTAGTTCCTCTGAAAAGAATGACGGAGTTTAGATAATGTAGCTTACTAAACAGCTACCAGAACCAGAGTTCAAATGGTATTAGGATACGACCTTTTGTAGTTGCGTTACGCGACAATGATGACTTACAGTGGCAAAATTAAGAAGTGGCTCCAAAAAAAAAAGTCTAATTTTTAAGTCAGAACGAAAAAGCTATGAGTGTCTCGACCTCTTGTATTGGAAAGTACTTAAGACGTACTATAGAATGGAGCGAAAAATGACGTCAACTGCGCTTTTCCGCAGCGTTAGCAACGCAAAATAAAATCTGTGTATGTGTAAGTCATCACGCAGTTGACGTAATTTTTCGCTCAATTCCAAAAAGTTATCCTAACAGCATTTGAATCTGATAGTACATTCACTAACTTACCTTCAGGTGGGCTGCGTGCCTATTTGCCAACAGACCTCGTATAAAAAAAAGTATTACAAAAAATGTGGTATTAAATAAACATCACCTTAAATCCAGCAAATTTGTTTCAAAAACAAACAAATCCATTGGATATACCGTCAAAAGCAAAATATATTCCCGATGTAGAAGCCAAAACTTTCGGGGCTATACCGCTGACAGTTGGGAAAAAACGCTTTGTACCGAGCGTCAGAGTCATAAAGAGACCCGTTGATGAGGGTCCACTGATGAGATTTGGTCAGGTACGCCTCTATATTGATTATCGTAAGCGAGAAGTTGAAAGAGGAATCACATTTAACTTAAGCAATATTCATGTAGGAGCTTTAGGATTTCAATTGAAAATTAGTTTCACCCGCGCGTAATTTATTTTTTCAAATATCCCCCCCTACCCCTCACATTTCCAGGATAAAAGTACCCTACGTCACCCGGGGATAGTGTTCCTTTCCAACAATGAAAGAATTTTTAAATCAGTTCAGTAGTTTCAGAGCCTGTTCAATATAATCAAATCTTTCCTCTTTATATATTTTTTTATAGTATAAATGTATATTTGTTAACACAAATACAATATGACATAATTAATAATAATAATATTTATTAAAGATAACTTTTACCCATGGATATATTATAATAGAGGGTGCTCCTTAGTAGAGTATCCTATCCCACTAAACAAACCTAAAATACATACTAAGTACGAATATTATATTTAAATCGTCCTATAATTTGAGCTGGAAAAGGTACTTAATTTATTCCATGTTATTCGACGGACTGAGCGGATTCTGAGTGGATAATATTATTTAGATAAAGTTAGGTTTATTTTTCGAATTACGAGGATTTGTTAACCAAAGTATTCTTTATCTTAAAAAAATAAAGATATAATATTAAGGTTTTGATTGAAGCCTAGTTTTATATTTTTTCAAGCAATACATTTTGGCAATTTGAGGGTATTTACAATATGTGTTATTTTTGGATCGGTGTACGAGTCATGATTTTTTCCAATTAACGTCTTTACTTTGCGGTAAAGTATCAGCCTATTAATGTTCCACTGCAGGGCAAAGGCCTCCATCCTTGAAATCAAGTTATCGTTACAATGTTGGGTATTGGCTTATTCTCTAATCTTGCCAAAAGCGGATTGGTGATCACAAAGCCAAGCTGTATCCGGAAAAACCGACGCAAAGTTAGCTCGACCCTGAAATTGAACCCAGGACCCCGATCTCGGCCCGGTACTTAACCACTCAACGCCGAACCGGCACTCGGGTGCCGCATAACAATAGATTTTCTATTGTGTCTAGTAATCCGGGGCTAGAAGGATTAAACCACTAGACCATTAGGGCGTTACTTGGCGGTAAAATTATGGATGCAATATTTTCACGCCTTATAAAAAAACTAAGTAAAGTCAGGTCTTATGCATTTTAGTTAGCAAACAGACACGCAGCCCAAAAAATCGCTCAACGTGCACACTGTTGATTTCTCTATTCTAGTCCCTTTTAGTAAGATAGTAGTTATAATACTTAAAAATACTATCAAGATGATTTAATAAATTACAAAACTTCTTCTAAAACGCCTATATTCTTTTTTCCTCAATAACGTAACAAAATATTGTATATTAACATTTTACGTCCACTACTGCGTCATATACCAATCTTCGCACATTTTATTATGAACCGGAACAGAATGACAAAAGAAAAAGCAAAGATAACGCAGCAACTTTCTTTACTACTTACTCCCAAGTTACAAAGAGTCAATATATGTGACATAAATTGTTCGTATTCGCTAATAAACAAGCTGAGCGCAGTTCATTTGTCAGTGGTACAGAAACAATGGGGTTTGCTGTGGTTCAAGTAAAAAGAGGGGAGCAAAAATATTTTTCAATACTATACCAGCCGTCTGTATAACTAAACATGTAGGTGTTGGAGGAAGCGATTGTCTCGACCTAATACTACCGACCAATTTGAAAGTAAACTGGACTCGGTCTTCATTTTCTATGTCGCATCTCTTATCAATTCTGGCTTTATCCAACTGTCAGTGACAAAGAATGTCCCAGGGATCACAGCATGAGCTGACATGTGCACACTTCAACGTCTCACCCTATCAAATATATTATCCAACTCATACAAAAACAGTAAAACATTGTCTTTTCGGGTAAACGGGTTCTAGAGTGGAGACCGCGTCTCGGTAAACGTAGTGTAGGACGCCCTCAGGCCAGGTGGAGCGATGATCTGCGCAAGATGGCTGGCAGGAGCTGGATGTGTGGCCGAGGATCGATCAGCGTGGCGAGCATTTGGAGAGCCCTATGTCCAGCAGTGGACTCTTACAGGCTGATGATAATGATTGTCTTTTTTGACAATCTCTGTGAATACATAGTTAACACACTCAAAGAGTATAGTAGCTCACAGCCTTAGGGGAACAGTCCCTCAATCCACATTCATTATCTTATAATTAATCCCACAAACTAAACTTAATCCACAGCCTCATTAGAATTTGGACATCCCATGCAAACTTCAAAAGTCGATTCGTATCAAATATAGCGAACGGCTAAACACTGAACTAAAAAAAATTACCACAAACGCATCTTTTTAAATACATACATACACAATCTTAAAATTCTCTGGGGAAATACATCACCGGAGTGAAAAAAAAAGAACAACTAACTATTGGATATGTTTAATTTTATAGTGCAAGCACAGGAGCACTGGTACTTGTTACTGTACGGGTCGTTTGCTTTCCTCTTTTGCAAAAAATAGCTCTGCCTTCGTTTATTAGTTTAGGCAACAATTTTTTATTTTGTTTAGCATTAGCATTACAGGCGTCCCTAAGCCACGGTATTCGCTTACTAAGCGCCACTCTCGTGGTAGGATAAAGAAAATTATTTAACGTGAGCCCCAATTCATTAAGAATTAAAGGCTCTAAGATCCGAGAGGAAGCCTCCTCTGGCATGACAGTATGGTAAAACATTGATGGATCAATGGAACAGACCGCATTTATCATACTACCACTAGGCGGGCTAAGTGCCATAATGTGTGCGTGTGAATTAAGATGAAGAAAAATCTATAAAAATAGCCGTCGCTTATTATTTGCGCCTAGAAATAAATATAGCCTCGCGGTTGCGGTCGCGTATGTGCAAATTACTTGGGCAAAATTTATTACAACATTTTGGTAGGGGAATTATGCACCGCAGTTTTTGGTCCTAACTCTAGACGACGCGGCCGTTTGTTCCGTTTCCGCGACTTCGCCGGATTTCTAATTTTAGCACTAATTTCGCATTTAATTTGGACATTTTAAGCGCTGATGTTGCGCACTTTATTACGGAGAAAATACTCCGCATGTAGGGAAATATGAAAGCCTCTTTTCGTTTGCAACGTTTTGTTTATTTCGGGTACCTTATTTTAGGTTACTTACAACTTTGGTTCCGGAACTACAATTATGTAAAAGTTGCCATTCTAAATGAAGATGTAAAGATGTATGGTGAAGTGGCAGTAGGTAGCCTTATAAAGTGAATCGTGCAAAATCCCCCCAGGATTTCGGGTCAAAATTATGAACAAACACTTGATCACGATTCAAAAGACCACTGACGCAACCAATATCGGGAAATCTTCATATCTTTATCCTTCTTTGCCGTCTAATTGGTAAGTGCATCAAGGTACTTCGCATGGTAGCAACTTACTGCACTATCCTCTTCAAATAAGATTCTTCTACAGTTCTTCTTAGATAGTGAAATTAAAATCATTGAAATAAATAAAACCGCAGAAAACAAATTCACTGTCTGCTAAAACACACAACGTTCTCTCGCTCTCTGGAGAAATGAGCGGAGTGTATCATATTGTGTAGAACGTCAACACTTCACTGACGGTCCTTCAGATGAAACTGTGTCACCAAGGTAAGCTAAGAAACTGTTATTGATGAGCTTTTGTGCTTCGGAAAGGAAAACCAATGTTTGATTACCATTTACGAGATGAAAACATATTTTACATAATTGCATTAGAAGAGTCGGGTATTAATATAGCGATTCCAATCTTTGATTAAAAAATCAAAGGATTCGTACTGAAATACGAACACAGATCCTAATCTGTGTCTCACACTATGTGTGTGAAACATTTCAATGTACATATACGTAGTTTTGGAACAGATTTCTACACAAATGTTATGCTCCAGTGATAGGTTTACTTTTTTGTTATTTCAATTTCGAGTTTGGCGCATATTTTAACAACAGCGTATTTTTAAGCCGATTCGAAGAATTTTCAATATCGGGGTGGGTTACTAACATAAATATTAAAAGCCCTTTTTTGCCTTTTGGGGAATTCGTTACATACCATAACCCGTTCATTGTGGGTAGTCCTCCTTTCCTGACGGTGGTGTCACGGGATACAGATAACCCTTGCAACTGTAAAATAAAGCGCATAAACGCACTCGGCAACACCCTTTTTTGCGAAGTGTGACGGAAATGGTTGGAAGTATAAGCACAGATTATTAAATAGTTACTAACGTAAGTATAAGACCATTTCCATCCAACTATGATGGGGTTTCGTGAAATACACCTATATTGGTGGTAGGGCCCCCGCGTCTCCAGCCCCCACGATATCAATCTGAAAGAGCTCTTTCACCAATATCTATTCTGTCCCTAAGGATAGAATGGATAATGGCCATAGGACTAATCCTATGGCCATTAGCTCTAAAGTCTCAAACTAAAGACAATAACATTACAGTAAGGCAGAGAGAAACGTTCCTCTCAAACAAATAAAGCCAGTGTACATCTCCGCGGTCGACAACAAAGTTATTGTTCGCTGAAACATTTACATCGTCGCTCGCTCCCCGGAGAAATGAACGTAAGTGAGGATCAGACGTAGTTTGTACCACTGTCAACGGCTTAGTATTTGATTAGGCGAACTGACTTCATTGTCTTTAAGAAAGATGGAGACGTAAGCTAGCATCTGCTGTAGTTATCCGCTTTTTGGACATTTAATTTGCTGCCAGGTATATACGATAAAAAATTGGTAATTAATATAACTATGGATCGTGTTATTTCATTGGGCCATTTGGGACACAGGAAACAGAAATTTGACGTTACTGCAATTACTAAAATAGTTTTCTGTCTTCTTAGTAGTATCCGAATTATAAGTTAGTAAGCGTGGCTAAGACCACTTATAGTTCCAAACCCGAATGATATTTATGTTGGGACTACTAAAATACATTTACTGATCTAAGTTGGAAAGAATTATTATGACTTGTAACGTAATACTTCCAGATACCATCATGGCTCTATCCTTACACCATTAGAATAACGAGGCGTTGAAATTAGAACGACAAAAAATTGGATGGCAGGAAACTTTTACCAAGTAACATTGAGCTCACTATTTCACCAGCATTCATCTAAGTCAGTAAATATTTTTCAGACACAATATAAAATATCGGTTGCATCGCGTCATATTCGACATGACCTCTATTTCCCAGAGGAAATACTGGTAAGTGGAGCGTCGCATTATCGACCCGACCGTTTATGTTGCCGTGTAATTTACCCGTGTTTGTGATACGTGCATTCCGCGCATAGTGCTATGCTAGTTGACCGACTTGGAAGTGCTGCCATCTTGATTTCAAATATTCGCCTTAGTATTCGAGAAAGGTGGTAGACTCGGGAATAGAGTTGAGCATTCTAGACAACTAAAAACATTTCAACTTCCAGGCAGATAAAAACATTAAGAACGTCGACATGGCGTCCTTATAAGTCTGAATCATTTAAACTTCCATTCAAAAGCTCAAAATATCATTTTAAATTGATATTGTTACGTCATTCTTCGATGTGGCGTGGGTATTATTGTTCACAGCTTTTATTAGATTCCCCGTTTCCATATGTATGTATTTGATAACCAATATTTTCACATATTTTTGATCAAATCGCACGACCGATTCGGCTCCAGTCAATATTGATTCATCAGCGAAGTAGTGTTGTGAATATTTCTTAACGACTATCGATGGATAAAATACCTATTATTATTCATTGTTTTTTTAGTTTGATTTTAAAACAGGCAGAATATCCCAGTTTATGGCGGCACTTCTTCTCGGCAGGCCATTTACCTCAAAGTGTCTTCTTGTAGGTGACGTGCAAAACATTTTTTATAAATCCAATTGCAGAAATAATTACTTTCATTTTATTTCATAATTTTTTAATTGTAGCTTACATCTGACATCCTCTACTTTTCAACATTTTAATTTATTTCAATAGATTCGTTAATATTATTTTTGCTTAAATACATCAGTAGACGGATCAGGTGTGCTGCGAGCCTATCTGCCAACTGATAAAGTATAAAAAAAGTATCAGATGTATGTGATTTATTATGAGATTTTGAAAATAAAAATATTTTGACACTGATTTTAAAATTTATGTTCGTTTCAACAATTTTTATTAATATTAAATACTTGCTTAATCAATCAATAAAAATGGTCATCAAACTGAGCTAAAATAAAATATCGATAATGACGTCAGCCAGCTCTAGTGTTAGATAAAAACAATGCGCTGATATTTTTCTTCGAAAGTTTGATTTCTCGAGAGAGGCAGTTGAATTTGTAGCGACTCGCGTTTCGACAGATTTCCTGAATGGAAGCAGTGACTTTTGTCTGTGTCTTAATTAGGATTCATTCTTTACAAAATATTTTGCGCGTTCTTCTTTTTAGAATTCAATACTTATTTTTACTAGACTCCACTGCTACTTCCAATGCAAAAGCGTCGTATTTTTTTTTAAATGACAAGTAGACTTTGTCTATCTTTAGCTCCCAAACTAACTCCATTACCATAAATCAAGGAGTCTGGATCGATAGGATCCATAGCTTTACAGCCATTCGATTCGACCTCACGATGTATCGGTCACCGCCGAGCTATAATAAATACGCACATAGAAAAATCCATACAACTTTTTCAGAGTCCGACTGGCTAGCTACCACCCCCACAGGTGAAATCTGCCGCCATTACAGATCTCGCTGTGTTCCGGCAGTATTAATGTGGGAGCCAGTACACTTGAAAGCAAAGGCTCGAAGACCAGATGAGCCTACAGTCTGGCAGCACATTGAGCGATGCTTCATGGTGAAGTGTCCCTCAATCACAGAATATATACTAAAGTACCTCAATGGAATAGGCCGCAGTGGCCGATTTCCAACAGGTGGAATGCGTGTCTGTCTGCCAACTGATGTTGTATAAAAAAAAAGTGAAGCGGTGCTTTATATCACGTAGCTACATACCATCACACCTCAATACAATAGTACCTTAATTTCTCAATTCCTACACCCTGCGCTTAATAGCTTGACACCTCATCTCTAGTTAGGAGCTAATTGTAAGCATGCATGCCGCGCTTAGCACTGCAAATCCCAGCATAATTTATTCAGCACATGACTTCAAGCCTTTTCACTGCAATTAGCCCAAGTTGTCCCCGAAGACGGTGCAAGTGAGTGCAGACTGCACTGCGGGAAGGTGGACTAAAATATTTTACAGCAGAAATTTTGTTCCTATATTCCTCTTACTTTCACATATTATGCTAATTGCAGGATCTATATAAAGGCAGTAGCCAAATTTTGATTACGGATTACATTCACATTCGGTTCATTATTATTCGTCTCTGGATTGAAAGTCCGGAGAAAGCTCTGTTGAGGGTTTAAGTATTTCACTTATTATAGACATAGATTTGTTGGTATAACAATGAGACAAGAACAGACAACAACAACTTCTAACAGAGAAGATAAGATATCACATGCCGTACGCATTTACGCCATAATATGTGGCAATGCTTATGCTCAAATTCAAATTCAGGGAGTGGACAAGCTAGTGGACGTGGTGGTTAGTCATTGTTTATCTCCTGTCACGTCCATACCTCAGGAGGCGACTAGCACTTTAAGAAATTATGTAAAACTAGCCTTCCGCCCGCGGTTTCACCCGCGCGTAATCTCTTTTTTCAAATATAGGGTGGATATTCCCCTCACATTTCCGGAATCAAAAGTACCCTTAGTTCACCGAGGATAGTGTAGCTTTCCAACGGTGAAAGAATTATTCAAATCGGTTCAGTATTTTCAAAATTGTTATTCCCGCGGGAATGAGACGTTTCCCGTAGGGATTTTATAGCCTATGTCCCTAATCCAGGTTATAAACTATACGTGTGCCAAATTTCATCTAAATCCGTTCAGCCGTTTAGGCGTGATTGAGGAACAAACATCCAAACATCCAAACATCAGAACATCCAGACTTTCGCATTTTAGTAAGATAGTATCTCTCTGACATTGGAATAAAATAAAATATACAAAAGTGGTTGGTACTCCCCTAATCCATCAAGATTGCAAAATTCCCGGCACTTTTGTTGCAGGGATTCAAGTAATTTTCCTAAAAAGGCCGGTTGCTCTGGGAATCAAACTCAGCGTATCGCGAGCACCGCCCTTCCGGATAACCCGTCCAGATTTATATCGGGTTGTTCCGGCCCGTCCCGGGTCGATGGCTGCAATGATATGCTGCCGAATAGCCGATACAATCTCGTTGTCGTTGTGTTTTGCGTGACGAGCTAGTACATTTTAAATCGAAGGTTCAAATATGCGTGACATTTTAAGTCAAATAATAATAATAATAATTTATTTCAGAATTAATTCCATAGACTGTTAGTAATACATTTGCATAATAAATAAAGATTAGTGTAAAAAACCAAAGCAAAAACAAAACAAAATTGCAGACATATAACCCGCCCCCACCTGCAAGTAAACCGTCTCTTTCTTTAAGATGGAAAGAGATTTGCGGATCCCCGCAGATGAGTGTGGACCCATTGTCTGTACAAAAAACACGACGGATTATCTCTAATGACCTTCAGGATGCCGTTGGTGCTCTGTCTAACTCTGGTAAGCAATGATGCAGCCCGCTTCCGGATGATAGCGTGGAAGTCATCGACACGAGCCTCCGAAAACATGGCTGAAGCACTACAGTACCTGGGGTGTCCCATCAGCATCCTGAAGGCATTATTATATTGCATATAACTACACCACAGACTGCAAGTATAGAAAGTTTGACAAAAAGCTTTGAACAGGGTAACTTTGACCTCACTGGTGCACCTGGCAAATCTGCGTGCAATCATGTTACATCTGACCGCTAATGCCCTCCTCTCTCGCTCTATATCACAATCATCTGACAAATTTTCCGTAACAATATGACCCAAGTATTTAAATTGCGATACTCTCTTTAAGTCAGTATCCAAAAGCCTTACCAGGAGCACATCTCTCTGTGTTTTGCTGTTAGAGTGAAAAACCATAAATTCGCTTTTTTTGACATTATAAGCGAGCCCGTGTCTAGCAGCATAAGCTTCACAAACTTGCAGCAACTTACGCAAGCCCCTCACTGTCGGACTCAGCAACACCATGTCGTCTGCATAGCTGATGTTGTTTACCATACGATTATCGATAGAGCAGCCGACTCTGGTGCCGCTGAGCCCGTCAATGAGATCATTGACGTAGAGGTTAAACAGCGCAGGAGAAGATAAGCCGCCCTGTCTCACTCCACACCCAAGTACATACTCATCGGACAGTACACCCGACCATCTGACCTGGTTAATCTGATGTCCGTACCAATACTTAAATGTAGCTATTAATTCAGGCGGAAATGCTATTCCTTGTAATTTCGACCAGAGCATATCATAATTAACCAGGTCAAATGCCCGGGACAGGTCCAGGAATGCAGCATATACTGGTGTTTTCCTCTGGGTATAGTATTTAACAGTATGCTTAAGAGACAACACAGCACTTTCAGTTGATAAGCCTGGTCTAAAACCAAACTGAGCATCATTTAATTTTAGGTGACAATTAAGTCGCCTCTCAAGCACACCATCAAACACCTTCGCAAGTACAGTGGCCAGTGAGATAGGCCTATAGTTATTCTTATCTGATATGTCACCGGTCTTATTCTTAACTATTGGAATCACAATGGTTCTCATCAGATCAGATGGTAAATAACAATGCCTTACACAAAAT
Organism: Mecyna flavalis; assembly: GCA_949319885.1. Taxonomy (NCBI): domain Eukaryota; kingdom Metazoa; phylum Arthropoda; class Insecta; order Lepidoptera; family Crambidae; genus Mecyna; species Mecyna flavalis. Next base: position 20,519,843 of record OX439427.1, read on the forward strand.
GTATACAACATCGACAGGACCCTAGGAAGGTGCATCCCAGCATGTTGAAGGTGCTCTATACTGAGATCATCGTGCCCCGGTGACTTACCTCTTGTCATATTTTTGATAACTAGACTAACCTCTTTAGATGTAATCCTGACAGGAGAAACCGACACAACCCCCCCAGCAAGCGCACCCCCAACCGTCTCAGTACTTGGAGTTGGCTTAACTTTAAAGTGGTCTTTAAATAAATTAGCGATCTCAGCAGGATTGTTGATTCCACCCACTCCAAGGGGGGCAGCCGGTCTGGGACTTAACTGTTTTGACTTTCTCCAAAATTTGACAAAATTCTTATTTTTATGCTGTGACGCAAGTATGTCCATTTTTATTTGTTCTTGTCTGATTTGACATTCTTTCAGCTTAGATTTAAAAGTTTTCCTACAGTCACACATAGCCTGATACAAAACACCAGAACGTGGTTTTCCATGCCATACCCAATTAAGAAAAGCCTGCCTAGCATTCCAATGCGCTTCTTTAACATATTTGTTCCAGCCTGCAATGCTACGGTTCGGCTTTTTACCCTTTCTTTCTGAGTAAGCAGACCCGGCCGCCTCCCTGAGAGCGTTCACAATCTGATCATACAATCTATCTATTACTAACCTATGATCCACATTATTGCACATTTCATCACAGCACTTGTCGAGCTCATGAGGGATGTCAATTTCCCTTAGGATGTTTGTACATTTTTTACTGTAACATTCAATTTGACCCGGATCTCGATACCTCCACCTCACTCTATTCGCCTGTTCGCATCCTATGTTACAATATGCCACTGGCTGTATCATTCCAAAATTTACCTGGATCACTAGAGGATAGTGGTCTGACCAGTACATATCATAATAAACCTCTACCCGTTCAACGGCCCGTGACGCCGCGTCGGTAACCAAGCAATGATCCAACCAACTCGTCGATCCGTATACATCACTAACAAACGTGTATGTACCAGAGTCAATACCTAATTTAGCTAGGTCTACACAACTCCATTTTTGATCTGTACAAAAGCCCTGCAATTCCCTGCCAAACAGTTCCTTCGGGTCGGCATTAAAATCTCCCAGTACAAAAACCGTTTCTATACTACAACTTTCGATTATTGCTGCTATTTCACTCATACAGTGACTAAATTCAATTAAGTTATCGGGGCAATTTGTAGGCATATATACACAAATCACCAATAATACCTTTCCTCCCGATGTTATTTTAATCGCGGCGATCCTATCATTATTACACGCAACAACAGATACATTACTATAAACCGACTTTCTCCATAAGATTGCTATACCGCCGAAAGGTCGACCTCGTAGTAATTTAGTGGGATCCATTGCTGACTTACCGAAAAAACCGAAATCTTCGTCAATATCACCCAGTATAGGAATCTCATTAGCTAACAACCAGGTTTCTTGCAGCGCTATTATGTCCGCTGTTTTACACAGATTACGCACACACTGAAAAGACCTGTTCACATTTTTACAATTAAAACTTATAAATTTAGATATTAAATGTATGTTAGATTCCATAATAATACTATTAATAATAATTAATTCTTATTGTCTACACGCAGGGGTTGCTTAGACCCCCTCCTATTAAAATTGACAAACTTACGAAAAGAGATACCGTCAGGCCATAGGTTCTCATCCATAAATGTAGGTAATTTCTCTTTAGGGATAAGAAACTTGTAGGCTACATACGCTTTTTCTACTTTTATTTCTATTTTTTTCAATTTTACATCAACTGCTGTTCTATTTTTTATGTAATTGGTTATGTCCGCTATCGGCGAATTCTTGTTTACATTGTAAATATAAAATGGAATTTTTACCTCTGCCGCTTTAAAATTACATTCTGGGTTTATACCCGCTTTTCCTTTCATACCTATGAAACGATTACGCAAACGTTTACGCTGTACCATAATCCAGTCCTCAGATGGCTTATCAACTTTCCACTGACCACTACGAACTATATCCGATAACTGGGTATTTTGTGTTGATAGTACCCGCTTACCCACTTCGTCACTCGCACTATTCCGTACCACTTGTTCACATAATGTTTCACATAAGACTCGTTCCGATGCATTATCGATGATAACACCACCGTTTTTGTTCGGGCTCGACGATTTGTTCTCGAACGCGCTCCCGCGGCGCACACTAGTAGGGGATATTGGTCGTGCGCATACGCCATCGTGACACGATACCGACGGAGTCTCCATTTGTAGTGCGGTCTCTCTCCCTCGCCCGCGGCAGCCCACTGTAAACTCGTCGAAGTTATCGCTCTCGCTTAAAACCGCGGCAGTGGCTACTTGCTCCGCACTTGTTGCTGATAACGTTGATTTTAATTTTTGTAAATCACCCTCATGCATGTTTACATTTGTGGACGACGACTGTATCACTGGGTAGTTTTCCGTCTGTGTTATAGACGCGGTCTGGGTTTTTATAGGCACATATTGGAGCCCTATAGGGCCACTATCACAGGAAAAACTATCTTGCAGTATATACGCACCTCTTTTGTGATTGACATTCGTATTGGTTGGCATTGATGTATTTATTGAGGATGCATATTTTAAATCTTCAACGTTTTTATGGAGATTATTAAACTGTTCAACTGTGACAAATTTTTCCTCAATAGCCTTCAGCTTATTCTGTAGTTGTAGAATATCTTTTAGTATACGCGTAGCATCTACATGGTCAAAGGAGACTGGAGGAAGTTTGTGTAGATGTTTTGCCACAAATATAGGGAATTGTTCGCTTTCAGTGCTTTTCATTAAACATATCATGTCATCCAGTTCTCTAGACATCTTATTCTTGCCATCTTTCCTGCGATTTGGTACTTTTTTGCTGCTTGGTACGGCTTCAAATAATAATTTCTTCGCTGCTGTAATGTCTTCAGATGAAAAGGATGAACAGCATAGTTGATGCACGCTTTCTTCGTCCATGACATCCAGTACATTCCAAAGGAAAGCCAGTAACTCGTTGATAACAACGTTACAATTCGCACACTTAACCGTTTTAGAGGTCATTGTCACTAGCGATGAATCACCACGACACATCTGACTGCGCGCGTCCGTCGTTACTCGTACGGGGCGGTAGATATGAGTTAAAAAGAATTAATTAAAAGGTTAAAAGAATTAATTTAAAACCAGGAAATCTTACCATACAGTATTTAAGTATTTCTGTATCTCTTTTCAATTTTATCAGCATATTGAGTTTTTCTTAACCCAAGTTATCTATCGAATTACTCTGAGGACTGCAGAATAATAAAACTTTTCCACGTACTCTGTTGCAAGGAAAAGAATTATTCCTATTTGATTTATTTATTCTAGTACTGATACCACTGAAATAAATCTAGCTACATCAAGCTATATCAATCTAGTTTACCTGTACCCAAAACTGAAGCTATGTTCACCATCAATATTGACTATTGAGCTACAGTTCAATAAACGCTTGTAAGTGGCTTCCGAGAACCAGCGTACAGATAGTAAACAGTGGACAGAAAGCCTTGCCCGAGGCCATTCGGATTTATGCGGGGTCAGTGAGACCCCGTATAAATCTGCGAGGGTTAACCGGAGGCGCGCACCTGCGGACAGTGCCATCTATCAGTTTTATTTGAAGAAGTTTTCTTTTTTGGAGAACCTTGTTCGATTCTGGTGACAGACGATTTTGAGTTATGATCTAAAATGTTCATAGTCACAAAACACAGTTTAATGGCACTAAATTCAGTAATAAGTAATAGAACAGGATTCCACTGCTCGATTCTGCAGGTAATTCGTTTTTTTGATACAGCTAATTTTTAAATGAATGTTAAGGAAGTACCTATGCAATGAATTAGGGATAGGTTGCCTATAAAATTTAGCCACAATTACCTGTAATTAATTTTGGTATAATTAATTCGCTAATATAACTTGCAACTACATATATGTTTTTTATTGACTTTTACGGCATTTGAAAGATAATAATGTCACAAATTGAAAAAAATATGGTTGCCAGCTCTCGCTAAAAACACCAATCACAAACTGTTTGGTGCTGCCCGGGTATTCCGATTGCCTAAAATCATAAATATAGACTCTGACATACAAAACATTAGTCTGGGTCCTCAGTTTCCTTATTGGAGCAAACAACATATTCAGCGTCCCAATTTCCGTGTTCCTAAGTAAGCACAAGACAGTTATTTTTATACGTACGTAATAAACGTTCCAGACAATTTAATTTTTATTGCGTTTCAGGGACATACTTCTTATTTGATTTATTAATAACCAACTTTTCCTTAAGATAAGAGCTTCGTGATTGCATTTGCCGACTCAATTTTGTATAAAAAGGGTAATTTTGTATATTGTATGACATGTATGTCATGAACAGTATAAGCTTTGTTGGCTTAGTGATTTAAGTAAGGGGTTTTGGGGTCAATTCCCCGGTCGAGCTAGAATATGCAAAACACTTATGTTTGTCTCATAGTAATATTTATGGTAAAAAATGTAAGTTAAATAGTATCAAATAACATTTGATTGAAGCCTTTGATATGAAAAAAATAAAAAAATTAAAAAAAAACGTTTTATTGAGGTGTTTGAGACCGAACTGACGTTAGGCGCGGGCCGGAAGATGTTTGATTAGAAACTAACTACGTCCAATTTGTAATTATTATTAACTGAATTTTTACTTTTGTATTGTGTTATTCTGAGAGTTGAAGTTTGTTGTTAGTAGCGCAACAAACATTTAAATAGTCATAGTATTTGATGTATTTTGAAGCATTAATTACCTAAAATAGTTGTAAACCATTTTGTCGGGTAAATTATAAGCTAAAATAAGGTGGTATACGAGTATAACTGTACTTAACATTATGTGTGAATAAAATTCTATTCTATTCAAAAAAGTGTTTTATGTGTTCTGTTTCTCATGTAAGTGATTTTGTACATCTATAAGAGAAAATAAATATCTTTAAACCTAAAAACATTTACCTAAAAATAGTAAACACATCCAAACAACCCAAAGTGATGTAAATGATACGACACCATTAGCCGAACCGGACGCCCAAACCCAAGTCCTACAGGAAACTTACAATCGTTTACATTGAACGCCTTCACATCCATAAAAGCAATCCCGTACGGCACTAAAGGTGAGTATTGGTCCGTATTCAAACACGTTGCCCGCTCAAATGACATCACGGTACAAAAGAGCTCATTCCACATGCGCCCGACAGAGGAAGCTCTTAGAGTTTTTCAAAGGAGTCTTCAGGGACGAACTAAGGGAAGGGTAATCGATTGTACGTACGATTGACGAAAGGTATGTTCGCATATTTAGCTTGCAAAGAGATTCGGCGCATTCCAATGAGGATTACTTCAACAAGAAAATATCACTAACTAGCCTTCTAGCCGGGGATCCACCAGCGCGGGTTTCGTCCGCGCATAATTTCTTTTTTGAAATATTCCCTTCTTCCCCCCATATTTCCGGGATCAAAAGTACCCTATGTCACCCGGGGATAGTGTAGCTTTCCAACAGTATAAGAATAATTCAAATCGGTTCAGTAGTTTCGGAGCCTATTCAATACAAACAAATAAACAATCAAATCTTTCCTCTTTATAATATTACCTAGTATAGATTCCAATGAGGATCCCTTTACCATAAAGCGTAGCACAATTTTCCTCCACACCCTAAGCAAGGCTAGGCTAGGCTATCTTTTGCCCATTTTTGAGCCTTTGATTTCAAATGTATAGCCTCATAGGCTCCCACATAAAGTTAAGTAGTTATCTATCTATGAAGATTGTGCCATGTTATGTACTCGTATGTAGGTATGTTAGGTGAGTTGGTCTCCTTAATACGTCCTTTTCGTAGCACTCAGTTCTTTGTAGGAGGTCGGTAAACGTGATTTATGGTGCAACTGTCTCCTCGGATTTGTCACCGCGCTGAAAGGTACAGTTGGCGGAATTAGTGGCTGTAATGTTCCTACAAAAACCGCCAAGCGGACTAAGCTTTGGTATTTGAGCGAAAAGATGCCAGTTTTAATTCAAGCGTAGTGCAGTGGAGATTAAATCAGCGCCCTAAGAGCTTAAGTTGTGAAATCTGTTTGTGTGAATCGTCCTTCTATAAGAATGTTCTATGATAAATAAATATCATGTTTAATATAAACACCACAAAAGATACTACAATTTCTGACTTAAGCGATGGATTGCGTGAATATGATAGATTATTTGATATGGACTACATTATTATTTATTTATGCAATTATTACCGAGAGTTAGTGGGCAGTGGTAGGTTTGGTCTGGGTGCAGTTCGGGCGTCGTGAAATTTGGTAAACAAGCAAGTCAGTCGCGTTTCGGGCGTTTTCGAAAATTTATTAAAAATGCCTACACCGAATGGTCGCGATTCGGGCGTCCTATTTATTTAGCTCTTTCAGATAGTCGCGTTTCGGGCGTCATTGGAATTTTACACTAAACCCACAGATTTACTAAACGAATAGACATGCCAAAGCAACAGTTACTTGAAATTATTAATGTAACTATTTTAGAGAACTAACATATTCATATATACCTATTATTTCATTTTTCTAGACTTCTCTTCTGACTTTTTATTACTTGGTATTAAATAAAAAGAAACACAACAATTCTCTTCTTTATTTGTCTTTTATTAAAATGATCTATAAATTACCAAATTTCACGACGCCCGAACTGCGCCCAGACCGTAGGTTTATTTTGACACAAGTGTCTATTAAAAATGATCACCTTTTACTTAATTCTCTTAAGACGACTCAACTTAGCTTACACTTAGGTGTCTGTGGGTAGTAATTACCACTTTACATCAGGTGTTATACTTGCTCGTTTTCCGCCTTTACATAAAAAAATATCTACAAAGATTTTGTTTTCTTTGAAGGTACAAAATCCAAGAAGTTACCTGGTAACTAAATGAGTAAAAAAGGTCTTCAAGTTTTACAAAATACTTATTTACTCTAAAAATATCAGCTACGTTGATACCGTGTCGTGTCCCATAAAAGTTTTCACGTTGTTTAGTTACAAAAATATGAATTTTGTTTATGATGAGATGATATTGCCAAAGTTTGCAAAGCTAAATAGACCTCTTGATACAAAAGGGCGCAAAAATATACTGAAAAGTGGCAAATTAAATTATCACGCTTTAAGTTTTAGTTTTTTTCCATAAGTCTATAAGGCCTCGCCGCTGCCGCCTAGCTGCCGCGAAATTCGAGGATGAGGCCGAAGGTGTAGTAACTATTTAATAATCTGTGGTGTTGTTATGTGTTTATTTGACATCAATTGGCCGCCTCCGTGAAACAGTGGATAAGCCGCTCGGGTATAAAACTCAGAGCTCGTGGGTTCGCCTTGGGTCTGGTTGGTAGTAGGGTTTTTTCAAACTTCGACTGGCTAGGTACCCCACAGCCGTGAAATCTGCCGCCGTAACAGATCTGATTGTGTTCCGGCAGTATTAATGTGGGAGCCAGTACACTTGAAATTAAAGGCTCGAAGATCAGATGAGCCTACAGTCTACAGGCAACACATTAAGCGACGCTTCCTGAAGAAGTGTCTCTCAATGGAATAGGCCGCAGTGGCCGCTTACCATCAGGTGGGCTACATGCCAGCCTGCTAACTGACAACTGATAAAAAAAAATGGGCAGACTAGCACAACACTCATTTTTCCATAGTACTTAATTGAGCATAATCTCGAAATAAAAAAATATCCTTACTAAGTCAAGGGATATTTAATATTAAACTGAAAAAAAATCTTAAATGTTTGTACAATTATTGAAAACAATCTATTTTATTCTGTTCTAAAATACAATCAAAGGGACACGAAGTTTAATAAACACTACCCATCCAATTTAGAAGGTCGCTCCAACAAAAACAGAACAAATAGACAAAATTACTACGTAATGTTAGTTCGTGCGTGAATTAAGCCTGTCTATTGTTGTTATATTCAATTAAATCATATAATAATTGAATAATTTCCGCTTACATGTCGTATTAAGTGATTTGCATTCGCCGAATCCAGTTTTGCATAGAATAATTCGCTGCAGTAGAGGCTGTAGTTATGATATTTGAAACAATAGCAATGTAACGACCATAGTTATTTTGTGTCAAAATAATATAATTTATGTAAGCCTAGATTGGAAGGCGTTTGAATTATTGGATTATTTTTTACAGAAACAGCATTCCGAAGCTCGCGAAAGAATATTTTATTACGATGTAATGATTCATATGTTCTCTTTTTTAGCCTGTATGAAAAAAAAATTTGCCTTTTAAGCCTGTATGGACAAAGACATTTTAACTTTAAAACTGAAGTTTGTAAAGTGACACGTTTCACTAATGAGAACTAACATAATTATCAAGTTAGAGAAAGATGTCTACTTTAATGATAAAGCAAATTCCATTTGCAATATAGAATGACATTGCAAATACCACTTGGTGTCTTTTTCAAACTTATAAAAATATATCTGTGAAATTCTCGTAATATCATTGAGCTAGCTGTTAATTATTAATTTACCCTAATAATTTTTAGTCTATAGTTAGTTCATACTTTAATTTAAAGTCTAAAAAAACAGTTCATTCATTGAATCAATGAGGCTGAGATTAATCCATTACAAACTCGCTAACACGATCCCAATCTGATTAAGATTAACTTAGTACTCAGATTTAATAAAGAAATCGTTCAATTCATTCTGACCTTTTGGTAAAATGGAGAAAAAATGGTGCCTTGATGTGTGCTATATTTATCTTAATTGAAGGTTCACCATAAAGGCGAGTTTCTTAGGGAACATACATTAAGTAATTAAGTAATAAATATAACTAGGGAGATTTTTTTGTATGCTAGACCGGTCGGCAGACAGGCGCCGCATGCAGTCCACCTGATGATAAGTGTGGCTTATTTTTTACACAGCATCATATAGCCCCACATTAAGCAAAACCTATTTATTTGTACGTGAGTGCCAGTAAATCGATAAACATTACCCACTTCTTTATTTGTATGTACAATCATTTTATTAAACATAGGAAAACCCATATCTTACTTAAATAACAACTAACAGACATTTCGTGCATACAAATGTTTGTTACTGTGCGGGGATCAAACCCGTGAAATTCGGTAGGTGTAATGATCACTTCAATAATTTATGATAGCTGTCTTACAAACTTCTTAATTATAACTCCATCTAGTTAGTTGATAAAGACTATATCATTAATAAGTCGGGGATGTTTTTAATATTTTATTCTGGTTATGTGGACACTTTTCCTACTTATTTTTTCCTGCTCTGCCAAGAAAAATAAAGAAGGAAAAAGCTACGTTTTGAAATATGTAATAAATAATCCCACCAAAAACATAAATGTGAAAAAGGAGAGCCAAGTTCAATACAAAAATTATGTTTGGCTGTGGGCTTCGCCGCAAAAAGAATGGAGATCTAATTGAGTGCCAAGTTCTATGATCTTAAAGTAGGTAAGATTTGACTTGGCCAGTTTTTATTACATCAGTCATTTTATAAAGTTATTCAACATATTATTTATATAATTTTATGTATTTTAACTCTGATAAAAACTGGCCAAGTCAAATCTTACCTACTTTAAGATCATAGAACTTGGCACTCAATTAGATCTCCATTCTTTTTGCGGCGAAGCCCACAGCCAAACATAATTTTTGTATTGAACTTGGCTCTCCTTTTTCACATTTATGTTTTTGGTGGGATATCATTACTTTTTGTAATAAAAACTAGGCAGGTATTGAGATTTAATGTGGTGCCGCGCGCCGCCGAAGACACACCGTCGCGTTGGCCGGTTGTTTAGCGCGCGTTTAGGACTGACTGACTTATCGTAGCAAAACCTAACCTACTTCCAGATGACCTAGAAGGATGAAATTTGAAATCCAGATCGATAATTGTGTGTGACCGTAGGAAAAAATCGGAAAATGGAAAAAAGTTAAAAAATAGGGGGAGGGGGGGGGGTTTCCCCCCCTAATTTTTAACTTTTTTCTATTTACAGATTTTTTCCTACGGTTACACACAATTACCAAGCTGGATTCCAAATTTCATCCTTCTAGGTCATCTGGAAGTAAGTTAGGTTTTGTTACCCTAACCAGTAGCAAAACCTAACGCACTAATATAAATGGAGTAGACTCCTCCGGCGCTCCCCTTATTATGGGAGTACCCCAAGGATCAATTTTGGGGCCACTGCTATTCCTGATCTACATAAATGATCTCCCATACTTTACAAAAGACTTATGTGAGATTGTGCTATTCGCAGACGACACCTCGTTGATTTTCAAAGTTGACAGATATGAACAATCATTTGTCGACGTGAGTAATTCTGTCTCACAAATTTTGCACTGGTTTACTATTAACAACTTGTTGTTAAATACCAAAAAAACCAAATGTGTAAAATTTACCATGCCAAATGTGATGCAGGTTGTTCCCAATATCACTGTGAATGGTGAACCTATCGATATGGTCAATTCAACGGTTTTTTTGGGCATAACTCTAGACTCGAAATTGCAATGGGGTCCGAATATCACTGCTCTCGCGGGGAGACTCAGCTCAGCCGCATATGCTGTTAGAAAAATAAGACGTTTAACAGACGTGGAAACGGCGAGACTAGTGTATTTTAGCTATTTTCATAGCGTCATGTCATATGGGTTACTTCTATGGGGATCTGCTGCTGACGTACAATCTATTTTTGTACTTCAGAAAAGGGCAATACGAGCTATATACGGCCTTAAAGTGCGTGATTCCCTAAGAAATGTATTTAGTGAAATTGGTGTATTAACAGTACCATCTCAATACGTTTTAGATTGTATTATGTATGTACGAAAAAACCTACATGAATTTCCGAAAAAATCTCATCATCATGATCTAAACACTAGAAATAAACATAAGCTAGCCGTTCCGAAAACAAGACTTCATAAAATAGGTAATTCGTTTGTTGGATTAAGTGTTACGTTATTTAACAAATTACCTCAAGATGTTGTTGACTTACCAATACACAAGTTTAAGTCACACATCAAATGCCAACTCATCAAGAAGAGTTATTATAAAGTGGAAGACTATCTAAATGATAAAAGTCTGTAGAAGTGAGTAGTATTGTTGCCGCTCCTCTGCCTGCGCCTTTGTTATAATTGACATGATCTTTTGTATTGACATTAATATTTTCAGTGACATAAATTTATTTTGTATTGTATTAATAAGCGTACCTCAACGACAAGGAAGCTTGGACTCGCGCCTTTGCATTGTATAGAATCCCGATAGTATCAACAATGTTAACTTTGCTATACAGTAACACATTAAATGTTATAATTCAATAAAATTAAATTTATTTTTCATTCAAAGAATCCTGAAGAGTTTGTAACCTTGGCGGTCATGCTCGCTAAAATGTGCTTGGGGTGGTGGCGTTATGTGTCGGGTGGTTACATTCCCTATAATATGGTTGAGTGAAATTAAGGCTGGCACATACGTCATACTTGTGCTGCAGGTGCCACCTTTGGGCACTGGTCTTCCAGGGCTCACGGATTTTTCTCGATTATAGTCTCATTCTTATACTTTATACTGTATGGCTTGGTATTCTAAAACTAATCAGTAATTGTAACAAACAAATTGTAAACAAACATGGCGATGAAAAAGAGTAACTGTCGAGTTTCTTGCCGGTTCTTCTCGGCAGATGACTGCATTCCGATACCGGTGGTAGAGTCACTCTGTAATTGACGATTCATAAATACTTGATACAAGTTTACATGAATAAAGAATATTTTGATTTTGATTTAATTCTACTTTCGGCATCAGAATGCATTTTCTATCCTGAAGAGCTGAGACCCAGAGCAGGTATCGTCACAAATCCGAGTAATGAAGAACAAACATCGTGTAGTGGTGCTTAATTGACAGTTGAATACAGACAGAGAAATAGAAATGTGTGAATCTAGTAAAGTGCAGCAGTAGTCGGTTTTTTTTCGGACACAGCTCGGGTTAGTGGTCGGATTGTTGACCACTAACCCGAGCTGTGTCCGATTGTGCATTTGGCAAGCGTGGTGATTAAGCCCGTACCCATCATTGTAACAATGACTTGATTTCAATGGCCTTTGCACAGCGTGACTTTAAATAGGCTAATACCTACTTTTTATGTGATATTTACTATAAACTAGAGTATATTATTGCTTGACGTTTCGTGCAGCGGAACGCGAAACTCTGAAGATTATTTGTCGTGTTTTGCATATTTATATAAAAAGTAATTTCGTATGAAATGTGCTTTGTAGATTTATATGGACATTATAAATGTGCAGTATATAATTCTTAAGTGGCCATTGCTTACACATTAAACTCGGTACAGGTAAGCACGGTACTTAGTTTGATGGTTGACGGTGCTGTGTGAATTTTGCACAGAGATATTTAATTACATACAACCAAATATTTGATTTATTGTTAATTTAAAATCAGCTCTTAGTTTATACTAAATACAAACATACTTATGATCTTAATTAAATAGATAAATAAATTCGGAGATTATCTAGCACACAAATGATTATACCGTTCAGGGATCGAATCCAAGACCTCTGGTGTAAAAGCCGATTTCTCGACCATTACACTAAATCGGTCGTCGCCGCATTTATAGCAAGAAAGATTAAAGAATTCTACATAAAATATCGACATTGACACTGAACAAAGACATCACAAAAAACTTGAACCCAAAACGAAGAAACTTAACCGATGAAAATATCCATTCCAATTCATATTTCGGAGCGAAAAGAAATCGCCTCGGAAACTCAGACGACAATAGGGCGAATACGTCAGTCAAATGAGAATTCCTCTCCTGAATGGGATCATTGGGAATTTATTCTAAAGGAGCTCTGCACCGAGTCTGTGGCTGACGGCTCAAAGTGCACGCGTCGGGAGTTCGTAAGCCGGGGCGAATTTTAGACGGCCATAATTCGTTTCTGTGGCCTTAGGATGAGAGGGTTTATTGATGTAGTGGAGCAGAAGCGTTAGCGGAGGCGGATTTAATTCCCAAGAAGTAAGGTTAATTTGCTCATTCCAAATGTATTATAATTTTCTAGTTTTCTGTGGAAATGACATTATTTTATGCTAAATGACAGAAACCTTTATCCTCTTGTATATTTATTTTGACCACAAATTGTTTGAGGCCTTTGCATTAAAATATCTTAGACAAGGCTTGCAGGATTATTTCACGCAAGCGAAAATAGAGCACTTTTAGTCATGGCCATATTATCAAAAATCTATTGAATGAAGGACACAAGAAACTCTTATATTTCTATCCCATGGAAAATAGTAGCCTAGAGTTAAGTCTATGTCTGCCCAAGATTTAGTCGTGTCTGCATTAACAGTTACTTTCGTTTTTATAATTTTTTGTATGTTTGTGCATTTTTACACGTTGTCATTGTCAACAACAATTAAAATTTGCCACTTCCCCGCTACCGCTTAAGCCCCGCCGCGCATCAACTTTGAACAGGACATTAAGGTATGCTCATAGCGACGTAATCACAATTTAATAGATGCTCTCCCTGATATACTGACCGAGTTGCTTCGTTACACTCGCGTTTGCTCCATCGTTAAGGTAATGGCGGGGATTTAGTTAACGATGCTCGAAGATTCGGTCTTTAGAGCCATCTGCAATATGCAGTGTTTGATGACTTACTAAATGTTGTGATGAAATCAATATTATAATATCATTGGATGAAATGGTATTTCAATTTTATTTTCTTACTTCTGATTTTTTGTGATAAGAACGTCTCGATGGTCTAGTGGTACTGGGCTTTGATTTCAGGGTTTTAGGTAAAATTGTGTCGAATTTTTCTAACACAGGTTGGGTCGGTGATCACCAATCCGCCTTTGGTAAGCGTGGTGATTACATTTCTTCCTTCCTTTTCATGCCTTCTTTACTTTTTTTATGCAACTTTAGTTGGTAGACAGGCACGCAGCCCACCTGATTTTAAGTGGTCACTGCGTCCTATTTCATTGAGGGGCACTTCACCAGGAAGCGTCGCTCAATGTGCTGCCAGATTATCGGTTTATCTGATCTTTGAGCCTAGATTTCAAGTGCACTGGCTCCGACATTAATATTGCCGGAACACAGGCCGAGCTGTTATGGCGGCAGATTTCACCTGTAGGCGTGGTAGCTAGCCAGTCGGGCTCTGAAAAATCCCTATCACCAACCTAACCCAAGGTGGGAATCGAACCCAAGACCTCCGGGTTTTATAACTTTACAAGAATCATTGAATTTACTTTGTTACGTTGGTAAGGATAAAATATAATTCAAAATGAAACTACCCTATTGAGCTCCTGTCACAACACCCTTAAATAAACCGCACCTGTTACTATTTGTACGGTTTATCTGTCAATCAAAGCTATTGAGAACTGGGGAAGTAGTGACAAGCGCTTAGCCTTGTCAGGTGGCATCTCCTTTCAACGCGAATTCCACGCTTTCAAGCGAATTCGAGGCTATTGGAGAGAGAACACGTGTAAGAACGGTTTACGCGTTTTATGGTACGGTCTGCAAAGAAAATTAATTATAATTAGATTTAGGTAGCCGATTTTTTAAATATTACACCGGAAGTCGCCTTTGATCCCTGCTGGGTACAAACATGTCCATGAACACTTCTAGACTGACTTAAACAGACATTAGTCTGGGTGTTTTATGCATAATATGTATTAGAAAAGTAAAAGGTATCCCTTTCATAAAATGTATTTAAAAAAGTATTTATCCCTGGTCTGACCCATATTTTAAAATGCCTAGTTTGGGGCTATTGTTAAGTAATGTCCTGAACATGTTTAATTTCTATTTAATTTTTATAAAAGACGTTTCGTTAGTTAACAAACGCCTTAAAACATTAAATAAACAAAAATCCTCAAGCTTCTAACTCAAAGTAAGGCGTAACTCGTATGGCGGCGCGTCCATGCATAGTGACCACCCATTTCTCGCACGAACGCCGTTACGTTGACAGTTCTTTTTTTTATATTTATGATAAGCCAGTATTTGACCACAAAGTTGCCTGATGATAAACAACTATCAATTGGAACCTCACAACACTTCCGACGCGGCCATGTGGAGCACCCTCGGGTTTAGTGGGTACATCACGCCCCACTTTTTCAAGGCGGTGCACGGTGGTAGGTAGTTTCACACACTACTCTCCGTTCCCGACGGAGGGTGAAGGAGCCTAATAAATTCGCCAGTTAAAAAAAAACTGCAGTCTAAGATGAAACGCGCTAGCTTTGATAAAGTCCGTAAATTCTGTACGGTAACAACGGTTAGGAAAGACGGAAGTCTTTGTTTGAAGTCGTATTTTCGTTTTACAGTTCTAACTTGAGAACCAGATCATGTGATATTATCTATTTTATTGACTGACACCAAATATAAGTACTTTGAAATTCAAGGAACAGGAAGACAGTTGTCTTATTATTTTTGCGAGTCTCGTTAAGATGCCTTAGCGTATTCAATTTCTTCGAAAATAAAACACAATATTGTTTTCTATTTTCATACTTTGTGTTTGTCTTTGGGTTTGTGAAAATCATATAATTATTCCTTTTAAGTATTTTTTAAAAATCTATTTGCAGAATAAATTATTTCATATACATATGTTTTTCTATGGCATGAGATTGGGCTCCTTCTTCTTCTTTTGTGTCGATGACAAAACATTTTAAAACATTTAACAGTCACTATAGTTACATAAATTTAGTCTATAATCTAGCCCCTAATTGAACAACGTTCTTGTACAAGACAATGGATAAGCATTCTTATTTAATATTATTTCTAGAATTAAGACAAAAATAAATAAATAAATTACCCTGCGATACTTTTTACACAAGAGCCCGGCAGCAAAAAAATGTACTTCTAAGTTGACAATTTACTTCGCCCTGCGAAATATTACACTGCAAAGACAATACCACAACAGCGGTTACTCATTAATTTTAAACCGTCAAATCCCAACGAACCCAGTACTTAATTACGCAGTTATTTTCCAAGGAACTGCAGTCAACTCCTATTGTAATAACCAAGCTAGGTACCAGTTACAAACGTAGAATTATGTGAGGTGAACACTGTGCACAGGAAAACACGCCGAATCGTGACGCTCATAAGGTCAACATTTAAATGCATGTTGCACTCGAGATAAACAGGAAGGCTATTATTGTAAAAAACGCTTTTAAAATATGGCTTTTGTGCGGATAAGGAGTTGCAATAAAAATGTTCAGTTGTGTTCGCAATTGCGCAGTTTTGCCTTATGGAAATTTCGTTTGTGTTGGTCCTGTGTTCTGTACAGGTTATAAGAGTAATGGTAATCAAAACTACATCTGTTACAAACATAATTTTTAACAGTTCCCTTTTATGCAACTTTATTTTATCAGGTGAAAAAGCTAATTGTGGCGTGGTGGAAAAGCTAGAGACTAACTCAGTTCTTTCACTCACGTACCAAAAGCTTCTATATATTTGTCGGTCTTTTATAACAGGGTGATACTTCCTCGGTATAACCCACCCATTTTTACTGACAGACAAGAAAATCAGATTATTGTTACAATTTTTAGTACTGGCTTAATCACCACGCATGCCAAATGCGGATTGGTGACCACAAACCCGAGCTGTGTCTAAAAAACCGACTGCTACTGCACTTTATTAGATTCACACATTTCTATTTCTCTACGTTATTCAACTGTCAATTAAGCATCACGATGTTTGTTCTTCATTTTAAAGCACCAATCTTGAACCTACGTCATTACCGTTCCTTATGTGGCGAGAGCCATAAAGATAAACATCTGTTGGGTTGATGAAGTTCCCAAGGCGAAGGTTCCAAGTTTAAGCCATATAATGGTCGATTTGCGATTTCCTGGGTCATTACTATGGAAGGTGGTAACATTTTGAATTCATTGGTAGATAATGCCTAAGAGACTTGTATTGTAATGTCTACATTTTTATATTCTGTTTTATTTGTAGAATTGTTTTTTTAACACAGTTATTTTAGATTTTGAGAGAAGAAGGTTTTAAGGTGGCTTTGCATGGGGTATTAATAAAATATCACTGTAGGGTTAAATGACTTAAATGGTCTAATTTGTGAGAACGAGAGAATTTGTTACAGAAAAGATGCTGTAATAAAAGTAATGTAAGAATCCAGACCAATCTAATAAGTATTAAGCGTATTCATGCAGAAAATTGTAATAAATAAGTAGTCTCATGTTAAATCTGCGCTAAGCAGTCTAAAAAGGATAAATTATAAAATAAATCTCAATGGTTTTACGAAAATGCTAGGTCTTATTATCAAATGCCTAAGTGAATTTAGCTCAAAAAAGGAATAAACTGATTAAAATATTATGTTGTATGAGCAGTGTTACATCTTACGAGCAAAGTTCTCTTTACATTGGTCAATGAAATAGAATTACTACCCAACTCTTCGGCGAACCATAAACGCGAACACACATAGGTGTACCCGTCGCTCATCCGGGTAACTTAATCCCAGTACGATTTGTAAACAATAAAGTTGTTATCTCGAAGGTTCTAGGTTTATTAGAGAGTAGGTCCAGGCGACTTGCCCATTATCGCTCAGATTGCCCTCGAGTTTACGATCTCAGTTCGGCGCCAGTTCACGACGCCGCACTAAATATCGCGCAACTCGCGCTAGAGTAAGCGAGCGCGCGATCGGTTGTTACGTGTGTGAAATGGATAATAGCCGTTTGTAATACGATTTTGGGTGTTATTACCGATGTGGAGGTGTTGTGAATAGGAAATCGGGTTCGATAGATATTAGACTGAAATCACGATCGCGCAGATGTAATGACAATAAAGTTGCTTCGGTAATATCATTTGCGTAATTTATTGAACGTGATTGATGCGTTGGTTTCCAATGAGAATATTCCTAATACCGCTTAACTTGTTGAGTTTTGATACTTATTAATGTCACTGCAGTTGGCAGAAAAGCACGCAGCTCACCTAATGGTAAGTAGGCAGCTCTGGCTGTGATCCGGCAATAATAATGTGAAGCCAGTACACTTGAAATAAAAGGCTCGAAGACGAGAAGAGGCTCCAGTATCGCAGCACATTGAGCAATGCTTCTTGGTCAAGGATCCCTTGATGAAATAGGCCGCAGTGACCCCTTGCCATCAGGTGGGCTTCGTCCTTATCTGCCAACTGAAGTGAAATAAAAAATAATAATGACTCAATATTAAAATCATGTTTACGGAGGAGATTGGATACAGCTCTCGCAAATGATCTTAACTGTAACTTTCCTTACTTAAATAACTAACTAGAATAATAATCTAGGTTTAAAATACCGACAAAGGTTTTCTGTCATAATCTATGGTAGGTATAGGCATCTTGTGACAGTTCCGGCGTGCTAACGAGCCGTCAGACGAAATTAAAACGCAAACACACAGAATGTATTTATTTAGTTACTCTATTCTTCCCCTTGACTTCAATATTTTGTATACATCGATTACAAGATCGATTTATTTAAACCCATGCCCAACTGGGCAGTATCTTCTAGTCCTAGTTTATGCCGCAGATAGTTTCTGCCAGTCGCTATGAGCTAGTTCGACCAGCGACGTCTCTCTTAGGCCTCAGCCTAGAATTCTGCGACAATGGAGTGGCAGCGGGAGCGGCGGCGCACGCAGGCGCACTGCGATCATTGCTTGACGCGGGCCGTCAAAAGCGGTACGATGTTGTCGTAGACAGAGAAAACTATAGACAGCTAGTAAGCGTGACCACATGAGATAGAACGATTGAAAAAGAAGTGTTGCCACTCCTGTATGTTTTACCCTACCGCACTGTTTTTATCTTGCGTGTAGTGTATTACTTTTTAGGTAATTATTAAACTTTCATGAAATCGAATTCAGAACAGATTGATGGGCCAGTAGTTACTTATAGTGAGTTCACAGTTATTTTACCTAAGACAGCTATCAACTATCTAAATATTAAAACGAAACAAAGAATATTTTAAAGAAATGGAAAGACCATTGTGTTTGCTGTGCGTGATTATCGTAAAAGTGGAAAGTTACCTAATGAGTTTCAAAATGCCATAAATCATTAGACACATGTTAATTATTTTAAATAAAACAAAATAAAATGTAAAATTTTCATTTATTGGAACATAATGTACATACGGAGGACAGCACACCAGAACTTGGTTACTGAACCAGAAATTAGAAATTATTATTATTTGGTTGGAACCAGAAATTGGTTACTGTCCCTGAAATAAAACTAGTTTATTATGAATGTTTCTTATTTTTTCCTTTGGTTCAAACACTTTAGTGGCGTGATGTATTCGGAGTTCTAAGTATCGAGCGGTTATTGCTTTAATGAGTAATATTCGATGATTACCAATAAGTGGCTGTCTGTTAAAATGATCTGACATAAAAACGAACTCACACCCTTTAAGAGTTGTCAGAATGAGTCGTGGCATGATATTTTTTTCTGCAAAAAATGAAATTCCCTTGTGCAAATGTCGTCTTAATATTTTTTCTGCCAACGTACATATTTTAATGACGTCATCGGACGGATATATAAGACCCCCTTTGTCTTTATTAAATATAAGCCCAGCATATTTAACACTGACTAGTGCCAGCAGACAATCTTCGCATTTTATTTTTTTTTTAATTTTTTTGACCACAAAGCCACCAATATAAGGAATAATTTCCTCCGTAAACATCGTCAATTTACCTGGATCAGCTATGTAATCATGATCCTTTTGTATATTACAGGTAGAATATTCCAGATATTGATTTTCATCAATATCCAAAATATTCTGATTAGCATACTTATTAATTTTGGTTTCATATCCAACTTCAGTATGAGTCAGAATTTTAATTTCTTCAAGGGGAATACAATTTCCAGACTCTATACTTTTGATTTCGCCATGCACTACCAGTCTTTTATAGGCGCTCTGAAACTGGAAGGCAGTTGGGTTATTGTTAAACCCACCTTTTGACCGAATGGAACTAAAAAAGGACTCTAAATGGTCTTGACTCATTTTGTAAAATGGTAAAAATTTCAATTTGTTTGTTAATATATAATCAGTATACAACTTTTTCAGACTACTTATACATATGAGTAGGCCAAGAAATCCAACTTTTCTATTTGTGTCCAGTACACATTTCCCCATTAATTTCAATCCCTTGAGGTAATTCTCAACTTGACTTAAATATTCAAGGAGCTCTCTACCATTTTTTTCGCAAATTGGCTTTTTAAAACCATGAGCATTGAGATTTCGACTATTAAGAATATCAAACAAATTATTCACCAAAGTTATAAATTGAACTGTTGCATCTGAACCTGAAAATTGTGGCAATTTTAAAGTTTGATTACATAACTGTATAGCAATGGCAACGGAATTACTAAAAGTTTGAGCTGCTAATTTTACTTTCATTATCTGTTTTGTAAAGTTAATGTGTTGCATGCGGAGGCGGTTTGCTATGTGTAAGCCTTCTTTGTCTTGTAATTCATGCAATTTTTCAATAAACTGCCATGAAATTTCATCTCCCTGAGCATTTGTAAGTGTTTTCTTCTGACCAAGAGTATTTCTGACTAATTTCAACATATGGGCGGGGTCTGGAATAATGACAATGTCATGTCCTTTAATTACAAAGAAAGGTGTTAAATTTTCCAGTGAGTTTACAGTGCAACCTAAACTTTTTGCCATGGAAAAATTTGCAGGACACCCATCAAATGTCAGAGATGTCACATTGATACCACAATCCAATAACAAACTTATACACTGTTTTACCAAAGTAGCCTTTTGCTCTCCGGTGCACCCATTAACTAAAAAATATCCCACAGGAATTTTCCACCCATCATTTATAGAGGTTACCATAAAAACCAATGCCTCTCTAGCTTCAGCAACGCTATCACTATCTAACGCTGCACCGTAATTTACCAAACCAACACATTTTTCTCCGTCCCACTGAACATGTCTCCTGATCGCCATTTCATCCATAGTAACAGCACAGTACAATTGTTTATTTTTTTGTTTCACTATTAATTTTATGCAATCTAATGCTTCTGATGTAAATCCTGGACTAGCATCAAAACTTTTGTACCATGAGGTTAGTGTGGACGGATGAGGTAAACAAGTTTTAAATTGTTGTCTTACATATTTATAGGCTCGTGGGCTTAGAAAATTTAGGCACAATGCAAATTTGCGCAAAGACGGTGAAAATTTTCGTCCACTAGCAGTAGGATTAAAATATTTTATGAGAAAATCCTTGTTAACAGGGTCAATTGATTTCAATAATTCTCCCTCTTCTTCTGACACAAAAGACTTTGCTTTGAGTTCTGCAATAACATTTTCCAAATCTGCCACTTTCTTATTGAGCCGCCGACATTTTTCTCGAAGAGCCCTCAATTTTTGTAACCTCTCTTCCGATTGTCTTCGAGTCCGTTTAAACTTCTTACGCATCGTTCGTGGTGTATAATTAGGTGATTGAGCCTAAAAGAGCATTAAAAACCCATTATTTTTTTATATAACTTTCGAATGTCGTGATTAATATTAAGTTCTACTTACTGATGTAGGGTCGGCAACACCGAGACGAGTTGGACTGGTTTTCGTTAACTCCAGAGGGGGTACTCCTTTTGGCTGAAATAATAAATTAAAAATATATTTCATAGATTTCTGTGTCGAAAGACGAGACAATATCCAAGAAACAAATTTAAATTTTTTTTTTTTTGAAAATTAATCTACTTACAGAGTCAACTTTTGCATTTAAATCATTATCAATTTCCATATTTTCTTCCATACGACGAAGTGACATGACGGAGGAAGATGCTGTCGGAATAGAGGCTTCAATGTGGGACAGTGAACTTTCATCAACAGACATATTAGTGGAACATGTTCCAATCTCCTAAAATAATTATTCTCAATTAGTTTATGAGAAAGGTTAAATGACATTAAATAAAATACCAAGCTAAAGAATTTTAATTTAAAGATACATTAACATTCCCAGATATTTAATTGCATTAATTAAGAAACTTAATAACACATTTCAACACAGCACCAATAAATAGTTATAACATAAACATAGGAGTGCAACTTTTGTCACAGTAATACTAAACACAGTACAGAATTACAGATGACTCCTAAACAATAACTTTGAGGCAACACACAATGATTTATATTTACCAATAACGGCACAGCATTCGGAAAAAGAGTAGTCAATTTCTTCTTTTTAATTATCATATTTTGTTTGAAATGCCGACTACAAATTCTTGATGACTTTTTTGCAATCCAATTCGTTCGTCCAGTTGCTTTGATCCAAATTCGACGTATATTGTCGTCATCAGGAAAACTACAATAACATGTCATTTAAATTATTCACACCAAAGACATCAACAAAATGTAATTACCACAAATGTGGGAGACAAAAATATGCAAAATCTGACAACACTGAACTGATGCCAATTTCTAGGTTAGATATAATTTCAATCTTGAAATTTGGCTTAATTATCCATAACTTTACGCTCAACCGGCAACCAAGTGTTCAAGACACAATGAATTGTATGATTAAAGGCTAAATCGCTTCTAAATCGGCATTTAAGTGAAATACTTACGAATGAAAGGACAAGTCTTGTATTTTCCTTTCACTGTCACTTTTACACCCCAAAACACTACAACGCACCATGTTTCCGTTGAAATGATAAAATAGTCGCACTACGCACTTTTTTCTGAAATGCTAATCCTTGTTTGTGCGATTAATTACTATGATTAACACAAATATTTTATTGCTTACGAATATTGCAACTCTCAGCTGTCAAAATTGTTTAGCACAGTACTGTGCTAAACAATCAAAAAACCGGCACGCGGTGCGAGACAAAAAATTATGTAGTTCTATCTCTTTCTTTTACATGGTCTAGCCGTATCGCCCTCTTTTTCTTGTGTGAATGCGATAGATACTATCAATTTGTCTATAGTTTTCTCTGTCTACGGATGTTGTCAAGCGATGAACCGCAGTGCGCATGCGTGCGCTGCCGATCCCGTTCCCGCCCCGGTGTGTTCGAGAATGGGTCCATAGGATACAAAACATCTTACCGCTGCCGCCCCCGCTGCCGCCCCCGCTGGCGCTCCCGCCCCGGTGTCCGTGAAATTCGAGGCCGAGACCTTACAGACGACCGTCGTATGAGTAGCAAGCCCGAATTATTTGCTTATCATGTTCATGTAGCAATTTTATTTTTCAATCAACTCAAGAACTGATATATTTAAAGGTGTCGAAGTATCTAGTCTGCAAAGCCTCCTCCGAACAGAACTAATCACTGCAATTGGTTCAACTTAGCTCGCACTCACGTCTCTCGCGACGTTTTAATGGAGCATTCGGCACGACCGCGAACTGTTCACCACGGGCTTTTTATAATTTTGATGGTATGTGCTTATGATACATAGTGGAAATACACAAAGGAAAGGCGAAACGGGGAGCTTAGTGCATAGTGAGACGCTTTAGGCCTCGGCCTCGAATTTCGCGGCCCGGCAGTGGTAGCGGTCACGGCTTGACGCGAGTCGTCAATAGCGGTACGACGATGCTATCAAGCGGTGATCCGCAGTGCGCATGCGTGCGCTGCCGCTCCCGCTACCGCCCCGTTGTGTTCGAGAACGGGTCTATGGGATTGCATACAAAACATCACGCCGCTGCCGTTTTGGAGAAGTGCAATAACTGTGAAATGGACAACATAAATGGATGACGTCCTCACAATCTTTACTATTAAAACAATATCGTGTTACATATAAAACAAAAGAATTATATTTTCATCAGTGTCAACTCCGTTTTCCACTGAATTCTGTCAAAGACTACTCTCATTTTACGCGAAAGGCTTAAAATTACTAAGTTTTAACGAGAACGACATTTCAGTAATACATAGCTCGGAATAGGAAGTTGCCCAAACATTATTAGTAAATGTTCAGGGTTTATATTAAGGCGACACTCTTCCTATCAGAATTATTATTTTAATTTGTTTGAAATGTACCTGGTTGACTATTCGACATCAAATAAATATTGTTCTAAGTATCCCCAAAGAACAACTTGTGTTATGGGTATCAGAATCAACGAAAGTACCACACATATAGCACAAATATATTTTATGTAAATATATATGTAAATATATAAACATTATAAGAAACGGTACAAACATAAGTGTTCATCACACACTGTCGGGCCTGTCAGGTAAAGTCAATCCTTGAAATAGGTAATTATCATTTTTTTTGTTAGTGATTACAGTGAAATAATTAAGAAGAAGATTACTATTGCTTTATTTTTAATTTCACAACTCTTCCCATCTGCAAAAAATATCCAATTATGACAGTGTCAGTTGTAGAGTTGTAGACTTAGGCAGTGACCTAAATGCAGTGCAACATTAAAGTTTCAGATTAACAAGATAATTCATATACTACTAAGCTATAATTAAACAAAAACAATAAGCCTTTATAAGCACAGTTTCCCGCGTGTCGAATCCCCCTTAAATAATTAGTAAAATCTTATACAATAGCCTTCAAAAACACGCCAAGTTTCAGCGAGACAAGTAGGAACAATTTACGCCTCTCAGCGAGAATACTTTGTACTTGGTGTAGGTTATAAGATCACAGAGATTTCTTTTTTGCTAGGTTACTGAATAAGCCTTTGCACTTATAAAACCGACCATAACCACAAATTGCGCTACAAAAAATTTTTTATCCTTAAAATCCTCGCCAAATACGGTTAAATACCGTAAGAGCTCTTTTCCACCGCCGCCGTCACCGGGAACCGAGTTTATTTCTGACCAATTTCAAGATGACGGCGCTCGGGTGACGGGCGTGCGGTGGACAAACGACTGTAGTAAATGTATGTACCGCTACCTCGGCGCCGACATCTCTTTCACGGTGACTGCCCGGTGACGGCGGCGGTGGACAAACGGCCTAATAGCTTGAAGTGGTTTGCGGTTAGGTCAGGTTAGCTGCGGCCCTAGAACATCAGGGCGCGCTGTAAGCGGTACCCTGATGGCCCGCTGACGGTAGTAGGGTACACCTAGGACTCCGTGTCCCAGTTTCGGGGAGCAGAGAGTTCCACACTCCCCTTTTAATGTCGGTACACCGGCATCACAAGCGGAGGATAGTGCGTAAGGCATTTTACGCCAGCAAAAAAAAAAATAACCTCTACGAAAAAATAAAAAGACTTGCTGGAGAACCACTAGGCCATCATCGAAAAAATTTAAAACTAACGCTGAGAACTAACGAAAAGTGACCAATAGCGCGCTCGAATCTAACGAATGCCCGCGCGCGCTATTGGTCAGAGGTATGCTTCTGACCAATAGCGCGCAGGCGTGTCAAAATTCGTGTTCTGCGCAATACCCACCCGATATTCAAGAAGTTTGCCGGGGCCTGTGCTATTATGTATTCTGTGGTAATGTGTAGTGGTGTACTAGTTAGATACGAGAGCATTTTGTAAGGAGATACCACAAAATTAGGTGAGATTCAGCCATTTTGCAAGCACATTGAACACATCAGAACATACTATAGTTAGAAGAATAAATAGTTCAATCAATTTAAACAACACTATGTGGCGTACCCCGCACTAGCCAGGGAGTATTTTGACAGATGAAGAGAGATGTAAAGATATGGAACTAGGTACCGCGCTTTCGAAGTACAATGGCTAACTGTTGAAAAAGTGTATTTAAAGTAGAAATAAGAAGAGAAATGTATTAATCTCCAGTAAATCATGATAATAAGTCTAACACTACATCGTCATTTATAACATACTTAATGCCTTGCTCATGACTTGCACCAAAACTCAAAAGTAATTTCACGGCTATAGCTTAAGTTGCACTTTATTGAGAGAAACATAAAGGCGCTAATAAAGTATCAAGTCAAAGCCTTGCTCCGAACAAGCGATCATTGTTTAGGATAAAGACTAATTCTAAGTTGTGCAGAAGGCACGCCCATGTATTGTAAAACTAGCTGCCCGCCCGAGCTGTGCTGTTTAAAATGTTGCTGATTTAATCAAATATTCTATTATCAGTGATGCCTATTTACTTGAGCCTTTTGGGGTGGAAACGCTGGGGTCCAAGCGCTCACAGGCTGTATCGTGAGATATACAAGCGTTTGCTGGAGTCATCTCACGATCCCAAAGCTGGCCTGTATCGGCAACGTATCAGTCTGGCCATCCAGCGCGGAAACGTGGCAAGCGTCTTTAGTACTTTTCCCATGGACGACGCGGAGATCTCGACCAAATTTTTTATTTATAAGTATGTTTAGTTCCTTTTTTTACTTTATGATTTATTATAATATATTTTTAGTCCTTAATGTCAAATAAAAATTTTCAAATTCTTATCAAACGTAAAATTAATAAAAGCAAATAAAATAAAATGAGCAACTTGTAATTTTGCAAAAATAAGCAAATTTTACTTATGACATTTGTTCTGTAATGGCACATTAATACGCTGATATTTTTATTTGTTGCTAGCAAACTATTTATTTAATTTTAATTGGTTACACAAGTGCTAATGCTAATTGCTAACCTTAGGGTCAATGTGTGTAACGGTTTGTTACACATGCTCTTCCATAATTATATCCGAAATAAAATGAACTATAAATAATACCAGGTAATTGATCCCGCAAACGACTACGATGAAGCTTCGTACAAAAAACGACTAAAGTTCTGACGTTTACGATTTAAAAACAAAATGTGTCCTAAAATTAAATACATCAATTCTATGTAAACGGTCAAATATATCGCAATTTCAGGAGCTCAGTCATCTTAATTTTAAGAAGCAATAAGATAACAAAAATTTCCACTAGGAAATGTGTGTTTTCTTATAACTTCTCACTCAGCTCACTACAACTCACTAGAGTTTGAGTGTGAATAGCTTTATACCCTCTGTATTTTTTTATTCTTTGGAACGGATGTCGAGTTCCGCTTTGAACCGTTCAGTGTTTATTCCGGTTTTAATTAATGATGGGGATTAATTATTATTACTTTCTTTTTATAGCTTAATTGTTTTAAGAGTATTATGGTAAAAGGCAGTCAAATTGCAGGCAGTCAATATTATTTAGATACTCGTACACACAAACGTTAAACTTCTGATCAGGTGGAAACGTTGGGAGGAACGGCCGACTGTGTTTCACTTTCTATTCAATCTAAAAATAGTTATTAATTGGCCAAATGGTTACCCTTTTCGCATAAAAAAAAAAAAATTAAAAAAATATTACTTTTTAATAATATTTATTTGAGATTTTATTGATACCTACGTCATGTTCTGCAAACTTGTAAGTCAAACAAAAATAAAAATCAATTTCATAACTCGTTTCTAATTGGGTTGTATTTAACTGCACATCAAAAAATACTGATTGTGCATCAAAAAAATACTGAATTGCTAACCTAACCTAACCTTTGGTGTGCAATCAGTTATTCTGACGTACATTTCAGTATTTTTTGATGTACACTTAAAAATATCCCTTTCTAATTCTTGCATATTAATATTGTGTTTGAAATTGTAACTTAAAATAAATGCATTACTTTCTCTACGAAATTTCTCGTTTGAAACCCTTGCAAAAACACAACTATCTGGGTCCAAATACGTCATAACAATTAATCTTCTTTCCTAAACCTACAGTAATTAATTAATACAAATATAATAACACTGGAATGCAAACATTGTGATACATGTCCCGACGGCACATCGTCTATAGCTAACGAATTTCAGCTTGAACATTAATTGTAATTGTGTTTTCAATTCAGAATAGCTGGAATTCTCCTAATTCACGTTTCCCCGTTAGGAATGAAGCATTTTCCCGCGGTAAAAAGCCTATGTTCATCAGGGATAATGTCCGCTTCTTATGGTAAAGGAATTATTCAAATCGGTCCAGTACTTTCGAAACCTATTTAATACAAACAAACAAACAATCAAATCATTCCTTTATATACTAGCTGACCCGGTAAACTTCGTATCACTAACCTCTTAATATAACCCATATTAAATTAAACCATAACGAACATCAAACGTAAGAACAGTTTGTATGGAAAAAAAAATGTCGTTTTTATTTTTTCATATTTTCTCATCGTTTAAACCTTCCCTGGACTTCCACGAAATATTTCAAGACTAAAATTAGCCAAATCGGTTCCGCCGTTCTTGACTTTTAGCGAGACTAACGAACAGCAATTAATTTTTATTTATATAGATATAAGTGTAGATGTAGATTTCATAGATAGATAAAGATATAATACGGAATAAAAAATCAATTTATACATCTTTATATAGAATCAAAATACCTGTCTAACCCAAGTCTAACCCCAACCATTAGACACACGGACACATAAAGACACGTTCATAAAACTTTACGCTCATATCATTACAGTAATTTAGTTTACGGAATAACGCTTATTAACGCTTGTAATTCCAGTTGAAACGTCGCTTTTTGCCCTGAGAAATATTATTTGAGTTTCGGCGAATACGGGAAGGTTATAAATTTGCTGGCAAGCGGAAGGCGGCTTGTGATGAGAAATTTCCCCAAAATTAAAATGTAACTGAATAAATCTCGCTACAGCGCACCGGCCTAAGGTCGTATGAGTTAGGGTAACCATGTTTTGAGGAGCGAGAAATGGGTCCTGTTTATTTACGATGTGGTTGTAATGGAATGATTTTGAAACCAAAATGTTTAATATTTTATAATTCTTTGGGTCCTTGAAACATTTGCCAAAGATTATGTTGTATGGTTTTGAATTTATTCAATATAAAATTTCTCAAGTCACATTAAACAAAAACAAGCCATGTTTAAATATACTTCATTGACGAATCTTTTCTAATATTGATTAGTGACTCCAAATGTAAAGATGGATATTTTATTCTTTATTTTATGCGTCATACATAAAAAATACAAAGTATAGCAGTATAATACAGGTAGGTGTATTGAGCTGCAATTAAGCTGTATTTGAACAAAACTAAAAATTACGTACAACTCTGCGCTGATTGACAATTCCGTCACCAATTTTGCCCGACTCGTGAATTGAACCTAGAACTCCTAGATCACTGCTCAGTATCTACTTAAACCACTAGACCATTGAGGCGGTTTGGTATCTTTCAATAAGCCGAAGAGACCATCTCCCATGTGTGCTGCGTGCCGGTCTGTCAACCATACTTATTTAAAAAAATATCAGTACAAAAACGGAAAAGAAAACACTTAAAAATGAAAGAAACATTTCTATTGCATAAAAAAAGCGACAAACAAATTACCAATATACCCAGTCCTACCCACAGATGTTATCTGGTAACCCTACGAAAGGTTATGAAGGGTATAAAATTTATCTCGTAGCGGTTTTACACTGTGTCGAGTGTAAAAAATTGAGTCGTCTCTCCATCCATTGGCGGCCAACGCTGCATCTTAGATTTAAAGGATGACCTCTCCATTTTGGCTGGCACTAAAATGCCATAGTTATGTATGATAATGTTGTAAAAATCTTCTTTTTTTCGGAGGAGAATGCGTTTATGCACCATAACCGCAGGGTAGCTAAACCTGCGGCCGTGTGTGGGACTCGAGACTAGAGCGTCCACTACCCACTAAACTCCCCCGGTTCCCCTTCACATCCGATTGGGACGAGCGGTCTATCATATGTTTTTGCTGACGGGTGGGGATATTATTCGTTTTGGTATCTGTGTTACTTATGATTAGATGATACTTAGATCTCGATGGTCTAGTGGTTTAAGTACCTGGCAGAGATCTCGGGGTCCTGGGTTTAATTCCCGGGTCCGATCTAACTTTGTGTCGGTTTTCTCGGACACAGCTCGGGTTTGTGAACACCAAGGCGTATTTGGCAAGCGTGGTGATTAAGCCAGTACCTATCATTTTAACGATAACTTGATTTCACAGATGGAGGCCTTTGCCCTGCAGTGGGACATTAATAGACTGATACTTTTTACTTAGACCTCACAAATCCATTTATCAATCAGAAATTATACAGATCATAAATCCATTTATCAATCAGCGATTATACAGAGTGACTCTACCACCGGCAATGTTGAAAATTACCGAGAAGAACTGGTTACAAACTCGTTAGTTACTCTTGTCAATCGTCGATTTTTTTTAACTTTACATATTAATACATTTATGTCCTCTGAAGGTTTAATAATGGGTCATCTTATCGCACCCCCAGTGCAAAATAGACATAAGTGATTTTACTTCGAATCATCGATTTTATCATATTTGAAAAGTACGTTTGACAATACATATGCTCAATTTTTTTCATATTTTTCTTGTTAAATTTGACGAATTAATAGAAGAAATTAATTTTGAGAATTTTTATTATATCACATTTTTTCCTATGGATTAGTAGATTATGTGATATAACGCAAAGAATAAATTGAGAAATATGACGTATTACTGATTATTACGTTTATCGCTAAAATTTAATGTAGAAAATAAATAGTAACAAGTATTATGACTTTAATGCGTTTGTTTTTTTTCCATCTCTAGTCTTGTATACACGATTACTTTTTTTTTCGTTATATTAACTGGGTAAGGAAATTATCTTAAATGCACTTACTTCACCAAAAAGATAAACTTAAATTAAAATAACAGCAGTATGACTGTTTACTTCTTATGAACTTAAAATAAAATAAAATAAGAACAATTACTACTTTCTTCCACTAAAATCTTTTCTTTGCGCCGACACATAAGACTACATACTTCGGCGCGGCTGTAAAATAAGAATGATTACTTCTTTCTTCCACTAGAACATTTTCATTGCACCGAGACGTAAGATTGGATACAGCGGCGCGGAAGTAGACAGCGGGAACATAAGTGTGAATACGTCGATGCGGTATCGTCTGACCTTCGTAACCGGAAAGGCCAACCAGAACAATAAGATCATAGTTACACATTCAGAATGAATGAATGTGCAGTTTCCTCACGATGTTTTCCCTTACCGCCGAGCTAGTGGAACAAGTAGTATGTAAATAAGTGCGGGCGAAGCGAACGTCACGTCTACTATAGACCCACCCAACATCCGCACGCATGTGTGGACCGCCTCCCGATTAAGGAGGGTAAGACCCCTCGCCACCGCCCACTCTTGGCCAAGCCGCGCTGGTGGGAGGTGGAGTTGCCCCAGAACACCGACTTGGCGTTTAGGTCTCCCGCGAGAACTTACCGTGGTTCTACCCGGAGAAACCCGAGAAATTCCTCAAACTCCCAAACGGAATGGTTGGGGGAGAAAGAAGTGGCGACGACGGTCACCCCAGGCTGCTACCACATACCCCGACCCTCTCTCGAAGAGCGAGTGGGGGGAAACGCCGGCCCGCATGAAAACTGCCAGATCACGATCTTCGTCTCCCAGCCATTGATCGGGAATACGGTATGGCTCTGACACTACTCGTAATTCCACCTGCCACTCGGCCATGACCTGGTCTTGGGCCGAGCGGTAGTGGTTGAGGTTCACCTGCAGCACTTCTTTAAGTCTGTCCTGGGGCATCATGTGCTGCAGATGTCTCCATGAGTTCGACCGCTGGAGAGATTTCAGCGGCCGATGCAGATGATCAAGTTGCTACCGGCTTTTTGCACTTTTTTGGGGGAAGGTTGCAGTTCTGCCCCCGCATAATTTTCCCAGCCCAGCCCGGCCGGCCGGGCCGTTAGCAGCACAAACGGCGCAGTTGGGTTTGGCTGTGCATTCAGCCACCTTATGCCCCTTGACTCCGCACCGGATGCAAAGTTCCGTGCGATCGACGGAGGAGGGGCAGCGCATTCGGATGTGACCGGTGCCGATGCATTTGAAACACCTGAGCGGCACATCCTCGAGCACGCGCACGAAAGCGGAGCTCCACCCGATCAATATACGTCCCACAGTCAGTCCCAACGCCCCCACGGCCGGTGCGGATCTCCCCGATCTTGACGGAGTCAACCGCACAGTCGCCGACCTCCGCCACTTTCACTGCCACCTCGTGCTTGGTGAAGAAATCGTCCAATTCCGCCGCATGCAGAGTGGCGCACTTTACGGGGCAAGCCACAGTGGCAGAGCCCGCCACCGCCTGACGCAGTTTGGCCGCGAAAGTGACGGCTTGGGTGCCGTTCTGCACTCCCGTGATCTCAAAAAGACGAGCTCCCGTCTGTGTTGTGCGGAATTTATTCGGCGCGATGTCCATGGTTATGGCGTCACCGATAGCCTCCCGAGCCCGTCTCAACACGGACTCGTAGGCTTCCCCCTACTTCACCGCCACCTCCGTGAGTGACGACGACGGCAAAAGTCCGGGGGTGGCCAATTTCTTGGTGGCAGCTGGTTTGGCGGCCGGGTGAGATAAGGCTTTATTCGTCCTTCTTGGCCTACTTCTTTCCAGCTGGACACTAGTGGTGTACGCAGGAGTCATCGAATCCGACTGCAACTTTGTAGCTCTAACAACTGTGCTCCACCCTACGTTGACCGGAGTAGTTGACGGGAGAAGCACGCCTTCATTCATAGGCGTCTGACGTGCCAAGGTCTTCGCCGAAGCCAAGGAAGAAGAGGGAACTCTAACATTAGATGCTTCCGAGGTGGGGCCCTTGGGAGCCTTGGAAGACTTTCCCTTGCCCTTTCCTTTCGGTAGCGGAAACTTGACAGCCTCCGACTCAGACTCAGCAGCTTTATCTGCCGCGAGCGGCGGACAAACTCTGACCTCCGGCAGGAGGCGATTCTCGATGCCCGCAATGCAGGCCCGAGTAAAGGTGCGCTTTTCCGCGGCCTTCTTGCTTAGTAGAGCCCCAATGCGGGCTTCGAAGATTGCGATTGAATCTATATCTGGAGCCGAAGTTGATACCTTACGTGCGGCAGACCTAGGCACCACCTGTGTTGAGGGGGTCACGGCCGGCAGAATAGCTTGACTACCCCGCAAGGTTGCCAACTCCTCCGAGACCTTGGCCAGCTCCTCAGAGAGCCGACGCACCGTCGCCTGAAGAACTTGTGTCTCCTCGGAGGCACTCCGTTTACCCATTTCCGCCACGATAGCAAGAAACGATAGGGCATGGTTTTTAAGGGCCTTTTGAAAAGTGCCCTTCAGGTTTCCCGACTTATTGGCGATGCCGATTATATCTTTGGCATCCTGTTTTGCTAGTGCCTCCACATCAGCGACTGATTGCGTTGAATAATCTATGTTTGGCGCGCACGCAAAAACCTGGAGCGGCCGCCAGCAACAGAGTCACTAGCGACCGAGTCCGCGTCCGACATCCCTTTCAAAGTGTCGTCCGTATCCGAGACTTCAAAATCTTCATGGCAGAAAAACTTGCTGCCTGAGACCGTCAATGATTTGCTAGGTGAACCAGCGCCAGGGTCGTTTGTGACAACGCCGACCTTCGGGGCCGACGCCTCTACAGCCAAATCATCGAAAGCCATACCAGAGTCCGTAGAAGCCTAAAAATTCTAAAAAGAGACTTGCTACTAAAATGGGAGAACCAAAAAAGCTAAGATATTCGCAAAGACACTAGGTGCCCGCTCAACCTGAAACCGGAAAGAACCTCCACGGCCAGGGACTTGGCAAACTAGCAGCGGAAAGCAGCTAGCGCAATCCATAAAGAACGCTTGTATGTTCGTAAAGAACCACCCAGAGTACTTTCAGAAACTTAACGAAGTTAAAGGTGGAAAACTAAGAGCTCAGTACGTGAATCTGTTGCATCAACCTCAATGTCGATCTTACACAGTTATACAAAAAAAAATATTATAACATTGTGTATCACCTTGTTTAACCATCTCCCAGATAGGATTAAATTTTTAAATGATAGAGATTTTAGGATAAAACTTCCTGCTTGGCTATCTGAATACTGTTTTTATACCTACTGTTATTGAATATAAACTCACCAGCAATTAAACATGGTCACTTTAGCGTCTCTTAGATAGAAAACTTTTTGCAGCTGTGCAATGATTATTATGTCAATGGAGAGGCGAAAAGCCCGATTAACAAATCACAGTTTCAAGATTTTACACTAACCGCTCAATTTTCTCAAAAAGGAAAAACAATGAACCGAACTCAACGCTCCATATATCCATATATGGAGCGTTGAGTTCTCTTTATTATTTTTCCTTTTTGAGAATAGTGAACGATTTTTGGCAATTTATGAAACTGCAATTCGATAATTGGGCGTTTGGCCTCTCCATTGACGTAATAATCATTGCACAGCTGCAAATATTTTTCTATCTATGAGACTTTAAAGTGACCACGTTTGTATGAAGAAAGCCTAGTGGCCAGGTTTTATTGCCGGTGAGTTTATTAGTCATAGCAATGACAGTTTTGACAATGTGATAATGTCTTCTAATAATTTTTGTTTCCAATATATGTAAGTAGATTTGCACACCTTGTCCTGCATGCAGGTTGAATACATGCACATTAAATCTTGACAAGACCTTTGATTATTGTATTTTAAAAAATAAACAATTTGAATTCCAAAGTGCTAAGAATACACTTTGTTGCCCCGATGTGTCCGAGGTCGGTCACCAGCCTGTCACCTGCGTTACCGGGGTCAGGGCTGGGAGACCCACGGAGGACGAGGACGGAAAAATGCTATGCAATAGCTTAATCGCGGCAGTCCCCGAGTGCCACACGTATTCGTTGATTATTTTAAAACAAAAGGTACTAGCAATTAGATTTTTATTGAGAGAACATAATATTTTGTTGTGCGGAGCCGAGAAAAAACTTATTTCGTTAATTGTTACAAGTCTTAACAAATTATCTACTGATTATTTAAAAATTTATAAAAAAATCAATAGTGGTAGTAATCTTCACCGAAACTCCACATTTCTGAATTATTATTGTGCAATTGTATTGTTTATACTACGAACTTTAATTGTACCCAAAACAACAATTAGTATTTTGCCTAAAATAAAAAATATTGATTATAAAAAATGCATTTCCTTTTTTCCCTATAGTCATAAATAATAACCCTAAGAAATATGTGTTAATATGCAGCTAACTTTTCTATAACATATCATGGAATAAGTAATTATTATTGTTTACTTAAGTTATCTTAACAAGCCCTTAAATTGAAAAAAGGGGTAAGTATTGCTTATACATTGCAAACATAATTTTAATAAAGGGAATAAGTCAGTAATCTTACTTATACTAGCATAAGTGTACGTATTTACAAGTTCATTACTGCTTTAATACAACATACTTTTTGAAATACATTTTACTTTTCTGGCAAAGACTGGCATAAATTTTGATACTCAGAATCCTTTATTTTATTACATTCTGAAAAATAGCGTAATAATTTATTTTTACAATTCCTAATAAACTATAAACATTAGCACCAACTTAAATACAACACACAGTGCATTATTTTTTTTCCTTCTTTTTGATATAAGAATCATTCTTCTACGTTTGGAAATAAAGTAAATATGCCCATAAATTCAGTTTTTTCGCTCTCCTGTAAAATCAGCATTTTCGTCTTACGTCTTTTTTGCACTGAGGGTACGTTATATAGGTACATTAAAAAGGGTTGTATTTAAATTTTAACTGCACATCAAAAAATACTGATTGACCATCAAAAAAATACTTAATTGCTAACCTAACCTTTGGTGTGCAATCAGTTATTTTGATGTAAATTTCAGTATTTTTTTTATGTACACTTAAATATTTTCCCATTAAAAATAAATGACTTATTTTTAAAATCTATTAACATGATACATCCGAGCCTATTTTATAGAAAAACATTTATTCTGGAAGCATGGCAGCTTATAAACTGTTGGCATCAGCTCTGATCGACCTGATTGTGTTCTCGCTCCCACACTAACATTTAATTTCAAAGAAACTTTAAAATCAGAAATAAATTTGTATAATTAACTATTCAGCAGTCCCTTTTAAGAATAAAAAATAAAAAAATCCTTTTTTGTGTATAAGTCTGTCCAAAAAAAGTCGAGTACACATTTACACAAAGCATAGATTTAGTATATTTTACACAAAGCACCATGTGACGCAAAAAACGTTTCACGGACCCTTTTTGATATGGTTTGATTGGCGTGTGCCGTCACTTTCTTTTTTATATGTATAGTCTATGGTCACCGCTTCTGACACGACAGAAACTGTTCCAATGTACACTCTGTTCCACTCCACATAAGAAGTCCTCTAGCCGCTATATTGGTACTACTGTTTTTCAATACTTTCAATCTGTTTTTTGACAGATTTACAAAGCGTAGGCAATGCTGCCAATATAGCGGCTAAAGGACAACTTATGTGGAACAGAGTGTACATTTTCAACGTAATACACTCAGCCAATGAACCGTGCCGCGGAATTTAATAATAATAAATATCTCTGGACATTATTCAAACAGCGCCATCTAGCCCCAAACTAAGCATCCACTTGTGCTATGGGAATGGGTGCCACACAACAAATATTACTTATATACTTTTTTTTGTAAACACATCTTACTAATATTATAAATGCGAAAGTCTAGATGTTTGGATGTTTTGATGATTAGATGTTTGGATGTTTGGATGTTTAGATGTTTGGATGTTTGTTCCTCAATCACGCCTAAACGGATTTAGATGAAATTTGGCACACGTATAGTTTATAACCACCAAACCAAACGAACCAAACATCATTGGGGAATTCAAGGCAGCCAGACTGCGCTGGCTTGGCCATGTCGAAAGGATGAGTGAGGATCGGGCAGTAAAAAAGGCATACTTGGGACGACCATCCGGGCGACGACCAGTGGGTCGCCCCAGATATCGCTGGATGGACGAAGTGGAGAAAGACCTTAAAGAGCTCCAAATGCCCGACTGGACAAATTTGGCACTCGACAGACCTGAGTGGCGTTCTTTGATGTCGGAGGCCAAGACCCACTTCGGGTCGCTGAGCCAGCGCAGTAAGTAAGTATAGTTTATAACCCGAAATAGGACATAGGCTATAAAATTCCTACGAGAAACGTCTCATTCCCGCGGGAATATCAATTTTGAAACTACTGAACCGATTTGAATAATTCTTTCACTTTTGGAAAGCTACACTATCCCCGGTGAACATAGGGTATTTTTATCCTGGAAATGTGGGGGGAAGGGGGGATATTTGAAAAAAGAGATTATGCGCGGGTGAAACCGCGGGCGGAAGGCTAGTACATAATAAACATAGAAACACCCAGACCGATACAATTATGTTCATGCACACAAAATGTTTGTACCGTGCGGGGATCGAACCCGCGACCTCTGGTGTAATAGCCGACTTCTCGACCATTACACCAAATGGCTTCGATTAATTTATAAGTATAATTAACCGAAACATTTATCGTAACATATGCTGCAATTTCGTTTTAATAAGCGCGATGCTTGGATTTTATTATCATTGCCTATGTTACGATCGAGCCGATTAATACAGCTTAAAATATCAATTAGGTGCTAAATTGTGGCTCTATTTACAGTGCTACTGCGTGTTGTATTTTCATTTGCATATTATGCTTAACCACTCAACGCCGAACCGGCACTCGGGTGCCGCATAACAATAGATTTTCTATTGTGTCTAGTAATCCGGGGCTAGAAGGATTAATCAAATTAAGTCAGTAATGGGTTTTGTGTGTAAATCTGACGATTCATAAGTGCCTCTTTGAAGCCTATTTGAATAAAGCATATTTTGATTTTTGATTTATCAACCCATCCATCAAAGAGGTCAATACAATGCTTAGTAGCAGCGTTACCAGTTTTTTTTTGCCAAGTCGGGACTAAGGTACTTTTGGAGTGAAAATAGCGGGATTCCTCCGTCAAAAGCGGGACATAGTAAAAAAATGTATAATATAATCAAAGGTTTTCAAATATTTATCTTTTTATTTGACCTAAAATTACGTTTACGTGACAAAAGATAGCAAAAGAAGCTACAGAAAATGTATGTTAATAAACTCTTATCTTATTACGCGCCTTTCTTTCTCAGCACTCTGCACGTACGGTCGAGTTTTTGATTTAAAAATCGGGACGTCCCGCCAAAATCGGGACGTCTGGCAACGCTGCTTAGAAGTTAGGTTTCACAGTTTATAGTATCTACCTCAATCTTAATTGAACCTGAAGGTAAGCGGCCATTGCTGTATATTCCAATTATAGTAAAGAACCATCCTTTAATATATACTGCCATATTGTAGGCCCCTCTGAGACTTTGAATTCAAGTGTAGGCCTTAATAAGTATTATGAGAACCACAGCGAAAACTCATCTGGCGGTAAAATTATCACTTCCGTTGTACCAGTTCTTTCACACTTTATTTTTATTTACAGTTCAATATTAAAGTGTGGATAAATTTAAAATGTTTGCATAATATTAATTTTGTATCACTTTAATTGAATGCTATAACTGGGTTATATTATATCTTATATTCTCGATTGTCTGGTCGTTTTAATATGATTTAATGAACGAATTAACAAACACTCACACATACGACCAAACTGTGAAACCAGCTCACTGCAGCGGTATTTCCGGACCGATATGACATGGCAATCTTCGAGAAACGAGCATATCTCTTTCTTAAAGGCCGGCAACGTTCTTGTGACTCCGGTGTTGCGGGGGTCTATGAGCGCCGCGGCGGTGATTGCCTCGCCTCCCTCTTACATAAAAAATATAACCAGAAACAAACATTGGATTCAGCTAAATTAACGCAACCGATCACTCATCCGGCGTTTTCTGCCGCCATAATTTTTTCGCGACCCATGATTCCGGCTAACAAGTAACAAATATTTGCATCGGGCAGCAAACGCATTGATCCGTTGCAAAAACAAAATTTATCTCTGTGTTATTTGCACAGTTCGGTAATATATTATAACAAGTTTGAGCGCCATGTTTGTTTTTGTCCCGGACAAATGTTTTGATAATGTTTGCTGTTGGGTTTGCGTTAACGGATTTCGCTTTTTGAGCTCTGCGGCTTGTCGCAGTCTAGTTTATTTGTTTTACTTGAATTCTATAGTTTTGGACCGTCATAGATATTATTTACTATCCTTTCGCCCGCGGTTTCACCCACGCGTTTTTTTTTTTCAAATATTCCCTCCCCCTTCCTCCCCTCATTTCCGGGATAAATAATTACCCTATGTGACCCGGGGATAATGTAGCTTTCCAATAGTGAAAGAATTTTTAGAATCGGTTCAGTAGTTTCGGAGCCTATTTAACCACTCAATCCCGAACCGGCACTCGGGTGCCGCGTAACAATAGATTTTCTATTGTGTCTGGTAATCCGGGGCTCGAAAGATTAATACAAACAAGCAAACAATCAAATCTTTCAAATCTTTCCTCTGATTTGTGAATCACAAACCCGGGCTGTGTTAAAAAAACCGATAAAGTTAGCTCGACCCGGGAATTGAACCCAGGACCCCGAGATCTAGGCCCGGTACTTAAACCACTAGACCATCGAGCAGTGGCGTAGCTAGGTAGCCAAGGGCCCTGGGGCAAATCAAAAAATGGGGCCCCACTGCTATTTAACCTTTTCAACGCCAATGTCTGATATATCAGACAAACCATTTTCGTGCCCACCACGCCAATGTCTGATATATCAGACAAAAAAACATGATCAAGAAACGTTGTATTTTTACTTGCCTGAATGAGTTGAGTATAACCTAATAATATTTTGGATTTTTTTTTTAATGGTCGTGGCGTGTGGGGCACCATTTTCGGAAAAAAGCGTGGCGGGGAAAGGGTTAAACTGGTTCCCTCATATTACAAAACATGGTTTAAAAATGTTACCGGGCTTAGTAGGTAATAGTAGTGGGTAATATCAGATTTTTACAATATCGAATCGAAACTATATATTGATATCTGATATCGGATTCTGAAACTATATATTATTTGAAACTATATATTGGTGTATCGGACTGTATTTGGTTACTAAAACGATGTGTTCTGAACCTAGATACTGTATCATGACATGATATTATCATTGTGATTTATTTCTTAAAACTGAAATAAACATCGTATTTAGAACTTCTAAATACGATGTTTATTAATGCAGAACTCATTAGTAGTAACTAAAAGCATGAAATACATAAACTTAATAATTAAATACAAACCACGGAATCTATTAATAGAATAACAAAAGTTAGAAATGGATCACCAATGCTATGAGTTCAAGGACAAAGGTCAGTGAGAGTTACGTAAAATTGCAAATCGAAAATGCATCTTATTGCTGACAAAATAAAGTCTATTAAAAATGTGTCAAAATACACAAGAAAGTATTGAAACAACCATATTCTTATACAAATAAGGTTTAGAATTGTACGAACACACGACTAATGCTATTTCACTCACTCACAAATCCTTTCTTTAGCTCGTATCGCAACGCGATACGGTTTAATATCCTTTATCGATAGGTCTTGGATATCGAGCTAGATATCAAATCGAGACGCATCGCATCGATCCAGCAATATCGTGTATCACCAAATATAT
Organism: Mecyna flavalis; assembly: GCA_949319885.1. Lineage (NCBI taxonomy): Eukaryota > Metazoa > Arthropoda > Insecta > Lepidoptera > Crambidae > Mecyna > Mecyna flavalis. Next base: position 20,560,132 of record OX439427.1, read on the forward strand.
AGATTTGATTCGCAGCGATATCGGATATTACGATATTGGTCTGATACACGATTCAATATCTATACACGATTTGTATCGGCCATTCCTAGTAGGTACTACACTTACGCCTAAGACTATTACAAAACGAAGTTTTACTTCATTTCGAGTACTAAAGTTAGACCCACGTAAGTCCGCCGATGCCCCTAGTTTTACAATGGTCTAACTTTCAAACGATAACACTTTTAATATTTCGCTCCGTTCTACGTACCTATAGAAAGACAATTTGAAAAGAATAATTTAATTTGTGAACAGAAAATTCAAAATATTATGTTACTTTTTCTTACATTACCAAAACACATTTATAAATAAAGAATTATTATTTTTACTATCTTATTTAAAAATTTTAAAACATGTCATGAAACAAAGTCTTGTAAAATGAAACGCACTGAACGAGTTAGTACCAATAAATTATTCTGAAGTTGGTATTTGTTTTGTAATAAGGAAGGTTTTTAAAAATAGTCCGGACTTGGTACCTGTACTAACTGTACAGTTCTAAACCTGTTTTAGCGATGTTTTTTTGTAATAAGAGGGGTTAGGTTTTATCAAGTAAAAATATTAAATATACTAATAAGTACATACTTTAAAAATCCTAAGCTACTTTATCATTAGCTCTTTTTCGTGCACTGCAGAGCAGGTAATAAAAATATTAAACAGTAACAACATAAATTACAATTAATAAATTTTTTCACGATATTTCGCGTTATACAATGATTAGCCGAAATCTATAGATTTGACATGGTTTATTATTATATACGTAACGGACATCAATATGAGTGGTACTAAAATCGAACCACTAATTGACCAGTACTATCCGGTTCAGATGCTATTAGGATAATACCTTTTGGAGCTGCGTTAAGCGACAGTGATGTGATGACTGACCACTGACACAAACACTGACAAAATAATGCGTTGCTAACGTTACGGACAGGCGCAGTGAACGTCATTTGTCGCTCAATTCCAAAAGGTATTATCTTAATAGCATTTAAATCATACACTCGTACTAAAAAGTTTATTGACATTAGCTTACTTAACTTACTCCCTGATACAGCATAAATTTTTCAATCGTTCTTGAAAAAAAAATCTTGACTCGAATTCACAATAAAACGCACATCGATGAATAATAAAACGCACATATCGCTATCCGTCAAATTGACATCACTGCCAACCCACAGAAAGAATTTAGGGATTTAGGGGAATTCCGAAGGCAAACCTTTGGAATTTCTCTCAACTGAGGAGTTACCATGATTAAAGTCGGGTTGCAACCTGTCATATTTATTTTGAAAATGGGAGAAATTTTCAAAAGTTCTGTTCGATCGAGATTTTCTGGTAAGAGTTCGAGGGCCCCCTGAGCTTGAGGGCCCCGGGGCACTGCCCCGCCTAGCCCCTAGGTAGCTACGCCACTGCCATCGAGGCGTAGTACAAATAAAAAATAGTACCTACCTATATTCAAATAAGTGTAAATGTTTTATTGTATTAAATAAAGAAAAGATCTCTAAAATACCTACGGCTATTAGCGAAAATTAGTGTAACAAAACTCCGATCCTGACTTTGAAATTAAAAGTTTCCAGTCATAAAAAATCAAATTACAATAAAACCAAATAAATTATAACAAAACAAGTCAAGTAAACAGCAGCAATAACATAAAACAAAATATGCACAGCAGCGCCAATCAACTAACCAAGCAACGTCGGTAAAGTTGTATTTATGCTAAAAGCAAGGGATAAGTAGTACAAAAAATCGTCAATAGGTGGCGTTGTTCCGAGTTGATTCACGGTAGTGACTTTTTTTTTCGAAACTATTAGATCGGCAGAAGGATTTTTATTGATCAAGATTGTTTGTTTGTAGCGATAGCGGTTTGAACCGATACCGCTTCGCTTATTTTTGGAAGACGCGCGTACGTGAGTACGATACGTCTTATAGTTCTAGATAGGGATGGCGATTCTTTCCGAAAAAAATCGATTTTTTGAATCGATTCGAATCGTGACCCAATGAATCGATCCACAAAAAATCGAGGCCAAAAAGATCGATTTCTGAAAAATCGATCTTTTTTTCAAGTTTATTTATAATGTATTATAAATAAAGATCGGATATTCGGATGCATATTTACCTCAAATTGAGGTATTGTCATAACATGGAAAGCACTTTTGTATCGATAAAATCGTCTGGCAACGCTGCTTAGAAGTTAGGTTTCACAGTTTATAGTATCTACCTCAATCTTAATTGAACCTGAAGGTAAGCGGCCATTGCTGTATATTCCAATTATAGTAAAGAACCATCCTTTAATATATACTGCCATATTGTAGGCCCCTCTGAGACTTTGAATTCAAGTGTAGGCCTTAATAAGTATTATGAGAACCACAGCGAAAACTCATCTGGCGGTAAAATTATCACTTCCGTTGTACCAGTTCTTTCACACTTTATTTTTATTTACAGTTCAATATTAAAGTGTGGATAAATTTAAAATGTTTGCATAATATTAATTTTGTATCACTTTAATTGAATGCTATAACTGGGTTATATTATATCTTATATTCTCGATTGTCTGGTCGTTTTAATATGATTTAATGAACGAATTAACAAACACTCACACATACGACCAAACTGTGAAACCAGCTCACTGCAGCGGTATTTCCGGACCGATATGACATGGCAATCTTCGAGAAACGAGCATATCTCTTTCTTAAAGGCCGGCAACGTTCTTGTGACTCCGGTGTTGCGGGGGTCTATGAGCGCCGCGGCGGTGATTGCCTCGCCTCCCTCTTACATAAAAAATATAACCAGAAACAAACATTGGATTCAGCTAAATTAACGCAACCGATCACTCATCCGGCGTTTTCTGCCGCCATAATTTTTTCGCGACCCATGATTCCGGCTAACAAGTAACAAATATTTGCATCGGGCAGCAAACGCATTGATCCGTTGCAAAAACAAAATTTATCTCTGTGTTATTTGCACAGTTCGGTAATATATTATAACAAGTTTGAGCGCCATGTTTGTTTTTGTCCCGGACAAATGTTTTGATAATGTTTGCTGTTGGGTTTGCGTTAACGGATTTCGCTTTTTGAGCTCTGCGGCTTGTCGCAGTCTAGTTTATTTGTTTTACTTGAATTCTATAGTTTTGGACCGTCATAGATATTATTTACTATCCTTTCGCCCGCGGTTTCACCCACGCGTTTTTTTTTTCAAATATTCCCTCCCCCTTCCTCCCCTCATTTCCGGGATAAATAATTACCCTATGTGACCCGGGGATAATGTAGCTTTCCAATAGTGAAAGAATTTTTAGAATCGGTTCAGTAGTTTCGGAGCCTATTTAATACAAACAAGCAAACAATCAAATCTTTCAAATCTTTCCTCTGATTTGTGAATCACAAACCCGGGCTGTGTTAAAAAAACCGATAAAGTTAGCTCGACCCGGGAATTGAACCCAGGACCCCGAGATCTAGGCCCGGTACTTAAACCACTAGACCATCGAGCAGTGGCGTAGCTAGGTAGCCAAGGGCCCTGGGGCAAATCAAAAAATGGGGCCCCACTGCTATTTAACCTTTTCAACGCCAATGTCTGATATATCAGACAAACCATTTTCGTGCCCACCACGCCAATGTCTGATATATCAGACAAAAAAACATGATCAAGAAACGTTGTATTTTTACTTGCCTGAATGAGTTGAGTATAACCTAATAATATTTTGGATTTTTTTTTTAATGGTCGTGGCGTGTGGGGCACCATTTTCGGAAAAAAGCGTGGCGGGGAAAGGGTTAAACTGGTTCCCTCATATTACAAAACATGGTTTAAAAATGTTACCGGGCTTAGTAGGTAATAGTAGTGGGTAATATCAGATTTTTACAATATCGAATCGAAACTATATATTGATATCTGATATCGGATTCTGAAACTATATATTATTTGAAACTATATATTGGTGTATCGGACTGTATTTGGTTACTAAAACGATGTGTTCTGAACCTAGATACTGTATCATGACATGATATTATCATTGTGATTTATTTCTTAAAACTGAAATAAACATCGTATTTAGAACTTCTAAATACGATGTTTATTAATGCAGAACTCATTAGTAGTAACTAAAAGCATGAAATACATAAACTTAATAATTAAATACAAACCACGGAATCTATTAATAGAATAACAAAAGTTAGAAATGGATCACCAATGCTATGAGTTCAAGGACAAAGGTCAGTGAGAGTTACGTAAAATTGCAAATCGAAAATGCATCTTATTGCTGACAAAATAAACCTACGGCTATTAGCGAAAATTAGTGTAACAAAACTCCGATCCTGACTTTGAAATTAAAAGTTTCCAGTCATAAAAAATCAAATTACAATAAAACCAAATAAATTATAACAAAACAAGTCAAGTAAACAGCAGCAATAACATAAAACAAAATATGCACAGCAGCGCCAATCAACTAACCAAGCAACGTCGGTAAAGTTGTATTTATGCTAAAAGCAAGGGATAAGTAGTACAAAAAATCGTCAATAGGTGGCGTTGTTCCGAGTTGATTCACGGTAGTGACTTTTTTTTTCGAAACTATTAGATCGGCAGAAGGATTTTTATTGATCAAGATTGTTTGTTTGTAGCGATAGCGGTTTGAACCGATACCGCTTCGCTTATTTTTGGAAGACGCGCGTACGTGAGTACGATACGTCTTATAGTTCTAGATAGGGATGGCGATTCTTTCCGAAAAAAATCGATTTTTTGAATCGATTCGAATCGTGACCCAATGAATCGATCCACAAAAAATCGAGGCCAAAAAGATCGATTTCTGAAAAATCGATCTTTTTTTCAAGTTTATTTATAATGTATTATAAATAAAGATCGGATATTCGGATGCATATTTACCTCAAATTGAGGTATTGTCATAACATGGAAAGCACTTTTGTATCGATAAAATCGACTCGATTGACAAATTTAGTTTTTTATTATTGAATCAAATCGGGTGTGCCGTGTGTAGCTATATTTACTTATTTTAAGGTGTTAATATGGAGTGCACCTTTGTATCAAAAAAATTTGGGAGTTTTGGATTTGACAAATTAAATTTTTTATAACAGAAATAAAGATTGCCTTATATTTTTTCTTTAATTTTCAAAAGATTTTTATCATACGAATTATCAAACACAGATGACGGAGAAATGACCGGGCATATATAAAAAAATACATCCAATCGGATATATTACCTCCTCCTATTTTGAAGTCGGTAAAAAAAATGCCACATGCTAAAGACGTCAATTCCCACCGTGATATCGACTAGATTCGCATGTACTAATTTCCCGGAATCGCGGGATTAATAAGGAAAAAATATTTTTTAAGAAGGCGCTTCCATAATATTGTAGCAAAAATGAACTTTAGGTAAATAATTATGCATCCGAATATCCGACCTCTAATGATGACGCAACAAGAAATGTCAGTCACAGATACAGACAAAAGTCAAAGATTACAAACGTTACTTAAAGAAAGGCGCAGGAATCCAAACATTCAGCCATTTCGCGAGTTTTCGAATAATCCTTTAACCGGCAGCCGGCAGCACTCTTATAATACGCGTACTTACATTAGATTAATTGTTAATACTTTTTTGGTTTATACCAAAACATAAAATAAAATCGAATGTCGATTTTCAAGGGTGAAATATCGATTCACTGAATCGATTCAGTACTACATATCGATTTAAAAAATCGATCTTTTTGGCTCAAAAAATCGATTCTTCGATTAATCGATCTCAGATCGCCATCCCTAGTTCTAGATTTTCTTTCTAGTTCTATTTCGTCATCTGTCTGTAAATTAATCTCTGCTGTAGTCTCTGTTCTATAATACAAAAGAAAGTCTCTCTGTCAGTGAGTGAGGTGAGGTGAGGCACTTTTCAACTGAACTGCTTTTGATGAATTTTAACATTTTATTAGGAAATGGGAAAGAACAGGCAACTTTTAATCTGGGGATAATGCCCCGTTTCCATGAGATAACAGCAATAAAAGTTTTATTTTTGTTTCTCCTTCTTTCACGTCGCAATGTATCAACGTGATTTTTGGAATGGTGAGAGCTGGTAAGTAATGTAGCCTATTTTTATCTAAAACATTATCATAATTTCTTGCGGGATAACGTGTTAAGTTGGCGCGGGTGAAACTACGGGGGAACGGTTAGTCCCATGGCAAAAATCGTTAGCTACATTGAAATAACATCAATGTATTGAAATAACGCTGGCCATCAGCATTTTATTTTTAAAATTTGAGCGCCGGCCTTAATAATATTTAATTCACAGCCTAAACGACCAACCTAAAGCTATATTTATAATTATAATGTTAATAAGAACCTATTACACTGTCTGAATAAATTAAGTATTAATACGTTTATAAACTAATTCAGCGACTAAGAAAATAGCTTGATAATTGGTTTATGAGAAGGTTAAGTGAATTAATTTTATACTAATAATTATCTTCCTTAGGCCCGATTTGTCTGGCCCGATGGCGTATTAGGTAGTGACTCTGCCATATGCGCCAGGGTTCGTGGGTTCGAATCCCACCCATGTTTGTTCTGTGTCTGGATGTTTATTTGTGTTTAAGTATATATTTCTACCTTCGTTATAACTACTATTATTTCACGCTCGTGCTATGTGAAAGGGTGGTACTTCCTCGGACGAGCCGGCCCATTTGTACTATCAAACAGCATGGCTCTAAAACTAAATCTGATTTCATTTTTAAAAACTTGTCTGCACCGCGTAGACTCTCCAACTTTCTCAAGTAACTGAACTGTCTACATAAGGCACTTAAAAAGTAAGTCGGGAGTTCAAGTCTCACCTTAAGGCACACTTGAAGTAGAAATGCACTTAATTCAAGCACTAGCTGAAGACACCGACTAAGAATACCAATTCCGAGCTACTCGTAAGTTCGTGAGCGTTTATCTCCGAAATCTAAAATTAAAGGGAGAAATAGGAATAGAAGATAGGAATTGTGATGCGAGAAATTATGTAACATGAGGCGCTCGTGGCGCAGCTGGCCTGTGACAGTTGTTCGATATCGTTAGTTAATGGATGGGTGACAATTCTGACCACATTTAGTGACATTTGTTTCGAGCGTCTCCGTGCTTCGGAAGGCACGTTAGGCTGCTGGTCCCGGCTGATATTTACTATATAGTAGTCAGATGCCATAGATGATAGTAGTCACAAAATTAAATGTACGGTCAGTCTTGCAACAATGCTTATCCTTACCACACTTCTGTCATTCTAAGCCGGCGTTAAAATATTAAAATTTAATTTACGTCTAAGTACAAGCCTGCTGCGTGAATTATTCGTGCAAGTGACGTCACGGATCTCGGCTAGTGGTGTGCCAAGTCATCTATTTTGGTATTCGAATAAGTATTATATTGGTATTCATTTAAAAAAATTGAATTAATACTCGAGTCGGAAAACTTGGGCATGTATGCAAGTGCTGGCACGTCTATTCGAATACTTCAGATGACTCTAGTACTTTTCGAATCGAACTTGGACTTTGCTTTTCATTAGGTATTTCATCACAAATCATGTAAGTAAGAAAAAGTTCCATATTTATTTAAGTCACTTAAGTTTCATATTTCACGTTCACAATGAGTGAAAAACGACGAAGGATTCGAATACCGCGCAAGGACTCAAAATCTACACTAAAGTCTTGTGGATTCGGATACAGTATTGAAATACATCAAGGTTTACAAATCTGTCAAACTCCTACGACTAATTATAATTAGTCGTAGGAGTTTTACAGATTTGTAATTATCAGCTTGATGTACATACATAATATTGTATAAGTTCTATATCGATTGAGACTTTTTGACAGATTTGTATAGCTCGATGTACATATGGCCTAGTGAACTCGAGTACGTGAATACCTGCTAGTTATTCGAGTCAGTACTCGAGTCAGTGTGACTCGGCACATGTCTACTCTCGGCTGCATAAATTAGGAGAGAGCGGTCGGCCGTAATTCAGTTAATTATTTGTACTTGTATGGGCGATGGGTGGGTGAGGTTTGTTATAGAACGCTCTTTTGTGTCATTTGAAAAGTTTCTTACTTTTTGTCGAGTTTGTGTCTAAGAATCGATTCTTAAAAGTCATAACAATCATAGCGTAATAATCATGTTACTCCTTTAATGCAGTATGGCACTTATTAATTTGGTTTCTTTAGCCGCTATTTTGCAGAAGCCATTAAAATATAAATTAAAAAACAAATACTTGACAGGCTTAAGATCAGAAGTCCCCTAGTCGCTATATTGGTACTATTGTTTTTCAATACTTTCAATCTCTTTTTTGGCAGATTTACAAAGCGTAGGCAATGCTGCCAATATAGCGGCTAAAGGACAACTTATGGTAAACAGAGTGTATGCACCAGAGATGTCGTAGTTTTGAATACCACCTAGGAAAAACACATATACACATACACGAACAGGAAAAACACACAATATATACACATATTTTATGTTACAAAAATTGCTTTAACCCTTACCATCCTTCTTAATTCACGTATTCATAATCATAAAAAATCACGTCAGACCAATGTATTATAATAATTATAGCAAAATATGTTTTGCACTCTATGGGTTACGTCCAATTTTAAAAAAAACATATTAAATTATTAAAAGACCGATGCTGCGTCCATTTTTATCCATAAAACATTGAGCTGAATAAACCACTTTTTCACTGCCTCATTCTCAGATTTCGCTGAAATATTAAAATTTAATTTACGCTACACGTACAGGGTGCGTAAATTATTCGCTCCTGTGACGTCACTTGCTCACAGCTGCATAAATTAGGAGTAAGCGGTCGACCGTCATTCTAGGAATTAATGTACTTGTTAAAGTATCAAGAATGTCGTGTAGTTAGTAAAGCTAGAAGTGAACCTATCTGAGCTAGACACTGAATAAACATTACTTATATATTTTTTGTAAATACATACATGCATAATTATACATAGAAACACCCAGACCATAGGAATATTTTGTATAGTAGCTCAATGACCCAGACCGATACAAACAGACATGTTCGTTCACACAAAAATGTTTGTACCGTGCGGGGATCGAACCGTGGTCCGAAACGCCCCACGACCCGAACCCGCGACCTCATTCGCCGAATAACACATAACCCGACTTCCCGACCATTACACCAAATGGCTCGTCAACGTACTATGTTCACTATGTGATACTATCATCACTAGCATAGAATTTGAGCGTAACCATTAATGATAAAATAAGTAGGATTATCCTATTAATGTTCTACTGCAGTGCAAAGGTCTACATCATTGAAATCAAATCATCGCTAGAATGGCCGGTCCGGAGAAGACGAGCTCACGCCTCCTCCGGTCTGAGGGTTGACCTGGTGGGCGGGGGTAGCTCCCCAACACCCGCGTTGTACAGGTCGCTCGAGCCAAGTCTGAGGGTCACCTAGTTTCTCGAGTGGCCCTCCTTAGGCGCCACCCTGACTTGAGGCCTCTCAAGTCGGGGTACTCGGGGATGGGCTAGTCAATAGCCTACAAGGCTGGCACCGGTTCGTCCCAATTGGTAGTGAAGGGGAAACCGGGGGAGTTTAGTGGGTAGTGGACGCTTTAGTCTCGAGTCCCACACACGGCCGCAGGTCTAGCTAGCCTGCGGTTATGGTGCATAAACGCATTTTCCTCCGAAAAAACCCAGAACCCAGTGCCCCGAGATCTTGGCCAAGCGCTTAAACCACTAGACCAACCAGATGTTACAACTATGGGCCGTAAATGTTGATATTTTACTTATGTATCGATAACCTATGCATCGTTAGCTTAAATAACTCGATTATTTCCATGTGTATTTTTCGCTGACCACCAACAAACAGCTGTACCTACACTCAAGTTTCTAACATATCGGGGTTACGTATAATGGTAGGACCTCGCAAAAAATCAAGATGACCCAAAAACCCTTAAACAACAACTTGCAAATTCTTGCCCTGACCCTCACGTATGGGTAAATTATGGTCCGTAAAGTAAACAAAATAGATACTTCCTCGCTACTTTGTCACTGCTCGTCGTAAACTCGCTTTACTTCGCCCAATAAAATACCTTGCAAATGAAATTGTATGAGCTGTGTACGTTCCGTATATGATGCTTTGTTTATAAGTATTGAAATTTATTAATTTTTATGGCTAATAATGGTTTAGGTTTACTGGGGATTTTCTACACTTAGCCTCTAGGATGGGCCATTGTGCATGGCTAGTGATAAGACTGGCTTTCGCTGTGTACAATTTACAATAGCCAAGGGGCCCGAAATGCCCGTTTAAATTTTTTAGTTGGATAAAATTTATAATAAGATAGTCTACAGAGCAAAATTTATGTGATGAAAATAACACGTATTTAACGTTTCTCCCACCTAAAACACAAAACGTTTTTAACAACTTTGGGAACAGAGGCCCTATACTAGACAAGCGGCATTTATTTGCGATAGCGAATGTCAAAACCCGTACTTTTAATATCGATTGACCACGTGATTTTTCTGAGGCACCTGTCAAATCGATACAATTCGAATTTTGCTATCGCTGTCAAAATGTTACTTTTTCTAGGCCCCCAGAGCAATGTTTGTAATGTTTTCCACTCATGCTTAAGACCAATAGCTATTGTAAGTGCTATCCTTGAAATCTATGAGTATAAGTTTAAACATAAATGTTCTTTATTACACTCACCATCTTTTTTCTCAAGGGCCTTACTGTTTAGCTAATAAACTAGAAGTTTCCGAGATATTGCCTTGGAAAATAAATTTCTTGCTCCTCTCAGACACGAACTTATTTGGGAAAATATTGTTTATGGCTCCACGTGAGTGTAAGATCAATAGTAATCTAATCAATTTGAGAAAGAAGTTTTGTGTGAGATATTTTTGAAGTATGTAATATTGGGTAAGTATTGGTATTGTTGGAATTGAAAGAGGATAAATATTTTAAGATTCAGTGTTATTTGTTATTCTTTAACATATTTAATATCATGCCATCTTGCTTCTTTTTTTATATTATATAGAGGCAGTCAGGATGACCTCACTCCACGTGATGGTAAGCGGAAGTGAGGTCCAATATAAGATTGACTGGCTCAATAGATCATAGTACTCATTGAGTCAGTCACCCTCACCCTAAAGGCCTGCATAGATGCCGCTTCACGCCCCGATGAAAACCCCAGAATTATAGGAGGAAGGAAACACGTGAGCCGGAAGGGCATTCCATGCCCTAATGGCACTGGGCAAAAAAGAGGAACTATACCTCTTGGTACGGGCCACCAGTGTCTGGATGGTATAAGGATGGCAACTAAGATTACAAGATAGTGATCGTGGGGTGAATAATTAGAGATAGTTTAGATTTTGTTTTAATGAGTAGAGAAAGATTGTACGTTTAAGAAATACTCATTCATAATCTGGAGACTAGAAGCTGGCGGTATAAAAAACCCCCATGCATCGGAAAACACGTAAATCCGTTGTCTCATTTCTCTTCAATCGCGTCGTTCCACTATGCTGTGAGACTTATGAGAGTGAGGGAGTTATAAGTGCGCCTATGATTGTTAAATCGTTTATTCTAGCTTAAGTTGCTAGTTCCATTATTTCGAGTTCCATTTATAATGGAAATGATGATAAAAAAATATTAACAGTAGTTCCATCATAGAACTGAAGGTACTAGTGTCAAGTCAATAATTGACACTACATCCATTATATCGAATTTCATTTATAATGGAACAAGTGATAAAAAAATTATATCAGTAGTTCAATCATGGAACTGTATAATTAGTAGTTCCATCATGGAACTTCTGTCAACGAACCGTTGATCATTACTATTAGCCGTCATAACCGAAACTCGATTACATATAATAATGATTTATAATAGTAGTCATGACCTGATTGTTATGATATTGAGAAGACTAAAACAACTTATACTCCATCTTAATCCCAACTTTGGAAAAGCACAACATAAAATCCAAATAAAATAGTGGACATAATAAAATTCAACGCCCAATATGAATTCTCCCCGTTATAGGCCAGTCAAAATAGACCCTGAAAGCACAGTAAGTAGTGGCATTTTGATTTTAAGATATGTTGTTAGGCACGTTAAAACGTACACCTATAAAAAATTTCAACCCTCTGGGGTGAATGCTAAGGGTGAAAAGGGATAAAACAGGTTTTTGTTTATAACATTGGAAATAAAATTCTGAATCGGTTGAAATTTTAAAGGAAAGTTTAATTAATTGTTTCCTCCCTTGTATTAAGTTTTCAACCCTCTATGTTTACAAATTGTTTATTTATAAAAAACGACGTTTTTTGAAAAACATTGTTTAAACAAATTCTGAATCGGTTGAAAACTTTACAAAAAGTTGTTTATACCAATATTATTAAGTTATCAAATTTTCACCCTTTTTTATTCACCCTAACTTCAATTTTTTTATTATTTATTATACTTTCAGGATCATAAATGTTGAAATGGTAGAAAAGTCGTCCAAATATGTTAATGAACTTGGGAAGTCGTTTTAGTATTTGTATTGAACTTGTAATGTATGTTTAAAGCTTTTTTTATAACATTAACATTATTTTTTCATTACCTAATAAATTATGTTAAACAATCGCTGTTTTAAGTTCATAGTTGGTTAAAAAAAACAAATTGATTTGAATATAATTAATATGCTCATCATTATATTCGTTTCAATATGTTTAAAGGATTCTTACAACAAAATGGAAAACAACAATAAACAATTGCAAAGATTAACAATAATAAATACGATTATTTGATTTAATGGAAAAGACATTGGTACATTGTACGTTATTTAAGGTAAGTAATTTTATTGTACTCGGGTCAATACCAACGAGAGTGTTATTTGCAAATTTTGGTGGCAGATTTTTTTTAAGGTTTTTACCACAAATAAGGTCATATTCCTAAACTTCTAGGCGAAACATTATACTTTTTCTAGTTGTGCGGGACAGAACAATATTCCGAGTGCAATTAACAGTGTAATCTAACTGTAACATGTAAATAAATAAATAGAGTAAATAGATATAAGCTAGCTTAAGAATATTGTATATAATCAACTAGCAATAAGTTTTCGTATCGTAATTATACCTTTTCCTGATTTGTGTTTTATTTTCCTATTAGAATTAAAATAACTAATTAGATTAGGATAAAAATAGGGTCTAGAATAAGTAAAAATTTGTAACAGGAGCGGCTCTCCTTAAGGTACAGCCGGAGGTTTCGACTGGGAAAGGCGGCGCTAGCGACACTAGCGCCACCTACGAAACCTACCGGCAACTCCCCCCACCCGAATTGTATATAAGGAGCTGCTCCTGGCCTTCGAATCACAGACCATTATCGAGACTTCAGATTGTGAATACTACACAATAAACGAAGATAAGCGCCTAATAAGCGTGGGTCCCGCACATAAGCTGGTCCTTCGAGCCGGATCTACGGGTTCATTAAGCGAACCACCCTTCGCATCGAAGCCAGAAGAAAATGGTGCTGACACGTAGCGAGGCTGGCAGGCGGATTCCGTCCCATCCGCCTACCGTAACCGACGCTCAGCCAGCTACGTCAGCGCCGGCGGCGCCCGCGGCGCACACAGCGCCCACAGCGCCTATCGTATATCAAGATCCACCGAAGTCACCGTCACAGCTTCACAGCGAGGCTGGGAAGCGGATTCCGTCCCATCCGCCTACCGAAACCAAATCTGAAATTTGACATTGCCACCAAGCCTGAAAATTAGCCACCTGATTTGAAATGGTGCCACCTACTCTGAATTTTGCCCAAAAAGACTGAAAACTTTATACAATTTGTATGACAAACAGAAGTAACATAAACAAAAGATATATTTTGTTCAACTTATAAACGTCATTAGGCTCCTTCAAAAAAAAATATACCATAAAAAATTACGAGTTTTAACCGATACGTTATGAGCCCTTGGTATTATAGCATCCATTGGCCACAGCATTTGCATACTTTTAGGAGGATTGTATACGTTATGCGACTGCTACTTTAATAATAGTAATCCCTCTTAGCCGTTTTTCGGCTACGGTGACCAATCTTTACGATCAACCAACTACGCAGGATGAATTGTAGTGTACCTACAAGTGAGTGCACAGATGCACTCCCTATTCCCCTCATTCTCATAACACGGTGGAAAAGTAGTCTCACACGACCGAAGGAGATAGCGAGAGAGGACAAACTGTTTTACGTGCATGGGGGTGTTACACACCGCTAACTTCCAAAATCCAGACTGTAGATGAGTATTTTCTTCACAGAAAAACTACTATCACATCTCTACTCTTCTCAAATATGAGAGTATGACTGATTCAAACAGGGCATAAAAAAGTTCCAACTCGCGCGCCATTGTATAGCTAGTTATGACGTGCTGAAATTTTGCCACCAAAACTTATAGTTTTGCCTGGACAAACTTTGAACCACTGTCATGTGCATTCAAATAGGTAAAATGATGCAGTTGTGTCAAAATTGATAAGCTATAGTATTATCATTTATTTATTAGTCGTCTTATTTACCCAGAATCGTAGAGCATATTAATGGCAAGTGTTTTTTTCAATACGAGGTACGTTAGGGACAAGCCACCTAGACCTTAAAACATATGATGACAATTTTTTTCTTTAATATCTATTTCTTTTTCTGTAATTTATACATGAAGCAAAATAGCTGGGTTACTAAGGTAGTCAACCCAGAAATTTCAGGAAAAAATATGCACTTTACACCTCCGTTCTCATCAAGGACAGTCAAAAAAGGCCCCTCTGATATTGGCCCCTAGATACTTTGTAAGATTAATGAAGTACACGAAAATACTTCTATTGAAATCTTAAGTATTTTTCGTGAAACGAAATCGATGTCGCCACTCGCCAGCGCCATATAAGCAATTTCTGAACGCAACTCAACCTCAAACATTGTACCTACTACTAAAATACTGACAGGCTTTTCCGTGTCACGAAACTCAGGTCACGAAAAGAAAATCTAGCCGACAGCGTCAGTCAATTAATTTCAGATGCAAGTGACAAGGAGACATCCACAGATATATATTCTACTTCGCGTGCCCAGCTTCAGTCCCCAGTACTGATGTGCCGATCCTTAGCTGTAGTCCCGCGCGACCGTTCACGATTTACCAACTGAATATTATTTGTGTCAAATAACAAAATCAAAATTAGTGGCAATATTTATAATATTCATCAGTTTTGCGGGATATGTGTCCCGCCCACTACCACTTTAACTTAGCAACTCTTCGATTGCCTTCATTCTTCTGCGAATCTCCTCATTTTTGACTCTATCGCACAAAGGAACATCAAGCATAGCTCTCTCCATTGCGCACTGAGTGACCTTGAGCCTTCTTATGAGACCCATCGTGAATGACCACGTTTCGCTTCCTTATGTTATCACTGGCAACACACACTGTTCAAAGACTTCTTGAGGCACTGAGGTATGTTGGACGCGAATATGTTCCGTAGCTTCCCGAACGCTGCCCATCCGAACTGGATTCGTCAAGAGATCTCTTCAAAGTTTGACTTACCTGAGTTTTTAAATAAAGCTACTATTTTTGCTAAATATTGTTTTAATACAATGTAGATCTTTATACTACCCCAACTAACTAATATGACAGCTTAATTTCATATCTGACATGGTGTTTAGCAAAATTTTATCAGCTGGGTAATTTCCGTGGCCTTTATTGTAATTTCCATGCTCCGCCAATTGTCAAAAATTTTTTTAGCAAAAGTATACATCACGTTCTTGGCGGATTTTTATATGTTGTTTAAATTTGCACAAGCTTTCGAAATATTTGTGTAATTCACCATAATTTAGCGATTTCAAAAATACCCTGGAAATTACACGGATAACACTTTTCCGAAGATCCACCCTATAAATGAAAAAATAATGTTAATGTTATAAAAAAGCTTTAAACATACATTATAAGTTCAATACAAAAATTAAAACGACTTCCCAAGTTCATTAACCTATTTGGACGACTTTTCTACCATTTCAACATTTATAATCCTGAAAGTATAATTAATAATAAAAAAAATTGAAGTTAGGGTGAATAAAAAAGGGTGAAAATTTGATAACTTAATAATATTGGTATAAACAACTTTTTGTAAAGTTTTCAACCGATTCAGAATTTGTTTAAACAATGTTTTTCAAAAACGTCATTTTTTATAAATAAACAATTTGTTATTAAACATAGAGGGTTGAAAACTTAATACAAGGGAGGAAACTATTAATTAAACTTTCCTTTAAAATTTCAACCAATTCAGAATTTTATTTCCAATGTTATAAACAAAAACCTGTTTTATCCCTTTTCACCCTTAGCATTCACCCCAGAGGGTTGAAATTTTTTATAGGTGTACGTTTTAACGTCCCTAACAACATATCTTAAAATCAAAATGCCACTACTTACTGTGCTTTCAGGGTCTATTTTGACTGGCCTATTATGAAATTCAAAGTATCGCGCACAATACCGTAAATAAATTTTGCACGTTGCACAAAGAATTGGGAGGAAATGTACGGAAGAATTCTGAAATATATCTCTAAGGCGGTGTTCTTGGAAATAGATGTTTCATGGCGCTATGAATGAAGTTGCAAATAGATGGTATTTTAGTTGGTATAATCTTCGACATCGATTTCAAATAGAGTTGGGAATTTTTATTGTTAAGTATTATAATTATTATGATTTGTATTCTGCTGATGGTATGGTAGACGAATGATTTCACGACACTTTTTTTTTATTGCAATGTGTAACAAGCAGATCGTACACCTGATGGTAAGCGCCACGTCTGCACTTAGACAGTTCAGTGCCAAATAGTAACTAAGCAGTTACTGTCTGGCACCGCCCTGCGCCCGCTACACCGAGACGAAAGTTATTAGGTCTAATATACCCAGTAATTTCACTAGCTTCAGTGCCCTTACTTTACATGCCTGGTTGATGGTTCGAATCTTGGCTTAAAACCCTATAGATTTTTCGATGCCCGTTATTACCACTAGTTCAACAGTGCCAGAAAACATCATAAGGAAACTTGCACAGACAATAGCTGTGTAGCCATCATCTAAATAGTTCTTCTGCTAAGGGTTACAGAAGTCAGATGGTAGTTCTTTCAATGTAAATAACTAGACTTGCTAAACCATGGTACAATGTAGACTCATCTGGGTACATAATATGTTATTGACGTGACAACGTCTTATAAATTGGTTTGCCGGGTGACACTTCAAGAAACTGCGTTACGCTCCGCTCACGTTATGCGCTCACAATGAGAGCGAGTGAGAGGCACGCGTCCCTTCCATTCGGGCATGGTTAGCCCGCCTAAGAGCGAGAGAGACAGACATAAAAAGTCGTTGTCACGTAAAACTTTCGCCCGTATACCGACTTTACAGGCAACCAATTTTTTTATACCCAGACTAGATCGGGACTAAAATCTCAAGAATGCTTGGGTAAATAATAGTATAAAAAAAACCTGTTTTTGGGCGTTCAAGGCGATGTTTAATTTGTATCAATACGTCTAAAACTTAATTTGTCTAAAGATTTGGTAATTACTAAGAACTCTATTACTATACAAGAGGAATACTGGTAGGTTGGATCCCTAAATGGTTCATGCATATGCACAAACACGTTTTTTTAATCATTATTAGAAGAGAACTTTCAATTTTTCAAAGCTGTTCAACATACACGATATGCCTAGTTTTAAACTAGACGGAGCTTAATAAAAATGTGCGACGTATTATATTAAATTTTAACAAATCACATTTTCCAAGCAATGCAACAGCGCCTTCAACACAGTTGAAATTCGTGCGACTTTAAAAATAACCTCTACACGTACCGCAACAGTTTAAAGTTTATTTCTCGGTTGCAATATAAAAGTTTCCTCCTGCCGTAAACCGCGGAGATATTGGGCAATCTGAAATATCAGATTCGAAACGGAACCGAACGGTTTTGGAAACATTTGAAATGAATATCCCAACTTCGACGGCACCTGCATTGTGCTTATATTCACTGATATCGCCTTTAATTCCGTCTTTCAAGTGTCTTTTGTTAACATCTCTTTCCTTTGTCTAATTATCTCTTGATGATTTTTCTCTTTCTTCAAGCGTTTTGTCGCGAAGTAGTCAGGGTCAGGGTAGCTTGCACAATGATAGTTATATTGCAGGGATTGTTGGCAGACCTTTACTCAAACAGGGGAACAAGACAAATCGAATCATGTCTACACAGTCATTCGGCTGTGCAGGTTGCTTCACTATATTTACCGTTACCTTCGAGCTAGTGGTAAATACATACAAGAAAATACATAGGTGCTAGCGAGAATATGTCAAGCGATGGTTAAGTACTATAAAACAGCTTTCTCAAAATAATTATGATGCATCATAAAAAAATAGAATTATTTCTAGAAATTCGACAAGCACTCTTGGATAAGAAATTCATTCCAAAATTTTCTGTATTTTAAATTCAGTCAACCGCATAGCCTAGAATCAACAAGTCACTAATTTCGGGCTTCATTCAACTTTGCGGCCCAAACTTTTTATTTAATTAATCTCATCAAACTTTCACGCCTCAATCATAGTTTAAAGTTCTAAACTAAAGTATTTACGAAAACTGAAATTGACACTGAAAAGGTCCATAAGTACCAGTCATTAAAGGGTTACCCTTGAAACTCATTATTAAACTAACCCTTACGTCCTCGCGGGAGAAAAATACCGTAACAAAGCCGAAAATTTTCTTGCAACCCTACGTTCATATTCACGTGAATACATAATTGAACAGAAATGATAACTGCTTTAGAATTCAATTTTCGTGTTTTGGGGCATAAATTTCCCACGGGTGCGGTATGTCAAACACACGGTAATGCCGTGATGGAAGGCAGCGGTAGCGAAATGCAGTATGTGTGATGAGTTGAGTTTGTTTATGGTACTTACTTGCATTATATCGTATACAAAGTCATGCAAATAGTGACCTGATTTTTACATCAATTTATTTTTCTGATTGTTACAGGTAATTTGGTCACGCAAATGGAAATTAGTACTATGACTCAAAGGTCGTCTAAAGGTACGATTTTTTTTAATTCGACGAGGTAATGTTTATTTGTGTTTTTTTAATTCGACGTGGTGTGGTATACAACGCATTAATGGTTTGAAAATCAATTTAGAAAGGATTTCATTTATCAAGTGTATCTTTGCATAAACTGCATTTTTAAAATGTATTTATATTTCCTTTGTTTTCCTATTATTTTTTGTAAATGTAATTTTGTATTTGTCTTACCCGCTTTATATTTCTGACCTTACAATTGTTTTACAGAACTTTTACTGTCAAATAGCTAACGCGGTTGAAAATCGCTAACCCAATTACAATATGCTTCCGTTGCCGACCCTCGGGAACTCGTGTAAACAATCCCGCACCAACACATTCGCAGTTATCTGAACAAAACAGGAAGGGACCGGACAACACTATCGATACAAGTTTTATTAGTTCAGCACACTTGCCAATTTATATGGCTTTTATCTTCTGTTTTACTGTTCTTTTGATATTATTATATTTAGGGCAAGTTTTGCCAATGTCAGTTATGTTCTTGACAATTTATCCATCAGATATCTAACATGCTGTCTTTTTTGTTTATTCTAAGGAAAAGAAGACAGTGTAAAATAGCAATTAAGTAATTTTAGTGTCAGTGATTGTAATTTCCAGTAATTTCTTTTCTTTTGTAAATCGGTTTTTGATGAGTTTCTCTTCTTTCTTCAAGATTTCTCTGCTTATTCAAAATATTTGTTGCATTTCATGTTTTTTATTTTGTTATTCCAATATTTGTTTGTTTTTGGCTTGACTGCTATCGGGTCCGTGGCTCAGGCCCTTAGTAATGGTCGACGCCTCCGAATCTAATAAATGTCATATTTGTTTTGAGACTTTGCTCTCAGTAAAGTGTATGTCAAAAATCAAATTAATAACGATATCCTCCGACCCTTGCCAAACCTTGAAAACAATCGAATACCTACATTTGCAGTACTATCTACCTACCTTCTGGAGTTGCGTGACGCGAAAGTGATGACTACACACACACACACACAGATAAATAATACGTTGATATTGGTTGCTTACGTTACGGACAAGCGCAGTTGACGTCATTTTCCGTTCAATTCCAAAAGGTATTATCCTAATAGCATTTAAATCGGATAGTAATCTGAACAAAATAGAGGGCACAACACTATCTATACAAGTTTTATTAGTTCAACACGCTTTCCAATATATGGTTTTATTATCTGTTTTACTGCAGTGTTCTTCGTTATTACCTTGCGTGTGGCTAATTGTATTCTCTTTAATTAGTTGGTAAGGAACCTCGTAATATAAATTAATATCTTAACGAATTTGATTATGATTGTGACAATAACGAATTAGTTTGGCGTTCTTAGTTTTCTATTGCAATAAATGTATTCGTAAAACACGCTTCGTCCACTTAGATCCCACAAAACTCGTTTATTATTATTATTAATTTATAAATCTACATTCAAACCGTGAAAACTGTTTTGTGGGACAATGTTTAAGTAGATCTAATTCTCATCTACAAAGTCAAAGTTATAAATTAAGGTTACATCATTAATTCTTAGTCTATAAGTTACCGTTTACCGGGATGAATAAGTTAAAGTGGAAAAAAATTATTGAGTTCCTACAAAAACTAGATGATCTGTCGACTTCCTAGGTAATCTGCAGACTGACGACCAGGCATACGGTTTTTTTAACACCCATTTCCCAAATAAACGATTTACCATTCGTTACTGTGCCGACAAATTAAATAAATTGAATTAATGAGCTTTTTTAATTAAAATTTTACACTTTAACGGATCATATCCGGTACTCTGCAGATTACCTAGTTAATGTGCACATTAACGGATTCCGCACTCTAACGGTAACATATACAAATAAAGGCATTTGGGTGTGAATCTGAAAGAGGGTCTGTCTTGTTATTTGTTCTATTGTAAAGAATTACCCTAGTTTCTTTGCGAGTTGTCGGCACATTTGTTATTTTGTAAAGATACCCAACCGACCCGAATGGAGTGTGCTGAGCATAAAAACATTTTTTCGAGCTCTCTAGTGATAGAAATACAAATCTGAATCCTCTTTGACTTGTCACTCGAGTTAACATTTTCCGAGTGAAGGCTTTTACAGACGTGATATTTTTGACGGTTAAAAATAACCGTTCATTCGTATTAATAATATTGGAAAAAGAGTAGTCTAAAGATTCTAGATGTCACTCGCACGGTATTCAGTGGCTGCGTGCCTTTACATGTAGAATGCAAATGCTAAATGTTTGATGTTTCCTTTGTCAGACTAGGCATAACTCATGGCTTTATTCATCTACTTCATTATTCTATTGAGCTCTTATCACTGGTTTATGACATGATCCTGGCTGTACGTATTTCTTTTATATATGTACTAGGCGAGCACTTGACCACAAAGTTGCCTAGATGATACAATAGAGCGCGCTTGCTTAGGAAAAGCCCGTTAATTCTGGCCTTGAAGAGCCCCAAGGTTTAAAGTGTAGGAAGGAAAGACTGATCCCGGCAGAGAGTTCCACTCCCGCGCAGTCCGTATCAAAAAAGATCAATTACCCCAGAAGGCCTTGTAGTATTAAGAATGGTATTGTTATTACGCTTTGTTTGGTAAGTAAGTGACTGAACTCTTATAGACTTTTTAAACAAGTTGTCCGTAAATTCCAACATATTCTCAACGAATATAGGCTCAAATATTTCGTGATATAAATTTTGGATCTTTACAGCGTCGAAGGACTCTCGCATTGATACTAGAAAAGTGTTTTGTCAAAAGAGTATTTATTCTGATCCAGCTGCTTTTGAGTGATTTTCTAAAATCAATCTTGAATTAGTGCTTTAGGAAAATTAAATTTGTATTGAGAATGTTAAAATAGTTGTAGCACGTATCCCTTACTATTATGGTGTTAATTTTCCGCCTTATATGTTATTTATTATTATCGTTTGAACGTAATTTGATTCTAATACATTACATGACCTTTGCTTTGATATGGTCTGGTTCCCAGCTGTTTGACCTGACGTATTCTGTCAAAAGATCTCAATTGAAAAACCACTCTATGCGATGGACCTTAAGCAGAAAATTGGTTGTAGAAATTAGACACATTTGAGTAGATGTCCTGGCGACTGTATTATCCTAGACGTTCCATGCACAAATTCACGACTCCAAGCATTTTAAATCAGAAACGAATGCGCTGTCTCCGGTATAAGACGATTACGCGGTGAGTATTTAACGTTCGCAGTAACCGGTTCCTCCGGCCTGGTATAAGATATTAACCTGATAAAACCGAGATCACCGGGCGAGGACTCGTGCATACTTTATATCTCGGATGCCGGGTGAATAAATCATTTAGAGAGCCGGTACTATCTTCAACCGTGTTTTTGGCGAGTTCGTATATCAAGTATGAATTATTGTTATATTAATAGCTTTTGGGTAGGTGAAGAAATAATTCTGTTTTGTCGGAGGGCGTGAGGAAAAATGGTAAAACAAACGGAATAGGTGAAAGTTTGAGGATTTATTATTCAACGCAATCCGTCTGCGGGATCGGACGGAATTGTATCAGTTCGAGTTTGGTATTGACAAAAATCAGGAGTTTTTGTTGAGCTATCTAAACTTGAGAATTACTAAGGTGTAGAAGCATTGTTTAATACTTTTGAAATAGAACTTTCATTGAGAAATAATTTCTGTTGAAGTGGTGGAGTAGATAGTCGGACTAAAGAGTCCAGAACACCAGAACCAAGACGGAAGTCGAACCCTCAAGTGACTTGGCCACATATGTCGCGGTTAAAATGTTTATTGGTATAGTGACCAGTACCTGTGCCAGTACATTTAGAATACAGTAACCGATTTTAAATAAGAATCGCTCTCCCCAACCGGAGTCCATCTTGAGCAAAGTGAAGGCATGTCCGCTCCGCGCGACCGCAACAGCGCGCCACTATCGAGCCAGACCGCAGCAAGCCGAGGGCCGAGGTTCGTAATGAAACCGGCCTGTTTTCCGATTACTTGTACTGCTCATCTGCGTTTTCATTTATTGTTAACTAGCTCTTGCCCGCGGCTACGCCCGCTTGGACTATAGGACATTATCCCACAAAAATGTGATATTTTATGCCTATATTACTCTTAGCTCTTAAACTATCCCCATACAAAAATTACGTCGATTCATTGCTCTATGACTATAACCACAAACTTTTACGATGAAATCTTACCAAAAATCAGACCACGGCGGCAATCGAACCCATGACCTCTAGAATCTAGATGTTTTCCTAAGTGACCTAGCCCTAAAATACTCATTGTTGAACATATGTTGTACCTATGTCTGTACCTACAGTAACTGATTTTAGCACCTATAATGCTCAGAATAATTATTTTAGATTTAGATTCGCTCTCCCCAACCGGAGTCTATCATCTTGAGCGAAGTGAATGCAGATCCGCTCCGCGCGACCGCAACAGCGCGCCACTATCGAGCCAGACCGCCGCAAGCGAGGCTCGTAATGAAACCGGCCTGTTTGCCGATTACTTGTACTGCTCATCTGCGTTTTCATTTATTGTTAACTAGCTTCTGCCCGCGGCTTTGCCCGCGTGGACTAGGCGATATTATCCTGTTGAAATGTTATATTCTTCCGGAGTAAAAAGTAGCTAATTAAACTCTTCAGCTCTTAAACTATCCTCATATCAAAAGTCACGTTGATCCACTGCCTTGTTACTGCGTGAAAGAATGACAAACAAAAACACTTTTGTTTTTTTATCCCATTGGAGCAATGACGTTCAATTAAAAAACTAGACTCACAATCACGCTCAAATATTGTCCGAAGCAAAAGTCTGCCCACCCGACTATTGGGGTAGGTACCAACCACCCCGGTGCCCCGCCCCGGTACCGGGGTCGTTGGGAAAAAATTGTTTCATCGACCCCGGTCGAACGGCCCCGTTACGTCACCGGGGTGGTTGGCACTAAATAAGTGTCATCCACCCCGGTGAGATTTTTAACAGGGCGGTTAGAACTGATCAAGTATCATCTACCCCGGCGAGATTTTGAACGGGGGGGTTCATTCCCGCTGTGACAGTGACACAACTTTTGCAAATATGTCTTACTGTCCCCTGGGAGTGGACATCGAAACTTAATTTCAAAAATTGTGACACTGTCCACCCGGGGTGGATAATGAGAATTCTAAGAGAATAATTTACAAATGTACTAGGGAAACATGACCTTATTGGAGATGTATTATTTTGTCAAGCATTTTTTTACGAGTTAATTGTTATGACGAACCAAGCGTATAGAAGAAAAAAGAGATTAAAAGCTGCACAGTGTATTTAACCTTAATGAAAAAATGCATGACAAAATAAAATTTATCTCCAATTAGGTCATGTTTCCCTAGTACATTTGTAAATTATTCTCTTAGAATTCTCATTATCCACCCCGGGTGGACAGTGTCACAATTTTTGAAATTAAGTTTCGATGTCCACTCCCAGGGGACAGTAAGACCCCGGGTGGACAGTGGCACAATTTTTGAAATTAAGTTTCGATGTCCACACCCGGGGGACAGTAAGACATATTTGCAAAAGTTGTGTCACTGTCACAGCGGGAATGAACCCCCCCGTTCAAAATCTCGCCGGGGTAGATGATACTTGATCAGTGCTAACCGCCCCGTAAAAGGTTTACATAAAATTACTTAAAAAGGTTTTTACATCTTTTGATCAGCTTCAGTAAATTACATATTCAGTTAGCATTTTAGGATACCATTTCAAAGAAATCCATCGAAAACTATGGTTCTTGAGTTCGTCATAAATGAACTGTAGTTTCCATTAAACGCTACCGGGGTACATGCTACTTAATCTGTGTGCTAACCAACCCGAAATCTCACCGGGGTAGATGATACTTGATCAGTGCTAACCGCCCCGTTAAAAATCTCACCGGGGTGGTTGACACTTAATTAGTGCCAACAACCCCGGTGACGTAACGGGGCCGTTCAACCGGAGTCGATGCAACAATTTTTTCCCAACGACCCCGGTACCGGGGCGGGGCACCGGGGTGGTTGGTACCTACTCCGACTATTGGGCAGAGTTTTCGTTTAGTTGTATACAATTGACATTAAACACTAAATGCCACGAGATAAGGTGTTAATTTAAACGAATGTGTTAATGTCATCAGTGTCAAAGCCACTCGGACGTTTTTTGAGGAATTTTTCTTAGAGATTGGGTGTCTAGTTTTATATTGAACGTCATTGCATTGGAGTTAAGAATTTTGCCGGGATAAAAAGTAGCCTATGTGAATTCCCAAAATATGAAAATTAGAGTTTTAATCAAAAGCAAACCTTAAGCTGGAGAATCGGCTACAACACTCTCACTTGAGTTATTAATAATTATTTTAATAGCTAAAGGATTTGCCTGACGAATATTATCAATTATGCTTGACTTACAGCTATTTTTATTTCTCTTGCGTAGCAGAATTATTCATAAAGCATTCAATTGAACAAGTTGCAGTAAACAAACCATCAGACCTATCAGATAATGACGGAACTTTTGTATGACTAGTGGACTTTCCCTCTTCGTATTTATCTGCCGGATCAATACAAACCTCATACGATGTAGCTAAAGAGTTAATAAAGTAAATAATATGACAGCTATTGGCATGTCACCACAATCGCTTTATTAGGGTTCAGCACCTTAAGGATCGTGGAAAAAAACCAACAAGTCCAACATCTTCTTTTTATAAAGGGGGTATTTGTAGGTTGCGCCCTGTTTTGGGGCTACGCACTTGCCAGTGGTGCTATAAACGTAAAGCGCACTTATTAATTGTATACTATGTGCTTATTTAACATTAGCCTAGCGGTAATAGAAATCATTGTAACTCCTGTAAAGAGTTACGGAGTCCATACGGCAGTCGATCCAATTTAGTAACTACACTTGAAAAACCGACTTCAAAAAAAAAAAACAAAAAAAAAACTACCTAAAAACACTGAAAAGCAAAAAATAATTTTAATAAGACATTCATCAAATGCGCTTATTGTCTAAGCCTATTAATAACATTAAATTGTATTTACGTGCTAGGTAGGTACCTACTAATCTGTTTGAAGTCGGTGCCAAGCCAAATAGTAGGTACCCAGACTACGTACCTACGTCCGCGGATTATTTGTAACCCTGTATAATAGGTACATAAATTATTAGGTATGTATCATTTTTCATTACTTTTGGCTTGGCACCGACTTCAAACAGATTAGTAGGTACCTACCTAGCACGTAAATACAATTTAATGTTATTAATAGGCTTAGACAATAAGCGCATTTGATGAATGTCTTATTAAAATTATTTTTTGCTTTTCAGTGTTTTTAGGTAGTTTTTTTTTTGTTTTTTTTTTTTGAAGTCGGTTTAATTTTTTTTTTAAAAAGTTTGTTTATTTTTCTATTTTTAGTGTGAATAATACGTAGGAGTGAGTAAAACTCTCTCATAATATTGATAACGAAAATACGAGTAAAATAGTAGAATTGTATTATTTGACAATATTAGGTATTCATTAAGTGTTCAGCACCATTCAGTAGACCAACTAAAGATGCAGCCCGCAAGAGGGACATAAGAATTAAGAAGTCGTACCCTTTAGCTTCCATCATCATAGTTGTACCTTCCATCATCAGCTTAGCTCCAAAAGTACATGAAATACAACTAACGGTCCACATATTCCTACAACACTGAAATAATTATCCCCTAAGTCCTAACCGTTAAGGAGTTGTACCTTCCATCATCAGCTTAGCTGCAAAAGTACATGAAATACAACTAACGATCCACATATTTCTACAGCACTGAAATAATTATCCCCTAACTCCTAACCGTTAAGGAGTTGTACCTTCCATCATCAGCTTAGCTGCAAAAATACATGAAATACAAATAACGGTCCACATATTCTTACAATACTGAAAGAATTATCCCCTAACTCCTAACCGTTAAGGAGTTGTACCTTCCATCATCAGCTCATCAACATAAAGTGATGTCTATAGGACGCAAAAACTTAAATGGCTTCAGAAAAAACAAGTAACGCGTAGTGTGCGCCTATAAAATTTGAGGTTTGCCCTTGATTTTCCCGGGATCCCATCATCAGATCCTGACATGGTGACAATGGGACCACCTCGGTACTATGCACTTTCAAATAAAAAAAGAATTATTTAAATCGGTCCTCAATTGACGGAGAAATCGACGGACATACATAAAAAAAAAAAAAAAAAAAAAAAAAAAAAAAATACATACAGTCGAACATAGAACCTCCTCCTTTTTTGAAGTCGGTTAAAAATCTTAGATCATGGTGCAAGCGTACCCTGATCGGACACAGTGGTACAGTGGTTGGGCTCTAAAACCCGGAGGTCGAAGGTTCGAATCCCGCGGGAAACCACTTTGTGTGATCATTTTCAGTTTGGTTAGAACATTGCAGGCTTGAATAACCACCAATGTCTGAAAAGTATGATGGTTCCGTGCTTCGGAAGGCACGTTAAGCTGGTTTATTCCTAACCTGACCCGAACTGTTGGTCCCGACTATGTTCCTAGTAGGTCTGGTATCCCTAGTTACGGAGGTCACATGGCAATCGCTCCATTGTAATAACCACGCTTGTCGAATCTAGGATCATAGTCGAAGCGGACCCTTATTTCCATACTGGATGCAATCGGGAATACGCTGAGATGATGATGGTGACAGTGTTCGGAGAAAGAATGAAAACTCAAAGAAAAAAAAATTGTAGGTATAATAGCAAAAAGGTTAAAACTATAATAAACAGTTCACAAGGTATAATTTACAATGTACGGAAGCCACATTGCAACCACGACTCGCGTTTACCCAAACTTTTTATCCCTCAATAAGAGTAGTCTGACCACTCGACACACATCACATCTTGCAAAACTGGGCTGAAGCCAGACAAAATACGAGACGATAACTTAATGAAACCTCTTTATTCTCATTTATGTGACACTTTGTCTTTATCTGAAATTAAAATCGTGTTTGTCAATACCGCTGTTGAGATGGTTCGCGTAAATATTGCTATATAATAGATATTTTTTATTGAGGTCAGATTGGGTAGGAAGCTATTGTTAGTGGTAATAACTTAGGAATGTCATAGTTATGATTTGAGATTGCGGTGTCTTAATATCGTTTGTGGTAAGTGTCAATTTTGTCGACCGTATTTGGGGAGCCATATCATTATAGGAAAGGAAATATACGTCTCAAAGGAATAGATATATTTTTTTGAAAAAAAATTGCTTATTTAGAGGTAAGGTATGTGTCATCTCCAATATTCTTACCAAGTATCTGAGCGTAAAGAATTTGGATTACAAGATAAATCTTAGATTTACCAGGTCAGTCGGACTCTGAAAAGGTACACTAACTTTAACTAGATGCAAAACGAGAATTGATCCCGCGAGTTTCTGTCGACAAATATACTAAATTACAAGAGCCTTTTTTTTAAGTTTTAATTTTCAACGTTATTTCCAAAATTAAGTACATTTAAACGGTTTTCTTTCCTCACTACGTTTCACCTTCATTAATTAATAAATAATTTATTTCTCTCGGCTGTCACCCAAGACTTAAAACTTAAACAGGCTAAATGAGTCTGCTCCGCTTATTATTTATTTACACAGCATCCAAGTCATTAAATATGGGTGAGTCGTAGCCGGTAAGCTCAGTATTATCCGATAAGATTTTATAAAGTTGCAACTACCAGTAATTATGGTTGTATATCAAAAAAAATATTAAAAAGATAATCCATTCCATTTTGTTTACGACTACATAAGACAGGCATTTTTTGTGGGCCAGTCAATCATCAAGGAGGGAACTGTCTCGTTCTCGTCAAAAATGCACTGTTCCTGGCACGAGTAGTTGTTTCAATCTTAAGATTGCTCGATACAATCAAAAAATCACCCAAAAAAGATCTTATACGACAAGCAAACATAATAGAAAAATACATTCTAACTTTATTATATCGGCAGCTACATCAACGATTTCTCACGTTTTCCCTTACATCCAAAAACCCCGGTATCGCCTTGAAAATGTAAAGGGAGCAAAATCCGAACACAAAAGCGCGATGGCCGCTGGTAAATGGATTCCCTGAAATATGAAACCCGTTTTGTTCGAGATTACCCAACTCTATGCAGTCGGGTTTACAATGCAACTCATGAATTACTGCTGCTGGACTATTTTTTCTTTAAATTCAACTGTGTCACTCCGTGTGTGACCCAATGGTTCGTTTTGTAGTGATTCGATAAGCTTAGATAAAGGATCATTTTTTCATGTACATTCGTGTTTATTTTATGTTAGGCTGTTAAATCTAATGATTTTATCATGATTAGTGGTTATCATTGCCTGTGGACGCCAGTGCAGTGGCATCACTGCGCTCGCGCGTCCTTGGCCCTGTAATCTCACGGGAAAACATAAAGTTGAGTTGTAAGAAAACCTGCACGTCGGATGGCAGTGTAGCCACGAGTCACACAAAATAATATAATAATTCATCAGTCAAAAAAAAAAAACAACATTATTGTTATTCGACAGATACATTATCAGAAACTAATTCGTCAGTGGTGAAACATGGAAGTAATACAACACTTGTATTATCGTTAATATTAGCATTTTGGATCTCCATAATTTGGCAAGTCTAATGTAACAGTTGCCAAATGTGCATGGTTCAAATAATATGCAACGATTAGATAGAAACACAGTACAAGGATAAAGATAATTGGAATGCTTATTTATAAATGTACCGGTATTTGCTATTAAGTATTAAAGAAAAAGTGTCGATGAAAAATTCTGAATCTTTACCATTTTTTCTCAAACCCTCAAGATAAAGCAACCTTGAAATATAAAAGTTTCTCGCCATTTCTCATGCAAATGTTTATTTGGAAACACTTCAAGCTCTTGTCTCGAGAGTCGCGCCTCAAAGTTTTTGTGAGCGGACGTAGGTTTCTCGTCAATGTAATTGACATTTTGTCTACTTTCAAAATCTATGGCTCAGAAAATTTGGAGCAGATTATTTCTAACGTAAAACTTCTCTTGTTCCTTAATGGCTACCAACAGATGGCGTAAGTAGTCTTTTGAATCGCAGTGTCATATTTCAAAATCAAAATATTCTTTATTCATGAAGGAAAAAAAAAAGAAAGAAAGAAAAGAAGGTTAACTTCGAAAAATTTATTGGTTTGACCGAGATCCGAATCGGCCTCACATAATGTAAAGCCACTCATGCACGAGCTTTTTTTTTGTGTACAAATAGTAGTTATGTCAATTCCTGGTTTGGTACTACCTTTGTGAAAGTTGTCCTAGGTTCTATAGTTTATTTATTTAAATGAAAGAAAAAATGGAAAACATATCTTTTTTGTGTCCTTAAAGTTATATTACTTGAAAACTTATTATGGACACAGCACACATTTTGTTGCTAACCAAATTTATCACAAAAAAGATAAAAGTCACTAGGCAAATATTAATATTAATCCGCCGCCAAGACATGACAATCTAAGCGAGCTTTGTTAGAGTTTTTACAGTCAGCAGTAAAAGATAGAATTAAGTGCTGAACCTATCTACAATGTACGCAGACTGTTCCATATTCAGAGTGGAGGAGACATAAAGTACACGGCTTTGTGAGGAACGAGCGAAAATGCAATCTCTCGGTAACTAAAAAGTTTCAAGAAAACGATCGGGGAGCTCTGCTTGGGCCGTGCAAAGTGACATACAGGCGGCCAGTTAGGTTAATTAGCTGTTTTGTTTTTGATAAGCTGGTCTAATGGTGTTGTCGGACGTTACGATAATAATCTATTGGTGTAGGTTTCTGGCGGTGTTAACGTGATCCAGAGTCCAACTTCAAGATCAAGCAAAATTCTTAACATTCCGTTGGCCTTCTTATTCGTTACGTGACTGGGTTAGGTTCCCTGAAATGACAAATGAATTTTATTGACATTTTTGGTTACTTTATGTAATATTGACGGTGTACCCCGGCTTTGCACAGGTGTAAAATTTTATATTCATCGTTCTTTTCGTAATGTGCCTTTCATCCCTTCTCATCACATGCCCATACCAAGATAAACGACTCCCTTTCATCTTTTCTGTCACAGGTGCTACTTTCATACTTCCTCTTATGTACTCGTTTCTTATTTTATCCATTCTGGTCACTCCACACATCCGCCTTAACATTCTCATCTCTGCTGCATGCACTCGTCTTTCATCCGTCTTCTTAACGGCCCAGCATTCAGATCCATACAATACGACAGGTCTTATCACACTCTTGTAAATTTTGCCCTTTAACTTTAAGGGCATGTGTGGATCGCATGTTGTTGCAGTGACCTGTCGCCATTTCATCCAACCTGAGTTGATTCGGCGCTTGACGTAATAATCGATATATTGCGCCGACCCCAAATAAATTGGGAACAGGGCAGGAAGAAGAAGAACATGTTGCATTATATTTTAAGCGTTTTAGTGAGGATCCCTATTTCTTTTGGAAATATAACTAATTTTATTTCACCCAGGGTCAGTGTACTTCCCGCCAGTGAAAGATTTTTTCTAATCATTTGAGTAGTTTCGAGGCCTATTTACGAGTATTTCAAACAAACATTAAAAAAAAACTTTTCTCTTTATAATATTGGAGAAGACGATATGTTTTTTATCAATGGAGGCGCCATTTAACGACTAATGGCTATACGGACCAAGTTCGCTACTCTGAAAGGCAGTGTGTATCACACGTAAAGTCGTCTCGCCAATGTTTACTGAAGGCTTTGAAGGGAAAAGCTTTCACATTGCCTTTCAACCTTTTTGTATGCCACCTCGCGCCGCCCGTGATTCGGCGTTATATGATACGTACTGGTATGTCTCTGCTATCAGTTCTACTTATTTGTTTTTTTGAGGGTAGGCCTGTTGATGGAGAATCAAAGGCTGGAGGGTCATAGAAGCCTACCTACAGTGTGACAGTACATTATTGACGAGCCGTTAGGTGTAATGGTGGAGAATTCGGCTATGACACCAAGGGTCGCGGGTTCGATCCCCGCACGGTACAAACATTTGTGTGCATGAACATGTTTGTTTGTATCGGTCTGGGTGTTTCTATGTATAAAATGTATGTATTTACAAAAAAAAGTATATATTGTTTATCCGTTGTCTAGCTCCCATAGTACAAGCTATGCTTAGTTTGGGGCTAGATGGCGCTTTGTGAATTATGTCCAGGGATATTTATTTATTTATTTATTATGTGACGCTTCCTAGCTAAGTGTCTCTTAATGATTGTGGGCTGTGCCTGTCTGCCAAAATATGATCTAGCATAAAAAAGTGGCTTTAAAAGTGTAGCTTCTACTTTTTTTTTCGCTGGACATTATTCGCACAGCGCCATCTAGCCCCAAACTAAGCATTAGCTTGTGCTATGGGTGCCAGACAACGGATAAACATTACTTATATACTTTTTTTTGTAAATACATACATATTATACATAGAAACACCCAGACCGATACAAACAGACATGTTCATGCACACACAAATGTTTGTACCGTACGGGGATCGAACCCGCGACCTCTGGTGTAATAGCCGACTTCTCGACCATTACACCAAATGGCTCGTCAAAATTACTTATAATTTATATACTGGAGGCACAACCAGAAAAATTAAATTGCTGTCGCTTATGTTATAATCACAGTACGATTAGAGAAAATACAAGATGTAAAGAGTTCATACAATAGTCTTAGCATTAGACAAACACGTTTTGATGGTCTAGCTAGTGGTTTAAGTGCCGGGCCGAGATCTCGGGGTCCTGGGTTCAATTCCCGGGTCGAGCTAACTTTGTGTCGGTATTTTCGTACACAGCTCGGGTTTGTGATCACCAATCCGCATTTGGCAAGCGTGGTGATTAAGCCAATACCCATCATTGTAGCGAAAACTTGATTTCAAGGATGGAGGCCTTTGCCCTGCAGTGGGACATTAGTAGGCTGATACTTTAGACAAACACGCTGGCTATTTGATTTATACTCTCTCAAAACAAGCATCATGTTTGTCATGTAAGGTATAACAATAAATAAAATAAACCAAATTGCATGAAAGCTCTCATTTACAATATACCTTAACCGACAAAAAAGACCCGAGGTTAAATCGAGTTGTTAATACGAGTACAAGTCTTTTTTGCTGATGCGAGCGATTCACACAAAATGAGCAACATTCTTAAAGAAGCAATTCATATAGGAATCCGCGGATGTTCCGCGGAGTAAGAAAAATAACTTTTTTTCGATCCAACAATTTATAGCATCGTTATCAGCAAAAAACGTCAATTCAAATTTGGCATGGCGGTGCGGGAACACGTTTACCTATGACGGAAACACACGGGGTACTTTCACGACTGAATGAAGTACACCTGTACCGCTGAATAATTAACTTTATTTATTTCTTTAAATTTTAGTGATAAAAGTGCACTTGGCAGATTTAACGCCATAAGATATTATCTTAAAGTGAAACATGAGGCGTGCTTGATAATGGGATATGGTTCGGTAAATAAAAAGGAGACGTCGGGTCGGTTATTAAAGCAAAAGACTTGAAATATATAAAAAATAAACCACACACAAACATTATATTATAAGTAGGTAAATGTTTTAAGCCTTCAATTAAAAATCAAACCAGATCACATTTCACTTTGGATAGTGTGGCATAGGCCAGTCTCAATATTATCCCGTAAACCATGAGCAAAATAACTATGCAAATACTTTACAGAAATGACCAATGAAAAATTCCTCAAAAAACGTCCGAGTGGCTTTGACACTGATGACATTAACACATTCGTTCAAATTAACACCTTATCTCGTGGCATTTAGTGTTTAATGTCAATTGTATACAGCTAAACGAAAACTCTGCCCAATAGTCGGGTGGGCAGACTTTTGCTTCGGACAATATTTGAGCGTGATTGTGAGTCTAGTTTTTTAATTGAACGTCATTGCGCCTAATAGATATTATTTGTTCAACATTTTTTTTTAATTTTTAATTATTTCTAAGAAAATAGGGTAATCCCCTATTTTCTTACGATAGCGAGCCCTACTACTGTGTTGGACTAGAAACTAACTCGTCCCACAAACCACTAAACTTCCGTTCCCCGAATTGACGCAACCTTAAATCTCCAGCGAGCACGTCCACAAAAGATCCCCGTATATCCCCACTCCTGCTAGGTGTTCCACTCACGTGCGCTTCATTCTCCCACTCAATATATCAGGCTCCGCTGTGATTGGAGCCACACGTCAATAATAATGTATGGATTTGGGAATAAGAGATCGGAGGCCGTATTCGAGAAATGTGGCTCGCTGTAAGCATCAATATCGATGAGGCATTACTTTTACGAGTGCATTCTGTCTGGTGGATGTACGACGTCGTTCGTCGTGATGTAGTAGGATGTATAAGTGATTGGTAATTTGCAGGTTAAGTGCCGGTGGTTTGATGAAATCGTCCACAGGAGATGCTATCAGGGGTGGGTCAGCGATATAGCTTAAAATACACTGGAGTTAAGAGAATGAAACGAATGAAATTATCAAGTATCATCACAATAAAATAATGTGTACCATCACTAGATTTGCCTTAAGCAGATTCATCATCATTTCAGCTAAAAGACGTCCACTGCTGGATCCGGCGATCTTTGTGAGTTCATCGGCCCACCTTGTGGGGACTCCAACGCGGCTGCGTTACTCGGTACGTGGTCAGCACTCGAGGATCTTTCCGCCCTAGCGGGTATCGGTCCTCCTTGCAGATTGGTGATCACAAAACCGAACTGTGTTCGAAAAATCCGGCACAGATTTCACCCGACCCAGGAATAAAACCCAGAGCAAGCCGTTAATCCGAACATTGCCATGGGCCGAAAAAGTCTCTATCAAAACAAAACACTATCGAAACTTTGTCGGTAAACCCGTTGAAAGAGACACGAGAGCCGACGGCACGTGACGTCAGCGCTCGCCGCGACAATTGACGGGATTAGAGACGCGCGCGTGACGTGCACGCATCGCCGCTGCGGAAAAATGAGAGATGAGCTGCGTGAATAACTTTTTAAAACGTGTATATTATGAGTCCATGATAATTCTGTTATTCAGATGTTATCATGCTCAATAAACAATTAGATTGACGTTGTTTATTCTTCAGACAAAACCAAAATTTCATCATGCCTGATCTGATGGCGCATTTGGTAGAGCACACTGGCTTTATGACCAAGGATGTCGTCTTTATATTTTGACAAATTCAATAACGGCATAGGCTGTTAAAATCCCCATCAAAACAAAACACTATCGAAATTTTGTCAGTAAACCCGTCAAAAAAGACACGAGGGCCGACAGCACGTGACGTCAGCGCTCGCTGCGACAATTGACGGGATTACCGACGTGCGCGTGACGTGCACACTGCACGCATCGCCGCTGCGGAAAAATGAGAGATAGGCTGCGTAAATCACTTTGTAAAACGTGTATATTACCTACAAATACAGAGTATTTAAAGGCTGATCTGGTATTCAGATGTTTACACGGTAAATAAACAACTAGGTAACGTTGTTTATTGATCAGACGTATCCATAATTTCATCATGCCTGTCCCGATGGTACATGTATCCATAATTTCATCATGCCTGTCCCGATGGTACATTGGGTAGTGCACTATAGCGTTATTAGCAACGGTTTTCTAACATTAAAAAAAAATATTATTCAATAAAGATTATAAAATGTATTTTATTTTTACACAATTTTTGTTTAAGTGTACAAAAAAATCTCCTATTTCAAGAGACTACTACCAAGAAGGCAGTGATCCAAATTGTAATTTTTTATGGAAAACGGATTTAACTTACAGCTGCAAGTCTGCAGATTATTGCAATAAAGTTTTTATTATCAACATAAGATGGGTTTAGCAGTATTCACAAAACCCATGGCCATAATGCGAATACGTTGTCACGCGCACCATAACTGTCAACTAATCCCGTAACTGCTGTTGCTGTTGTCACATTCATCTCTTTGGATGGGTCTTTGATAACAGCGAAAATGTTTTCTTTCCATTCGTTTTCTATTGCTTATTAAGTTATATTCCATGTTTAATTCGTCTCCGCAGAAAAGTGGTGCAGATTCTAAAATATAAAGAATGGATCGTGGCATTTTAGAGTACAGTCAAAAGCACGTCAGACTATAACACTTTGGACTTGGACCACTCTTATGTCGGGGGCATAAGTGCTATTATCGAACTGCAAGTGTTTACCGTGATGTGCCGTTGACCGTACATCCAATTTAGTATTAAAATATTTAAAATCTTTTGTTATTATAGCATTCACTGTACATAATTATTGATATTTTTTATCCGAAAGCAACCTGCAAAACCATGGGCGGAAGTCAAGTAAATAATAAAATGTGAGCCACTATATTGGTTTGGTCTATCGTATCAGAATTGTCTCGGTATGTAACGGTCAAGATATCCAAAACCGTTAAAAATTTAAGTATTTCAGCAAGCATTAATCTAGTAAAAGTCACTCTACAACTCTTGATTTGACAGTTGGTTGTTGGCTATGTAGCCAACAACCAACTGTCAAATCAAAAATAAATTAAAAAATAACACGTCCAAAAATTTGCACACCTCCAAAAACTAAATATATCAGAGCCATAAGCTTTTATTTAGAGTTATTTAGTCCGGCAGTATTTCGTCTCGTATGATACCGTATGTGAACGTATCGCGGCAATATTGTTGCCAGCCTCGTGACTTACGGCAAATAAAGACTAACCGGCGAAACGGCCATTATGGCTCCAGCAGCGTGCGTCGCAAATGGAACGGAATTGTGACGTCAAATGGTTTTATTGCACTTAAACATATCTATATAAATACTAGCCTGCTGCCTCCGTGGTACAGTGGTTAGAGCGTTGGGCTCTAATACCCGGAGGTCGTGGGTTTGAATCCCGCGGGGAGCATCACTTTGTGTGAATGTTTCCAGTTCGGTTAGGACATTGCAGGCCTGAATCACCTGCATGTCTGAAAAGAATGATGATTCCGTGCATCAGAAGACACGTTAAACTGTTGGTCCTGCGCCTGATCTCTGTTCGGTTGTGTCAGACTGCTGTGCCACCGTGTTATGTGAGTGAGGGAAAAGGGAGTGCACCTGTGCTTACGCACTCACTTGTACACTATAATTTATCCTGCGTAGTTGGCTGATCGTAAAAGATCGGCCGCCGTAGCCGAAAACTCGGCTAGGAGGACTAATGTCTAATGTTATAATTTATTATTATCATAATTATTATTAATACTAGCTGACCCGGCAAAGTTTGCACTAAATTAGAAATCTAGCGACTTTCATAGCAGCGCCATCTATTAAAGCCGATTGTGTTTTCAGACCGTCCGGAAACCCATCAAAATCCTCTCTTTCTCCGCGTGTTTTGTCCTGATCAGTCCTGACTGATCGTACCCTGGTACGCTTTCACCGTCAACGAGGATTTTACAAGTTCAGATATTACATGAGAGCAACTGCCATATGACCTCCGTAAGCCCTTTAACAACGAAACTAGGACATGCAGATTGCCTTAATATGTTTTCCGTCACCGCCAAACTAGTGGCAAATATGCACAAAGAATATTCCTTGGATACGCCCAGAGCACAGAATTTAGAATAGTCTAACCTAACCTTTGAGTTACAACTGGTGTATAGTGTATACCGGTAGTAGACTACTACACTACGTGATGAGATAATTTGTCATACTCCGTTTTCGCCAATTAATGTAAAATCAGCCCCAGAGATTCGAACCATTGATCTCTATCCAAAATCACTTAACTATTACAGAAACCCTTTGAACTAGACATACATTATTTCGGCCGAATTGATCCAGCTATAAAACATCAAATAAAAATTAAAAACATCTTGCAAATCACAGCAACCACTTTGGCCACTTGAGAATCCGTCTTTTTCTTATTAGTTGTGAAGTTTTTCAAAGACGGCCAAGGTAACTCTATCCCCAGAGGTAATACTCCTCATCATATTGGAGCTATAGCTTTATGAAAATAGCTTTTTGAAATCAGAAGAGCCTACAGTATTGCTGCATGTTGAGCGATTATTGTTAGTGAAAATGTCGGTGTAACTTCATGTATCATAAAATCCATTCCATTGCACATTAGTGCCACCAATTACAACACTTATCACCTTATCGGTATTACATTTAGCATTATTTATTGTGTTCTAATGGC
Source organism: Mecyna flavalis (assembly GCA_949319885.1). Classification (NCBI taxonomy): domain Eukaryota; kingdom Metazoa; phylum Arthropoda; class Insecta; order Lepidoptera; family Crambidae; genus Mecyna; species Mecyna flavalis. The sequence continues at coordinate 20,598,338 of OX439427.1, forward strand.
ACTTAACATATTATAGAGAACATGTACTATGTTTGCAAATGATAGATTAGAAGCATCAACCTCGAAGTGACGAACTTACTAAAATAACACCGCCATCCGAAATTTCGTAAACAAAAATTCCTTGAACAAGATTTCATTCTATTCCGAACTAACTAGATGCAAAATAAATCGACCGTCTAACACCCTAAAAAGAGCAAATCCCGACTTTTACACGGATCCTTTCGCGCGGTGAAATAAAACCGTCACAGACCGTAGTAATTTTATTCACGAGTTTTTAACGACTAAAAATGCCCGGTCGCCTGTACGTGACTTTGCCGAAGTTCCGCGGTGCTGCGGCGAAGTTGCGGTGACGGGGATGCGTTGCGACTGAATAGAGGAATCAGAAGATTACTTAGCTGCATACGTTTGAATGGAAAAATGTTCGAGGTGAGAATGAAAAAGGGTTATGACGCATTTTGTTTCTAAAGGCACCGTGTCGCTTGTACGTGCTTTTGCCGTAGTTCCGCGCTGCTGCGGCGAAGTTGCGACGTGGTGTGTCGGGAATGCGTTGTTTTTGTTAGAATAGACTAATTACGGACTTACTTAAATGAAGTATTTAGCCGATCAATACTGCTCGACTGGGGATGTATTAAGAAGATCGACATAAGTTTGCTATTGCGCTGCATTTGATTGGACGCTCAAAGTCCCTTGTCCATCTTCCACCTCCATTCATATTATTTTCTCAAAGGCGGGCAACGCACTTGATGCCCTAGAAGCAGGCTTTCATCAGAATACACATGGCAAATTGCCTTATTCAATAAAATACAACGTAAAAATAATATATTTGTAAATGTATGTAAGTTGCATTTTAAATTCTTTACAACAAATACCTTACTATTTCCCTATCATTCCCACTTAAACCGAGGTGAAAGGAGCAATATTTTATCGCACTGACGGTTGGTAATGCCAATTCTCGGCACGCAAAACCTGAGGTGGAACACAATCGTGGAAAAAGTGAAATAATAAATAAATCCGGAACTGTCACGATCCATCATGGCGCAGGCTGTACCGTTTGCGGCAGGCAAATAGGTATAGCTAGTGTTTGGAATAACTGTATCAAAAGGTATTTTACTATTTTTCAATATTTTTAAACTTTATTTAAACTGTTGTTGTTTAGTGGTTGTGCCAGGTCATGATTCACAGGTTGAGATTTTCTTACTCGATAGCGCATTAACCAACCATATTCTAAGCGCCAGGGGTCCGGAATTCGAATCCTATCCAGTACAAATATAAAAATAATAATAATATAATAAACGGCGCGATCCAGCCCGAAACGAATCATTAGCTGTGCTACAGGTGCCAGACGACGGATAATCATTACTTATATACTTTTTTTTGGTAAATACATACAATTATTATATATAGAAACACCCAGACCGATACAAACAGACATGTTCATGCACAACAACGGTGTTTGCCATGTGTTTGGATGTTTATTTGTAGTTAATCTATACCTATATTTGAGGTATCTTCGTTGTTTCTGATAACCATAACACAAGATCTTAAACAAGGTAGGTACTTACTTTGAGGTCAGTTCAATGTATGTGATCGCCAATTAAGTATTTTTTTCGATAAAAAGGGATTTCAAAATCTATCATATTATTCATTTTTGAATAAAATCCTATCTAGTCGGAGTAAAAGAGGTACTTATCTAACAAGCGTTACAATAAATACAACACGTCTGGAACGAAACTGGTGAATTTCCATTCACAACCTTGAACCAAAAACCAGCAACCACAGTACTAATCCTCCGTGTTTAATCATAGTAATAAAATCGGCTTAAACTAAGATGGCGCTCTATCTAGGGTTGACACAAGGCAGCGACACTTTTTGTTTTAGTAGATATTGTACTCTAAACTCTTTTATTTTACTGCAGAATATCACCGCCCCTAGGTCCCGGCAATATAAAATATTGTACCTACTCTTAAACTCTTTTATTTTACTGCACAATATCACCGCCCCTAGGCCCCGGCACTATAAAATAATCTATTAATGTAAGAGTGCTTCAGTTTCCCCAGTTTTTTGTTTCATACTGGGTCAGTTGGCAGACAGGCACGCAGCCCACCTGATGGTAAGCGGCCACTGCGGCCCATTCCATTGAGGGACGCTTCAGTTGAAAGTGTCCCTCAATGTGCTGCTAGACTGTAGACTCATCTGATCTTCGACCCTCTGATTTCAAGTGTACTGGCTCCCACATTAATTTTGCCGGAACACAGCCAGGGCTGTTATGGCGGAAGATTTGTTTTTCTGTGTTTTTGTCTAGACAGACTTAGTTTTGCATTTATAATATTAGTATGGAATAATCCGGTTGCAGCGACCTCTTACTTATACAGCAAACATACTGATACGAAAAAAAAGCGCTTACCCAGGATAACGAATAAATATATAGAATCCTGGTAAAATAGTGGTTTTTCCCTCCCCACCTTATCACCAAGTTTTTCTCAAGAATATCATGTTATAAATTCTTGCCAACCATAGCCGTTAGGCCGAAAGAAAAGTGTTGTCCGAAGAGTGACAAAGAAAGCGCTGTATGTACGGGATCTCTCTTGCTGGATTGAATTAATGTCCTGCCACACGATAAGGCACCTGCCTGGCGATTTATGAGGGAATCTGAACCTTATTCTATATGTATATAATAATGGTTATTACCTGGGCATTATGGTTTAACAGGAATTCGACAGTGTAAGAACACGTTTTTGGGTAAAATATTCTTACCAGAGTATTTGGTGAGTTTATTAGATCAATGAACACCTTCGTAGAACCGTGTCTAGGTTACTTAGGTATACATCCCGAAGTTCGTAGGTTTGATTCCGGCTTTGGGTTTGGTCTAGGACTTAAGAGTCTGGTCAGCTACGAGTTTCAACCTCCTATGTGACAATTTATCGCAATAACAGCTCTGTCTGTGTTACGGCAATATTAATTCTCAGACAGAACTCAGACAATTTTTGCTATCGATACAGCACACCATTGCAACTATGATATGTATGTATATTAAAGTAAGTAACTAGACAAAAAAGTGTCTTTTATATCAGTTGGCAGACAGGCACGCAGCCCACCTGATGGTAAGCGGTCACTGCGGCCTATTCCATTGAGGGATACTTCACCAGGAAGCTTCGCTCAATGTTGCTGCCAGACTGTAGGCTCGTCTGATCTTCGAGCCTTAGATTTCAAGTGTACTGGCACATTAATATTGCCGGAACACAGTCAGAGCTGTTATGGCGGCAGATTTCACCTGTGGGTGTAGTAGTAGAAAAAGCCCTACCACCAACCAGACCCAGAGCGGGAATCGAACCCACGATTCGACCTCCGTGTTTTAAACCCGAGCGGTTTAGCCACTGTTCCACGGAGGCGAATCTACGCCTTAAGCTTTCTATCTGTGGCAACTTTTCACCACTATAACCTCTTAACACTATTTACTTTAAAAGCGACGTAAATAGGGCCACATACTAGCACAATAATGGACAGGTACGGCAACTCGTTCCAGCCGGCATTTGTTTGGGAACTAATATGATTAATGGGGGAAACTTCAGCACTCTTTGTACTTTTGTACTTTTGTACCACTCGTGCAGGGTGGCCATGTAGCTCTTCTTGATTTGATACAACTTGACCTCGCGAAAGTGTTAGGCAGAGAGGGAATAATGTTTCCAAGAATTTTGTATTAAACTGTTAAGTTATATGTAAAATTTAAAACTATGTCTAGGCAGTCGATAGATTGTGACAATCTATACTAATATTATAAAGAGGAAAGATTTAATTGTTTGTTTGTTTGTTTGTATTGAATAGGCTCAGAAACTATTGAACCGATTTAAATAATTATTTTACTGTTGGAAAGCTACACTATCCCCGGTGAACATAGGGTACTTTTGATCCCGGAAATGTGGGGGGAAGGGCGGATATTTAAAAAAAGCAATTACGCGCGGGTGAAACCGCGGGCAGAAGGCTAGTATCCTATAAGAAAAAAACGCGCACCCTTTTGTTGCAATAAAAACTATGAAATAGAGCGCAATGTTTTACTCTAGTTTGTTACTAACCACCATTATCAGAATCAATAGAAAAGAAAAATGAAAACGTATGATTAATAAGTTAAAATTAATACTATGACAATGTTTATCTTTCTCTAGTTGTGTCTTTTCATTGTGCCATTTCGCATTTTTCACTTACCATCAAGTGATCTGCGTGCCTTTACGAACTAAAGTGACAGCAAATAATTCTTCTCAATTTTTCCAAATTAAAATACAACTAGTGTACTAATAACTGCAAGGTGGCCACCCTGCAATATTTATACGGAACAGTCGTATATTAAAAGTGGAACATTAACGCGCGGAGTGCACTCTGCTAATGGCCGGGTTGTTAGTTCACAGACAGGAGGAATGATTTCATTGCTTCCGTTGAAATATTTTGATTGTTTTCCAGTTACTGCGTGATTCAATCCCGTATAAATAACTTCACTTATAACTTTTAAACTTTATCTGGATTTTGGGAAATTAAATTGTTCAACTTTTTTATTGACGGTTACAGTTGAACATCGGATGATATGATACACAAATGGATGATTCTGAGGTGTTATGTGTAAAAAATGAATTAAGTTACAATAATTACATATATTCGTAAATACAAAAACAGAAAGAAACAGGAAAAGCACAAATGTATAGTCTCACTCGAATTTTAGATAATTATCACAACGCGGACCAAACCGTGTGCTGAAGTAAGTCAAATTTACCCGAAATTTATTGTTATTACCTGGGAAACTAACAAGATTGCAAACCTCCTTACCAAACTTCTAAAAGCTAAAAAAAAAACCTGAAATTCTGACCTGCAGTGTAACAAAAAAGCCCGAGGACCCTAACTGCACTCAACTTTTCTCACGTGTCACGGCCAAAGCGTTCCATTAATACCTTTCCTCGGACTTATACCCGGCGTTTTATACCCTTTTCTGGGTAATTTACGGCTATTGTTTTATAGTTTATTAAATTATAACGGGCTCAAAAATAGCCAGGTACATTATCTATATAGCGCCATCTAGCCCTTAACTTAGTTTTAGGCCTTAGAACTAATAACTACTTTTTTACTTACACCAACCAACTTCTTTACTTATTTATTATTAGTTAAAAAGTCGGCTACTACAACGGAAGACGCGGATTCGATCTACGCAGTGTTTGTACACTGCGTGGATCGAATGTTTGTACATTATTAGTGTACAAGACATGTACCTATGTGTTATTTGGCACCCATAGTAGGAATTCTAAAATAAATAATATACCAAGCATATTTACCTATTTCTAAAATATATGTTAGACAAATGCACCTCGGTAATACTCGTAATATTTAATACCCAGATGCACAAAATAAGCAAAAGCTGGACTGAAATTTGGAAGCGATTCAAGCTTTAAAACGTACGAGAGGCGAACATGATTTGTGGTTCAGCAGTAGCATAAGTCTGGCCAAATTAGGCCAATCCCATACAGTAATCTGTATGCATAAAAGACTTCGCGTAGGAAAAGATTTAGAACTCTATTCTGCATTTGATTTACTACTTAGTTCTTCAGTGCAGTTCATTTTTTCAATAACTTTTTCACCATTATCGACAGGCACTCTTCTTTGTGCCAAGCTTAAAAGTAAGGTTTAAATTCAATTAATGGAAATGAAATTAATGGAATCTCGAACAATTTTACCACAGCTTAATCGGAGAGGGCATGATATTGGCAGAGGAAATAACTTATTTTAGCTGCTAGTTTTATTTTTTCCCCTAAAATTACAAGGTCGATGACACACGAGTGATAACTCTAGTGTCAGAAATCTAATTTAGATTTCTGTGGTTACAACCATCCAAAGGCTACGCCCTAGTAGCGTAGCGATGGGGGAGCGAGGGGGGCGGTCCGCCCCGGGCGGCACTTTTTAGGGGGCGGCAAAATTTCCTGGAGGAGCAAAATAAAAGGGGGCGGCAGAATTGTAAAAAAGGGCGGCAGAATCGTTTTCCGCTCCGGGCGGGTGGGCCAACTGGAGGAGCAAAAATTCGATATCGGCTTATCATAAGTCAGGCAGCAGGCTGGTATAAAATCCGTTTATTTCACACCAGATTTCAAAAGTGGTCAATTATAAAAGCAGATAAAGATAATCTTGAACTCTTTGATTTGATTGTATATATCGCTACTAGCGGTACCGTCCGTAAGGTGGAATTAACCCGGAGCTGCCACGGGCTGTGGCTTGTGACCGCACACGTAAACAGGTAGCGGTCAGATAATTAAAAACCACACTTTTGAGTTACATCATTATTATGAGAGCCGTAGGAATGCAAACTACGTAACGAGTAAGCTTACATCGTGATTAAGTAGATTTAGTTCAACAGATATGGTTGTGTGCAATCAAATCGTTAAAAATAAATTTGGTAGGGATTCTATTCTATGCGCTAAGCGTCGTAGGTTACAATCGAATTAGATTAAGATGTTACATATTGTGTTTAAATCTTTGCATGTGTTGTTTTTGATATTATTATACAATCAGCCGCATCATTAATCAATGCATTTTACGTTATAAAAATGCATTATTGTCATGGCAGGTAAACCGGTTGCAGGTACAGTAGCTTAGAATATACAACTACTTTTGTAGCCAACTGTACAATCATAAATATTATTTTAGCTATTTTTCTATTTTATTTTTATTGTCAGAATACCAAAATGAGTTGCTTCTCCGATTGTCACAAAATAACAGAGGCAGATAATGTAGTTTAATAAGGCACCTTATTAAAATAGTGGTTAAATACGCATATAGATATTGAAACAGAGCTCTCCGATCGGATTTATTCGCATAAGCGGTATCGCGCGAAAGGCGGATTTATTCCGACGCGGCTGTGGACTGTGACCACACTGCACACGCGTAATATAATTTTTACCCAATATAAACATTCGAGTAAAAAATATTTGTTATACTTTCGACTCTAAAATGGGTTGTTCCGTTTTCATCCCATGACCTCAACACATGCCACATATTAATTAGTATCATATACACTAATCAGTAATCGTAACGTAAACATTGCGGTCATTATTTATGTTTTTTAAATTATTATTACATGATAGCTGCCATAAAAGTACAAAACCATGTCAAATGCTTTTATCCATAGCTTTATTTAAACCCGATTAAATAATGCTAAATTACGCATACGCAGCGAAACAAAATACGTAAAAAGATCACTTTGATCGCATAATAATATATATCGGCACAAGCGGTATCGCGCGGAATCGGCACGACCGCACCGATTGTAGTTCAATCTATGTTCTGTGGTTCAATGCCGCACCGCACACGTAAACAGGTTGCGGTCAAATAATTAAAAACCACGTTTTCAATTTACACCATACGAGTCCCTATATACACTGAGCTTGAAATGAAATTGAGTTATTTGATTTAAAAAAATGCTGATTTTAAAATACTAAGCACAGATTATTCGTGTATTTTTGTTGTGTCTGAGTTAATATCTATACAATACTTATGTTCTATGTCATTTAATTACTTTGATATCTAAAACATACGTGCTTTAGTTAGATACTTTCATACGAAATCCAAGTTGAATCATGTGTTTTTTTCTTACCGAAACCGAAACGATTCGACCAAAAATCGATTGCCTTAATGATTGCTATATAAATGTGAAATCCTTTGATTCATTTGGCCCTACTTTTAAACAAAATGAATTCAGTTACTCTTTTAATGATAAAGAGAGAATATGTAAACTGATCCCTTTGATCGGATATATCCGTCCGCGGTGTTACGCGGAAGGTTGAATTAACCCGACGCTGCCGCGGGCTGCGACTGACCGCACAGGTAAACAGTTTGAGGTCAGATAAATAAAAACACATTTTAAATGTAGGTACAAACGAATCCAAGTAGTATAAAATACCTTTGTGAAATGTGCCTTTTGTAACGTTTAATTTAATTTTCAAAAAATTCTGGTTAATTCGATTTGGACTTCAATACACCTTACATTCATTATTTTATTTATAATTTTTACCACTGGGAAACGAACTCTTTCTTGCCTGATGGTGTTGTCATGGTGGATGAACTTCGCATCCATAACACCACCGGCAAGCATACACATCTATACTAATATTATAAAGAGGAAAGATTTGATTGTTTGTTTGTTTGTTTGAATTGAATAGGCTTCAAAACTACTGAACCGATTCGAATAATTCTTTCACTGTTGAATAGCTACACTATCCCCGGTGAACATAGAGTACTTTTGGTCCCGGAAATGTGGGGGGAAGGGGGGGATATTTGAAAAAACAAATTACGCGCGGGTGAAACCGCGGGCGGAAGGCTAGTAATATATAAGTACATGCACTTCAGCTCCCTTGGAGGATGGAAATGGCTGGGAGCACCAGGCCATAATTCAAGTGCTTAAGTCACTTTGGAATGAGATCAATGTATGTGATGCAGTCCGATCTTATTTATAGCTATAAAAGTAAAACATCATCATAAAGGCGAACAAAATTATCTTTAAACTAAACTTAACCCACAACTAACAGTATTTAAGCCTATTAAACTTACTTATTCAAAACAGCTCACCGCCGAAGCCTGAACACCAGAATTTAATGGCTAAAGACTCATATTTTCTACTAACCGGCAGCGATTAGCAACGCGGCAGGCCAATATTTACTGCCAAATTACCGCTTTTTAACCGACTTCAAAAAAGGAGGAGGTTCTATGTTCGACTGTATGTATTTTTTTTTTTTTTTTTTTTTTTTTTATGTATGTCCGTCGATTTCTCCGTCAATTGTGGACCGATTTGAATAATTCTTTTTTTATTTGAAAGTGCATAGTTCCGAGGTGGTCCCATTGTCACCATGTCAGGATCTGATGATGGGATCCCGGGAAAATCAAGGGCAAACCTCAAATTTTATAGGCGCACACTACGCGTTACTTGTTTTTTCTGAAGCCATTTAAGTTTTTGCGTCCTATAGACATCACTATATGTTGATGAGCTGATAATTCTTTCAGTATTGTAGGAATATGTGGACCGTTAGTTGTATTTCATGTACTTTTGCAGCTAAGCTGATGATGGAAGGTACAACTCCTTAACGGTTAGGAGTTAGGGGATAATTATTTCAGTGTTGTAGGAATATGTGGACCGTTAGTTGTATTTCATGTACTTTTGCAGCTAAGCTGATGATGGAAGGTACAACTATGATGATGGAAGCTAAAGGGTACGACTTCTTAATTCTTATGTCCCTCTTGCGGGCTGCATCTTTAGTTGGTCTACTGAATGGTGCTGAACACTTAATGAATACCTAATATTGTCAAATAATACAATTCTACTATTTTACTCGTATTTTCGTTATCAATATTATGAGAGAGTTTTACTCACTCCTACGTATTATTCACACTAAAAATAGAAAAATAAACAAACTTTTTTTAAAAAAAATTAAACCGACTTCAAAAAAAAACTACCTAAAAACACTGAAAAGCAAAAAATAATTTTAATAAGACATTCATCAAATGCGCTTATTGTTTAAGCCTATTAATAACATTAAATTGTATTTACGTGCTAGGTAGGTACCTACTAATCTGTTTGAAGTCGGTGCCAAGCCAAAGGTAATGAAAAATGATACATACCTAATAATTTATGTATTATACAGGGTTACAAATAATCCGCGGACGTAGGTACGTAGTCTGGGTACCTACTATTTGGCTTGGCACCGACTTCAAACAGATTAGTAGGTACCTACCTAGCACGTAAATACAATTTAATGTTATTAATAGGCTTAAACAATAAGCGCATTTGATGATTGTCTTATTAAAATTATTTTTTGCTTTTCAGTGTTTTTAGGTAGTTTTTTTTTGAAGTCGGTTTAATTTTTTTTAAAAAAAGTTTGTTTTAATCTTTCAAGCCCCGGATTAGGTTTAAAGACATTTATTCTCATAAAGACATTACGCCACTTACATGAGAACATAAATAAGTGCACAAAAATTAAATACGTTCGTTGACACACCAAAATATAACATAACAAACAACATAAATAAAAACACTGGGGGCTGGTACAGGATGATTGCAATTACAATGTTGTTATAAAGACAAAGTCCCACAATACAAAAATCAATCAAACAAAACATGCCCTTCAAAGACAACTCACATAGGTTTTATAGCTATCGGTTAAGTTAACCAGACACAATAGAAAATCTATTGTTACGCGGCACCCGAGTGCCGGTTCGGGATTGAGTGGTTAATAGATACAGCCGTTAAATTGAATAAACAGACCCAAACTATGGATTTAAAGTTTTCAATTTAATATTGTACTAGCCTATTTAATACCCCATTGCAGGGCAATGGCCCCTTAAAATTAATCACCACGCTTGCCAAGTGCGGATTGGCGATTATAAACTCGAGCTGAGTCCGCACAAATTTTGCTCGAACCAGGAATTGAATCCAGGACCCTGACATCACGGCCCGGTACTTAAACCACTAGGCCACTGAGGCGATTCTCAGTCAATTTTATATAATAATTGCGGATTGACGATCATAAACCCGAACGATACAAACTTTGCTCGGCTCGGGAATTGAACTCAGGAACCCGAGACCACGGCTCGTTTTTTCAACCACTAGACCATCGAGGCGATTGTCACTTAATTTTTTATAGTATACTAAAAAAAAAAAAAAAAAAAATAGGTTACCTAAAAGCACTGAAAAGCAAAAAATAATTTTAAAAATACATTCATCAAATGCGCTTATTGTCTAAGCCTATTAACTAAATTAAATTGTATTTTACGTGCTAGGTAGGTACCTACTAATCTGTTTGAAGTCGGTGCCAAGCCAAATAGTAGGTACCCAGACTACGTACCGTCCGCGGATTAATTAGTTACCCTGTAAAATACATTATTATTATGTATCATTTTTTATTTTCTTTGGATTGGCACCGACTTCAAACAGATTAGTAGGTACCTACCTAGCACGTAAAATACAATTTAATTTAGTTAATAGGCTTAGACAATAAGCGCATTTGATGAATGTATTTTTAAAATTATTTTTTGCTTTTCAGTGTTTTTAGGTAACCTATTTTTTGTTTTTTTTTTGAAGTCGGTTTAATTTTTTTTAAAAAAAGTTTGTTTATTTTTCTATTTTTAGTGTGAATAACACGCAGTGAGTAAAACTCTTTCATAATAATGATAGCGAAAATACGAGTAAAATAGTAGAATTGTATTATTTGACAATATTAGGTATTCTTCATTAAGTGTTCAGCACCATGGGTAGACCAACTAAAGACGCAGCCCGCAAGAGGGACATAAGAATTAAGAAGTCGTACCCTGTAGCTTCCATCATCATAGTTGTACCTTCCATCATCAGCTTAGCTGCAAAAGTACATGAAATAAAACTAACGGTCCTCATATTCCTACAACACTGAAAGAATTATCCCCCAACTCCTAACCATTAAGGAGTTGTACCTTCCATCATCAGCTTAGCTGCAAAAGTTCATGAAATACAACTAACGGTCTACATATTCCTACAATACTGAAAGAATTATCCCCTAACTCCTAACCGTTAAGGAGTTGTACCTTCCATCATCAGCTTAGCTGCAAAAGTACATGAAATACAACTAACGGTCCACATATTCCTACAATACTGAAAGAATTATCCCCTAACTCCTAACCGTTAAGGAGTTGTACTTTCCATCATCAGCTCATCAACATAAAATTATATCTATCGGACGCAAAAACTTGAATGGCTTCAGAAAAAAAAAGTAAAGCGTAGTGTGCGCCTATAAAATTTGAGGTTTGCCCTTGATTTTCCCGGGATCCCATCATCAGATCCTGACATGGTGACAATGGGACCACCTCGGAACTATGCACTTTCAAATAAAAAAAGAATTATTTAAATCGGTCCACAATTGACGGAGGAATCGACGGACATACATAAAAAAAAAAAAAAAAAAAAATACATACAGTCGAACATATAACCTCCTCCTTTTTTGAAGTCGGTTAAAAATGAAATTCTAACGCGTAAAACAGATAGAAAATGTCACCTCTTTTTAATTCAGGATTTTTGATTTCTATTTAGAGAATGTGATGAATCAGAGGAGACGATGTTTAAAACGGGAATAAGTGGGAAAATAACACAAATAAATAAATAGCCCAAAGCGTATACACATTTTTCATTTCGACGTTTCGTAACAAAACGACACGATGCTATTTGAAATATCAAACTCAAACGGATCTTTGCAAAAATAAACGATCGACCACCCTTTGGTGAACGCGTGTTTGATCCATGCGCTGCCGTAGTTTAGGGATGGGAAAAATGGACGTGATTATCATACCGTAATTTTTAAAATTTTAATGATATCAGCATCGTTCTTTAATACTCAGGCCCTGAGTTAGAGGGTAGCCCAATAATGTACGCATTGCACAGGACACCCATGATACTCGTATTCTTAAGGCTGTGTAGTTCCGCAGATGCCGCGCGTATGGTTTTTAAAAGCCACCTGAGACATACAAATCAGTGTTTTCAATTCTAAAAAAATATATGTATCAGTTAAGGATCTGATCTAGTTAAAATCGCATTCAATTACATGTTTTTATAAACTTCACTCGATAGAAAAAAATCCCAAAGTTACCCCTTTTTAGGGTTCCGTAGCCAAATGGCAAAAAACGGAACCCTTATGGATTCGTCATGTCTGTCTGTCTGTCTGTCCGTCCGTATGTCACAGCCACTTTTTACCGAAACTATAAGAGCTATACTGTTGAAAATTAGTAAGTAGATGTATTCTGTGAACCGCATTAAGATTTTCATACAAAAATAGAAAAATAATAATAAATTTTGGGGGCTCTCCATACTTAGAACTGAAACTCAAAAAATTTTTTTTCATCCAACCCTTACGTGTGGGGTATCTATGGATAGGTCTTTAAAAATGATAATAAGGTTTCTTATATCATTTTTTTCTAAACTGAATAATTTGCGCGAGAGACACTTCCAAAGTGGTAAAATGTTGGTCCCCCCCCCCCCTCTAACTTCTAAAATAAGAGAAAGATAAAACTAAAAAAAATATATGATGTACATTACCATGCAAACTTCCATTGAAAATTGGTTTGAACGAGATCAAGTAATTAGTTTTTTTTTAAAACGTCATAAATCGTAAGCCGCAATTTTCCTCTCATTCAATCAACTCAACGTCGATCAAACTTACAAAGAACTACAAGAACTTTTATATTATGATGATACCTGCTGCTACGGAACCCTTCATGGGCGAGTCCGACTCGCACTTGGCCGGTTTTTTTAACGATTTTCGTATTTTATGTCTAAGCTCCTGCCAATTAACATTTGAATTTTCACTCAATTATAGCCACTAAATATTTACAGATAAATTCGCAGAGTTTGACTTGATAAAATTAGTGTCTCGTTTACTATGTTTAAAAAACTACGAAATGTGCGAGCGCGGCGCCATATTTGGACGTCGCATAATACAGACCTACAAACTTATCTGTTCCGGTGGCCAAAATTGGAACTACGTGAAATACAATGCAAAAACGATATTTAATGACAGTTCTAAATAGACAGTAGCGACGCTGCCACCGGAACAGATAAGTTTGTCGGTCTATACCTCTTTTATGTACTCCCACCCCCCCTTAAAGGTTACGAAATCGTGAAAATTGACGGATAGTGTGAACACGGGCAATTAAAATGTATAGCCGCCTATACAAATCAAAATAACGATTCGTGAAGACAATTCGTTAAAAACACGAATTGTCATTGACGGTGTGAATGAGCTCTACACGTCTTGCAACGGAGAAACTAAAACTGGAGAACACTCTAAAACTCGCCTTTGTCATTTTACAGACTAAAATATCCTAGAAAAACGTCAACACGGAAATAAAACCAGATACTAAAACTACTATAAGACTAACAGGGTAAGGTAATTTTACATGGCTCAGATACTTTTGCTGTTGTCAGCCCACAATAAAATGACGAGACGAGTAAATGTAGAACGAATTATTTTAAGCGATGTTGCCAAAACTCGTGTGTTTTCAGTCTAACCCGTTTATCTGAGGCCTTGTCAAGTCCAAAATAAAACAGACCTTTTTTATATGCGAGGAAAATTATCCGTCACCTGGATGACAGGAAGGTGACCGGTACCTACATGGAACGGAAAATAGAAAATATACGTAAGTTAATTTGTTTTAAAAATACCGTAAAAGCACATCAACAATGTGCTTTTACGGTTTCACTACATAGTATAAAAACTACCTAAAAACTGAAAAGCAAAAAATAATTTTAATAAGACATTCATCAAATGCGCTTATTGTCTAAGCCTATTAATTAAATTGTATTTTACGTGCTAGGTAGGTACCTACTAATCTGTTTGAAGTCGGTGCCAAGCCAAATAGTAGGTACCCAGATTACGTACCTACGTCCGCGGATTAATAAGTAACCCTTTATAATACATAATATTATTATATATCATTTTTTATTACCTTTGGCTTGGCACCGACTTCAAACAGATTAGTAGGTACCTACCTAGCACGTAAAATACAATTTAATTAATAGGCTTAGACAATAAGCGCATTTGATGAATGTCTTATTAAAATTATTTTTTGCTTTTCAGTTTTTAGGTAGTTTTTATACTATGTAGTGAAACCGTAAAAGCACATTGTTGATGTGCTTTTACGGTATTTTTAAAACAAATTAACTTACGTATATTTTCTATTTTCCGTTCCATGTAGGTACCGGTCACCTTCCTGTCATCCAGGTGACGGATAATTTTCCTCGCATATAAAAAAGGTCTGTTTTATTTTGGACTTGACAAGGCCTCAGATAAACGGGTTAGACTGAAAACACACGAGTTTTGGCAACATCGCTTAAAATAATTCGTTCTACATTTACTCGTCTCGTCATTTTATTGTGGGCTGACAACAGCAAAAGTATCTGAGCCATGTAAAATTACCTTACCCTGTTAGTCTTATAGTAGTTTTAGTATCTGGTTTTATTTCCGTGTTGACGTTTTTCTAGGATATTTTAGTCTGTAAAATGACAAAGGCGAGTTTTAGAGTGTTCTCCAGTTTTAGTTTCTCCGTTGCAAGACGTGTAGAGCTCATTCACACCGTCAATGACAATTCGTGTTTTTAACGAATTGTCTTCACGAATCGTTATTTTGATTTGTATAGGCGGCTATACATTTTAATTGCCCGTGTTCACACTATCCGTCAATTTTCACGATTTCGTAACCTTTAAGGGGGGGTGGGAGTACATAAAAGAGGTATAGACCGACAAACTTATCTGTTCCGGTGGCAGCGTCGCTACTGTCTATTTAGAACTGTCATTAAATATCGTTTTTGCATTGTATTTCACGTAGTTCCAATTTTGGCCACCGGAACAGATAAGTTTGTAGGTCTGTATTATGCGACGTCCAAATATGGCGCCGCGCTCGCACATTTCGTAGTTTTTTAAACATAGTAAACGAGACACTAATTTTATCAAGTCAAACTCTGCGAATTTATCTGTAAATATTTAGTGGCTATAATTGAGTGAAAATTCAAATGTTAATTGGCAGGAGCTTAGACATAAAATACGAAAATCGTTAAAAAAACCGGCCAAGTGCGAGTCGGACTCGCCCATGAAGGGTTCCGTAGCAGCAGGTATCATCATAATATAAAAGTTCTTGTAGTTCTTTGTAAGTTTGATCGACGTTGAGTTGATTGAATGAGAGGAAAATTGCGGCTTACGATTTATGACGTTTTAAAAAAAAACTAATTACTTGATCTCGTTCAAACCAATTTTCAATGGAAGTTTGCATGGTAATGTACATCATATATTTTTTTTAGTTTTATCTTTCTCTTATTTTAGAAGTTAGAGGGGGGGGGGGGGACCAACATTTTACCACTTTGGAAGTGTCTCTCGCGCAAATTATTCAGTTTAGAAAAAAATGATATAAGAAACCTTATTATCATTTTTAAAGACCTATCCATAGATACCCCACACGTAAGGGTTGGATGAAAAAAAATTTTTTGAGTTTCAGTTCTAAGTATGGAGAGCCCCCAAAATTTATTATTATTTTTCTATTTTTGTATGAAAATCTTAATGCGGTTCACAGAATACATCTACTTACTAATTTTCAACAGTATAGCTCTTATAGTTTCGGTAAAAAGTGGCTGTGACATACGGACGGACAGACAGACAGACAGACATGACGAATCCATAATGTCTTATTAAAATTATTTTTTGCTTTTCAGTTTTTTAGGTAGTTTTTTTTGTTTCTTGTTTTTTGAAGTCGGTTTAATTTTTTTTTAAAAAAGTTTGTTTATTTTTCTATTTTTAGTGTGAATAACACGTAGGTAGTGAGTAAAACTCTTTCATAATAATGATAGCGAAAATACGAGTAGAATTGTATTATTTGATAATAAATAATAATATTAGGTATTCATTAAGTGTTCAGCACCATGGGTAGGAGGAGAATGCGTTTATGCACCATAACCGCAGGCTAGCTAGACCCGCGGCCGTGTGTGGGACTCGAGACCGAAGCGTCCGCTACCCACTACACTCCCCCGGTTTCTCCTTCACACCCGATTAGGACGAGCCGGTGCTAACCTTATTGGCTAGTGACCAGCCCATCCCCGGGTAATCATCAGCTTAGCTGCAAAAGTACATGAAATACAACTAACGTTCCACATATTTCTACAACACTGAAAGAATTATCCCCTAACTCCTAACCGTTAAGGAGTTGTACTTTCCATCATCACCTTAGCTGCAAAAGTACATGAAATACAACTAACGGTCCACATATTCCTACAATACTGAAAGAATTATCCCCTAACTCCTAACCGTTAAGGAGTTGTACCTTCCATCATCAGCTCATCAACATAAAATGATGTCTATCGGACGCAAAAACTTGAATGGCTTCAGAAAAAACAAGTAACGCGTAGGCGCAGCCTATAAAATTTGAGGTTTTCCCTTGATTTTTCCGGGATCCCATCATCAGATCCTGACATGGTGACAATGGGACCACCTCGGAACTATGCACTTTCAAATAAAAAAAGAATTATTTAAATCGGTCCACAATTGACGGAGAAATCGACGGACATACATAAAAAAAAAAAAAAATACATACAGTCGAACATATAACCTCCTCCTTTTTTGAAGTCGGTTAAAAACAAAGTCGCTTTCTCTGTCCCTATGTCCCTTTGTATGCTTAAATCTTTGAAACTACGCAACGGATTTTGATGCGGTTTTTTTAGGGTTCCGTAGCCAAATGACAAACAACGGAACCCTTATGGATTCGTCATGTCTGTCTGTCTGTCTGTCTGTCCGTCCGTATGTCACAGCCACTTTTTACCGAAACTATAAGAGCTTTACTGTTGAAAATTAGTAAGTAGATGTATTCTGTGAACCGCATTAAGATTTTCATACAAAAATAGAAAAATAATAATAAATTCTGGGGGCTCTCCATACTTAGAACTGAAACTCAAAAAAAAATTTTTCGTCCAATCCTTACGTGTGGGGTATCTATGGATAGGTCTTTTAAAATGATAATAAGGTTTCTTATATAATTTTTTTCTAAATTGAATAGTTTGCGCGAGACACACTTCCAAAGTGGTAAAATGTTGGTCCCCCCCCCCTGTAACTTCTAAAATAAGAGAACGATAAATCTTAAAAAAATATATGATGTACATTATTATGCAAACTTCCATTGAAAATTGGTTTGAACGAGATCAAGTAATTAGTTTATAAATTTTTGGGGCTTCCCATACTTAGAACTGAAACTCAAAAAAAAAATTTTCTTCAAACCCTTACGTGTGAGGTATCTATAGATAGGTCTTTAAAAATGATAATAAGGTTTCTTACATCATTTTTTTCTAAACGGAATAGTTTGCGCGAGAGACACTTCCAAAGTGGTAAAATGTTGGTCACCCCCCCTCTAACTTCTAAAATAAGAGAACGATAAAACTAAAAAATATATATGATGGACATTACCATGCAAACTTCCATTGAAAATTGGTTTGAACGAGATCAAGTAATTAGTTTTTTTTAAAAACATCATAAATCGTAAACCGCAATTTTCCTCTCATTCAATCAACTCAAATATAAAAACGTCGATCAAACTCACAAAGAACTACAAGAACTTTTATATTATGATGATACTTGCTGCTACGGAACCCTTCATGGGCGAGTCCGACTCGCACTTGGCCGGTTTTTTAATAGATAGAATGATTCAAGAGGAAGGTTTATATGTATAATACATGCATAATATAGTAGAGAAACACTGATAATTTTAGAGGTTTTTAATTTAAGGTCGTAAATAAACACATTTTTTTGCGCTTACATTGCAAACGCTGGCTGAACCCTACGAGATAGATCAAAATAATGTACTACGGTATTGTTCACCTTAAAACGGTTTACAAAAAAGTCCGCGATGGTATATGTCTATCTATTAGGGAAAACCCACAATAACCATTTTTATCCTTTACTAATGAGATTAAACCGACTTCAAAAAAAAAAAGAAACAAAAAAAACTACCTAAAAAACTGAAAAGCAAAAAATAATTTTAATAAGACATTCATCAAATGCGCTTATTGTCTAAGCCTATTAATTAAATTGTATTTTACGTGCTAGGTAGGTACCTACTAATCTGTTTGAAGTCGGTGCCAAGCCAAATAGTAGGTACCCAGATTACGTACCTACGTCCGCGGATTAATAAGTAACCCTTTATAATACATAATATTATTATATATCATTTTTTATTACCTTTGGCTTGGCACCGACTTCAAACAGATTAGTAGGTACCTACCTAGCACGTAAAATACAATTTAATTAATAGGCTTAGACAATAAGCGCATTTGATGAATGTCTTATTAAAATTATTTTTTGCTTTTCAGTTTTTTAGGTAGTTTTTTTTGTTTCTTGTTTTTTGAAGTCGGTTTAATTTTTTTTTTAAAAAGTTTGTTTATTTTTCTATTTTTAGTGTGAATAACACGTAGGTAGTGAGTAAAACTCTTTCATAATAATGATAGCGAAAATACGAGTAGAATTGTATTATTTGATAATAAATAATAATATTAGGTATTCATTAAGTGTTCAGCACCATGGGTAGGAGGAGAATGCGTTTATGCACCATAACCGCAGGCTAGCTAGACCCGCGGCCGTGTGTGGGACTCGAGACCGAAGCGTCCGCTACCCACTACACTCCCCCGGTTTCTCCTTCACACCCGATTAGGACGAGCCGGTGCTAACCTTATTGGCTAGTGACCAGCCCATCCCCGGGTAATCATCAGCTTAGCTGCAAAAGTACATGAAATACAACTAACGTTCCACATATTCCTACAACACTGAAAGAATTATCCCCTAACTCCTAACCGTTAAGGAGTTGTACTTTCCATCATCACCTTAGCTGCAAAAGTACATGAAATACAACTAACGGTCCACATATTCCTACAATACTGAAAGAATTATCCCCTAACTCCTAACCGTTAAGGAGTTGTACCTTCCATCATCAGCTCATCAACATAAAATGATGTCTATCGGACGCAAAAACTTGAATGGCTTCAGAAAAAACAAGTAACGCGTAGGCGCAGCCTATAAAATTTGAGGTTTTCCCTTGATTTTTCCGGGATCCCATCATCAGATCCTGACATGGTGACAATGGGACCACCTCGAAACTATGCACTTTCAAATAAAAAAAGAATTATTTAAATCGGTCCACAATTGACGGAGAAATCGACGGACATACATAAAAAAAAAAATAAAAAATACATACAGTCGAACATATAATCTCCTCCTTTTTTGAAGTCGGTTAAAAATAAGGGCATATTTACGAAAAAGCGATTTTTTGCAATACAGTGTTAATCCTTATCCAATTAAGTACCTTAAATAAATTGTGCATGTAATATAAATCAATATGGCTCTTTACAGCATGCAATTTAAATGAATACTTTTGAAGATATTACAGATTTAAAATGCAGGGACATAGCGGTTGCGGCGGTACCGACCAGCCGGGGGGCGCATGGATGATGGATGAACGTTTGTTACTCTTTCACGTAAAAAATACTGAATTGATTTTAATGAAACTTTACAATAATATAGCTTATACTACAGAATAACACATAGGCTACAATTTACAAGATATTCCTGCGGGATAACGACCTATAGTTCACGCGGGCGAAGCCGCGAGCGGAAGGCTAGTTATATTATAAAGGCAATATTTTTTACAGTCGTGAGCTCGCCCGCTTATACGATGGTATCCTGCAGGAACGTGATATTTTTGTGATGTGATAACGCACTAATATCAAGATGTTATCACATTATTATATCCTGCACAATACACTTTTCTATTTAGTGTTATTATTATCGTATACACCTTTGTGCAAGGAAGAATAGACGGAGTATCGAATTAATTTTATTTACTTTACTGCTCCGGAAAAGGGATGGTTCAAATAATTTGGCAAATTGCTTTTATACGGTTTATTCCCGATACAATTGTGTTCCGTCAAGAAAGTTCGTTTTGTAGTCGAATTCCGCGACTTATAGAGTTTGTGTGTTTTGGTGTGTAATTTATGGCTTTTTAACTGGGACATTGCGGTAATGTTGCCACTTAAATGCACATACAAGTATTTAGAAAGCGCGTTAAACTTCTCGTTATTTAAATTTTTTATTGTCTCGGCATACCTATCAGTGTAGCGATAACGTCTTGATTTCAAGGAGGCCTTTGCCCTGCAGTGGGACATTAAAAGGCTGATACTTTATTGTCTCGGTAGAGCCATGCTGTAGACAGTTGCATTCTGTTAGTCGAAATGGGGGTTTCAAAGCTGGTTCAACGGGGGGGGGGGGGAGAACCACCGTCTGACAAAAGACTGACGTATGAGAAGCTTTGCTATTTATTGCACTTCGTTAAGTGTCGAAAGTACAATCTCTTCACCTCACTCTCGTCTCCACCTAGGATTATTCTTTTCTTAAATGCGAACAACGAATTTGAGACGCTGAGGCCCCAGACAAGCGGCATTTATGACGTTCGTTTTCGCTAAATTTGCGATAGCAAATGTCGAAACCCGTATTTTCAATATCGATTGACCACGTGACTTTCCTAAGGCACCTGTCAAATCCATACAATTTGAAGTTAGCGTATTTCGCTATCGCTGTCAAAATGTTACTTTGCAGTTGCTTTGTGCGGTAGTGAATAGTGATCACATTACCATCAGGGGCCAATTCTACTCGTTCATATCCTTTTTTATATAGAGGAAGAACAACTAGTAAGTGAGCAACTTAATAGTAAGTAAGTAGCCCATGGGCACATACATGCATCACAGTTGCCTTTAAGGAAAGAATACACTCGCTTTTTGAAAGACCGCATTTCGAATTAGTTTGGAAACACGGCTGCCGGAAGTTGGTTCTATTGTATCAAAGTTTCTTCATCGTAAATATTATAGTACTTAGAATAAACTTTGAACCAACTTACATTTGTCCCTATTTTTCCAATAATCTAATTTGTACAATAGTATCCGTTCCTCAAACTATTGGATTGAATCTGACCTGTCAATTTTTACGATCGGAGGTCAAAGGTCGGAAGAACTTTTTCAATTATCCGAACAACTGGAGGGTCGAAAAAACTGACTCTAACAGGCGATTAAATGAAAGGGTTACATCAAAGCCTAGCGGAAAGTTTTGGACGTGTATTTTTAGCTTTTACAAAGACCAAGAACTTTTATTCTGCGAATAATAAAAGTAGGGATTGAGCTTGTTAAGTTATACTAGACTGCTTTACGCTCATCTTTAGAGGATAATATATTATTTAATGGCACGTGATCTTTGTTAAGTTTTCAGTCAGTCGTTGTCACTTAGCACCAGATTAGCTTATCTATCTTTATCATCGGACTACCATCTGACCTCCGTTACCATCCAGCCATTCAAAAATCAAAAATCAAAATATTATTTAGTCATGTTGGCCTTAGAGATGCACTTATGAATCGTCAATTATAAACGTAATTAGTGACTCTTAAACTGGATTCGGAATGTTCTTGACTTCTTGCCAATCACCAAAGATTTCAATAATACAATTTTCATTGTTTTAATGTGCAGGTTATCTCACGATATTATCCGTCAACGGATAGCAACGAGTACTTAATACGTATAGAAAAGTCCATATGGCATGAAACCGTTACCGTAGCTAATTGTATAACAACGGAAATAAAAGAGAACCATTAACTATAGCTATAACTTCAGCACCGACCGTTGAAGAAAGACCTCGTATTTTTAAAACCGGAACAAATTCTTTACGTTTTTTCATCCAATATCCAAGTGACAACATCACAAAAGAGATCCGCCCGCATAAATCAGTACATGTCATCTAGGCCTTTGTGTTAGGAGACTTCATTTTGAACACAATCCAGTGTAACTAGAAATCTGAGACGATAGATCCAAACAGACCGAAGGGGTCAGCGAAACTGGTCGTGTCGTAAAGAAATTGATCGCGATTAGCTTACCGTCGGTAAAGGTTTTGCTTTGGAGATAATAGAAATGTGTTGTTACAAGTTGTTTCATTTGAAGACCCTTACTTTTTGTAGGAAAAGTTACTAAAAAGGATCTTTTTTATACTAGGTCAGTTGGCTGACAGACACCCTCCTGATGGTAAGCGGTTACTGCAGCCTATTCCATTGAGGGATACTTCACCAGGAAGCGTCGCTCAATTTGCTGCCAGACTGTAGGCTCATCTGATCTTCGAGCCATTAATTTCAAGTGTACAGCTCCCACTAAAATATTGCCTGAACACAGCCAGGGCTGTTATGGCGGCAGATTTCACCTGTGGGGGTGGTAGCTAGCAAGTCGGACTCTGAGGCGGTCATACATTGCCACGGAGGCGGTCAATCACAGCGATATTCGAAAATACCGACACAAATGCTAAACCCAGAAATCGAAGTCAGAACCCCGACACCATGTAATTCATCATGACATTGATAAAGGTTAGGGGTCATTAATTTGTTAAAAAATGCTAGTTAATATAATTCAGCATTCACACTTAACGGACATGAGGCTTAAAAACATCTTTTTCTTTTTACAGTTCAGTTCAAATTTTTTATTGCCAACTGGTTAGTTTTTCTCAAACTATATTCTTGTGAGCTAAATTTGACGTTGGGCTGGTGTTTTCAGTGTTACAACTTAAATAGGCTACAATAAAAGAATGTTTTAACTTTTATTGGTACGAAAATTCTGCTCATACATCTTTTTGTTTTTAGGTTTAAAAAAAAAATACCTCGCTTAAAATTGCGGATACGTCGAGTCTAGAAATAAAACAGCACATTTTATTTAATTAACTCCAACCGTATCAACTTTAAATTAGCAAACGATGGGACCAACAAAATATCAAAACAGACCGATTCCACGCCCGTGCTGCGAATAATTAATTCAATACCAGGAACATTATTTACGTATCATTTCGGCTTTAATTGTCCGTCAATTCGCGTTTTAATAAATTTATTTGATATTACTTGCAATTCAACGGTTAGTCGTTGAATATTGAGTAATCCACGCGGTATTGATACTGCGTTTATAAATGCGTTTCTTCTAGTATAATGCTTAAACTTAAAAACTATTATTTTTATGGTTATATATAGTTAATACATTTTTTATATTTGTTATGTTATAATATCATGCATGTGTAAGTTTGAATTGTCATTTGAACGTGAATATTATTCACACCAACCGTTTAGCCCCAAACTAAGCATAGCTTGTAGTTTTTTAGACGACGAATAAACATTATCTACTTATAATTAGTAAAGTAATTTAGTAAACTAATCCAGATTAGCTTTTACATAATTTATCTTAAATTGTTTTATGATGTCAAATATTGATAGATAAAGTTTGTTTCGTTATATTTTTGCGTACGTTAAAATGCCAAGTGTATTTTCTGCTTATTATTTTTAGAACAAAGTTTCTTCGCCATTATTCTTAAGAGTACGTACATACAGACTTCGTTTGGGCTTTGTGTTAATTTCTCTGTCAGATAACAACGACGCCCATCCGTTCTGAAAATTTATTTATTTATTAAAGGACAACCAACAAAGCGTTCACCTTATCGTATCGTGTACACAAATGGTCTAGGTACAATTAATGATGTTGCCATAATTAAAGGCTAAAATTGACGAAGACACAGCATTGTTACCTGCCAGACATAAAATCACAAACGAATCTGACAATATTGAAACTGGTCCTTAGTTTAATAAGACTGTACCAAACCCTGCCATCACACTGCAGACACAGTTAGGTGTCACTGCATTCAGAGTTATGCATATTGCACCATCCCCTGAGACGGCCGTATCAGCCCTGATAATTGACTAGGATCAATCAAGATTGTACCAAATTAGAATAATGTTAAATTGGATTACATCTAGGAATAGTTCAAATTAAGTTAACAAAGTTTGCTTTTGTACAGATTATGTTGTTTTTTAGCGAGTTTCACTGCCAAATACGACAAACAAGAATAGCGTCAGATCTTTTTTAGAGTCCGCCTGTCTACCTAACTTTTTACCTCCGATAGTGTTTGTTGTGTCCCAGCGCTATCTGTGTTAGAACTAAAATCAGATGAGTCCTACAGTTTGTCAGTACATCGAGAGACACTTTCTGGTGAAATGTTATTCCGTATAACAGGCTGCAGTAGTCGCTATTTATCAAGTAGGCTGCGTAACTATATGACAACTGAAATAAATAAAATAAAATGCGTCCATAAATAAAAATAAAAAAAACATTCACAAAAATAAATGAAAGCCGGAAGTCATACAGTAAAAATGGCTTCCGCGCACATTAATCAAATTGCAAACATAAAACAATACCGGAGGTAGCTAAAGCAAGACAAAACTACTCAATAACGTATTCGTGTATTGGGAAATAAAATTCCGTCGAATTCGGTTGCTTTGCGGATTGCCATATCCGCAAAGCATTTATAATGCACGTGTCTACAGGGGAATCTAGTCTTAAGGCTGCCTTTGTGTTCATAAGCGGAGCGGAATTTTTTATAAAAATTCTAACTAAAGTGGCTACAGCATATTTTGTGTTTAAGAAACATCAAGTGGACATTTTTCCTACTGCATAGTATGATGGAACAAGAACGTTAACACAAATGCATTAAATTGACACTTAGAACAAACATATCTAATAGCGTAGATTAAATACGTACGTGGTTTTTTTGGTAAGGGATCGTCAATCAGTTACCAATATTTTTAGAATAATTTACTAACTATTTATGAATTACAATTTTTAAGTATGTATGCTTACTCATAGGTATGTATATTATCATTACTGAAAACATAAATCAGCTCGTTTCTTTTTTTTATTTTTATTATGGACTCTATCCCGCGCCTGTTTGCGGCGCAGTGATTCTGCCAATGTCAAGTAAATGAGGGAGTTTCTCCTTGCGTTAAAACATTGGTGTTAAGATGTTTTAACGCTTCATGGAAACACTGGAGGATACTCTCAAGGTCACGGGGGAATAGACGCCATTGCGGTAAGAGCGTCTCATCTACCGATGAGACACACTACACGCAATACCCGTCGATTCAGTCAATTTGTTTCAATTTTCTTATTTATGACACTTCGTTACACTTTACTGAATGAAAATCACACCACTTTTCAACACCAAACTGCACTAGATCACAAATAAAAAGATTTAAAACTAAAAGACGCGTGGACCCGTCGCCTACCCTCCAGTGAATCCCTCGTTTCTTATATTTAAACGATTATTTACTATTCAAAAAATAAAAAGCTTAAAAGTCAACTTCACCCCTGAGTAATTGAGTATACTTGTCTTCTCTTTTTGGTAATTGACAAAAGAGACAGCTCACAAGTTATTGACCGCTTATTCCTTCACTAAACCACATATCTAAGGTTTAACACAGCATACCGTGTAAAAGCAATTTCTATACACAAGGTATCTACGTTTGCCTACTAACAATTTTATTCTATGTGAGAGTAAATTTTATGCCAGTGCAATGGATATTTCGTGTGCCGTACCGTGGCGGTTGCCAAACAATTTCCGTTTAAGCTGTGACCAAGAGTACCCCGTCGTAAAGCATTCGTATTTTGCACAGTCCAGTGTTCCATTGGAATAAAGGATGAAGGAATGTTTTCTTTACGTTTAAGAAAAGTGCATTTTTCGTGTGGTAGAGTCTTGCTACAAACTCAGTGTGGCATAGCGTGGGTGTCAGCCGCCCGGGGCGGAAGACAATTCTGCCGCCCTTTTGTGAAATTTTGCCGCCCCCTAAGAAGTGCCGCCCGGGGCGGACCGCCCCCCCCCGCTCCCCCATCGCTACGCTACTGTACAGACTATTCCTGTCAAACAGTTAATGGACCGGCTTGACGGGGAAGTACCGGATTATTCCCATCTGCCCCTACCAAATCTGCCCCCAGCGTCTACTAACAGAAAATTGTATGTATAAGTGTTTTGTTTGGTGAATGAGAGTACCAAAGGCCTTCCAAGTTAACTGTAAAGTTAAATTGGAAGGTAATTCTATTGATAATTTCATTAATTCCATATTCTTTGAAACAAGATTTACATCTGAGACCATAGTGTAATATTTTCATGGGCGGCAGTGGTTACTTGCCAATCAGTGTTACAGTAATTTGCTCGTCTGCCTCAATCAATTTTTTTAATCTCAGATTGCTGAATCATGATAATAACTGGCTATTAACGATCTCCAACAAGTTCGTACTGTGATAAGTTGGCAAAGCTCAGGGTTCCAAGTTCCATTCTCAAGTTAGATATTCCACTAGCATTCCCGTGTCTCGGAAAGTACGTATAGCCATCGGTATACTACTTTTACGACTTTCTTGGCTGACCGTCCAATAGCATTCCGCATAACGTGAAATCGCATTTTTTATACAACGTCAGTTGGCAGGTAGCCCACCCAACTTGTAGGCTCTGATTCAATCGGAAATCAAACCCACAACTTCCGTAGTTCAGAGTTTTATAGTTTGGCGTAGTAGTTTTCTTATAACTTAAGGGTCTGTGTATTTGTATTAACTTTGTGCATATTTTACTTGCTCTGTTTTAGTTAGGTATAACCACAAACAAATACGGAGCTGGATTATACAATTTAGTGTTACTTTCTTCAATATGATTCTGATGTCGTTTGGAAGAAACAATATTCTTAGTTAACTGTAAAAGCTGACAAAATAAAGACATAGTATTTCTACGTTTGATTTCATAATTATTGTTAGGGACACTTGCCGAAAAAAAACAATCAATGTGTATATTTCTGCGTCTCGGCAAACGTAGTGCAGGACGACCTCAGGCCAGGTGGAGCGATGATCTGGGCAAGATGGCAGGATGCGAGTAGCCGAGGATCGATCAGTCAGCGTGGCGAGCATTTGGAGAGGCCTATGTCCAGCAG
Organism: Mecyna flavalis; assembly: GCA_949319885.1. Lineage (NCBI taxonomy): Eukaryota > Metazoa > Arthropoda > Insecta > Lepidoptera > Crambidae > Mecyna > Mecyna flavalis. Next base: position 20,625,713 of record OX439427.1, read on the forward strand.
TGGAATGTTACAAACTGATGATGATGATTATGTGTATATTTTAATCGCCTCTGATCTTTGATTTCTAGCGAACTGAGTTCCAAAAACTACGTTTAATATTGTAATTCCACTATATCACAATCATTAAAACAACATTCAGTTTTTGTATATAAACAAGAGGTCATCGGTCCCGTGAAACAATACACCCGGTTCAATGCTGATTGTATGAAAATGATAAATTTAAATTCCCGCCCTCGCGTCCCGCTTGATCCAGTCCCGTAATTAAGTCATCGGTGAAATAATTAATGAAATGAACGCAGCTAGCAAAGAGCGCTTTGTTTAATTCAGGGTATGGTGGACATTGAATTTTAAACAACATTTGGTGACCTAGTTTTGGCAGATCTGCTTAAAAATGTATTAAGGGTTACAATAAAATTGATGGTGGAACTAATTGAGAAAGTAACGTTTGCTTGGGATGTTTGATGAATGCGGAAATCGAAAGGTGTGAAACAGAATGGGTCCGGCCGTTATGCCCCCATACCGGGTTGCCCCCACATTTAAAACATTTTTGTTCCAGTTTGCCGTTAAACCGTGGGGGCAACCCGGAATGGGGGCATAACGACCGGACCCAACAGAATGCACCGAAGTCAAATTCAAAGTATTTATTTCGTAACTTCATTTACAAATAAAGTATTTCGGAGGAAAAATGTAACATTTTAGGCCCTACAAAAAACCTTTGAAGATCGGAAGAGCTTACCTATTTCAGCACAAATAACAATGCTTTACTGTTCTTATCAGTTATAAATTATTTGTGATAATTATGTAGCATAAGTACTATATAAAATAGCAAGCACGTAGTTGCTTATGGCCTTCCCCTAACTTCCCGTTGCATTAAACCCCGTTCATTGACCAGCAGCCTCAGCGTCTTTATTTAGGGGGCTTTTGCCCCACGTTAAACAACGATTGTAGCATTCTTACACCCACACCACTAGAGAACCAATTTACTTAAATTGGTAAAAAATAACTTACTATAGTGGAGAAACCCTTTGTGGATACCCTAACAGCCAATACCATATAAATATGTATATTCTGTGGCAATGATCCCGGCAAGTGATCGTCCGTGACGAAGCTAGCACTATTGATTTGAGATTTATCTATCACAATCGTAGGTGAACATAAACTTCATTTATCTATTGGTATACTACTTAAAATAGATAGAATTATTTTACTGCGGGAAACAACGACTACAATGTCACGCAGTAAATCATGAATTGTAAGGACTCACTTTACTGATTTTTTACTTTAAGGAACCCATAAGAAGTTTCATGACCTATCATGACAATAAACGAATGTGAATGTACATTGACATTTATTTATTGTGTAGACAGAAAGCTGCCTTTGTTCTCTAACTTCGGCTCTAAAACATTTCCCGTGCATTTTTCATAACAGTACTCTCCTATTTTTAAATTGTATCCTCCCCAACTTTCCACCGTCACGTTGTCCATTTTTTCAGACTTCTCAACTTCGGTAAGTTGGCACTAACGGCATCAAAAGTCCTCGGCCCATTGTCCTGAGCGGACAAATTAAAATGTCTTGAGCACCAAAGTGCACTATAACTCAGCATCTTTGAGGGTCCTTGACGGCATTATCTGACTTTCCCATTTCGTTTTTTGGGGTTCCGTTATGGAGGTCGTCGTTGGGAAGAGCTGGAAAGTACGATGAAAAAACGAATGCATTTGAAATTGTTTGAGTTGATTTTTCGTCGTCAGTGAATTTAGTCGAGATGTGAGATTTCAGTTTTTTCTGTCAGAAAAAATCCTGAATATTTATCCGGCGGACTATTGACCTTTTTCAAAAAATAAGACAGCAGCATTATTATCAGAAAGATAAATTATCAGGAAATTATCTGATACTGGTGAAACTGGCCATAAACGTAATCTGTGAATGTAGGTTCTTACGAAACCTACCATTTTTAATCCCATCTTGATCTAGGATTTGGCACGCCCAGTTATTACATCGGAGCACTGCATTTAAGACCTTCACTACTTTACAGCCGTACCTACTAAATATCTATAAGTAAGTCAGTTATAAAATATCTGGCTTTTAAACTCTAATAATTATGTCAAAATTTCGATGTCGTATCGAAACGTGAATGTCGATTAAATATTTAACGAGTTGTGAACGGGTCAAAATATAAATCAAAATCTGTTGCCAATTCAACATTATATCTGCCGTGTCTAAATCGTCAAATCCAATGACGTTCTAAATATTTCCACTAAATTCTAGACCAATAAAGTGATAGTTTCAAACGGAACCCTTAAACATTTACGAGTATACTCGTAGCGCCGTGCCCGGGTTTTTTCCTCCGCCTGGCTTGGCTCCAGATGCCATTATAAAGTTCTCGCTTTTTTCCCTCAAGCCCGTTGCTAAGATACGCGCACCAATGTTGAGGTGTTGGTTTTAATTATTAGGGAAATGGGATGTAATTATATAATATGGGGGAGGGGGTTGCCTCGGGGAGTCCGTTAAATGATGCTTGTAGGATGGACAGGAGATTATGTTTGTTTTTGTTTTAATTATTAAATTAAATATTGTTAAGGCAAGCCAAGGGTGAGTGGGTAGGTACTTTCTGCTTGGATAATTGTAGGATGTGGGTGATTCTTAATAACAATGTTTAACTGCTTATATAACGGATTTTGTTGTCCGAGTTTACCCCTAAGCCTATTAGCTATACCTATGTAGGTTTATTTTTGATACAGATATTGTTTTGTTCGCGTGTGTTATGTTATATTACAAATAGAATAGGTACATTTAAAAGTATATTCAATTTATATTCTTCTTAATATATTAGTAGTGTTAAAATTTAAATTGTTGGCTATTCTTATAATAACAAACAGACCTCCAATATTGTATAAATGAAAAACGAATCTTTATTTAACAATAAGGTTCCATAGTAAAAGTTTATATTTAAAGCAACTTTTCAATGCGCAATTTCGGGGTATTATTCCAAAACATCACAGAAAACAAATCAGTGCTTAACTTGGACTCGAAGGCACTAAATCCGTGGCCTGTTGTACTAAGCAGCAAGCTCGATTAATCCCGCAACCCAAGTTTTGGAGCTTTGTGTACAGTAGTGTTGTCTTGTTCAGTATCGATAACTTTGAATGATAATTTAAATTTGTGCCTGAAGATAAACCTAAGAACTTGTGATTTATTTCATCATCATCAGCCGATATACGTTCCCACTGCTGGGACACAGGCCTTATCTCAATTGTGAGATAGTGTGGACCGTACTAGAGTAAGGCCCACACTATCTCACAATTGATATCGCACTGGGCCAGCGTGGTGGACCATGCTGGCCCAGTGCGGATTGGTGGTGATTTATTTACTAAAGTTTTATTAGAAGTTTGTTTTCTTACAATATTGCACTAATGCCAATTACTTACTTTAGTGCAATATTTTATTTAATATCTTGTTTATTCATATTCCTCGCGACTAGTACAAAATTAATAAAAATACATAATAGTTTTACATTTATATTTAATCAACATGACGATAGCCGCAAAGGGGAAAAACTTAACCTACGCATTATAATAATATGTAATATATAAATTAAAGCAGAAGCTTTAACATAATCAAAATAAGAGCTCTTATTTATCTCATTTCACGACATCGATATACTTTGTTCCATCCCTATTCAAGCCCGACAAATGGTTTGGTCACGACCAAGGGCATTTTTTGTCCGGAGTGACCGGGATAGCACCACTTCCCCAGTTAAAAATGACCCGCTATTAACTACCCCCGAATTGAGATAAACTTTGTGATTTAGAAAAGAATTGTTAATTCCAGTTTTGGCTATTAATTATAATTTCAAAAAAGTTTCGGAGGTTCATAAAACTGGAACGGAAGGGGCGCAGAATATTTCCAATTTCCTTAAGGGTGATAGAGTTATTTTGCAGTTAAAATGTGTGTGTGTTTTTTTTATGTCAGAGGCTGCAAACTAGCCAGCGGGTAGCCTGATGGTAAGCAATCACCGCCGCTCATGGACATCTGCAACACCAAAGGGATCGCTGTTAATGTCACATTGCAGGGCAAAGGCATACATCCTTGAAATCAAGTTATCGTTTCAATAATGGGTACTGGCTTGATCACCACGCTTGCCAACTGCGGGTTGGTGATCACAAACCCGAGGTGTGTCCAAAAAACCGACACAATGTTAGCTCGACCCGGGAATTCGGCAGATGACTGCATTCCGAATCCGGTGGTAGAGTCACTCTGTAATTGACGATTCATAAATACTTGATACAAGTTTACATGAATAAAGAATATTTTGATTTTGATTTTGATTTTTGAATTGAACCCAGGACCCCGAGATCTCGGCCCGGTACTTAAACCACATCGAGGCTTTTCTATTGAGGGTCAACCAAAAGTTTGTAAATCAGACGAGCACATACTGTTCCCTGGCACGGAGACAAAACTCGCAACTGCATACACAATTTTACTGCAGTTTAGCTCGCATCGTGTTTGCAATGTTAGAGGTTAGACAGTTCAAGGCACTCTCAGTCTAATAGAAGACGCGTGCTATTGTTTTAAGTACACTTTAGTTAACCACTATCTAACATAATTGGAGGTAAACGAAAAAGTTTTGTTGTTTACAACTTTAATGGTCGAAGTTTAAGTGAACAATTGGGTTTAATGGTTTTATATCTATGGATGTTTTACTTAAAACTCGATGACTTTGACTAGCTCAATGGCGCATTTAGTATGCGCTGAGGATCGTGGGTTCGAAACCCCAAGACAAATGTAATGGCTGTTATGAAAATTCGTGTTTGTTCTGTGCGTAGTAGATGTTATCTATGTTTATTATTATTTACGTATATTTTTCATGTACGAGTACCTTAAAGACTTGGTTGTTGTCTGATATTTATTGATTTATTTAAAAACAAAAATGAGGTGCTTAAACGCATTTTCCTCTGAAAAAAAATAACGAAAGTGTACCTACATACCTCCCACATTATAATAAATGGAGAGTGTCAAAAGCGGTCCATTACCTACTACGACGCTGACACAATCATTCAAGCAAAGTTCAAGTCCTACGTAAATTTATTTAAGATCCCACTCGTTTCTTCTATATATAGCGTGTAAACAAACGTCAAAAATGCCGTGGTATAACGTTATTTTCCCTGAGGTAGCACCTTCCATTTGCCACGATTTTGTAACACGTTTTTCGTTTCATCTAAAGGTCGACTGTAATCATCGAATATCTATTTTTGGACAAGTAAATATCATGAGTGAAGTGTCAGCCTTTTTATGTTTCAATTGACAGAGGAACAATTTGAAGGTCCTGATTCGATTGCCACGCTTTCTAAATGCGGGTATGTCACAAAGGTGAGCCATGTTCGGAAATATTACGAAATATAATGTGAAGATGATGAATACTCGTAGCACAAATTAAATAGGTGGACAAGTTCACTTGAAATCATGTATGAAGATCAGAGGAGCTTAAATTGTGGCAGCGAATGGGGCAGGCATTGAGTGGCATCTAACCTTCGAGCCTTTCTTTTCATGTTGTGTTTAACTCGGTTTTGGGCGATAGATGGCGCTAATTGCTAGACGTCGGGCGGCCATACAATATATAGGCAAGCAATTATAAAGGGCTGTCTAAATTCAAATCAATTATAAATCATCAAGACACAAGTCAGTGAGGTCAGTGTTCAGTGACAAATAAATGGCGCTTCGGTCAAGACGTATGGTGTTTCATTTTCGGCATTTTCCGAAGGCCACTCCTCAAACAGTGTGAGGGTTGTACACGTGGAGTCCTCTATAAAAACAAGCTACGACTCTACTTAGTATTTTAAATGTGGTCCATATTCTATACATCCTGCCTTTTGGTAAGCAGCTGCCAAAAACTATTCCACCAATTTAAGTTACGAATAAAGCTGTAACATTACCCAAAGTGTAACCCTAAACCTTAACGAAAGAAAATAACTAGTTTTTCTCGTCGCAATTACGGCTAGCATACTAAGTTCTCAGTTAAATTGTTCAACGAAGTTTGCGGGTCTCCAATTTGTCTATGCCTCAGCGGGAACTCCTATTGAGCGTTCTACCCGACCCGGTGCTAAGCTAAATTTGAATATCTCCATTAATATTCAAACTAAGCGTTGATTAAACGCCCGAAAAATTGAAGACAACGGTCCAACTTAAGTTTCCTTCCGAATATTTATTAAACTAGATTGGATTTCATTATAGTCAAAATGTCTGCAGAAAAATTAAATTTTATTGCAGATTTTTTTGTTAAAAAATATTTATTCTTTATAGGATAATGTCACCTACAGAATAAGAGGGAAGGATGGAGGTGCCAGGCGGATGTTCAAGTGCGATTATACCACCGGACATTGTATTTTATGTTTTTTTTTTAAATTTACGGAATTTCAATTTTTCTTCTTTAATTGTGGGAAATGTAAATGCAACTCAACGAATTAATTAAATCTCTCTTACGGGTAGTGTTGCCCAAATGCAAGAACAAGACGAGACTTAGCCAGTCTTGGTCTTGGTCTTGCGCCAATACACCTGGTCTTGGTCTTGGTCTTGGTCTTGCGCCAATACACCTGGTCTTGGTCTTGGTCTTGGTCTTGCGCTCCCAGTCTTGGTCTTGGTCTTGGTCTTGCAGCAAGAGTCTTGCAAGTCTTGCAAGTCTTGCAATTACCTATTAGTCTATTACTATTTATTAAAGTTTACTTTAAATCTTAGAAAAACGTATTAGAATTGGAACATTGTGAGCTTGAATTAACATAGCCATAGTAAAGATCAAGCAGATTAATAAATAACTGAAGATTTGATAAGAAATTCGAAAAATCAACTGACCTATATGTCGTTTTCCATGGAAGTAACTGTTTTTTAATAAACACGTGCGCGTGTATCATAACCATGTACTTCCGAAAAGCGGCAAATTTCTTTGAGAAGTAAGTACAAAACCTTTGATGCCGCATTATCAAAGTGCCGATGGTTAAAACATAACTATGCATGCACTCAGTTTGATTTTAATAGATATTTTTTTATTCGCTATGTTTATGGTATTAGTCGTAATGCGCATAGGTCCAGTTTTTCATATTCTTTGATACAGTTTTTTGCGTCTCATAGAATTCCTAAGCGTACCTACCTATACACCGAACTGTTACACCTAACTACTCAGTGAAATAGCGCTAAGTCCTAGCTGCAAGACGCAAGAGTCTTGCAGGCTATGTCTTGTTCTTGCTCAAGTCTTGCACGGTGAGTCTTGGTCTTGGTCTTGCTAAAAATACGCGGTCTTGTTCTTGGTCTTGGTCTTGCAAAAACGCAAGAACAAGACCAAGACTGCAAGACCAAGACTGAATTTGGGCAACACTACTTACGGGTGCTGGAAGCAGTTTAGTTGTTAAGGGCACTTTCCTTAATACTGGCTAAAAATCATTTAAGTAGCAAGCTTACAGTTTACATATTTACAGAAATATTCTGTTGGCAGCAATCCAGGAAGAAACTTTAAAAAACTTTTAATTTTAATCAACAATCAATGTTAATAACTGTTACCAATCTAATCTTCCTTTATAGTCTTACTCGTAAATACATCATTTGTCAAGAAAAGCTAAGCCTGCCTTCGCAAAATTGCAAATGGCCAGCTATTCGGATACCGATAGAGTAAAGAATAGAGTAAAGAATTTTTGATATTATAACTATGCCTAAAAATACTTCCATAATTAAGTTACACCAAGTCCATAAATTCAAACTTTGAATTATTTGGTGTCGCCGTGCTTAACAAACCGCACAGCGTATTAATATAATTTATGCAAGTACTCGTAGCAACACTCACCGTCATGCAAAGACAGATGCTTTACAAAAACACCTAGACATCACGTTAGTTATAACTGTTAAAAGGATACAGAGCGTAATATGAACGAAACACGCGATACCCCGGACTTTGTGTGAAGTGCAGCGAGGCATGTTGAAGCATAATTCAAATTACGTTCCGTCAAATCGTCATAAAGAGTTTTATTTTTGACCACTTAAAATGTCCTTTTTAAGCTTTATTATCGAACACATTTAAATTTAATCTGGTCCATATCATAAGTCTCTGACATTTTTTCGAAATATTTTTTAGGGCGCGACCGTATTCGTAAACGCTACGTTTAAGTCTACGGCCCAACTAAAGATGACATCGTTAACCCTGTTAGATTGATGGAAACATTAACTCTCGTAGTATTTCACTCGTAGCTTTTGTTAGAAAATAGTCCAAAAGGCATAGAGCTTAACTGAGTAGGTAAGTAGGAAAGAGTTGTTACTTCAGGTTGTTGTTTTGTCGAGCCATTTGTTGTAATGGTCGAGAAGTCGGTCTTACTTCTGAGGTCGCGAGTTTGATCCGCGCCAGTACAACATGTCTGTTTGTATCAGTCTGGGTGATTCTATAAATAAATGTATTTACAAAAAAAAAGTATATAGGTAATGTTTATCTAGTCTAACACCCATAGCACAGGCTAATGCTTAGTTTGGGGCCAGATGGCGCTGTGTGAATAATGTCCAGAGATATTTCAATGTCCACTGTCTACTACTACTTACTCAGTAAAGCGTTACACCCATGGCAGCATGTCATTAAAATGGTATTTTAGCAAATACATTTTTATAAAGCTGCTCTGCAGTGAATATTAGGCTAACACTTCACTGTCCTTAGTATAACTGTGAAAAGAGTGCACGAACTCAAAGTGACATTGATACTGTTCACGAATTGCTATTTGCACACGCGAGTAACTCCAAAGCTATTAAAGTCTGATGTTTAATGTTCGAGCAAAAGGACGTGAACACTTTATGCATTTTGTCTTTCTTTAAAAGGGCAAAGACACTTTCACATTGAAACGCACCTGTTCTAGTGAAAGAATTACTTTAAAAGAGTTCAAAGAAAGTTACAAAGAGTTAGGGAGACAATTACAAATGTTATATTACTTTTTTATACCACTTCAACAGACGAGCACGTACGTTTGTATTTTATTCAAAATCAAAATTAAAATTTTCTTTATTCAAATTCATGTAGGCTTCAGAGAAACACTTATTTATCGTCAATTTTATCAAAGCCACAGAATGGCTTTACGTTGGGATGTTGAATTCTTTCAAGAAGTAGGCAAGAAGCTGGATAGTTTTTTTTTTTAAGTCAGAGGTGGCAAACGATCCGGCAGGTTGCCTGATGCAATCACCGCCGTCCATGGAATATCTGCAGAGGGATCGGTGATGCGTTGCCGGTCTCATAAAGGGGGCCGTGGGCCTCCGGCACTTTCACAAACCAGACGAAATACAATAATTTATTAGTCACTATTATTTCACGATGATGTTATATAAAAGAGTGGTACTTCCTCGAGCGAGCGGAGAACTACTCATATTATGTAGTATACACTCAAACTTATAAAGATTAATTATCAATTTTATACGATACAATAGCCTTTTTCTAAGACAATCATACAGTTTTCTAATACTGAGACAGAATTTTAAAATATTTAAGAATAGATTAGGTTGCAACCGAAATAAGGAAGCAACGCTGTATGTACTGTTGTGCTATAGGGTCTTTGTTCTCCCACAACCATTAATTTCAAGTAAGTAAAAAGTTAGTTATTTAGATATGTCTAAGTCATACATACAGATAATTTATAAATACTTTTTTAAGTTCCGAGGGCCACACACAACCGCAAGACTCTTTAACTTGCGTTTAGGATGTTCCAACTTCAATTCTCCTTTACACAAAAGATTGTCTAGGCAAGTTTCTGAAATATCCTGTGGTGTTGACACTACCTGCCTTACGCATACGCACGCACCCCATTACATCTTCAACTTAACCCTTCGAAAAACGTCCGATAATCTATCTCACTTTTGAAACGACAAGAGACAAGTTGTGAACAAATCTGAAAACGGATAAATTCGTGTTTCTACAATTTTCTTTCGACACCTTTCGTCCCATTTGCTAAGGGTCCGAATCCTAAGAAAGATTGATAGCCAACTCTGAGCGAATGTGTCCCATGATATTCAAATATTTATGAGGCTATTCCTTTAATATTTAAGGGTCAATTTCAACGTAGTAAGATATGTAATTTTTAGTTTTGACTTATTTATATCAATAGTTGACGACTGTTTCTATGCAATGCTTAGGAAGCCGGTTATTATACGTTCGATCCTTGTATTGGCCTAAAAATGTTTGATAGTATATTAATACTAGCGGGCGCCCGCGGTTTCACCCGCGTGGTTCCCGTTCCCGTGGGAATTGATCAAAATCCTTTCTTAGCGGATGCCTACGTCATAACATCTACCTGCATGCCAAATTTCAGCCCGATCCGTCCAGTGGTTTGGGCTGTGCGTTGATATCTATCTATGTCAGTCAGTCACCTTTGAGCTTTATCTATTAGGATTTATTTTCTTTTATTATTTGAAACATGACTACAATTGTCAGCCTATTATCGGGTTCACCGTTAGACAAATGAAATCGTTTAGGTAAAAATACTGTCTCAGATTTTTAAGTTATCGCTTTGAAATGGAGCTCTCCATAGAATATAATATTTCGTGCTAAAATTACAATTTGTTAACAAGGCAAACGTTTATTTCTAAGCGTTTGTGAAAAATAATTGAATCTCGTGACTATTATTTATACTAGTATTGTCAAACGAAGAATTTAAACGTAAATTATCTGGTTTCTCAGAATAATGATATTCTGAGAAAGTGAAACTCAGTACCTTTAAGTTTTCCATGTGCTAAGTGGCCTCGATGGTCTAGTGCTTTAAGTACCGGGCCGAGATCTCGGGGTCCTAGGTTCAATTCCCGGGTCGAGCTAACTTTGTGTCGGTTTTTTCGGTACCCATCATTGTAACGAAAACTTGATTTCAAGGATGGAGGCCTTTGCCCTGCAGTGGGACATTAATAGGCTGATACTTTACTTTTTTTTTAAGTGGCGCCCTCTGACATAGGTTTGAGAATTATAATAATTTCTCACTGCAGAGCAAAGTCCTCCATCCTTGAAATCAAGCCTTAATAAGCCTTTGCCTAATGCGGTGATTAAGTTAGTCACCTTATTCACCAACTCAATGTAAGCTTAAAATTCCGACACCAATTTTGTCCGATCAGGGAAAGGATCCCAGGACACCGAGACCCTTGGCGACTTGGCATCGATAAGTCTAAAGAAAAAATTCTATTCGAAATACCATTTCATTTTATCGGCCAGAAATAAATTCCCGCCAACTAGCATAAGCTATCTATCTAAACCCATTTACAAATCAACAAATTCCGTTTCTCGAAAAACTTTTCGCATAAATCGCGACCGTCGATACGCGTGAAGGAATCGATGTTGAACCCAGTTCCCTCACGTTAAATTACATAAACAAATCCTATCATCCGATATCTGCCCTTGATAAACCTTGACATCACATATCTGGTAGGTCTCCCGGTATCTCAGCCAATACGTTTGCTCTAGAGATTGAGTCAATGAATTTTGCCAGAAACTTTATGCAGTCCATCTGACTCTTATTCCTTATCAGATACAGACCAATTTCAATCGACGTGACTACTTTTTGAGTTGGTATATGAACTTGGCGCCCAATAGACTAGATATCTCGTTTATACGATACGAACCGATCCTGTCACGTTCGTTTGTACAAATAGCTAAATTGCCATCTGTTGAAATTTCGTATGCTACTTTTGTTCGGGAAAAAACAATGTGCAAGCTATGATTGGGAGGGATCTGACGTTCGCTTCAATTTCTTTGTTATGCGGAAATTTATTGGTTGTGTGAATACATATGTTTCTTTCTTATTGTTGTAGGTAAGACATCTAACCCTGAATGATAGACACTGTTTACGGAGAAGTTTTTAAAGCGCCTGAATCACAAGACAAATGAGACGGTGTGAATCTATTAAATAAAGGTAATTATTATACATTTATTTGACGAGCCATTTGGTGTAATGGTCGAGAAGTCGGCTATTACACCAGAAGCACAGCCAGAAGTCACAGGTGCGATCCCTGCACGGTACAAACATTTGTGTGCATGAACATAATATGTTTGTATCGGTCTGGGTGTTTCTATGTATAAATGATGTATTTACAAAAAAAAAAGTAAATAAGTAATGTTTTTCCGTTGTCTGGCACCATTGCTGGCACCTATAACAAAAGCTAATGCTTAGTTTGGGGCTAGATGGTGCTGTGTGAATAATGTCTAGAGATATTTATTATTTATTAAAAATAGTTCTAACAATACGCGGTATTGCTAAAGTTATATACATGTATTTGTAAATAGTCGATGTTTTAAGAAACAAGAACCTGATCAGGTATTTGCACGTACGTACCCAAAACTAAATAAAAACAATGCCGCGGTCATCGACCCGACACTACGCAGTTTTCATTCTGCCCACTTTAATATTTTATTACCGTCCTACTTAGTCGAGGAAAAGTTTTATAATGGTTTTGGACGAGGGCCAGAGATGAAAAGCGTATACTATAACTACGATATGAACGGAGTATTCCGATTGTTCGCTTTTTGTTCCAATGGGCGAATTGAAATTGAAACTGGAATATTTTCAGCTCATTTCTGGGCTGAAACACTAGGCTTTTTGGTAATACGAAAAATTTTGGTTGAGCTAACTGGATTCTGAAATGATAAGCACAAATGAACATGTTTTTAGATGTATGTTACATCGACTGTTTCAATTTAGAGGTTAGATAGGTTTGGTTGGTTGGACTAATGGGTGTAAGAAACAACGGAGGTACCACGAATCCTTAAATACAGATAAACATCCAGACACAGAACAAACACAAATATTCTTCACATAAGTGTTTGTTTGTGTGGAATTCGAACCCACGACCCCTGACGCATATGGCAGGGTCACTTTCTAATGCGCCATCGAGCCAGTAATTTTTGGCGATTCATCGGCCCGTTTCCCGTGTGAAATTGTTTTAACCAACTCAATTTTAGTTCCATGAAAACACCGAATCTAAAAGTGTACCCCAATAACGTTCCGCACACAGCAATCAAAACAAGCGCCGTCATCAATACGAAATACCGGCGTATAACAAAAAAGGCCTCAGCTCCAGGCGGCGGTTATTTGGTTATGAAAATCGCGCCTAATCCGTATTTGCTCAGCCGCAGCGCCAACATCTATCGCGCGACAGAAATGAATATGTATCAGAATCGCTGCGCTTAGTTTTAGCTTGTATTTTTTTTACCGGCCGTTCGGAATCCGGTCTTTTGAACTGTACTCGTTTTGAATTTTGGAAGGTGGGTTTTAGTTTGAGTGTGAAAGGTTTAATCACGCATCACGATGATTAGCTCTGTGTTTTAAAATGATTCCTGGGCCTGGTACTAAAACCTCAATCAATCGAGACGTTGGGCTGGTCAATAGCCACAAGGCTGGCACCGGCTCGTCGCGATCGGGTGTGAAGGGGAAACCGGGGGAGTTTAGTGAGAAGTGGACGCTTTAGTGTCGAGTCCCAGTAGTCCCACACACGGCTGCAGGTCATAAACGCATTTTCCTCCGGAAAAAAAAGACCGACGAGACGTTAGTTGGTTCATACTAGTAGGGAATCGATTTTCCAAATTCCGTGTTGAATCTGAGAGCTCCAACCGCAGAGCACTCATGCATACGCAAATAAAAAAACGGCAAACTGCCTCAAAACTAACATGACTAAGTTAAGAGAACTCTGATCATACAAATATTTTTAAGTCTGTGGCTGACGTTCTTGCTTTCTTAATTACTTCTTTTTTATTACAAACTAATTGTGACACTGTTTTTCTTCCTAAATAATAAAAAACAACACATTCTTCTTAATTAAGACAACCTTTAATTAGCGCGATTGTAGTTTCCCAAGCGATTTCACTACACTAAAATGAAACAGGTACCACGGTAACCTTTACTACCTGTAAAATTACGGCAAAAAATATCGCTCTAACTAACCCATTCACTGTCTACTGAGCATTGTCGAAAAAAATAATGAAAACTTTGTTTCAATTAAAACTGATGTTTTCAAACGAAAATATAAAGCCCATGAATATAACAAAAAATCTATGCAAACTTTTAACTATGCTAGGCTGGTATTAAATTTTGTGTTGGAACTTTAACAGTTTGAAATTTTCAGCGGCGTTTGTTTTAGCATGTCGTGTTTCCTTTTTAGGGTTCCATATGCGATCGTGTTTATAATAAACGGTATTGGAAGCGTGACCTGAGTGTATGAAACTGTTTTGACTGGTTTCAGCGGCTCGTTTGCGTATTTGGTAGGAATTTTGTATTTAATTTTTCATTTGTGGGACCTTCGTTATTTATGAACCTATAACACAATGATTAAGCTACATAGGCAGTGACCACTCACCATTAGATGGTCTGCATGCCTGTTTACCAATGCGTTTAAAAAAGAATGTTTTGTAACAAATTATAATGTCGTCCTAGCCGAGTTTTCGAATACGGCGGCCAATCTCTTACGATCAGCCAACTACGCAGGATATATTATAGTGCACAAGTGAGTGCGCAAGCACAGGTGCACTCCCTATTCCCTAACTCTCATAATACGGTGGGACAGCAGTCTGACACGACCGAAGAGAGATCAGGCGCAGGACCAACGGCTTAACGTGCCTTCCGAAGCACGGAATCGTCATTCTATTCAGACATTCAGGTGATTCAAGCCTGCAATGTGCTAACCAAACTGGAAACATTCACATAAAGTGATGCTCCCCGCGGGATTCGAACCCACGACCTCCGGGTGTTAAAATCAAAATCAAAAATCAAAATCAAAATATTCTTTATTCATGTAAACTTGTATCAAGTATTTATGAATCGTCAATTACAGAGTGACTCTACCACCGGTATCGGAATGCAGTCATCTGTCGAGAAGAACCGGCAAGAAAGTTAGAGCCCAACGCTCTTACCACTGTAAAACGGAGGCACGGAGGAAGCATTTATTATAATTACCAATCAGAGGCCTTCGAGGATTTTGTAGGATAGGAGGAGGAAGTAGTAATCTGTTATAATCAAATTCAAAAACTTTGTTACAAGTATATAACGATTTAACAATTGTATTCAAATTCGGCGGTCCCGCTAGACTGGAATATTGCTCAAAATCTGATAAACTTGCCTATAACTGACGCTTAGTTTTGCATTTAATTCGGAGTTGGCGAAGAATTTAGTTTGGTGCTATCCATCTGAGTGGAGCTATTACACTGATCCATAATAAAAAAATACGTATTGTTTGGTGTGATGGTCGAGAAGTCGGCTAATAGACCAGAGGCCGCGGTTTCGATTCGCGCAAGGTACAAACATTTTGTGTGCATGAACATGTTTGTATTGGTCTGGGTGGTTCTATGTTAATATGTATGTATTTACAAAAAAAAGTATATAAGTAATGTTTATCCGTTGCCTGGCAACCAAAGCACAAGCTAATGCTTAGTTTGGGCTAGATGGCGCAGTGTGAAAATGACCAGAGAGATTTATAATCGTAATTTTGGTGTTTGTTTTGAAGTAAAATAATACGCGAAACTAGTTAGCCGGCAAGCACACTGAGGCAAGCTGTGATACTGTCCAAGAACACCTACGACTAAAATGTTGCCAGCTTTGAGATCAGAATATGAAGGTAGGGGGAGGGGAAATGTCTAAGGGGGATGGGGATATGAAAGAGGAAGAAATGGCGGGTATTTGGGCGTCTCATCCGTCACTTATCAATGAAGCGCAATGGGATAACTACTACTCCTACGTCGGCATTCAAGCGAGACAGCAACTGTGTGCAGAATGGCTCTCTCACACATGAAATTATTTTTTATTTATTTGTTATGAAAATATTTAGAAACTCTTTAGGTAATACAATGATCACGAATATGAAACGCAATAATTTGTGCATAATTATGTAAGTTGTCTACACGGAACCTTATCACCGAAGCCTAATTTATCCTTTACAGTTTTTTCGAGAAACTTTCAAATTATTTCGTTTTCGCGAAGTGCGAAGTTTGTAATTTTAGATCTTTGAAAACATCGTCCCCGGCGTTAAAAAGTAAAACGGTCCTCTTTTCAACGATATCATTTTTAATGCCAATAAAAGTTTCGACGACGGATATTGTTGTTTATTTACTTTCTCGTCATTTGTCTTGTACTTTCCGAAACTCTTGGGATACTTAGACTTATGGTTTTTCATTTTACTTTTTGTGATATACATTTTTTTATAATGAGATAAAACTTGTTCGTTACTTTCTTTTTTTCACATAGCGACATTCATCCCCAAATCAAGGCAAACTTAGGGTGCTCGTACAAAGGACAAGCATTCATAATAAG
This sequence comes from Mecyna flavalis, assembly GCA_949319885.1. Classification (NCBI taxonomy): domain Eukaryota; kingdom Metazoa; phylum Arthropoda; class Insecta; order Lepidoptera; family Crambidae; genus Mecyna; species Mecyna flavalis. Next base: position 20,641,996 of record OX439427.1, read on the forward strand.
AGTATAATTATATACACAGATTTCTGGGTAGATAAAATATACAAAGAAACGTGTTAAAAGTTTGTACGTACGTAACTTAATTCTCATTACAAATTGACATAACTACGTTTCGTCAATGTCCTGCAATTGCTTTTTTATGTAGCCTTCTACGACCACATTGACGCTCTAAAAAATAAAACTGCTTGCTGCAATGTAGGCATTTCTATTTTCCTGCTTACTTGTGTACTCAACTGTACAAAAATAAAAAATAAGATTTTTATTGGCGGTGTCATCTGATGACGAACAACCTTATTCCCACTTGACACCGTCGATATTATTAACTAACATCGGCGGTGTCTATCGCCCATTATTCAAAAAGAGTCCTTGTGCGGTTGACACCGCGGTGTTTTAGGGACGGGGTCAACTGACGAAACACCCATATTTTAATTCACACATCCGTGTAAAATCTGAGTCTCTTACAAGCGCTATCGAGGTAATGATATCGATTGTTGAAGTGCCATTTTAGTTCAAACCACAACCAAGATTAACCATTGTGTAACTTCCATAAAAGGCGCCTCCAAATATTATCGATACCTTTGGGTTCATTTGGCGTATAAACCAAAACCTGACTTTTCAGGAGAGCCGAAAAACGTTTTTTTTTTTAAATAAAAAATCATAACTTTTTTGTTTTTGAAGTTATAAAGAAGTGACCTATAGGTAAGATTCTTAGAATTAGGGAATGTAGAAGGCTAAATTATCACAACATACCTATCTTCTTTGGTTTAGAAGTTAGCCTTGGATATACGTCAAAAAAATATTTTTTTTTGTTTATACACCCCACGAATATTGTAATAAAATTTACTTTGTACGTCGTATATCCAACTTTGGTAAATTAAAAATCACAATTACTGACGTAAAAGCCCATAGATGTAGATTTTTTTGTATTAAAAGCCAGTTATAATCATAGAACAACTGAAATCTGACTATTAAAAACAATCCTATTACTCCCAAAATATGTAGGAACTTAATAATTGTAAGCCTCATGCCTAAACTATGATCGATTTAATTAAAATAAAGCTACCCTAATACGAAATCAATATGTATTTATTCTTATTATGGCATACTGACTGTTAAACAGTTTAACAAAATAACATCTAAATTAAAATTTATTAAAAAAACATTGTCACGTAAACCAAAACAAAAATCATAATATTATGACACTTAATAATTCAAACTTCTACTTAATTATAGTAATATGGCTTAACTCAACTTATGAGCATTCTAGGATTCATTCTCTGGTACTACTTTTTCTTGCGATGATTTAAACATCCATTTTTCTACTTCCTCTTCTTTAGATCATACCAGAAAACTTCTTACTGTCTCTGAGATTAGTTCCCTGCCCCCTCTTCAGATAGATTCCTTTACTCTCTCTAGTGTCTCTTCGGATCAAATTCTAAAAATTATAGTCTCCCTTAAATCCAAAGCCACTGGTTATGACGAGATCAGTCGTACTATTATGGTGTTGGTTCTACTCGATCACATACTCCCAGTCATTACTCATATTATTAATTTCTCCCTTACCTGTGGGGTTTTCCCAGCAATTTGGCGCAAAGCACACGTTATTCCTTTACCTAACCACTCAAACGTCCGCGCGCGTTTCGCTAGGTTGTCAGGACAGTCCGCGAGTCACGTGATACGCGCAAAATAAAATCGATAGGAGACGTATGCTAAATAAATGCTTATTACTCAGTAAATAACTCAAATATCGCAAAATGAAAAATACTAATGAAAGGCTCATTAGTTGACGATTTTTGGGCAATAGTTATGTTTGATTTTAATATTATATTATATTAATGATCTTACAGTGAACTTTAAGAAATGCTAATTTTGACCTAGTTTTCAATTTAAATATTTTTTTTATTAGATATTTTTGACGTTTACAATATCAAAACAATTTTGGGTTTTAGGTAATTTAATGGCCTTTCATTTGGAACCAAAATCCCATTATCAATCATCTTAAAAATATTACAAATAAAATAAAAACTAAAGCTACATGATCTGTGAAATCGAAGTTCTCGTATGGTAAATTGTCTAATCCAGAATGAAATATGGAATATTTCAAGAAAGTATTGTAATAACCAGGCTATAATATTAATAAGTTTTCATATTAAAACATTTAATTACGATATAATATAAGAACTTTTTTAGATCTTCCAATTATTCACTAATAAAAACACAGAGTCACCGACCTATTTTTAATCCAAATTTTTACTTAAAAACTGACTGGAATCGCACATAATGTTATAAAATATGAAAATATGTAAGATTATAAATATTTTGATATACAAAACAATAATATTTTATTACTTACGGCATGATTTCTCGAATAAAATAGCTGGAGTCACTCGCGCACTGATCCACAAAAACAACAAGCAACTTGACAATTTATTTTTTTTGTAGCCATGAGCCGAAGTTATGTTCCACTTGAAATAAGGTGTGGTTCATATCATAGAGCGTCAAAAACCAGCAACACTACAGACTATAAACATCCACAGCGATAAGAAAAAGAAAAAAACAATCGGCGGGCGCGAATTCTTAAAAATGTAACTGTAGTTACACGGACTGTCCTGAGGTATATGGTCTCTGTAACTGTGGTTACAGTGGACGTATGAGTGGCTAAGATATCGAATCCCGTTAATCTCAACAACTTTAGGCCCATCTCCATATTACCTTTCCTCTCCAAGATTCTGGAAGCAGTTGTGCACTCCCAACTTTTCAACTTTATTTTTAATAACAATCTTCTCTGTCAATTTCAATCTGGGTTCGCCCCTGTCATAGCACCAGCACAGCTCTACTTAAGGTAACAGAGTATTTTAGAGATGGCATGGAGGAAGGCATTTTAACTGTGCTTGTCCTCATTGATTTCTCCAACGCCGTTAATACTGTCGATCATGATGTCCTTCTATAAATTATCAATTCAATGGTTTGCCTCTTATCTCCGTAACCGCCGGCAAGCGGTGAAGGTTGATCAGACATTATTGTGCTGTTGCAGTTTTTGCACAGGCGTCCTTCAAGGTGGTGTTGACTCTGCCATAGCTGCTGTCAACAAAGATTTGTGCTCCATCGCTGCTTGGTCTGATCGGTTTGGCGTTGCAGTAAACCCGAATAAATGTCAAGCCATTATTGTATACTATATTCGTAGGCTTGATATAGACACTTTGCCCCCTATCCTCTATGATGGTGTACCTATTCCCTTCTGCAGTAGTGTCAAAGACTTAGGCCTGCATATCGACAACACACTAAGTTTGTCTATACATATAGGTGAACTGAGTCGTAAAGTAATTTCCACTTTGCGAGCTCTGTACAGATTTTAAAAATTTCCTTCCAATCCCAACTACAATCACTCTTGTTCAAGCCCTTAATCTTCCCTTAATTGATTACGCGGATGGGTGTACTTCTGACTTAAACAAAGACCTTCTCGACAAGTTAGATCGTTTAGTTAACAATGGTATTCGGTTCATTTTCAACTTACGTAAGTTTGATCATGTTTCCTTCTTTCGCACCAAACTTAATTGATTACCTATCCCATTTCGACTTTATGTTAGAATTCTTACTACCTCTTTTCTATCCTAAACGATCACACGCTCCGGCTTACCTTAATTCGAAGTTCAAGCTTCTTAGCTTGACACATTCCCGTCAGCTACGCTCCTCGAATAAAACAGTTCTAGCTACTCCTTCTTACCGGTCCGGCTTTGTCTCCAACTCTTTTTGTCTAACGTCTATTAGATTTTGGAATAGTCTTCCCGCTCCTCCGCCTTCGAATCCTTCTCCGAAAACATTATCTCCAAACTTCCCTAGCATCGTCATCCACCTGTCCCAATTATTAACTGCGTCGTCTTTCTTTTCGGTTTTATTATATATTATTATTATTTATGTATCATATTTATGTTATACCTACGCTATATTAATTTGTTGAGGATTTAGTTATTTATGTTATATAATTATATAGTTCACTGCATTATTTTCACTTTTTAGCCCATTAACACTCCCACAATAGATTTTTTCTGCTTGGCCCAAAAGGTTGACTGGCAGAGAATGCCATTTGGCATTAGGTCCACCTTATGTACTCTTGATTGTGCATTAAAGTTTAAATAAAAATAAAATGTTTTTTATTTTATTTTAATTAAGATGTTTTTTGTTAAACTGTTACTGTTATGACAGTCAATATGCCATAATAAGAATAAATACATATTGATTTCGTATTAGGGTAGCTTTATTTTATTAAATCGATCATAGTTTAGGCATGAGGCTTACAATTATTAAGTTCCTACATATTTCGGGAGTAATAGGATTGTTTTTAATAGTCAGATTTCAGTTGTTCTATGATTATAACTGGCTTTTAATACAAAAAAATCTACATCTATGGGTTTTTAGGTCAGTCATTGTGATTTTAAATTTACCAAAGTTGGATATACGACGTACACAGTAAATTTTATTACAATATTCGTGGGTTGTATAAACCAAAAACTATTTATTTTTTGACGTAAATCCAAGGTTAACTTCGAAACCAAACAAGAAAGATATGTTTTGATCATTTAGCCTTCTCCATTACCTAATTCTAAGAATCTTTCCTTTTGGTCATTTCTTTATAACTTCAAAAACAAAAAAGTTATGAGTTTTTATTAAAAAATACATTTTTTTTTCTACTCTCCTGAATAGTCAGGTTTTAGTTGATACGCCAAATGAACCCAAAGGTATCGATCTATCTCGCTTTTCTTTCTGTCGCTGTTCCGTTGACTTGTTCCACGTTAGTTTTTAGTTTTGTGCTTTGTGTGTTGGGCGTAAAATGCTTTTTGCAATGAACGTGGTCTTTACATCAATACACTATTAAAACTTTTGGATGTACGACGTCTTATTTAAACGATATAATGGATTATGTTTACAATGCTATGGCGTAAAAACCATATACGATTAACGTCGACTTGTACGCCCAGGAGTGATATAAATCATGGTGGATACGTCATAACAATACTACAAAAAATAATTATTTGGCATTTACACCGTGAATTTACCTTTTGCAAGACATTATAGTAAGAAAAATGTGGGTCGTATAAACATTTTTTTTGCGAATTTCATTATTTCGTCTAGACAGATCGATAGAGAAAAAAATTCTGAAAAAAATGATATATATAACTCAATTTGGCCAAAATGGTCTTTACGCCAAATGAACCCAAAGGTATCGTTATGATTTGAGAAATAAAGCTCAACCCACACTTTGTTCTGCCGTATTAACATACTCGTATCTGTAAATGTAACATCGCGCTTAAATTAACGCATCTCCTGTTTACATTAGTAATGGGAGGTCCCACTCCAGTTCCTTACCAATCCCTAATGAATATGATTAGCCCTCCATCAAATTATCCCCCCTTCCCCCTCATAAATCTAACGTTTCAAGCGCACGCGATAGCCGCATAACTTACGAGTTATGGGACGTTTCTGACAAGTGTGACTTGATTTATTTTTGGCATGCCGTAATCGGCTGCTTTGTGATGGGAATTACTTGTTCCTTAATTGGGATTGATAGAGGTGTAAATTTCCATCGTGTTTCCTTACACCAATCCATAAACTAAGCGATTATATCTAAATAGGCCACGGTGAGTATTAATAACGGTATACTTTTTGGAGTCATCCAACTCAATTTGGTTATAGGCTGAGGACAAATCAATTTTTGAAAACTGTATGCCTCCATTTAAGTTCGCAAATAACTCATCTACTCTGGGCAACGGATACCTATCGACCAATAAAGAGGGGTTTAATGTTACTTTAAAATCTGCACATATTCGTAATTTACCGTTAGGTTTACTTACCGGAACTAAAGGCGTAGCCCACTCAGAAAATTCAACAGGTTCAATCGTACCGTTTTGCAGCATGGTGTCTAGCTCCCGGTCTACTTTATCTTTGAGCGCGTACGGTAGCGGGCGCGCGCGGCAATACACCGGTCTCGCTCCCTCTCGCACATGCAACGTCGCCTGTCCGCCCGTATACCTGCCCAGCTGATTGTCGAACAATTCTTTATACCTATTGAGTAAACACAATATATCAACATTAGATTTGTTTTGTACGCTTAAATTATTACATTTATGAAATGTAGGAATTTTAATACATAATTCCGAAAGCCACTGCCGGCCTATCAATGATGTTGTTCCACCCTCAATTACATACAAATCTAATATTTTGTTACGATCTCCATACTTAACCAATGGCTTAATAATACCTAATGGACGGACTTTACTGCCATTGTAAAACCGCAAAGTAACTGTACATGTTTCTAAAGGTAAACGCTTGAAAAACTCCATATACGTCTGTTTACTTATACAAGATAAGGCGCTTCCTGTGTCTATTTCCATCAGTATTTCTCTGTTTTCTATTATTACTGGCACGCTTACCGCTGGATAATTCCTTAACGACATCTGATAGATCGCCTCCTCGTCGGATGAGCTTCCTCCGTTGATGCTGCTACCCTCCTCCGGTTCAGCAAAATGCTGATTAAAGCCACTGTCACGGTTCTGCTTACGCTTTCCATTATTTGATTTTTGCGATCTCTGGTTAGCCTTAACCTTGCCTCTCTTATTCGGGCACATACGCTGTAAATGACCCGGTTTCTTGCAGTAGCTGCATACATAAGTACGGAACCGACACTCGTTCATCCTATGAAAGACTGACCCGCACGTTGAGCATCGATCCGAAACTCCCTCGCTTCTCTTGTCGCCGCTGTTATTTATAGACACGTTATTTAGCTCCTCATTTAACTTCACATCTAATGGTTTTTCTACTGCTGCCGAGTCTTTCTCTGCCGATTCTAGGGCATTAACTAACGTAATAGCCCTCGCATACGTTAGCCCTATTTCTGCAAACAGTCTTTGTCGAATGACATCGTTGGCTAAACCACAAACCAGTTGGTCCCGCATATTTTCTTCTAAAGTGTCCTTAAATTCACAGAATCTCGATAGACGTTTTAACTCCGCCACATAACTTGCCACGCTCTCACCTACCCGCTGTCGCCGTTGACGAAATTTATATCTCTCCGCCATTTCTGACGGCTTGGGTTGTAAATGATCACCTACTATTTTCACAACTTCGTCAAAAGACAGGGAAGATGGTGCCTTTGGACTTGTCAAGTTCACTATAAGTTCATAAGTTTTATCACCCACGATTGCAATCAACGTTGGTAACTGCAATTCCGGTTTAATATTATTTACCAGAAAGTACATTTTTACCCGATCACAATATGTTGACCAATTTCCATCGTCCAAATTAAATTCCGTTATCTTGCCGATAGACATTGTTCTTCACTGCTTATAGTCTGATTTCACGCACTAACACTCCGATTTATTTACCGGTCGTCGCCACTTGGTATGTATTTGGAAGGAAACGAACGTCTGCTGTGAATTGGCTTTATTGCGAGACTGACGGGTCCTGCGCCCAGTCCTAGCTGTCACAAAATTATTTGCTATATACCTGCATTATACATAACAGAAATAAGGCTTTTTGCTGCTTTTTTATATAAGTTCAAAATACAACTACAACGTATTTTTACTGGCCGTCAAAACGACTGACAAACACGAACTTTCTGAAGAGTGGTTCTGTTATACTAATGGTTATAAATAGTGGTTGAACTTTTTTAGAGGCCAATTGGTTAGCTACCACAAAGAATTTACAAGTAGAGTAGAAGCAAAAGTCAAACCTCTTTTTCCAAAGTTTGTACCTTCAAGGTCATTTTCAATAAGCAAAATACAGTGAAATGAATCTCCTGTGAAAAAGTTTTTCTCACCATAAAAATGAATTTAAATATGCACACAGTATTCGAAGCTATCAATATCCCTCGTCAAGCGGGTGCATGCAGACCTCCGCACTCAGAACTAACGTGATTCCGTATTCAGGTCAACCGTCTGCGATAAATGTTGCCGTCCACATCTGACACTGGAGGTCGCTCGCTTGTACTGTGTCTGACGTGTTACAGCCGATGAGTTTATTGATTATTACTATTGTTATTTTGCCATCTACGCTCCATATGACTGCGTTGCTCTTCATTCGGCCAAGGAAAGGAACAAGTGGCGAGCAACTGTCCAAAAGAAGATCATCCCACAACTAGGAAATCATGACTATCAGTCATGAGGATAACAACAAGAGGGAACTACGCCTTTAAATCGCGCCAGAAGACCTGGGTTCAAGTCCCGGATTGGACTAAAAGTATGGGATTAGGTTTTTCTTTTTAAAAAATACGTAGTCACAGCAGTTTGGAGTTTTGAAGTTGGCGATGAAAAAGCACATCAGTGCTTCGGAAAGCTCGTTAAGCCGTTGGTCCTGATTTTCTCTACGGTCGTTTCAGACTGCTTTTCGACTATCCTGTGAAAGTGCCCTCACTTTCAAGGGTACTCCCTATTCCCTAATAGGGAGTACCCTTGGCTTGTGCTTACGCACTTACTTGTGCTCTTATAACATATTTTATCTTGGGCAGCCCAAAACTTGGTGAGGAGGAGGTTATTCCACAAAGAGAAAAAAAAGAAACCAAAGCAAAATCTAACAAACCGCAAATACATAGCTCCAAATCGATTTAGGCCGAAACAATACGGACAAAACAAATAATTTGGCGGAATGTAACCAAACAATGGTTATATTTTCGCCCGTCATCATCCTCAAATGACAGGCGAAGGAGCAAAATGCGTCGACACCGCGCCAGTGTTTGGCGCTTCGGCAGTTTCGGCTCGCGCATGAATATTTAAATGCAGTTTTTTATCGCCGAGTCCGTCTTTCCGACTGCTATGATTTCCGACAGTTGATGATGGCACGAATTTTCTCCAGTTTTTACTGCGACATTAAATATTTGTCTTTTGTTTGTCAGATTTATGTATGAGTAATATTTTTTTTTCTGCTAATATATGTGCGATTTTAATACCTTACGTTTTTATTTTTATGATACGCTGACAAGACGACATACGAAGGATACCGAATTTTGAAAGCCTATATGCTCGTGATCATCAGCCATCGCAGTCCACTGCTAGACATAGGCCTCTTCAAATGCTCGCTACTTTGTCCGATCCTCGACTACTCGCATCCAACTTCTGCCAGCCATTCTGCATAAATTGTCAATCCACGTGGCTTGAAAGCGTCCTTTTTTACCGAGATGCGGTCTCCACTTCTAAACCCGCTTACACCAAGTATTGTTGAAGGTACGGCTGCTATGACCAGTTCACTGCCATGATGATGATATTATTATGTATATGTACTATCGAACCTTACCTTTCGAACTTAGTTTTGTGCATTAGTCACAGCACTAAACTGCGAAAGCCACGTGTCACAACATTTGCAAGTTCCAAACACCTGCCCTAATCTCTGTTGTACGAGTACATTTGCCTTTTACTTCGCGATCGCGTTGCATTGCGTTGTTAGCGAAAACCGCCGGCGAGGGGTGAATGAGTTTGAATTCTTGCCGAGGTAATGGAGATTGCTTTTTGTCCACCTGCATTACTTGAGTGTGGAGGTTAATAGTTAAAGTTCAGCTGCCATTGTTGTGAGGAGTGAAAAGGAAGGTGGCAATGTTCTCTAACATTTGGAACTAGCATCTTCGCCGGCGTTGGCTGTAAGACGTTATTCCACCAGGAATCCTACTAATATTATAAATTTATAATTTATTTATATTTATATAAATTTATAAATCCTACTATGTGATTATAAATGTGAAAGTCTGGATGTTTGGATGTTTAGATGTTTGGATGTTTGGATTTAGATGAAATTTGGCATATGTATAGTTTATAACCCGGATTAGGACATAGGCTATAAAATTCCTACGGGAAACGTCTCATTCCCGCGGGAATAACAATTTTGAAACCACTGAACCGATTTGAATAATTCTTTCACTGTTGGAAAGCTACACTATCCCCGGTGAACATAGGGTACTTTTGATCCCGGAAATGTGGGGGAAAGGGGGAATATTTGAAAAAAGAGATAACACGCTGGTTAAACCGCGGGCGGAAGGCTAGTTTAAAATATTTCTGGTTTATATAGTATAACTATAAAATATGTACTTACGCCTAAGTCACCAGTTCCCAAACTATCCCGTTAATATCCCTATTGGTAACTATCAAAAGCATTTTTTTTTTGACATCCCACTGTTACTGAGCAGTCAGTATTATAGAGTCTATGCCCTTTTCCAAGATCTAGCCTATGTTTGCACAAAGTCTGGGAAATTAGTGTTTTTTTTTAATAATTCTATTTAGAAATGATGTTTAAAACACTATTGATAAAGTAAAATACCGTACTTAAAATTACCAAGAGAAAAAACATTTTGCACATTGGAACATGGCTTACTTTCAAGTAGGTACTAATTATCCTCTAAACAAAAAAGTCTAAGTGCTATTTTTGGCATTCGATCGCCTGAGAAAAAATTCTCGACTTCATTTGGCAAACAGCCTAATAGGCGTAAGTCCCACTACTCACTAAACTCCCACAGTTTCCTCTTCACATTTAAACAGAAAAGCTAGTGACTCCCAATGATTTTATATAGTGACTCCCCTGTGTCTTAACTGCTCATCTAACGTCTTCTCTAACCCTCGTATTTATAAACTAGTGAAAGTCATGACTTAAGTTTAAGATGACTTAACTTACGTTAATTAGTCACCGATTTCATTACTTGAGAAGGTTCTCAAATCTCAGCTTAACAGAATTTCATTTATTGGTAAGTCAATTTTAATACCTACACGAATATTTTATCCAAACACAAAGGAGTAGGTAAATGAAATTTTAAAATATCTCAGCTATTTATTGTCCATCTCTCCCGTCACGGAATTCCGCATTTTACTATGCAATAAGTTTAACTGTGAAATTAAGCTTTATTGTAAACTGTATTGAGTTCAATATCAATATTTCCTTATTTTGCGATAGTCTGCACGGAACAGCCGCGGCTATTGTAAGGAACGATGGGAAATATTTCAATTTAATATTAAATTTCTTTCTTATATTTTATTTTCTGTTTTTATGGGATTAGATCTTAGTGCATAAAGATGGACTACATAAACACGTACTTATATAATGTATATTATACACATTTAATACGGGTTTATTTTAAATGCTCTTTGAAGTTTTCATTTTCATTGAAACATTCAAAAGTTTATGAGAGGTAAAAGAACGTCATAATTATTATAAATATGTATATTACTTGTGTATTTTATAATGCTGTAAAATTTAATGTGAATCGTCCACAAAATTACGACTTTAAAGACCTTCAAGAAACGAGCGTACTCTCTCCTAAAAGACCGGCAACGCATCAGCGATCCCTCTGGTGTTGCAGATGTCCATGGGCGGCGGTGATTGCTTACCATCAGGCGACCTGCTGGCTCGTTTGCCGCCTCTGGCATAAAAAATGCTTTTTTTAAATATGGATAATTTATACTTTTACGAGGTTTAGTTTTTGGTGGACCGTAATTTAATTAAATTGGCTTTCTTTATATACATAATATGTATATAAAGAAAGCAAAAATAGCAATCCAATTGGTGAACTTACAAGTTTTATATGCTGAAGTTATATATTTTATAATAATAATTCATTCATTTAGACAATTCGCTATTCGTACAATCTCGTCACTTATAAATTCGGTTCTCATATTATTATTCAGACTAAAACCTACTGCTCGAATCGTTTTAATATCTTTCCTCAATACCGATTGCACCAAGCTCTATTTGCAAGGCTCGATGGCCGAGAACGCGAGCGGTGATTGGCTCCACTACGCCGTAACAGAATCGAGCCGGCAATTCTCCCGTAATCAGTACTGGTATTGTTTTTTTCTTTCCGCAACAGTCGTCCTATTCTTGACGGGTCGCTGCGACGGCCGGTATCGGAATTGGTTCCGATATGAACGTAAGAGTTATGTTTTGTTGTGCAATATGATATTCATTTGTATCGTTACCATTCTTAACTTCGGTAGGAGAATTGTGTTCATCATCATCAGCCTATATACGTTGATACATTCCCACTGCTGGGACTCGGGTCTTATCTCAAATGTGAGTAGTGTGGGCCATACTCCACCACGCTGGCCTAGTGCGGGTTGGTGAAGGGGTGCGTAAGGCGAGTGACCAACCTTAATATCAGATGTTATCAAGCCGCCAAATGACCTCTGACTAGGCTTGACGACTAATATCTACATAGCAGTATTTACAGAATTGTGTTAAATTAACCTAATCTGGTGGTGGTTTTGTAATAAAGTTATTCTACGTGGGCTGGTTAATAGCCACAAGGCAGGAACCAGCTCGTCCCAATCTGGTGGGGAGGTAATTTAGTGGGTAGTGGAACGCTTCTCTTCTCGAGTCCCATACACGGCCGCAGGTTTAACTAGCCTGCGTTTCATCGTCAGTATGGAGCTCAGGGTCCGCTGCGCTTAATACTATGATCCTAGATTTAACAAGCCTGATTATTACAATGGAGCGATCGTTTGACTAGCCTGCGTTTATAATGCAAGGAAAGGAGACATTTTATTTTTGTATGGAGGATAGGCCCACTAAAAATTGTGGCGGATAGTAATGAAACATATATCAAATTGTTCCTTAGAATGTCTAAAAATCATTAGCAATATTTGTTTTTCTTTATTAAACGAAAATATTTAAAAAAAAAAACAAAAATCCACTCACAAGTTATTGCACACTTTCAGTCGTTTCTGAAAGTAATTAACTTTGTACGTTCCGTTGAAATCTCACTGCACAGTTAACACAACGGTTCGGTGGAATAGGGGCTGTACTTGATGCCATTTTCTTCTATTTTTCGTTGAAAATAAGGAAAAACACAAAACCTCAGTTCAAAACAAACGGAAGGTATGATGAATGACACTCCAACCACTCCTGTCAATGTCAGTGATAACTGACAAACGTCAAGTCGGAATCGCGTTCAGTTTCACGGCCTTAATATACATAGGTATAACCATTTTAGCAAAAATCTTAAAAACACAATTAAATTATTTTTTACTGAAATCTCAATTCCCTAAAATAGATAAAGTAGACAAAATATGATCTAAAACAAATAATCACCTCATTGAAATATTTTTTTTATAACCAGCCCGACGTTTCTTTACACGCATTGTTGAACCTATGATCTTGTTTCAATAGTTATCTATGCCTTGACTTGGACCGGTAGTCAAAACATCGCATTTTTAAAATTGATTTTATAATACCCGTTGCATTTAAACGTAAACTTTTGTCTAATTGTCTAGAAAAATTAGTTATTAATTTAGGGAGTAATGTCATCACTATCCGCAACTGGGCCTAAAATAAAATATCTCCTTTGCCTTCGAACGACTTTGGAATTGTTGACGTCTAACCGTCTTAATTATTAGCTCAAAGTCAAAAGTACAAGGATTCGCAGTTTGATCTTACTTTTCAGCGTCTTGCACTATGTTTTATTTATGTATACAAAAATTGTATAAAAGTATTACCTGCGATTTTGCTAGCAGTTACTTTTGCGACACAAGAATTATTAACCGATATTTAATTCTATTTCTTACCCTTTTTGATCTATTCCTTGCTCGAAATCTCTTGTTCTAGAAATGTAAATGTAGATTGTAGGCATTATTCACAAATTGCTTGTTTAATTAAGGCCTCGTAAACGCCTACAGAGTGATCAAATAACAATATACATTACCAAAAATCTGTAATTCAAATTCACACTCCAAAATCTTGAGCCTATCTCAAGTCGGCATTTTGTTTTCATTACAAACATTACTTAGACTAGATTATCAAAACGATTCTGAGTAAATAGTTCTCATGTTTGTTTATAGAGAATATTATTCCTTTAGAATGCTTTTATATTTAGGCCGCTTTCACATTACATCTATATATATAAAACTCAAAGGTGACTGACTGACTGACATAGATATTATCTATCAACGCACAGCCCAAACCACTGGACGGATCGGGCTGAAATTTGGCATGCAGGTAGATGTTATGACGTAGGCATCCGCTAAGAAAGGATTTTGATCAATTCCCACGGGAACAGGAACCACGCGGGTGAAACCGCGGGCGGCCGCTAGTTACATGATAAAAACACGAAACGATTCACGAAAGATAGCTACAAATAACAATCGACTGCGCATAAAAAGTCATGAAATAAGTATTTATTGTAATTAGTGCTTTTAGTTACTCGAAGTTACACAAGTGTTTTTATTAGCTTTAATTCAAAGAGCACTTCCAACTCCTTTTTGATTGAGGTTAGGCTCGCCGATATTGAATTTGGGACCAGCCGAGATGCACTTAGGCAAATTGCCGCCCTATTTAGTGCCCGATTCAATTAACATGGACCCGAGCCAGATACCTCAGCGATTCTTAAGCGACGTCAAATACCTTCTGTTCACATCTTTAATCACGAAATTCGAGTTTCAGATCCAAAGTACCGCGGCCATTTTGTATCTCTTGACTTTTTATTTTTTTATTATAAACTGCAGCAGAGACAGTTCATTATTTTGATTCTACAGGATTGTTCCTGTAGAACTGAAATTGGAATCAATGGCCAGATGGTTATGAAAGATTTGATATTGGTTTTAAAAGAAGTATTAAGAATGAATCTATATTTACTTTTCGAATTCGAATAACTTCCAAGGACTTATAAAATTTTATTTCGAAATGTCTGATTAAGTCAAAACACTTGACATACAGATTCACATCATAAGTGCTAAGATGAATTAGTGCTGTTATGAAAATAAGCAATTAGCTGTTCGCACATATGAAATTAAGGCCCCAAGCTTATGCCCTGAGGTACTCTCAAATTAACGCCTATATCATGTTAAAGGGTGTGCGAGCAGTAAAATGTTTCAAAGCTTTTGTAGTACGGATCCACGTATAATACGTAAGGAAATGAATTCCACGTAAGATATAAAAAGAAAGTGTAGTCAAAAAGCAGTATTTTCTTCGATCGAAGATTGTCTGTTTTGTTTTTGTGCGTGGAAAATTTTGACAAATTATGCTCAACATTAATATTCTACAACTACCTTAAACCTTGGCTGTTCATGCAAAATTTAATGTACATTTGGTTCAAATGCTATTAGGATAATACCTTTTAGAATTGAGCGAAAAATTACGTAAACTGCGTGATGACTTACATACACATACACAGACATTATTTTGAGTAGCTAACGCTACGAACAAGCGCAGTTGACGTAATTTTTCGCTTCATTCCAAAAGGTATTATTCTAATAGCATCTAAACTTCATCTGATCTGAACATCTTTGACTTTGGCGTGTATTTTATGATAGTCAATGTAGATCTCATTTAAATTATTTACACTTTCTTTGCTTTTTAAAATACAGAGAAATGAAGACGAAATTCAGTGACTTTGAGAAGGTCTCGAGGATATAGTACTTCGTATCTTTTAAGTTTGTTCACTTGCCGGAAATGTTTGAATTGGAAGAGTTTCATCTCCATAGCGACTGAGAAATGCCCTATTGAAATAATGTGGAAAAGATTTTTTCAAATAAGTCGCGTGGCACTCAAGATTACAACCCTTGACATTTGCCCTGTTTATTTCATTTGAGTTCCAGAAAGAACCTAAATTCCTCGGTCACTGGAAATGTCAGTCTCAAGTTTCCAATAATAATATGTATTATTTTTCTTGTTCTGTTTAAAATGTGATTCTGTGTTGTGTCAAAATTTTAAA
This sequence comes from Mecyna flavalis, assembly GCA_949319885.1. Classification (NCBI taxonomy): domain Eukaryota; kingdom Metazoa; phylum Arthropoda; class Insecta; order Lepidoptera; family Crambidae; genus Mecyna; species Mecyna flavalis. The sequence continues at coordinate 20,657,666 of OX439427.1, forward strand.
TGTCAAAATTGTCATTTCACTTCACGTTGGCAATGGAACAAAACTGTGCGGCCTATAAATTAAAAAAAAGAACTGTGTACACATACCTTTTTATCAATTAGTATTTATTTTATCTCTCATTAAATATTATGTAGGTATGTATCCCTTCTACAGTATTTATTTATTTTCTTGCGCCACTCTAATGGATTCTGCCAGAATACCAGCGCTGCTGTGGTGTTTTCTAAATGTCACAGCAGCATATTTCTGAGGCAGAACCCTATTGGCCTGTATAAAGTTAGTTTTTAAGTAAAATTGTTTTATGTTTTATTTTGTTAATTTATTGTTATTAATTTTTTTGTGTAATCTTGTGTTTTTTGGGCCAATAAATGTTTTTCTTTCTTTCTTTCTTTCTAATATACCTAAACATAATATCTTATTTGGTTGGCTTTCGTATTGAATCGTAGTTCAGACAATTTGAATTCCAGTAGAATTCAGATTGAGAGCAAGTAAGAAAAGGCTGTTCTAAAATACGTGACAGCATTCACGATGCGTTTGACAGATTTTAACTGTTGTTTCTTTCATAAATTGAATTCAAAAAAGTGAACAGTTGTTTCCTTCATCAACAAGTGATGATTAACTCCTTCTATTCATATTTTCTTAACGACAGATAAAATATCACAAAGCTATCTGTCACTGGTGAAACTGAAGCCCTACACAAGCGGCCCTATAATGTTCGTTATCGCTCAATTTGCGACAGCGAATGTCAAAACCCGAACTTTCAATATCGATTGATCACGTGACTTTTCTAATGCACCTGTCACAATCACTGTCAAAATGTAACTTTGTCTAGGCCTCCTGGCCCTTTTTTTTTTTTTTATCGTGGGGAATGCTTTACGCACCGTAACCCCGTCCTGGGGGACGGACAGGGCCGTGTGTGGGGCTCCCAGCGCCCTAAAAGGACGCTGCTCCTGGACTAGTTAAAGGTCCAGGGGTTTACCCACTAAACCCCGCGGTACTCCCTCTTCGCCTTGTTGGGGGGCCACGGGTATCAGCAAAGCCTTTGCTCCGTGAGCCTCCCGGCGAAAGCCTGCATTTGCAGGCTCCTCGGGCCTCCCTTTCTGTGGGGGGCTGCGGGAGCGACCCGGAGTACTGGGACGCTCCCGCCCAGGCCTCCTGGCCCTAGCATAATCTTATACAAAGCTACTACTTCATAACACCTTTATCCAACATTATATTCAAACCGTCTCAGCCTTCTATTCAAATTCCTTCACAATCCCTCTGCATCTGCAAGCCTGCAGAGAAGGTTTAAAAACGGAACGCTAACCGGCGTCGATATATCATAAGCGCAGACAGCGGAGCGGCCGCGAGCGTTTTATTTTACTTCGGAACAGATTTATCGCCGCGCGCTTCCTGCAGCGTATCGCTGCCGCCGCCGATGCTATCGGTGTAATGGCTTGTATCATCGTGGTATTTAATTGTTTACCTTTTCATTAACTTTAGTAACAAAACAGATTTAGTAGAAGATGGATTGATTTGATGATCTTAAGATCAATTAAATTGTATTCTTCTTTTATGTAAAAACACTAAAAGGTGTCAAAACTTGTTTGTTTGTTTTGTCATCTAGTCAATACCATGTTTCGTATATTAAAAATGTTTCTTTTCGTTGCGATAGTGTTATCGTAAAACTAAACGAAACAAAAATTTAATAAAAGTTCTATTGGTATTTCTTAAACGTTAAGCAGTTTTACACAAAAAAGTTTTGTGTAGTTCTTGTTCTAGTAATACAAACACTGACCGGCGTCGATATATCATAACTGTTATAGTTATAACTATACATCCTTTTATTGGTATCGCAAGTATATCTTACGGCTGCAAACTCTAACCATAAAATACGTTAGCTATAGTAGGTATCTCCCTTCTTAAATACGTACCATCTTGTCTTTACCATATTAAATTTTCTTGTCTTAACGCACAATATAATAATATTTAACGTGACTTCGTATAATGTAAAGGGTGTGAAAATTTAACACCCCTCTCTAAAACGCCGTAAGGTCAACGGAGCCATACAAAGGGAGACAAATTAATTAAAAGGTAATTCTGCAACACTTGACTCGAGTATGGTAAATTAACTCTTTTCAGACGTTCAGCCAATTTGGAACACCCTTGCTTTAAGGATTTAAACACACGATTGTTTTAGTTAAGGCCTATGCAGATTTAAGGCTTATGGAGCCTTTATCACAGGGTACATTGCGGTTTGGAGTTTATCCCAGCGCTCTTCCTTGTTTGGTTATTTTTGCATCCTTTTATACACCTCATAACATGCTTGTGTTATTAATAATCCTTGCTTAATATTATAATTGCGACATAAGCTTAATCTGTTTGTTACGCTTAAACCTCAATGTGATAGGCCGCAGTGGCCGCTTACCATCAGGTGGGCTGCGTGTCTGTCTGCCAACTGACTTAGTATAAAAAAAATACCAGTAAAGTGATTTTGATAAAAATTGGAACGGAAGAACGCTTCGGTGGTCTTGTGGTTTAAATACCGAGCCGAGATCTCGGGGTCCTGGGTTAAATTCCGAGCTAACTTTGTATCGGTTTTGTTGGACACAGCTCGGGTTTGTGATCAGCAACCCGTAGTTGGCAAGCGTGGTGATTAGGCCAATGCCTATCATTGTAGCTTGATTTCAAAGGATGGAGGCTTTGGAATAGAAGAAAAACAAAGGCTACTTTGTATCGTAAAAGATCACAAACAAGCTGCTCCGTTTCTTCATTCAAACAGAAAAACTCTTATTTCTGTTATTCCCTAGGACCTGAGCACTATCGGATTACTACGATAAAAGTTAGGTACTTAATATGTGCTTTCATAAGGTTAGTCTATGTCAGTACCAAATATCATCATAATTAGGTGACTGAATTGGACGTGAAAGCGTTATATGTAGATAAGCGGATAGAGGAATTTATGTTCTTTCGCATTTACCACTAGAACTTTGGTAAATACTAGCGGTCGCCTTACGGTTTTACCCGCGCGTAATTATTTTTGTGAATTAACCCCCCTTCCGCCCTACATTCTCGGAATCAAAAGTACTCTATGTCTCCCGGGGTACTTTAGCTTTCCAACAGTGAAATAGTTATTCAAATCGGTTCAGTAGTTTCAGAGCCTACTCAATACAAACAAACAAATCGTTCCTCTTAATAATATTAGTATAGATGGATTCGCATTTACAAAATAATAAAAATTATTATGCAATTGCTCGTCTAAGACCATACAATGTACTCCTATCCTAACCAGCGCTTATATTAACCCGCCTAAGTATACGACGGAACCCTTCCTTGGAGTCCCACCTTTATTTAATTCAAGTGTTGGTGATTTAGGGAATGGCTCGTATGGCAGTAACTCGGCACTTAGTGTGGAGTATCACTCGGAGTGAGATTTCGATGATAAAATTTCAGTGCATTTTCGGAGGTGAGGGCACTTTGTGCCTTTGGGTATCTCCTTGTAAGAAGTCATGTTGTGAACATGTCTTGAAGAAATGGTATGACAAAGTTTTATATCCTACAATACGAATATATTATAACTTTTCTAGCAAAACTTGGGTCGGCTTTTCGAACATAGATCGGATTGATGATCATTATTATTGACATTTGCCAAGCATGGTGATAAGGCCAGAACCAATCATTGTAGGGATACTTGGCTTTAACGATAAAGGTCTTTGCCTTGCAGCAGGACATAAATAGGCTTATATGTACTACCAATAAGATCTTAAATAATAAATATGTAAAAGCTATTTTTTAAGAATTTCGTGAAACACGTGCCCATAGATGAGACAAATTCTTGATTGTTATACTAAAACTTGTTGTTTAAGAAGTTATTTCCGTCTCGTTTAATTAATTAAATGACGCGACATTTTCCGTACACTCATTACGTGATCCTGGCACCTATTAGCAAGGTGCCATCCTGAGACCACTTAGCTCGCTCAGCCGCGGTTATTTTAACCACGTTACGTTTTAATTTCATGCTTTACTTGATGAATCGGCTAGAAATACTTGCTTAGGCAACATCTTCAAATTAGCGAAATCTATATAATTAATAATATTGAACCGCTTACTTTAGGAGCTTCACACGTATCATCAAACATACAACGCGATGCGGCAACCAAATAAAGAATAACTATCCTTGGACATTATTTACACAGAGCTATCTAGCCCCAAACTAATCATAGCTTGTAAAATGGACAAACGCTACTAATATGTGCTTTAAAATGGACAAACGCTACTAATATAATACTCTTGCTTAATACAAAGAAGACATCCAGATCTATGTAACAAACATGTTCGTTCATGCACACCAAAATATTTGCATTGTTCAGAGTTAAATCTGGCGACCTTAGGTGTGCAATATTGATTCTTCAACCATTACACATTCTATGTTTTTAAGAGTGATGTTCAAATGGCTTTATGTATATCTTAATTAATATAATATTTATAACCACAACGTCCCACTGTTCCTCAACGTACACTTCCAAATTACATTAGGAGTCTCACAAGGCTCCATTCTCGGCCCAACGTTGTTAATGCAATATACACTAAAGCTGGGTAACAAACCTAAACAGTTGCTTAACATTCACCGGTAACTTGCAGCCCTAGATTTAACTATACAAGACTAAGTCTAGGACAATAATCCCTGTGGATACGCTACAAGCTCCTTGTAGCCTCTCAGGTCGCTGACTCAACACCGCCTGACAAGCCTCTCAATCTATTATCAACTTAACTGCTTAAATCACTTAGTATATTATGGTTGAACACAAGGGTAAAATTGAATAAGAAATTGTTATCTTAATAAGAGAACTAGAACGGAACAGATCTAAACAAAAAATAATTCATATTATTTTTTAATCCGATATTAACTTTGTCTGTATTCACGCCGTAGCCGTTTAACCGATTTTGATGTTGTTTGGTATAGCCATAGACTTTACTTCGGGAAAGTAGGTTCAGGCAACGGCACATTAGACTACCCTAATCTGTCAAATTTCTACAACCAATTTTCAGCTTTATTCACTTCACATAGAGTTCTCTTTCAATTGAGAATTTTTGACAGATTAGGCTTAACAAACCGAGCTGATGCTCAATTCGAGACATGGGAGAGTTTTGTGTGTTCATGGGAGGGACATCACCAACTTCCAGACTCTTGACTTTAACTGAATATTTTCTTAAGAGAAAACCCTATTGAGATTTTTTTCCCGACCTGGTACTTGAATCAAAGCCCCTGATGCGGCCTGGGAGGCTGTCCTTAATTTTTGAAGTGAAAACTTCTTTAGCGGCGTTGTGCACTTTTTTTGTATGGGGAAAAAATGTTAAACTCGCGTCAGGATTTATGTGTCACGTGACCTGATTGAAAATCCATATAAAATTTGAAGTCCGGACACGTGTTTTCTACAAACTTATCTGTTCCGGTGGCCAAAATTGGAACTACGTGAAATGCAGTGCAAAAACCATGCAAAAACGATATTTAATGACAGTTTTCAATAGACTGTAGCGACGCCGCCACCGGGACAGATAGTTTGTCGGTCTATAGACAATAATGGTTTTTTGTTTAATTTGACAGCTCATTTATGCAAAGAAAAGTGCTTCTTATGTACATCAGGAGTAGAGTAAATAATTGTATTAATAAGAACTGATGTTGTTTTCTTGAGTTTTATTCCTTTAGCGTAAGGTATATTTTTCTTTGCATAAATGAACTGTCAAGTGTGACCTCTTCTACTATTATAGCCGCAGTGCGGTCGCTTCCTATATGCTTCCTATGCTACAAAGTGACCACAAAGACCTTAATTTGATATCCTGCAAAATTCAAAATTTAATTGCCGTAATAAAACATTTAAAAAGTTTGGAATATCTTTATTCGCCGGAATTATATAACAGTATTTTGTGGAAATTAACACCACTTCTCCGCAGTCTTAGGATCCGCTATGCTGCGGAGCATGCATCAGGTCAATTCAGGTCGTATGAAGTTGGAAATGCTGTCCGATTTCCTGCGACAATTTAAATCTTTGGCGACAAGAGGCTCGTTCTCACACACAGCTTGGCTTGTTACCCCAAATTCCCAGTGAACATCCTCGAAAGCGAAATGTTGATTACTGTAACACCACTCGTGTTATTAACGATTCGGGAGTCTGCGGATTCTGTAAAGGGAATCATTTCTTGGCCGATTGCTCCAAATTCAAAAGTTTATCCGCAGATTCCAGTATGCAATTAGTTGTAAATTCCAAACTTTGTTTCCGTTGTTTAGAAAATAAATAGTTGTCAATCAAAAAAGTATGACATTGACGGTTGTCAATCATTTTATCATCGTTTATTACATGGCGTTTCAGTGTCACAGCAAGGAGTTTCTGATAAGTCTGAAAAAGTTTCTGATTACATTTGAGAGATAAACTTTTTAATGTAATATTTGTGTGTCATGTTTGTGTGTGTACGATAGCGCAATAAATAAATATTGTATTTTACCACTTAAATGATAGTACTTTTATACCTCTACCAATCAATTAAATCCCTAACCATTCCAAAATACATATCAAAAATGCACAACGTTAATATTCACGTTTTCACTTCTGCCGGCACTCCCGGAGTGCAACCCGTCGTTTTTTTTTTATATACATGATACACATACAAAAAGTATGTAAAGAAGTTGTAGCAAAATTTTGAATAAAATGCCGTAATTTTCCTTGAAGGAGATAGATTTAATACAAGCGAAGTCGCCAGTAAGTGCTAGTGCTATAATAACATCTAAGTTTGAAGCTTTATTACAAGTTTAATAATTTTATCCCGCATTTCTATACCACAGAGATCATAGCGGAAAATTTTAATGATACAGGTGGCACCACGTCAAATTAGTTCTTCGTATTATAATTCTGTGATATCTTAAGAAGTTCTCTCAAATGAAAACAGTAATATTAATGTTTTGTAATTAAGCTTTAAGTAGTGTGTAAGCCTGTTAATTAATGTTGTTGGTTATTAAATGCGTAAATAATTAAATATGTCGTAGTTTAATTTGTTTCTTATCAAATGCGTAAATTATAGAACATTAACACAAAATTTAATTTAAGGTCTTCAACAAGGCTCCATTCTAAAGTCATTTTTGTTTCTAAGTCCAATAAGATATTGTCACACTTTTTGCGGAGGAGAATACATTTACGAAACATAACCGCAGGCTAGCGAGACTTGCAGTGGGACTAAGGACTAAACTCACTAAACTAAAAAACAGTGCCTTTTTACACTCACGAAATACTCTCTCGAATCGACTCGAATATAGAAAAAAAAAGAAAGAAAAAACATTGATACACACATACACAAATATAAAATACAGATGGAAGAATACAAAAATTAGAATACATAAATATAATAATAATATAATTTCTGCTCTTCGTGGTGCATAGGTCCCCAAAAGTTACTTTTGGTTACTCATGCAGCAATAATGGTAGTTACAAAAAACTTCAGATTTGTAATGCTTACAATACAAATAATAAATGTTGGTACATTTATTGTTACATATTCTAAAAAAAAAAACTGGGAAACTAAATAGCATTGTATCTCACAAACAATTCCTTAGGTAAATATTTGCCCGGGAAAGGTAAAGTAGGTTTCCCTTTATCATCGTTTAAAGGTCCAACAAAAGGAACACACTACATCCTAAAATAACTTTATACCACCTCAAGCGATTGTTCTGCGCTAACGATCCTTTAGAAATAAACTTGTAAAACACGTTAGTTAGAAATATAACGCTATTGACGGCGAACTTACTGATATTTTTTACGAGACCAGGTCTTGCCCGCTGCTTTGACGATACGTTTCGACCATAAATAAATAAATATCTCTGGACATTATTCACACAGCGCAATCTAGCCCCAAACTAAGCCTTTGCTTGTGCTATATGGGTGCCAGACAGCGGATAAACATTACTTATATTATATTATTTTTGTAAATACATACATATTATACGTAGAAACACCCACACCGGTACAAACAGACATGTTCATGCACACAAATGTTTGTACCGTGCAGGGATCGAACCCGCGACCTCTGGTGTAATAGCCGACTTCTCGACCATTGCACCAAACGGCTCGTCAACCAGCCGGCACATTTCTACGATCAGTTCGTGGAAGCCATTCCCATTGAAGGATTATTTGACTTCAGCGGTTGTCAGTTCTGCAGGCTACGTGCCCCGCCCAACTCCACTTCCTAAACATATACTTTTACTAGAGGAAATCCAGTGTTGCCACGATGTTCAAGACTGGCGAAAAGCTGAACCAAGGCTGTTCGCGACAACTGCTCTGTGCCGAGCTAGGATCAGGAGCTAATTGTTAATTATTGCGAGCGCGTGTGCTAGTGAAGTTTGCAATTAGCGCCGGGAGCTAGCCGTGTCGTGAGCTTGGCAATTTGGCTGGAGGATATAGCGACGATTTTATCAATAAGTGAGTGTGATGCATAGTAAATAAAACTATGTAAGGTGTACGATGATTTAGAATTGCTTGGATAATATTATCTTAGATGTAAATGAATTATTTTGTTTTTGTTTGATAAGTTAGGAACGTGATTTTGAGAGTATACTTACAAAAGATGATATTGGATTTTGTAGTAAGGCAACATTATTACTAATACATTTTAAATATAATTTTAAATTGAAGTTACCTCACATTCAAAGAGACAGGTAACTTTAGCTGACGGAAAAGTATAAAAACAAATCTACCCAAGAATATAACGTAGGAAGCACTTGTTTGTCGCTCAGCATCCTACGTCTCCACGTAATGTACTTTCTATTTGCTCATACCTGGAAAACAACAGTCAAGTTACAAAGTTAAATTTTCCTTATTTTATTCTAAAAAACAATAACAAGTCAGTTTTTTAAATAATACCTTTAACTCCAAGGCTATGATAATTATTGTTTTTATTTTTAAAATCAAACACGCTAATCTTATAATATATTATAGGTGGCCAGTTACGTTATATTTTTGTCCGTGAATAACGCCTCCTGATCTTAATCAGGGATGACATAGTGGTAGCAGCGGGAATAACATTTTTTTCGTTGATGAAGTTAGGTTATCCCTTTGATTACAGGTACCGGCAAACTTCTTGAATATCGAGTGGGGATTGCGCAGAACACGAATTTTGACACGTCTGCGCGCTATTGGTCAGAAGCATACCCCTGACCAATAGCGCGCGCGGGCGTTCGGGAGATTCGCGGGCGGTCATGCGCAAGTGCACATGTGCGAACTTTCTCCCTCTCCGTCGATTGATGTTCAAAAAGTTTGCCGGTACCTGTACAAATACTCGTTTCTCATTTAATTACAGGATATTACAGGATGGGTAATGCGCGAGAGACTCTTCTATTGTCCAAAGGCGTCGATAACCGCATACCATCAGGCAGCTGTAGTCTTGAGCTGCTTATTGGTATAATATCAAGTTGCTAAATAAGACCATCAATGACATTTCTGTAATAGAATATCATAGAAGCTACCCCAATTCCAGTGTTGATATAAATCCCCGATGAACATGTAACACGGTCTGATTTGCATATCTGTGTTTGTCGCTGCAGCGGCATGTTGATATCGCTGGACCAACAGTGCTGTTTACTTAGTATACGTTTAGAGTTCAGGGCCGATCGCCAATTTGCTTATATGATTTGAAGGTAGTCACCAATTTCACGATAACGTCGTGAGAAAACCTGCACATTTGATGGCTGTGTGACCATTTCTTTCCGGAGCAGAATACGTCTAGGCACCATACCCGCAAACCTTTTTTTTGGAGGAGAATTTGTTTATGCACCATAACCGCAGGCTAGCTAGACCGGCGGCCGTGTGCGGGGCTCGAGACTAGAGCGTCCACTACACTAAACTCCCCCGGTTCCCCTTCACACCCGATTAGGACGAGCCGGTGCCAGCGTTGTAGGTATGGCCATCCCAAACCCGCAAGCTTAGACCTGCGGCCCTGTGTAGGACTCGGGACTAAAGCGTCCCATTGTCTACTCAACTCCCGTTTTTCCTTTCCGCCCGATTAGGATAAGCTGGTTCAGCCCATAGCTGTATCTAGTTCCCCTCTCCAGCGTAACGGAGGTCAGATAGCAGTCACTTAAATGTTATAACTAGACGTTTCAAATCTGGGATATTTGTGCAAGAGTACCTGGACAAGAACGGGACAAAAAATCGCTTAGAGAAAGAATGTTCTCGTACATTAATATTCTCAAACTCAGCCTTAAACTTCACAGAAACACGTGTATCATTTATTTAATTATTTAGGACAAAAGAGAACCACAAAAACAAATAATAACTATCCTCAACTCGTAACATCGTGCGAGAGCAATCGCCTGCCGCCTCCTACCGGCAACTTTATGAAATTAAAAACTAAAACAGAAAATCGATGTCGCCGATCGCGCGTGCCTCGTGCGACGTATGCTGAAACTTTTTCTATTAGTAACTTCAACTTATCACATGCGAGTTTCTCCTAAAATTGGACTATCCTATTTTTTTTATTTTCTTACACTGTTAATTTAACACTAACATGGGCCAAGAATAATTGGTCTCGCAATTTTAGAACAAAATTGTGACTTGTGATGTGCCTGTATTTGGCAACCGAGGTGATTAAACCAGTGTCCAATCACTTTGCACAGGAAAAATAGAAAAAAATATGTGTTATGTATGGAAAGAAAAGGTTTTTTTTTTGGGAGGAGATGTTTTTACCATCTCCCTAATTACTGTTGATTTACCGACCAAACAAACATCGCGCCTACCACAGTCGACAGATTGACTTTCGCATTTATAATATCAGTGTAAATTAGACACCACAAGGCGTAACCTGGGGTTTTTTTTATTTCAGAGGCGGCAAATGAGCCAGCGGATCGCCCGATGGTAAGCAATCACCACCGCCGCTCATGGACATCTGTAACACCAGAGGGATCGCTGATCCGTTGCCGGATGGGCCTCCGGCACTCTCACAAACAAGACGAAACACAATAGTAGTCACTATTATTTCATGCTGGTGTTATGTGAGAGGGTGGTACCCGTGGTACGTCCCCGAACGAGCTGGCCCATGCGTACTGTAAAACAGCATGGCTCTACCACTACAAAGCTACTCTTATCTATCATCCATTCATATATTATTTACAACAAGAAAAATATCTCGTTCAAAAGTCGTGGCCCGTGGACACTCCGAACAGTTAAATCGCCCAAACCTCAGTCCCAGTAAACCCGCCTTATTCTAACGGCAAATTGTTTCAACTAACACGGAACCAAGCCGAGTCTTAATCTTCCGAATTAGTTTTAATGTTACAACTTAGTGAGGGATTCAATTGGAGTATTTTATAGCAGGCGAGCGGTAAGCTCGGCCCTGAGTTTAATTATATCGGCGAAGGGTTAAATGTATGATTATAAAATTATTACGATTACATCGAGGGTTAACGGAGCAGTATTAAATTATTGAAATGTGTTCGCTGGAGATATTTGCTTTTATGGTACAGGTTTGATGACTTTGTTAATGTGTTAATAAAATACACACGGAAATGGGAATTATTCTTATATCGCATAACTAACCATGTAGGTTGTATTTTTTTAATACAAAATTTAAAACAATCAGATCAATCAAGTCAATTTTTAATTAGCACAAGCGTTACACAAATGGCACACAAGCGTTAGGTCAAATTGCGTCTGAGTTGGGTTAAAGTTAACACGTGTGTATAATATTCCCTAGAATAATATACCTTGTCTGTTATCATGTCCGCCTCATTACCGTATGATGAAAATTACGTTATCATAAATTTTTGTGCTCATTAATGTAATTATCAAGCTAAATGAGCCCTTACGGTTTAAAGGTAATTAATTGACATAAAAACATTATAATCCCTATTACTATCGACGAGCTATTTGCTGTAATGGTCGAGAAGTCGTCTATTCCCAACAAACACGCAAGCTGCTTAAATTGCTTCTGTACCACCTGAAGGTTGTATGACAGCCGTTCAAAGGGTTTATTATACTTCTTAAGTTGTACAGTAGCGTATTTAAAAGCGCTTTAACAGACGTGCGGTACAATGGTCGTAGAGCGGTAAAATAATCCCCAAAGGAGATACAAAGTCATATTATAGAGTTATTGTACAGGCATTAGATGTAAAGAGGAGGTATAAGTAACTTTTGTAGCGCTCTGAGATCTTGTAGAAGGTTTTTGTAGTTAAAGGCGTTAGAACAGAGTTATTAACTTCTTTTGAAACGCCTTAAGTTGTATATTGTATACTTGTATAGGCTTAAGCTGTTGAGTACAGTTAATGACATCCTTTGTAATGCTATATCTACAGCAGATACATAATACTCTATAGTAGCGCCTAAGTCGCTACAATTAAGAATTGTACAGCAACTTTATGGCAAATAGCTGGATAAGGCATGGCAAACACTCCTTATACAGGTAAAAGTGTATAAATTCCACTACTATGGCCATTAAAACGGCTGAAGCCGGACTAGAGAATGGGATTAAATAAAACATTTAATATAATTAAAAGATGTTTCATATATTTTGCAGTTCTGAATTTGGTTCCGATTCTGTCGGCACTTGAGCTCCGGCGTTGTCTATATACGTAGGTTCAGATTGTGGTTCAGAAGCTTTCCCGTAGCCCATTGCAGCTGTTGAAATATTTCCACAGTTTTCTTGTAGGACCTGAAAAACACGAATTTGATACAAAAGTCTCCAGATAATAAGTCAAGTGTAGAAGGGTTTTAAGAATCTGACCACGGACTCCTAAATAAAACGACCTCTATAATAGGGTATCAATTATCCATTGTACAGTCTTGGGTTCTTAAAAGAAGTATTAATTGCTGCTGTACACCTCATAACGTTTAATAGCACGTTAATACCACAATTGTAGAACCCAAAGGTCTAGAACGGCAAATACAAGCGCCTTGAATCGGTAGAAAGGTTCTAGTAAACTCTGAAGGCTGTTGTAGCTGAGACGCCATTTAGCTTTTATAAAATTGATTTTCAGAATACTAATTTATAATTTTTAAATCATAAATATGTACAAAAAACCGAACTCACGTAACTATTTTTCATCCATGACACTACAAAAACTACAAACAAAGCCTAAATATCTTTTACAAGCTAAATTCAGAATTCAAAATCTATAATTAAATGTATTTTTTATCAAAAACTGCATTTATAGAAGGGCGCGTGAAAATATTAGCGAAAACATATGTATATATTTACAATAAACTGTTACTCGCACTTGGATTTCATACGGATAAAAGGAAAAAACAACACTTGACTTACCTGTTTATTATTTTTAATTTACTCCCTGCAATTCACTGTCATATACTTTCCAAATGGCTAATCTTATTAAAATTATAGGTTATGTTTTATAAATTCCTCTGTATCGCCACTGTATATTCAATAAAGAACCGTAAACTTTAAATCGGAGATACAGACGCGGTATAATAAGGTGCGAGCGCTACAGTCGGGCTATAATAAGGTGTGAGCGCTACAGTCGTGCTATTACAACTTATTTTAGATACTTAAGCGTATACTATCGCTCGCATACGCCACTGTAGACCCTATAGCCGTACAAAATGGGCCCTTTTGGGGGTACAGCGGTGCTTTAAGCGCTTGTACATATACTGTAGATCTTACTTAAGGAACCCATGCCTTTATTAGTAACTTCTAACCGACCAGTATACGGCTTGTTATAGAGCTTGTGTGCTAGTTGGGTTACACCAGATGTCGCGGGTTCGATTCTCGCACGGTGCAAACATTTGTGTGCATAAACAATCTGTTTGTATCGGTCTGGGTGTTTCTATGTGTAATATTATGTATGTATTTACAAAAAAAGTATATAAGTAATATTTATCCGTTGTCCGGCAGCCATAGCACAAGCTAATGCTTAGTTTGGGGCTAGATGGCGCTGTGTGAATAATGCCCAGATATTTTAAAAGCTTTTTAATGTAAATACATACATACATAAAAACAGACATGTTTATGAACACAAATGCTTGTAATGTGATTTCTCAATCATTACACCAAATGAGTCATTAAATGTAAACATGTTTCAAATAAATGACACATAACGGTTACCAGAGTTGGGCAAAATTTATTCGAATGACGAATAACGAATGAATAAATTGCTATTTCGTTATTCACGAATAAAATCACGAATAATTTATTTGTGAATGAATAATTCGCGAACAATTATATTGCGAATAAAATTTTATTCGAATAATTATTCAGATAACAAGTTATTCGAGTCATGCCCTAATCTGATGGTTACCCATATCATTCTAGTGCCCCTTCAGAATCAGACCTAAATTCTAGCCCTTGACGGATAGCGGGTAGGCAATGAGTAATAGTGTTTCATTCAGCCCGTTCAGTTACCCCATAGCTGTTGGCCTTTATCAAGCCCTAAAGGGTTAAAATGAGGTGAACAATAGCAGAGTCACAAACACAAGCCAACGTTTAACCTTTTGAAACAAAAGTTGCGTGAAGTAATGTGTTTTGTCTTTGTTTTACTTTAATAGTCTGAAAGAGTAACTGTAGAATATTTTTTTTTAATGTACTACACTGCGGCCTATTCCATCGAGCGATGCTTTACCTGCAAGCGTCCCTTAATGTGCTGCCAGACAGTAGACTCATCTGATCTTCGAGCCTCTGATTTCAAGTATACTGGCTCCCACATTAATATTGCCAGAACACAGCCAGAGCTGTTATGGCGGCAGATTTCACCTGTGGGGGTGGTAGCTAGCCAGTCGGACTCTGAAAAAGCCCTACCACCAACAAAAACAACAACCGGTCATCAATTTTCCCCAGCTTGGCTCTGCCAAGCTTTATATCATAGGCGAAGTCAGAGAAAGCGTATAACTGTCCACATTAATATCCCCTGGCAATAACTTGCTATTAACGACTCCATAACTCAATCCAAATTAGCGGGGAAGGATCCATTTGAAAGTTCTGATTCGAACAATTGACCTTATGCATGTGAAGTGGTGTTTGAAACCATAATGCAAATACTAGTACTTGTATAGTTGGTGTATGCAATGTCTACATTCCTTTTAAGTGTCGTCCCGCCATCATTTTGAAGAATTAGTGATAAATGTAGCAGATATAATGGTTTTCTATGATTATTTTTGGCCTAGTTTTTTGTTTGATCTTGTTTTAGATTTAAATCAGTATTTTTTTTGACATCATTTTCCATGTAGAAATCTAAATAAATCTTTTTTCTAATTATGTGGATGTAATTACACGGGATTGTAACAGTTTTCGGAACAGTAAATACCAATTACAATAATTTCGGGTCGGTTAAAAACGCGCCCACTAGCCACTGAACCACTAACACTGAGTTATTACAACATAGGGTTATTAATAGTTATTTATGTGACTGCTGCATAATGAGGGTCATTAAAATACGAATGTGGTTTTATGAAACGAACGAAGTGAGTTTCATAAATGAATCACATGAGTATTTTAATGACTAATTATGTACAGTCACATACATAACTTTATCTTCATTCATACGATAATATGTCTATTTTATAGTCAGGATTGATGAGCAAACGCCCTAGTTACCAACATAATCTGTATGTAAAAGTTAGTTTAGTACTGTCATAATTAATGACTGACGTTTGTAGTTTTTAAAATCCATAAACAATCGAGACTCGAGTTGATTTCGATTCTCAAATCGATTGTTATAATTTCAGCATCGAATTAAATGTATAGGAATGGAACATAAAATTACTAATCGACTAATTCGATAATCGAAAAAACCTATTAATTTTTACTTTTAAAGAAGACGTTCGAAATTTGAACGTAATTTCGTATCGGTTACCGACACTAAAATGTAAACATTTCAATGCAGCCACAGATACTTATATCTAAATGTAGGGCGTTTGCTCATCGCTCCTGAATATAAAATAGACATATTATGGTATGGATGTAGATAAAAATATTTTAAACTAGCGGTCGCTTCCGCAGATTCACTCGAGCGTATTTTCTTTTTTCAAATAACCCTCCCTTCCTCCCACATATCCGGGATCAAAAGTACCATATGTCACCCTGGGATAGTGTAGCTTTCGAACAATGAAAGAATTTATTCAAAATGGTTCTGTAGTTTCGGTCCCTATTCTATACAAAGAAACAAACAGTCAAATCTTTCGTCCTTAATTAGCATAGATTGTAGAGGAAAAATTAAAATTGGAGAGTTTACTTCTATAAACTTTTATTCAAGGCAGTTTATCCCTGGCATTATTTTCACCTTAGTTCACTGTTTTTGCATAAACTTTTACGTTCAACTAGTCTCGTTCAACTCATAATTAACAACTAAAATAAGGCTAAGTACTAGAACCTCATTATACCGCAACTTGCACGTGCAAACCGAATAATTTCAGCTCCATAATAAATTATAAGCGGTCCAACACTTTAACAAGTAATTAGTCAAAGAGATCGGTGAACCTGTTGTCGGTCTATTTTGAGAGTGTCGCTGACACTATTTTGGTATGTCAGCTATATTTTTGGAGGTATCTTTATCGTAGCTTAGTCCGATACTTTATTGACTTATCTACATTTACTAATTTTCCCTTTTTAACCGACTTCAAAAAAGGAGGAGGTTATATGTTCGACTGTATGTATTTTTTTTTTTTTTTTTTTTTTTTATGTATGTCCGTCGATTTCTCCGTCAATTGTGGACCGATTTAAATAATTCTTTTTTTATTTGAAAGTGCATAGTTCCGAGGTGGTCCCATTGTCACCATGTCAGGATCTGATGATGGGATCCCGGAAAAATCAAGGGAAAACCTCAAATTTTATAGGCTGCGCCTACGCGTTACTTGTTTTTTCTGAAGCCATTCAAGTTTTTGCGTCCGATAGACATCATTTTATGTTGATGAGCTGATGATGGAAGGTACAACTCCTTAACGGTTAGGAGTTAGGGGATAATTCTTTCAGTATTGTAGGAATATGTGGACCGTTAGTTGTATTTTATGTACTTTTGCAGCTAAGGTGATGATGGAAAGTACAACTCCTTAACGGTTAGGAGTTAGGGGATAATTCTTTCAGTGTTGTAGGAATATGTGGAACGTTAGTTGTATTTCATTTACTTTTGCAGCTAAGCTGATGATTACCCGGGGATGGGCTGGTCACTAGCCAATAAGGTTAGCACCGGCTCGTCCTAATCGGGTGTGAAGGAGAAACCGGGGGAGTGTAGTGGGTAGCGGACGCTTCGGTCTCGAGTCCCACACACGGCCGCGGGTCTAGCTAGCCTGCGGTTATGGTGCATAAACGCATTCTCCTCCTACCCATGGTGCTGAACACTTAATGAATACCTAATATTATTATCAAATAATACAATTCTATTCGTATTTTCGCTATCATTATTATGAAAGAGTTTTACTCACTACCTACGTGTTATTCACACTAAAAATAGAAAAATAAACAAACTTTTTTTAAAAAAAATTAAACCGACTTCAAAAAAAAAAGAAACAAAAAAAACTACCTAAAAAACTGAAAAGCAAAAAATAATTTTAATAAGACATTCATCATTGTCTAAGCCTATTAATTTAATTGTATTTTACGTGCTAGGTAGGTACCTACTAATCTGTTTGAAGTCGGTGCCAAGCCAAAGGTAATACAAAATTATATATGTATTATAAAGGGTTACTTATTAATCCGCGGACGTAGATACGTAATCTGGGTACCTACTATTTGGCTTGGCACCGACTTCAAACAGATTAGTAGGTACCTACCTAGCACGTAAAATACAATTAAATTAATAGGCTTAGACAATGATGAATGTCTTATTAAAATTATTTTTTGCTTTTCAGTTTTTTAGGTAGTTTTTTTTGTTTCTTTTTTTTTTGAAGTCGGTTTATTCCGAGCATTTATCCCGCGGTACTCCCTCGTCGCCAGATTGGGGGGTCACGGGTATCAGTAAAGCCTTTGCTCCGTGAGCCCCCGGCGAAAACCTGCCTGAGCAGATCCCTCGAGCCTCCCTTTCTAGAAGAGCTGCGGGAGTGACCAGGAGTACTGGGACACTCCCGCCCGGCGGTGATGGTGGGACCGTGCAATGCAGGTATGCCTTCGTTATCCTTTATAGGGGAACTAAAGCAATAAGTTACTTGTAATACTCGTAGCTACACCATTCAACTGTGCAGCTTTTGTGAAGATGTTTTCCGTCAAAGCAAAGCGTATAAACGCACATAGAATAATAGTTGCGAACCGAGATTCCAAGCATCGACCTTACTCTGTGTAGCGTAGTGACATTTTAAACTACTTGTTTACCACTACTGCTCTGGTTAGCAATTAACTGTGAAATATAAGAATTGCTATAATATTCAACTACGTCTAACGTTATTTGATAAATCTTGAATCAAGTTAGAAACGTACTCCGATTTGATCTAACAAAGCAATTAGACATTGGCCCCAATCAATTTGGCTTCACGATGTAATTTATGTGTATGAATGCGGCAGACGGTTTCTGTCTGTCAACCGAAATAGGCTGGCTTGACCGGAGCCTCTCACATGACCGACGTATAAGTACAGGACCCGGCAAATTTCTTGACTATACGGTGAGGACATTATTCACACACACACAGCGCCATCTACATAGGCCCAAACTAAGCATTAGCTTGTATACTTTTTTTTGTACATACATATTATACATAGAAACACCCAGACCGATACAAACAGACATGTTCATGCACACAAATGTTTGTTCCGTGCGGGGATCGAACCCGCGACTTCTGGTGTAATAGCCGACTTCTCGAACATTACACCAAATGGCTCGGGATTGCGCAGAACACAAATTTTGACACACCTTCGCGCTCTAGGTTAGAAGCATACCCCTGACCAATAGCGCCGCGGGCGTTTGGGAGATACGCGCGCGCTATTGGTCACGCGCAAGTGCAAATGCGCGAACTTTCACCCTCTCCGTCGACCGATGGTCAACAAGTTTGCCGATAGCAATAGTAGCTTTATTGTTGTGCTGTATTTGGTAAGAGTACCGGAGTCCCGACGCCTCTTTCTTTTCCCTCCACATAACCTCCCTCCTCCCTGTTCCCCTTTTTCTAAAATATAGACCATTTCTACTCGTAATCTTGTTTATAATAACTATCATTATACTAAGTTAAATATACAATTTAAAGATGAAATCATTTGTATAGACCGCATAACGCACCAACTGATTTAACAAGATTTTCTATAAAAAATAAAAACGGAAGAAACGGTAACTCTACTAAGTAATTGATCTGTGTTTATAAAGCCTCCTTCGAACGTTTACCTTAACCACAGGGCTTATTCCACAAATCCCCTTAGATGATCCCCTTCGCAGGGGATTTGTGGACTTTTTGTCCAGAAATCCCCTTCGTATTTGTTTAAGGGGATTTCTAGACTAAAAGTCTACAAATCCCCTTAAACAATATTTAAACTTAGTTTTACAGTTTGTTTCATAACCACATTCTTTATTATTTTGGAACATAAAATACGAGTGATAAACCAAAACAGAATAAACCTTCAATAATTTTCATAATTATTATGAAATTTAATATAACTTTCGCTTATAATAATACTTGCAATAATTAAAGCATCACAGATAATTAAATTTTCACATTAATCACAGAATGTTTGCAATAATGATATACCTAGCTTCTTAATAATTGCAATAATAAAAACATCACAGATAATCATTTATTTTCTCTCCCGACCCGTGGTACAACTGCGATGTTCAACTGGTTGTACCACGGGCAAGTAAAGTTACCCATGGTTCAACTGTTTGTTCTATGATTGTTGTGGTTGTCCCCGGTGGTACAACTTGGGTCCCTAAGTCCACTTAAATCTATTGCAAATATTTTTGCACTTTCATGTCCACTTTTATCCTTGATTCAGAATTCTTAGCAAAGTGGATTTTTTTTAACTAATGCATGTCTGAAAATCCATTAAGGAATGGCTGACACATGCAATCTTCTTTCATCAAACATAACTGTCCTGGTTTCACATTAATCACAGATTGTTTGTACAATAATAATATACCTTCTTATTACTTACAATAATAATTAGCCTTCCGCCCGCTGTTTTACCCGCGCGTAATTTCTTTTTTCAAATATCCCCCCCTTCCCCCCACATTTCCGGGAACAGAAGTACTCTATTTTTCTCTACTCTATCTTTGTCGTATGGGCTGCTCTTATGGGGATCTGCCGCTGACATAAACAATATATTTATTTTGCAAAAGAGAGCCATCCGCGCTATATATGGCCTCAAAACCCGTGACTCGTTAAGAGAATTATTCCGGGAAATAAATATATTAACTATGCCATCACAATATATACTGGATTGTGTTATGTATGTACAAAAGAACATACAAAATTTTTCAAAGAAATCAGATTGTCATCAATTTAACACAAGAAATAAACATAGGCTTGCTATTCCAAATATTAGGCTTCAAAAGATTGGAAATTCTTTTAAAGGATTAAGTATTACAATGTATAATAAATTGCCAATGGATGTTTTTAGCTTACCCATAAATCAATTTAAGTCGTGTATCAAGACCCGTCTGATGAAAAAAAGGTTACTATAAAATTGAAGATTTTCTTAATGATGGAGATCTGTAGATACTGGTACATAGTAGGAATGCTTCGCTCCCTGTCCGCGCAAACTGTATTTTAATCTGTTGTCATTGTTGTTATATCTACACTACGTCCTACAGTTATAATTTTTTTTCTTTATTATTATTATTATTTCTACATTTACACGAAAAACTGTATGGCTTAGTATAGATAGATTTATTATCAATGTTGTATAAATTTCTTTGGCGATTAAAAAGAGTAACTGTCGAGTTTCTTGCCGGTTCTTCTCGACAGATGACTGCGTTCCGAAGCCGGTGGTCGACGATTCATAAATACTTGATACAAGTTTACATGAATAAAGAATATTTTGATTTGATTGATTTGATCTATGTTCACCGGAAATTATTGAAGGTGTTTATTCTGTTTTGGTTTATCACTCGTACTTTATGTTCCAAAATAAAAAAGAATGTGATTATGAAAGCAACTGTATTTAATTTAAAAAACTAAGTTTAAATATTAAGGGGATTTGTAGACTTTTAGTCTAGAAATCCCCTTAAACAAATACGAAGGGGATTTCTGGACAAAAAGTCCACAAATCCCCTGCGCAGGGGATCAGCTAAGGGGATTTGTGGAATAAGCCAACCACAGACGTCAAAACCGACATTTTATTCTCTTCTATCTCTATTATTACGGAACATTACCCTTATTATTATGCTTGAATTATCTTCCAGGAGAAACCAATCCCGATAACATTGCCCAATACCGTTTGAATAATGACATGCACACCCAGCATACGCATCCCGATTGTGATCCTTTTTCTATGTCGGTTAAAAAGATACCCCATTTCCCATACCTTTAATCAGTCAGGGGTCTCCTTTCAAGCAAAAAAGAGGGATTAACAAAAAGGTTCAGTTCGACGTCCTAAAGACAAATTCTTGAAAATTGCACGACTTAATTCACTCTCACACTCACTGTACTATACATCGATGACTTTCTGTGTCTCATCTTGACTCTGAAGTAACAAAACCAGCTGTGGATGTACAGGAAATATTTGTGGTTGAATTAGCCTATGTACTTGGTACAAGGAAAGGTTGATATCGCTTCGTATTTCTTATATGTTATGTATTTTTCGCCTTTTACGAGTTTGAAACGATTTCGCATGATTGGAAGCTCTTACATCAATGAAATGTGAATAATACAGTAGTTTTATATTTTTTTGTCTTGAGTTTTCTTTGAACGAACTAGACAAAAGTTAAGTGGACGATCAAACTTTTGATTGTTCGTTCGTTTGTGAAATATTGGTATGTTACATCTCTGTATAGACTATCCTTTTATTCTATTATATTCTTTTGAATCAAGGTTAGGTATATAAATTATATTTTACGTTAGTAAACGTTGCTAATTCATACTCATCCATACTTACGATCTGCGTCAATCCGTTCGTCTGTCTGTTACGTTTTTCCTAAACCAATGATTTCTAAATCAATTAATATTTCGGCGTTACAGTATTCTCAGTCACCATACGACACGCAACAGCAAAGCTTCTGTCATACATCTGTCTTCATTGAAATAGGGGGTACTTCCCCGGGCAGGGCGGCCCATTTTCACGGGCTTACAAAATAAATATTTAAGTCACATAAAAACATTGTTTTTTTTATGTCAGAGGCGGCAAACGAGCCAGCGGGTCGCCTGATGGCCGCCCATGGACATCTGCAACACCGCAGTGTGATCGTTGATGTATTGCCGGCCTACGGGGATATGGGGGGTGTGGGCCTCTGGCACTCTCACAAAGCAGACGAAACACAATAGTAGTCACTATTATTTTATGCTGGTGTTATGTGAAAGGGTTGTACTTCGCCGGACGAACCGTCCCATTCGTACTGTACAACAGCATGGCTCTACCACTACTGAAAAATATCGACATTAGTATTGAAAAATGCTGTAAACAATGTAATGCCGCTCCTTTTTGAACCAAAGCATACAAACTATACATGACACGTATAACAACAAAACCTGCTATAACAAAAGCGGGAAAAAAATTACGTTTTGGATGTCAATGATTTCCGCTTTTCGCGTATGTAAATTGCCATACAAGCGAAAAACTCGGAGAACTTAGTGAAAACTCAACAGGTGAAATTTTGTGAGCGCAAAACGCTCTTCCTGATAGTGATGGGATAAAATAGAATGTACTTTTTGTTTGCCTCAATGGTCTAGTGGTTTAATGACCGCGCCGAGATCTTGGGGTACTGGGTTCAATCCCCGGGTCGAGCTAACTTTGTGTCGGTTTTTTCGGACACTCGGGTTTGTGATGATCACCAATCCGCATTTGGCAAGCGTGGTGATCAGGCCAGTATCCATCATTGTAATGATAACTTGATTTCAACGATGGAGGCCGTTGCACTGCAGTGGTAGGTAAAAGGCCGACAACGCATCAGCCATCCCTCTGGTGTTGCAGATGTCCATGGTCGGCGGTGATTGCTTACCATCAGGCGACCTACTGGCTCGTTTGCCGCCTCTGACATAAAAAAACTATCAGTTGAGCCACTAGTATTTCTGTCAATGTAATTTTAAAGAAGTTTAATTTCTTGCGAGATTTTTAAAGAACCTTTTTGGCCCTTTGAACTGAAAAATAAAAAGAAAGAAATGTTTGTCATATTAATTAGACTCCCAAAACTTACGTGTAACTGAATCTACTATTACTTGTATGTATATTCATTGTAAAAAAACATGTAACCCAATATGTAGACTCAAGCTGTGTTTCGGCTGTATTGATGTGGAAACCAGTACAAAAATACCTAAATCTATGGTGTCTGATTTGTATTGGTTTTCAAGTACTATTCCTTTTAGTGTAACAGCCGTTTACCATTACACCAAATTATTCGTCATTTAAGTAATTTTATTTTTATTTATAACGACCCTATTTTCTTCCATGGGCGAATTCTCCAGAACACACATCCGCCAGCTATAATATAATAAACAAACGTGCCTCCAAAACATTTTCTCATCCCTACGCAGGTGTAACGAGAAAATTACGAAAACTGTGTAAGCATCCGGTGGATGATTTGGTCCGGAAGCGTGCGCCGCTCGCGCCCTCTCTCTCCCTTCTTCTAGCTCGCTCGCTCACTCATTTCCGCCTTTGTTTGCTCCGAGGGCCGGTAGAGGGCGCTCCATGGGAAATTTAAAAATATCCCTTGAAGCGCTATGGCGAATGCGTGAAAGGGGTATAATGAGAAAAATGATTCGCTAAATGCTGTGAAATAATTTTTCTGTCTTTGTTTGATGTGTGCTCTCAGAATAGCATTATATTGCACTGCATTGCAGTGTTGTTTATTGCTAAAGTCAAAACGTTATTTATTTTTTAAAATGTTATGTCTTTTATGTGGTCTTGAACTATTCGATAATATCAAAAATACATTAATAGCTTTAGGTTTACTGGGGATTTTCCGCACTTGGCCTCTAAGATGGGCCATTGTGTTTGAAATACGTCAAAATACACTTAACGTATTTTTATCACGTGAATGCAAATTCATAGTATGTGAACCAATGTGGACTTATCGCTGACTTGCAACCTTACTTTGATGACATCAGTCTGTAATATGAAGCAAATTCCCATAGCCGCTGCAATTTTTAAGGATATTCATCATAAACTTTCGGACAAACTTACAGAAACAGATAGAGAGAGACTCTTCCTGGTTAAAAGTCCCTCAGTGGACTCATGGATGGCTAGTTAGATGGCGACTGGCTACCTACCAAGTACCACCCCCACAAGTGAAAATTGCCGCCATAACAGCTCTGGCTGTGTTCCGGCAATAATAATGTGGGAGCCAGTACACTTGAAATCAGAGGCTCGAAGATTAGATGAGCCTACAGTCTGGCAGCACATTAAGCGACGCTTCCAGGCGAAATGTCCCTCAGTGGAATAGACCGCAGTGGCCGCTTACCATCAGGTGGGCTGCGTGTATGTCTGCCAACTGAACCAGTAATAAAAAAAAATTGAATAATAGGCCGCAATGGCTGCTTACCATCAGGTGGGCTGCGTGGTTTTCTGCTCACTGATTAGTATAAAAAAACAGCTCTATTATGCGTCCTACTACATATTATATATTGCTTCATGAAGCAAGTCTTCTCTTAGTATACAGCACGCCTAACTGCAATAGATCGTATATCCCAGTTATATTAAAATAAAAACCGGCCAAGTGCGAGTCGGACTCGCCCATGAAGGGTTCCGTAGCAGCAAGTATCATCATAATATAAAAGTTCTTGTAGTTCTTTGTAAGTTTGATCGACGTTTTTATATTTGAGTTGATTGAATGAGAGGAAAATTGCGGTTTACGATTTATGACGTTTTAAAAAAAAACTAATTACTTGATCTCGTTCAAACCAATTTTCAATGGAAGTTTGCATGGTAATGTACATCATATATTTTTTTTAGTTTTATCGTTCTCTTATTTTAGAAGTTAGAGGGGGGGTGACCAACATTTTACCACTTTGGAAGTGTTTTTCGCGCAAACTATTCCGTTTAGAAAAAAATGATATAACAAACCTTATTATCATTTTTAAAGACCTATCTATAGATACCCCACACGTAAGGGTTTGAAGAAATTTTTTTTTTTGAGTTTCAGTTCTAAGTATGGGAAGCCCCAAAAATTTATAAACTAATTACTTGATCTCGTTCAAACCAATTTTCAATGAAAGTTTGCATAATAATGTACATCATATATTTTTTTTAGATTTATCGTTCTCTTATTTTAGAAGTTACAGGGGGGGGGACCAACATTTTACCACTTTGGAAGTCTCTCGCGCAAACTATTCAGTTTAGAAAAAAATGATATAAGAAACCTTATTATCATTTTTAAAGACCTATCCATAGATACCCCACACGTAAGGGTTGGATGAAAAAAAAATTTTTGAGTTTCAGTTCTAAGTATGAAGAGCCCCCAAAATTTATTATTATTTTTCTATTTTTGTATGAAAATCTTAATGCGGTTCACAGAATACATCTACTTACTAATTTTCAACAGTATAGCTCTTATAGTTTCGGTAAAAAGTGGCTGTGACATACGGACGGACAGACAGACAGACAGACAGACATGACGAATCCATAAGGGTTCCGTTTTTTGCCATTTGGCTACGGAACCCTAAAAATTTGTTACAGAATGAATGTGATTTATTCGAGTCGCACGCGTGTTGATCCATCATTTTCGTACGATAAAACAGCGTTATTTTTCGCGTTATAACTCAGCGGGGATGACTAATGACCACCATAGAAATAACAATGGGAGTCCTCTAAAAACGCTATGGCGAGGAACGAGTAGTTGCTTCGGGGTTAATAAAGGCACTGGTAATAAATTACTCGGTTTCTTTGAGCCGCTAATAATAGGTGTAATTGCTTACAGTTTTTGATGTGGGAATCTAATACTTGGCTTTGTATGTTGGCTTTCAGTTTATTGGGGTACTAACACGCACGTTCTTGTTAGTTTTATTTCTGAGCTTTTGAATAAACAAAAAGATATCCTTTGATATAATATTATTCACACACCGTCTCCATCTAGCCTTTTATTTCTAAATATGTTTTGTAAATATTATACATAAGAAGACGTCCACTGCCAAACAAGCCACCTCCAAGAATCTCGAAACCGATCGGTCCTGCGCCGCCTGCTCCCAGTAGATTCCGGATTATAAGCATAAACTACTTGTGCTAGTCGGAGAGTCTAGAAATACACAAAGCATCTGACCACCTACTACGTCATAATTATCAGATGATGGTAAGCGGCCACTGCGGCCTATTCCATTGAGGGACACTTCAATAGGAAGCGTCGCTCAATGTGCTGCCAGACTTTAGACTCATCTGATCTTCGAGCCTTTGATTTCAAGTGGCTTAAGTGACTGGCTCCAATACTGCCGGAACACTGCCAGAGCTGTTATGGCGGCAGATTTCACCAGTGGTAGTTAGCCAGTCGGACTCTGAAAAAGCCCTACCACCAACCAGACCCTAGGCGGGAATCGAACCCACGACCTCCGGGTTTTATACTTACAGCCAAATATGCCACCAGCATATGGGATTAATTAAAAAATGTAGAAATTCCCTAAGCCGTTGACCGCACTGTCGCTTTGTCTCGGGCCGCAGCTCGGCGCGGTTGCCGCCCGAGGCATCTCATCCGCGCCGTGTCCTTTCACATCGACCATTGTGCGGGCACTTGAGACTGCGCCACATCAGTTGGAGCCAGTGTACATTAATGTTTCTATGTATTCTGTTGAGTTGTGAGTAAGCTAGAAGGATTTATCCGGAATTAAAATTATTACATCATTGATGACACATTTGTCGAACAAAACTGACTTCTAAACGACCTTTTTTTTCTCGGCTTAATACTATTCCGCTCCCACACTATTTCATACCAAACATCATTTCTTCGTTGCGCAATTAAAAATGACGATAAATAAAAATTGAATTCAGGAGTATCCTGTGATAAAAAGTATCTTTCTCACTGTCGCCTGTATTAAATTTTAAAAAGTTGGTTCTTCCATGAGTGTGAGTAACAAACAGACAGAATTGACTTACTTGTATAAATCAGGATTAAAGCTAACGTTACACAATAGTGTAACCGCAAAACTAGCTGGCTTAGAACTCAAGTGACAATGTAACCGAGCCTTTAGTCGAAAGCCATCCGCTGCTGGCTCAGTTCAATCGTCGACTCGGATTGAGTGACGCTCACCTTTGCGGAGTGCTTGCCCTCTACGCTCCTATGCAAGCTTAAACGACTCGTTTTGTTCTGTAAATCAAGCGGGAAGGGATTTTTTGTCCTAAGCTTTGTTTACATTTCACCTTTTATTTATTCTACGCTGCACATACCTATTGACTGCCCATATTAGCCACTCAAACAAGTAAAACAGGCCATTACAGAAACACACATTACACAATACTTTCATTATTGTTTGTACCCAAATTGTACCTATTTCGTTTCATTTTGTTGTGATTAAAATTTAATTGTGTTCTACCAAAGGGGCATAGATCAATTTATTTCAAGTAAGAAAAGAATAATCAAATTCGGTCTATCAAGTACAAAGTTTGAGGTCTTCCAGTAGATATAAAAACAGTCGAATAAAGAACCTTCTTTTTGTGAAGTCGGTTAATACCGAAATCACTTAAGCAAGCAACCAAAGCTTAAGATCTTGAATGTTTGTTAATATCGTCATATCGCCACGTTTCTAATTTCTTTTCTCACTTGATGAAGCCTAAAATTTCCGTCGTGTTTTCAACCGACACCACGAATGCCGAGCTCAAGCCTTTGCTGTCCGTTTCTAAGTTCCTTTTTTTCGAAAAGTTTTAGAATGCTGTTCACGTCCGAGTTTTGAGGGTTTCGTAGAATTACCGTGGTTGATTCTGTGAGTGGATCTTGTTCGTGGAATTTGACTGTGCTGTTTTCACACGAAATTTTGACGAAGTTTTGGAGGATACTAGGAACTACAGAACTATAAAAGCTCTGAATGTTTGATTAAAAACCTGTCACTGCAACTGGCGAGCGAAAATTTTTGGAGGATTTCTGTTAATTATAATATCCAGATTAGAGATTTTTTTAACTGAAACACTATGTAGATCATGGTAGGGCCTGCCCAATCTATTTAAATGTTAGCTTATTCAAGTTTATTGTTCAAACAGATAATTTCGTACCCTGTTGGGCACAGAAAAATCCCTTTGCCCTATCTGGGGGGGGGGGGGGCACGGAAGTGCCCCCACTAAGACGCGCCAAGTGACGTGCAAGGGCACTACCTACCTTTTCTCGATAAAATATTACAGATATTAAGACATATAGATATTATATAATAAAAAATAAATCATATTTATTTGAATAAACGATACTAAATCAACAAAAATTGCAACAAAGCACAATTGTAATTTAAAAATAAATGAATGGAAAATAAAAATGCAAACACAAATACTGTTCAAAGGTTAAATGAACGTTCGAATCGAATTATTAGTTATAGTTCGAATTATTTTAAAACTTATAAGTCAATGCGACTTTTAACTTATGTCGCACTAGAGCAGTCTAACCGCCAAGTAAATCCGTCGACACGACGCAATCGATCGCTCCGAGACGAGCGAAGCTTGATTGATAACCACGTGCGATGTGTGGCTTGTAAATTGACCTCTCTGGCTCGTAGGCTACGATTGGAGGTTAGTGCGGTAGTGGGGTGGTTGGCTTTAAAATACCATACTTGACATGAGAAGCCGTTACCAACGATCCTTGTTTCCGTCATTAACAAGAGAATTTTGTAAAGGGAGAAAAAAAATGTATGATTTACGCGGTAAAATAAGTAATATTTATCCGTTGTCGCTCAATTTGCAATAGCAAATGTCAAAATCTGTACTTTCAATATCGATTGACCACGTGACTTTTCTAAGGCACCTGTCAAATCTATACAATTTTAGGTTAGCGAATTTCGCTATCGATGTCAAAATGTTACTTTGTCTAGGCCCCCAAAATGTTACTTTGTCTAGGCCCCCAGGTCTCATCAGTCATCATCATAGGTTTTTTGGTTTCTGAAGACTTCAAGAAAACTTGCTGAAACTTATATTTCCTTCATCGTCCTAAGTCTGATTAATGAAAATTAGAAAAGTTATGGACTAATTTTTAAGCTTAACTTATTACGTAGTTTAGTGTGCTTGTTTAGAGATAACTTGTTATCTTAATACTGAGTAAGAAATTTTGTTTTATTTATGTTCTATTCCTGAAAAAATTCCGATCAAAATAAATCAACTTATTAATAACTGATACTTTTTCTATAGCGTGGCATTAATTGGCTCGATTGGCACATTTAGGAGAAACCCTGTTTTTTTGGGGATAGGAATGTATTTATGCACCATATCCCGCCTGGGGAAGGCTACTGCACTGGGAATACCCACTAACCCCAGTCAGTCTTACGGCATAAATAAATAAACCAAGGTAAAATGTAAAAAAAATCAAGAAACCGTTATTTAAAGAAAGAGAAAAAGAATATTCATTCCTCGTATGTTTACAAGCCGCGGGCAGATAAGAATTATCCTAATTGCTTAGTTAAATTCCTTGCCGTTTCTTAAAGGAAAAAACAACATTGCAAAGACAGCTCTGAAATCACGTTTTATAACTGCTTCTATTGTAAATTAGATTTTGGCGAATAATAATTGCTTTTTAACTTGTATTTACAGTGAGATCAATGAACTTACAGTTTACAGTCTATTATAGGTAAGAAGTACTAATGGT
Source organism: Mecyna flavalis (assembly GCA_949319885.1). NCBI lineage: Eukaryota > Metazoa > Arthropoda > Insecta > Lepidoptera > Crambidae > Mecyna > Mecyna flavalis. The sequence continues at coordinate 20,687,445 of OX439427.1, forward strand.
CCTTTGAACCTAAATAATAATTGCGAGATACAAATATTATTTCCTTTACTTAAAACATCAGTTACTTTTTCCCTTAACTCTTCTTTTATACAACGTGTTTATTGTTTAAATTTTTACGATCAACCAATCAACTAAAATATAGATAGATAGATAGATACTTTTTATTGCACAAAACATAGGAAAACATGTAACATAATAAAGCTGTACAATACAGGCGGACTTATCGCTAGCGATCTCTTTCAGTCAACCTTAGGATAGAGGAAAGTATAAAAAATAGCTTGAACAGAAATAAAGGGTAGTGCAAGACGAAAATTATATTTTAATGCACAAGTGAGTTCTCCAGCACAGGTGTTTTCTCTATTCTCTCTGGCTCTCTTTGAGTTCTTTGTGGCGCTAGAAGGCGCCGCCTCCCCACTACATCTTATCAAGGCAGGTGTCCCACAAGGAAGCTGCCTTAGCCCTACCCTTAACGCCGCTTACACGAACTTCATCCCCACCTACGCCCCGGAGGAGAGCGACGTCGTAGGCCCAGTGCACGAGTACGAGGAAACTGATGCTGATGATGTCTGGCTCTCTCTCTGTCTCTCTCTTTCTCTCATAACACGGTGGGAGAGCAGTCTAACACCAACGATGAGATATAAGGCGCAGGATCAACAGTACGTTTACGTAAATATAAATATAAAATATTTTAAAAAACAATTTGTCCAGTTATCAGGCGGGACTCGAACCCATGTCCCTCACTGTCCAGGCGTTCAAAAGTCTTTATGACAAATAAAATATGTTCAGCTAACTTAATGCCAATACCTACCAGTATCAATCGTCTAACATTCATTATCAAAGTAATGACAAAGCCCCTAGATTTCGGATCAATTAAAGATGTTCTTACAACTAAAGTTCCACCGCTTGTAAATTTTCGACCGCTTACGAAACCAATTAGAGCTAAAATAATTCCTCCGATGCCTTCAATGACAACTTGAGATCTATTGCAGACTGCGAACTATTCCTTTGTGCTCGAGATGGTTGTAAACAAACACTTAAAGCAATTTGTTTTGCGACGAAATGATAAATTGCGGGGAATGTAAGCCTTCAGTCAACCCTTTCTAGAATATAAGGTTAAATATCATTGTGTTTCTCTTCATTTCTCTTTATTATCGTTCAGACAATATCATGTGTACAAATGTGATTTTTTCAAAAAGTTTTAAAATTTCGGTTAAATTAACTGCATACGGAAAGAAACGTGGCCGCTTACAATGGGCTTTAGAAGGTTCAGGGTTGCTAAGATGCTGTGACATCAGAAATGAGTAGATCCGTAGGAGGACTAGGATCAACGACATTGCCCGAGGAATTACGAGCCTTAAGATGTAGTGGGCAGGGCACATGATTTTTAATTATTGTTTATTCAAACTGGACAAAATGATGGGCCTCTCTTATTGAGTCTTGTAAAAACAATAGACATTCTACGTAAAAACACTCCCAAACCAGTATGACAATAGAAAGATACGTTTATTAGCACAAAAATCAAATTAATACTGCACTGGGGTCAAAGATCGCGACTTTTAGTGCAGTAGACGTGCCAAATTAAACTTCAGACATGCGTCGTGAACACGTCACATTAAAACTTGAAAAAGTACATTAGTCAGTATTTACAGAATGAGAAATACAAGTTTGTTGTTCAAGAGTAAGAATGTGCCCTGCAATCTGTTTTGGTTAGTCTCAAACTATTCAGAATGCTGTTAACTTGTCTGTCAAAGTCTGTGCGTCTGGTTAGGTATTATTGTCTAGCGTTTGCACGGCTTTACAAATTTTTAAAATTGACGTCAAAATTAATAAATACTCCTCTAGTTCTTCATCATTCCAGCGTATTCCCGATTGCATCCAGGATGGAGCTCAGGGTCCGCTTCGACTATGATCCTAGATTTGACAAGCCAGGTTATTACAATGGAGCGATTGTCATCTGACCTCCGTAACCCTTACAAGGGAAACCAGACCTACTTGGAACATAGTCGGGACCAACGGCTTAACGTGCCTTCCGAAGCACGGAGTCATTATTCTTTTCAGACATTTAGGTGATTCAAGGCTGGAATGTCCTAACCAAACTGAAAACAATCACACAAAGTGATGCTCCTCGTGGGATTCAAACCCACGACCTTCCTGTTTTGGTTTCCAACGCTCTAACCACTGTACCAAGTAGGCAGTTTAATAACTACTCCTCTAAGTAATAGAATGAAAGAGTCAGTATTAATAAGAGTTTTATGTTTAGTTTTGGTCTGGTTGATTGTGGGAATTTTTCAAAATCCGACTAGAGGGAGTAAGATGGCAGAGCTCTAATGTTAAAACTGGACTAGCCAAAAAAACTGCATCATGATGGTGCGTGACTATTGCAGATCAGATCTCCCGTACAGTAATAAACTTGAAATATCTCATTGATACATGCGATGAAGCTAAGTGGATAGAAACTCTTTCCAGACTTGGCCATATAAGACTCTCACAACTAAAGTGCTATGTACAGTCGACAGCACATCAGACTACCCTAATCTGTCAAATTTCTACAAACAATTTTCAACTTTATTCACTTCATACAGAGTTATCTTTCAATTGAGAAGTTTTGAAAGATTAGAGTAGGTTGATCTGCTGCCGTCCGTACTTACTTATTGAATCACTGAAGCAATTTTTGCACTTATAATCTGCGGCCTCTATATTGATTCAGGTTCAATTCGAAGAAACTCTTATTTTTTTCGCGGTTAATCCAGACTGCTGAATGCTGAATCAGCCCACGTGAAATCCGATTTACGTTAACATTCTCCAATGAAAGGGCATTTAAAAGTTGAAGAATTGCTTTTCTCCTAAAAATACCACTCGAGCTAACTTATTTTGACGATCGAAAATGGTTTGAGTTACGAATGAATATTGAGAATTACAAAAATTCGAACGCGTTATGTAAAGTTCCAAAAAAATCTGTCTTAAAATCTATTCAAGATTGAAGATTAAGTCTGTGATAGGAAAATATTTGATTTGCAAAAATCGTAGTCTTAGTAATCTAGAGAAAAGATGTTAGGGTTTACATAAGTGCGAAAGCGATTTTATTTAATCTCCAAATTCATAGAACCTACGAGATTTGACATTAGATTATTATTATAGAAATATCTCTGGACAGTTACAAAAAAAAAATAGGGCAAATTGGTTTTCAAGGTCAAAGATATTAATTTATGGATAAGTTTGGATAGTTCTAAGCTCCTTGACACTAAATTGTTAGATAATGTATTTTAATTTAACGTTCGACTTATCATACATTACGACGAGGCGTCATCGACGAATTGTAAATTCGATGAAACGTTTTTCGAAATGGGGTAGTGAGCCCATTACCGGGGTAGGACCAGTCTATTATAGAAAACCGAAACACTTTGTTGTACTTCGTTTGGTTAACGAGAACGGTGTAGACTCGAACCATCAAGAGACAGACAACACTTGTCTTGCTCGTTTTGGAGGCCAATGAGCAATTGTGATTTTTGTAAAAAAAATTAAAACAGTTTTTATAAAAGTCTCACGCGTTCTCCTTCGCAAAAAAAAAGTTCCAAAGCTCATATTCCTTTCGAAAACCTATATTGACAGTTTCTAATATATATAAATTCCGAAATTTGAATGAAATGGACTTTTGAATAACAGTTTAGGCAACAAATTGAATTGTTACAAAACGTTCTTAAATATACAGATTTAATGTTGTTAAAAGGCCGCCTACTATAAATTACAAACACAAATATTCATCACACGTTTGTTCTAGATTACCTCTTACACTTAAAACCAACAGAATTGTATATTCAAGACTCGCATACTAATGTGTATAATTGTTACTCATTAAACCTTTATTACACAACATATTTTAACTGCCTCCGTCGAACAGCAGTAACATCGCTCGAATCTATTTGGAAGGTCGTAGATTCGATTCTCGCCACGGGTCTTACTGGTATTATAAATTTTACAAGTGTGACTTGCGGGCTACCATCCTTTTACTCGTGCATATAAGACATCTATCGTCATTGTAGTTTTGATTGTGTTCAGGTAATATTCTCGTGGGAGCTAGAATACTTGACATTAAAGGCTCGTAGATAATAGCAGTTACATTGAGCACATCTCGTTTAAGTGTCGCTTAATGGAATAGGCCACAGTGACCGTGTGCCACTGATAAAATCTGTATATATCCTCGGAGCCAGTGCCATTCAAAACCCTTTGAAGAAATATTTAGAACCGCTTCATAGAAGATACTAAATAAGTGATCATGCCCGACTAGTAAATGCCCTTAACATCCCCTCCTAATTTAATTTCCAATGTAACATCTAGTCATTAATAGCCTGTCAATTTGCTTATGTAAAATGCTCATTTAACCCTTAACCCTTAATCCAACCTTCAATACTTATTGATCCGCAAACGCTGGCCGCAACAAGGGTCACCCAACTCATAAAGTTGGAGGCAAACTTGATTTATCAATTTGTGATCAGGAAGGCGTGCCCTTCGGTTCGCTTTAATTTTCTCACTAATTATGAAATTTGAAACTTCAAAAAACACCCTTCAACACCAAGGGCTATTGCATCAATTAAAATTGCCAACGCTTCCCCTCTTCGGAACTTTCAAATTGATTCTTCTCGGCTAATTTGGATTGAGTTATAGACTCGTTAATGGTAAGTCATTGTCAGGGATTGGACCGGACAGAAAACATCGGACAGACCGACATAAAGCTTACCAGTTTTATATGTAGACTTGGACAGCCTCACTTAGCACGCCTTCTCCGGCTCCCCCGAGAGGGGGTTGTCTTCACATGGAGGTTTTCGGTACCCCCTCACTGCACTGAGAGGGTCATCGTCAGGCTAGTTACCTTCACATCAAACTCTGTCATTACAGACGCAGCTCTCCTGACAATAATAAAGTGGGAGTTACTGAAAGATCAGAAAAGTCTACCCACATAACAGTGTAGCACATTCAGCGATGTTTCCTGGTTAAGTATCTGCCAATGGATCTGGCCACACTCTGCCAACTGATTACTTTCTTTTTTCGAAGCCAACCAAACCCGAGGTTGATCCTTTGTTCCATAAAAGTAGTCAAAGGTAGTTTTTTGTCGTAACAAATGCAGTAATTTCATTCGTTCAACCTAATTAACTGAATAACGGTAGCTTTTTCAATTCTTAATAAAGGTAAAGTTTAAAAACCCAGTCCGCTTCTACTCTCGCGGCAATAAAACTTCTGGTCAAGACACCCGGCACGCCCATCTCTCATTTTGTCGTAAAATCCGGGGAATGGGCGCGGAAACGCATGGAGTAGGGCAGGAACACACTACAGGCTTGTGATAATATCGTTCGACAAACATTTCTGTCCAATGAAAGGATTAAACATGCTGATATATATGTTTTTTTCTCGTGATTTTGCATAAAATGTATTTATCATTGATACTTAACAATTTTTCTAACCAATGATTATACCCTTGGACATTTTCATACATTAATACCCTAAATAAACAAAACTCGTAGTATAGGTATTCACAGAAATTGTGTAAAATTATGTTAATTACACAACTTTTTTTTTTGCACATACAAATTATCCACATAATATACATACTTACGTAGAAACCGTTCATGAAAACAGATGTGTTTTCTATTCGGGCGTTGAATCAAAAATCTGATTCTCTGGTCTACGAGTTGACTCTCATCTAAAGTTAGTGTAAAAAGTTAAATGATGTCATTCTTTTAAAATAAATACTTTTTTAAACTTGCTAGAAAGTGAGTCACCTGCCTTAATTTTTAGGTGCCACTTAATTTAGGAACAGAGATATTACGCTATTTCCATTACCCGGGTATGTATTCCTGTGGAAAGATGAAATATTCACTTTGAATCTATTTAGACATAGAAGTTTTAAAATTAGGTTTTATGTGGCAAAAACGTATTGTAAATAAAGCCAAACCAAGCTTTTTTATTGGGTTTGGTGCGTTATCCATAATGAGCTTAAAGACAAACGTCAAATATCAAATCGAAGACGATATTGAAATGATTTCTCTTTCTAACTCTCTTCAGAACTACAACTATCAGAGGTCAGAGGCAACAAACTGTTGGCCCTCCATTAATTTTTTTTTCATAGGTTACTACAATCTAATAGACTGAATTCTCGATAAATTCTCCCTGTAACAGTGACAGAATCTTTCCTGGCAACACTTTACCAGTCTCCAGTTCGGTCTCGCTCGATCGGCGGCGGGAGCGGACGACCTTTACAAAATTGTTGCCGACAGCTCCATTATACGGAGTTTCTGCACTATTAGCAGCTTTCCGGCGGTGTTTGCAGCGGGGATATGCGGAGACTGTAATGGAACGCACAATCGATTTGTCAAGTGAGAGAACAAGATTTGGTTTTACGAATTTCATCCTGGAATAGCACCTAGTACCTATACCACATTAAGCTGTTGAGTCTAAAGGAGTGTACCTTTGGAATGTGAAATCTGTTTATAAGTTTATTAACCATGTAAATTAGGCCTAACCATAAACAATATCCGACTAATCTAGTTTTACAGGAATGTTTGTACCCATTTTAATATTTTGATAAATTAATAAATAAATATTTAGATCTTTTAACTGAAAAAGAAAGAGTTGATTCAGTACCTTAATTTTAAGATCCGGTTATTAAAAACAAAATGTTTCAACCTTTTTGCATCTTCATTAATAAATTTAAATGAATAAAGTTCTCGCTTGTATTAGAATATTTGTTTTATAAAGCCATTGACACCAGTTTTCTAAGTAAATTACAAGTTCACGAAACCAGTAAATATATTTCCCAAATACTTTTAAATCTTTTCCTCTTAAAGAGCTCCCCTCCATTGAGGTTAGACGTTCAATCGATGTCGCGTGAAGACTCCGTCCACCGCGAAATTGTTACTGACAGCTCCATTATACGGACTTTCAGCCCTATAACCGGACGGTTAAGATAATAATAACGCTTCTCTCGCTTAATTTTTGCTTAAGAAGTACATTTTTACAATAAACCAATAATAATTATGCAGGATATAGTTAGGCGTAAGCCAGTCAATCACCACTATGCGAGCATCAGCTCGTTTCTTTTGGTTGTGAATGGGAATCCGAGAGTTTACTGGATAGGAGTTCTTTAGTTCATACGCCCGCAGCATTCTTTTTTTATTGCAATGTGTAACAAGACGAGCAGATCGTACACCTGATGGTAAGCGCCACGTCTGCCCTTAGACAGTTCAGTGCCAAACAGTATAATATATCGACGGTTAAAAGGAAATAGGGCATAAGCGACATTTTGGTCAAAAATGAGTTATATATGCCATTGGACTTAAAATTTTCTGCTCTTTCGAATGCGCTTACTCCCATGGCTCTACGATGACTTTTTTGGCGTTTATGCCCAAGCAAAAAAATACACTTTCAAGGTGTTATTTTTGCTAACCGACGAAAATTCTGGTCATTTTTGCTATAAAGGTGATTGTACCCCTACAAAAATTATTTAATTTGGGTTTGTTGTCGGTAATACCTTTTTACTTCACAGGGGTGCCAAGCAGCTATGGCGCTTGTGCCCTATATACACACTGCGTACTTATATTACTCGGGCGGTTATCCCCTATTTCCATTCAGTTCTTAATGACAGCCAAGTCGGTTATGCCCTATTACCTAAATTGATTTTCAAATGACACTGGTGGTTAAACCTTACTTCCGTTTACTAATATAAAAACGAGTGTCGCTAATTCCATATTACTTAAATTAGATTTGGTATCATGATGTCGATTATAACATATTTCCACGTTCTACAATCATACTTATACGTCGCTTATACCGCAATACCAAATAAGGATTTAATAACGAGTCGGGGCTTATGCTATTGGATACCACAAAAACCAGTTTTAAACGCGTCGCTTATCCCCCCGCAACACTCACAGCGTGAACAAGCGTGACTCGTGCGCTCCTATATTAAATAATATCGGGACCCACAGGATGGTATGCGGTCTACGATGGAGCGCGCTTGCTTAGAAAAAGCCCGTTAATTCTGGCCTTGAAGAGTCCCAAGTTGTAATGTGTAGGAAAGATAGATCCCGGCAGAGAATTCCACTCCCGCGCACTCCGTATCAAGAAAGATGAAGCAAATCGCTTAGTTTAGTAGTTCGATGATGAACGGAGCTGGTCGAACCAAATCGTGCAGCTGAGCAGCACGAGTGTGATATCTCCGTATTTTACAGACTCCACTTTGGAGAGTACCAATGTGGAGTCTGTAAAATACGGAGAGGCAAGCAATCTTCTTACGATGATCGAGGCTCTTCAAGCTCTCGACCAAAGTATCGCCACTGATAAGCCAGCTCTTCGCACGCCGCTCAATAGAGTCCAAAGCAGCCAGTTGGTATCGAGCAGAACCATCCCAAAGATGGCAGCAATATTCCATGCAGGAACGAACTTGAGCTCTTCAGAGGTTTAGGAGCTGTTTCGCAGTGAATTAGCGCCTGTCTCTGGAAAGGATTCCGAGCTTTTTATAGGAAGATGCTGCTACAGACTCTATGTAGCTCCCAAACTTTAGGCTGGAAGATAATTCCATACCAAATATCAGAGAGAGTCGTCAGATCGAGGGACAGATACGCCACGAAAAGAGGGAGCCATCTCAAATGCGCTTTTTTTTGGTGGAAAAAGACACGCCTGCGTTTTGGTGGGGTTCAAACTGATCAAATTGGCATCTCCCCAGTCTGAGACAACTTGGAGAGACTGATTCAACTTGTTCACCATGTCTGATCTTAAAGCCTCAGTTTCACCGCTACCTGTATGTACATAAGACAAGTATCTTTCGACTACCGCCCTATCGTCAGCATACCCCTGAATTCCGGGAGTAGCCAAAATATCATTAATTTGCAGCAGAAAGAGTGTAGCCGAGAGTACAGATCCCTGAGGGACGCCAGCATTTATTTTTCGCGAGCCGGAGGAGAACCCATCAACAACTACTCTGATGCGACGTCCGGTCAGAAAATCTTTTATCCAAGCACAAACTGCAGCGGGGATCCCATAGGAGGGAAGCTTGCCAATAAGGGCATCGTGGCAGACCTTGTCAAAGACCAAGTCCAAGGACACAGCAATGGCCTCACCATGGTTTTCAATAGCCTCACTCCATAAATGCGTTGCGTATATAAGAAGGTCCCCAGTGGACCTACCTCTTCGAAGCCCGAATTGTGAATCACTGAGAAGATCGTTACCTTCTAAATACGCAAGCAAGCGGTTATTGATTGTACGCTCCATTACCTTACAGAGAATGGAGTTTATGGCTATTGGTCAGTAATTTGCGGGACAGCTGTACGGCTGCCTTTTTTGAGCAAAGGCTGCACGTTAGCAAGTTTCCAGGATTTCGGAACTGATCCCACAGATTGTGATAATACAAAAATGTCTTTGAAAGATATTATTTTTATTAGCTTTTTTAATACAATAAGTGAACGGAAAAACCAAACCGTTTGGTCGGATGATATAGTCAGGTTCGTCGGTGTCAACTGGATAAATCTTGCACAAGACCGGAATGCTTGGCGTGACAAAGAGGAGGCCTATACTCAACAGTGGGTGTATACGGGCTGATTAGATAGATAGATAGAAGAGAATGTTACCAAAATAATTCATTTAATGTTAAAACTAATCTCTGCAAGCCTGTAATTTAAAAAAGACTAGATTAAGTACTTACTAAGTTTTAAGATATTCTGAAGAAAAAATAAATCTTCATCACTTTTTTAAACATTAAAACTGTATTTGTAATTTGTAAAGACTGTTTAATTTTATTTAAATTCTTCCTCATCCTTTATATTTTGTACTCATTGCAGGATATCGATATATAAACAAAGATTAGTGTATTTTAAATAATTACAATAAAAGCTCGAAATGCTCGAAAAAACCGGCCTACCCGGGTTTTGATTACTCTACCCAAAAACCCGGGTTTTCAAAATTGAACCGAGTTTCGATGCCTTAATAGATAGTAAGCGTTCTTAGTTGTAAGAGAAAACAATGTTTTTTTATAGTCCTTTGTGGGAACAAAAGACCTATTTTAGCTAAAACACTGTTTTGTCTCTTTCTTTCATATAGCTGTCAACATTTGCCAGAAAGTGTAAACATTTAAAAAAGTAATAAACATTATACAAAAATAAAGATAGCTTCGCAACTTAAAATTAAAATGCACCGTTAAACAAAACATGGTATCTTTGTAAAACAACGTTTCAGGAAACATGCGATTCGTGTTTTTAATAAGGGGGTTAATTTTGATTTTCTTGATTAAAAAGTAGTAGGTAACAAAAACTCCTTTTTTATTTCAATAAAAATCGTACTATCTGGTCGTTAGTAAATACCTATGAAATTACGAGCTATTATCTTTTAAATCTACCATTTAGTGTAAAATTAAAGCAGGGTATACTGTAATAGGCCTCTTATTAAGATAGATCCTTAGTATGTTTCTGTGAAATTTTACTCCCAAGCAATTTCACCCTACTTTAGAAGTTAGAGACTCAATTACGGTGTCGTGTAATATCTGTTTTAGATATTTTCATGAAGGATTGTGTTGGTTGCGCTACTTCATTAGCGACATTGTGTGTAACTTATGTCTTATATCCTGGTATTGTTTTGAATGCCGATTGTTTCTTGTGCCCTATTATCTTTTATACAACCACTATGAAAAGTACCTTATCCTTCTTTTCCTATAATATTGATTGAACGGTCTAGTCGCTTATACCCTTTTACCTTGTGAAATGATAAGTTGGAATGTCGCATATGCTTCTTATCCTTTATTATTTGATTTTGTCATTTGTATCTTATGCCATATTTCCTCACTCAAAAATTAAAAGCTGTGGTCAGTTGTGGTTATAAGCGACAAAAACTACTTTAAATAACGTCAAATCACTAAAACTAAGAATACCAGTAACTGTACCATGTCTATCTAATTTTATATCTGTTTCACTTTTCACAATATCTTAATAAATGACAAAAATACGTCAGATTTTCTAAAATTTAAAACTTTGAACGGCTCTCCTGAACAATTCATCTTTTGTCGCTTATCCCCTATTTCCTTTTAACCGTCGATATGCATTTACTGTCTGGCACCGCCTTGCGCCCCTACACCGAGACGACAGTTATTCGGTCTCATATACCCAATAATTTCACTAGCTTCAGTGCCCTTTCCCCAAAACACAGAAGTTCTTCTCCAGAATAAAAGTATATGACTACGACAACGACGTTAACACCAGTAGTAAGCACATGGTGGTAGAGCAATGCTGCAGAAAATTCCTGTCTGTCGGTTGAAATGGGTCAGCTCGAGTAGGGAAGTAGGTACCAGCTTCTCACAAAAACCGACATAAATTATTATGACTACTAGCTTTATAATTGCACTTACCAAACAACCCTTTCCTCTCCCTTCTTTTCATCCATCATAGTAATTACTCATCCTCCTCCACCCATTATGTTTTCTCAACAGCAAGTTACTTAGCACACACGTCACCAAAAGGGTGATGAATATGAATGTGGATGGATATGTAAACAGAGGAATGCCGAAAAAGAGATAGATGAATTGCTTGAAGTATGATATGGAAATTTAAGATGTGAATGTAGAATTGACGGCTGATAGGAGTGTGTGGAAGGAAAAAACATGTTGCGCCGACCCTACTTAGCGTGGGTCAAGGGCATGAAAATGATGATGAAGTTACTTGGCTAAGACTCTAGTCGCTTGTGTTCATGGGTGTAATCAAACTTGCTTTCTTTTCTCCCATACATTATCCTGTATGTATTCACCAATTCTTGAAATGTTTTTCTCTTTAAAAGCCTTTGAGGTTGGTTCAATCGATGTCGTGTTAAGACGTCGTCCGCAAAATTGTTACTGACAGCTCCATTATACGGACTTTCTGCACTATTACCGGACAGTTAGGATAATATTTGCACCGAGGACGGGACGGCGATAAACGACCTATAAATGTCTTTGGGTTTTTATCAAATATTTTATCACAAGTTAGGATTTTTTCACAACTGCTTTAGAAATATAATACGCAGTGGGACCAATTTTTTAAAGAACTTTCTGAAAATTGTTTTGTAGCTTAATGTGTAATCAAATGTAAAGCAGTATAAATTACGAGTACTAGTACGCAAATGTAGGAGGCTTAATGTTCCCTTAAAAGTAAAGGAAGATCTTCTTACGATCTGGACCGATTGTGCTTGGGGACCAAATTTCGATGTAAAGCACGGTCGCGGAGCAGGAAGAATTTCGTACAATGACCCTTTATACCTGTCTCTGTTGTTAGCAAGTAATTATTTGCCGTCTCGCTCGCACGCTAATTGATAGTCGTCTATCTATAGTCAACTGTACTTAACTATGAACAGTGTGATGTTAACAAAGTTTTAATTACAAAAAAAGATTGAGTTAAAGCCATTATTAGGGAAAGTGTTATCATTAAATTGGTGCTCGATACAAAACTTGAGAGAGCTAAAGAGTACGTCAGCCGATATGACAATGTACAATTTGCGCGCTCTCGAAGCTCGAGTGGGCTCGCGATGACACTCCGGTGATCAGCGCGAACGTGGCCTTTATTTTAATTCATATCGCAAAAATAATAAAGGTATTCTTTTCTCAATATGAATTGAAATAAAAGGCTTCGTGTTTTTTACAATTATTTTTGAACGGCAAGGATAATTGGCATTGGCCTTTTGAAACAACCAACTAAGTTTTTTTGTCTGCGAGCATTTCGAATCGTTTCTTTTGAATCGTGTGTATAAATAGGACTTCTTACCTATTACTTAGACTATCTTACAAATACTTAAATCGGTCATCAAATTCAAATCTAGTGAATTCTTTTACATAATGGTTTCTCATCTTACACCCTTCAAAATACGTTTTATGAAATAAGTCATTAATTTTGATTTATTTACTGCTTTTAGCTTTGTACACACATTTTATCAGTGAAATGGATCTAAGAAAGTAAAGTAGTACAAACGTTTACACGAAAAAATATCCAAATAAAATCCAAGATACTAAACATTCACATTAACAACCGAGAAAACATACCTCGAATAAAAAGGCGCGGGTTCAGTGCCGATCTAGCCATCCCTCATTGTCGGCTGGCTGAGAAAAAGTTCTTAATGACTTCCGTTCAAGTTTTTGTATGCGCTTGAACTGGTGGCTTCGATGAATGAGCGAGTGCTTACATTTGAGCTTTGATTATTTCTTTTATCCGACTAAGCTAGGCTATGTTTAGGGAACTACAAGTCTTTTTGTTACACTAGAGAAAGAGACAAGCGTGCAAGTAAGACAACTGATAGTAATAGTAAGTGATCATCATTGTCCATGGCATGGACATCTGCAATACATCGATTTTCGATGCGTTGTCCGCATTTGAGGAAATAATATGTAATTGTATAATACTCACCTCTTGAAGTTTCCCGCGTTAATCCACTACTCATAATGATGAGTCTGTCGATAGTTTTTATCTAGCCTCAAACTATTGCACTATAGGTAGTCTATATTTAATATTATAAAGAGGGAATGGAGGGTTTGTTTGTATTAAATAGGCACCGAAACTACTGATCCGATTTGAATAATTATTTCACTGTCGGAAAGCTACACTATCCCCGGGTGACGTATGGTACTTTTGATCTCGGAAATAGGGAGAGAAGGGGGGGGGGGATATTTGAAAAAAGAAATGACGCGCGGGTGAAACCGCGGAGGCGACCGCTATTATATACCTGATAAAAATAACCTATTATAGTTCTTTTTATAAATACGTACACAACATAGAAGAACTTTTGAACCGACCTGACCGAAAAACACGTGTTGTTCATTCCGTTTTGTCGACTATTACACCAAATCGGTCGTCAAATCTAGTTTCTATTCTACATTTTACACTGTAAACACACTTTATTTACCACTAGAACGTTTTTGAACGTCGTTTCAATACTCGGAATAAGTCGTAAAATCCAACCCGACCTAGATAGAGCCAAGAGCTATGAGCGAGAAAAATTAAGTTATAGACTGCACCGCCGCGAGCGAAGGGATATTGTGTCCGATACGTTTGACTCTGCACCTCAGATCTTGGCTCAGACTTTTCTATTGCTGCAAGCTTTCAAGCTGCCGAGTCATTGATTACCTATATCGATTAATCGATCATTGCTACCACCGAAAGTTTAAACATCGATAGATTAATCGACCATTTCTAGATAACAGTATTGATTCGAAAATTCGACTTTTTATACATGCGATACGTAAAAAAATCGTTTTAAAACTAGCGCAGTAGAAATTCCCCTGTAAGTGAAGTAATAACTGGACTTGTCAAACCCTGGATCAAAGTGTAAGTGCAACAAAACACTTGGAAAAAGAAGTGTAAGAAAATCATATTTTTTTTTATTCAATGAAGACGTAAGTTCGTGGCTACATGGGCTTATAAAAGAACATAATCCGAATATTGAAATAACTAAAACAGTCCCAACTTATCCCAGCTCGCCGAAAGCAATTTAAAATTATGTTCATATTCCACTAGGTGTTCCGTACACGTAACTTCGCCCAAGTTAATTCCCGTGGGTAAGCTTTAATTTCATTTTATTGCTTATTGCTTGCATGTTGTTGGGATTAGGGTATAGTGGTATTAAGACTACTTACTCTAATGGACGTGTCATGGCAACAGACATATTATACTGTCTTTTAGCTACTGTTTAAGAAGTGTCATGAGAATATTTCTCTCATGTGATATGTTGAGTGTTAAAACTTATATAGATTAATTAAAATTCCCTTTATTTATAGTTCTTACAGTTTTACACGAAAAACCTTTAAAACACCAAAAAAAAAATAGACTAATTGTATCTAATAGTTTTGACGGTAAATCTTTTGCTAAAATGGCCCTGTTTTTTTCCGGAAATAGGTATACGTCACATCTTAATAATTATCTATCGATTAGATGATTCGATTATTCTTTTTACATTGTAGCCGATTTCCTTTGTTATTGTTATTAATCGATTTGCTATGTTTGGGGAATGATTTTGTAATACAGTGCGATGTTTATCTTTTTTATTATACTTATATTATAATATTGCTAAGTTCAAAATAAAAAACTAAAAAAGTAAAAATTAAGCATGCCAAGTCTATCAGTTTCGTCATCTAAGTGCGACTACAACCAAATGTTCCGAACCTCTGTAATGGAGTTCCGTTCTGAGTTCACTCAGCACCGCCTGGGGCATTGATAGCGCATTGTAAGAGTTTTCATAGGCGATTCGTGTTGCCGTTGCTTTTTTCAATTGTAGCCTCGCTATACTTGTAGCTAAAGATACAATAAAATTGCATAGTACCTTTTTTGGTTGACCTATACACACAATTTTTAAACCATTTTTGTAAAGTACAAAATGACGCCATGAGATGGTTGTGCTAAATCTATTATTGTCAAATTGAATGATTTAAAGATGCTATTCTACGTTCTACGAAACCCGAGCTACGTTCGAACACACGTACTACAGAAATTTTACCCGACACGATATTCGAACCCTGGACCACGACATCTAGACCAAGTAGGTACTTACACCACTTCACTAAGGGGTAGATGTCGAAGTTTTATTTTTCTTAATGAGAATCTTAATATATAAAACTCAAAGGTGACTGACTGACATAGATAGAGATCAACGCACAGCCCAAACCACTGGACGGATCGGGCTGAAATTTGGCATGCAGGTAGGCATGTTATGATGTAGGCATCCGCTAAGAAAGGATTTTGATCAATTCCCACGGGAACGGAAACCACGCGGGTGAAACTTAGCACTAGCGGAAAGTCTGGTTTTTAATACAAAATGTACTAACTGTTTCTGGGCTTCCTCATTGAGCATCGTGCTATAAAGAAGTATGCTGTCAATTAGCTGTTGGGTGACACTTTCCTGACCATCCATTCTTGGCAGGAGTGCCAACGCAGTTTTCAAATCAAAACTTTGGGAACCCATTTTATCAAGGCTATCCTCAAATTCTAAATCCTCCGAAATGTTACCTAGACTTACTATTTTCTTATACAAAGCGTGAATTTCGTCTATGCGCTTATTAATTACTTGTAAACTATCGTAGCTTATTTCAGATTTTTCTATCTTTGTTTTAATATGAGACGAAATATACTCCAATTTATGATACAAGTCCTTGGCCTCTCTAAATTTAAGCTGGGCCGAACTAGAACTTTGTCTACGATCAGGGCCGATTTTAATGAGATAATCTTTAATATCTTTAAGGCCTATAAATAAACTATCTAACTCTATCAATGACATACTAATAAATAATTAATTGGGCTACATAACTTTGTAGTGACTTATCTAATTATTTTAAAAGGATATAGGTTCCATAGTTGGTCGGGGTCGGTGCGCGGCGACAGGGGCGTGGGGTGCGGTGACTCGGGGACGCAGTTACTGGTGATGCGGCCAGCTGCTCCTCTTGATAGTCTCTTCTTCGCGAACTCTTCTTGGGCCGGGATATCCCTGGACACCTCTGGAACCGGGCCGGGCTATACCCTGGACACCATCCTTGCTCCCGTACTATTCTTCTTATTGGGTTGTGGTTGTAGGACGTGCAATGTTCTCCATAGAGATAGCGTTGAGTTCTTGTCTCAGAGTATTAACTGCGCTGTTGCGGCACTTTTTGAGGATGTAATAGATTGCTGCGGCAACGAGGATAGCCACGGCTACAATTATCAGGATATCCGTGGGGACTTGGCTCTGCGATAATTTGGTGGTGGCGGCTGCTTCACCGTTGGCGTTTTGCGCGATGACCACTTGCTCTTTCGACTGTGTTTTTCCCATGTTCTTGACTGGTGATTGTGACTGCGAGATCCTCAGTAACCTGGTTGGCTTGGCAGGGTCGCCATGAAGTGTCTTGCGTTGGAGTATTGAAGTTGCGCAGGAAGTAGCAGGATGATTTTAGTAAAACATCTTGAGTGCAAGACGGTTCTTTATTGAATGTCTCTTACAAGTCAATATAATTCATAACTTATTGCTAATTATAAAAGTACTGAGTAAGCGGAACGCCAAACGTTACACGCGCGACCTAAATTAAGTGTTTTAGGTAATTGCGCAAACTACGTACTTCACCGCGGGCGCCCGCTAGTTTTAATATAATCTTTAAAAGATGCCTCGATTGATTGATCTATCAAAGATGATTATTTAAATAATCTGACTTCGGAAAGTTTTTCTTAAATGAAGAGTAATGAAGCTTTTTATTTCCAAATTTTACCTTTTTAATATTTTTTTCAACCTGCTAAATTGATCTTAAAAGTTAGCAGGCGGGAAGAACCTTCTTTTGCTAAAGTTATATTAAAATGTTCGGCGTGTGATACTTCATAGTGTTACAAGCAACCATAGGCACGATAAGTGCTTACCATAAGGCGGGCTGTAAGCTGGGGTGCCACCTTCATGGCATGGTATGTAAAAAAAAAAGTAAGAATGCTTATTAAGGTGTTTTCTGAACATTGAGTTTGAAACACAAATTTTGACAATCATCACCATTGTTCCATTTAGGTGCGTGAAAAATATGCCTTTTTTGTAATATTTGATAAGTAATGTTAAGCCATTGGACGTGAATTTAATAAGACACTTTTAACAAGCATAAAATTACTAGAGTATAATAATATTTTATTACAAAGGATAAGATTGAAATCAAATTACTGCATAGAATACCTTTAAACCGAGCAACATTCGCGTAGAACTAACGGACAAAGACTTCAAATGGAAAAGTCTTGTACGAGCTCCTCCGAGTCTAAGTGCCCCTGTGAACCGATGATAGTGACGCTAATTGATTGTTTAAATCATGAGATAATTGGCGTTCGTGAGAAATTCACTAAGGTTTTATCTAATAAAATTAGAACTCAGAGCTCAGACTTGGACTTACTTATAAAAATACAAAAAATAAATACTCAAATATAACTATCTTAACTGCAGGATATTTTGTAAGCAAGTCCCAGTTACCACTAGACCGTCAAGGCACTACCATTTTTTCATTTTTTTTTATATCACACCAGTTGGCAGACAGTGACGCAGCCCATCTGATAGTAAGCGGCCGGCCACTGCGGCCTATTCCATTGAGGGACACTTCACCAGGAAGCGTCGCTCCATGTGCTGCCAGACTGTAGGCTCATCTGATCTTCGAGCCTTTGATTTCAAGTATACTGGCTTACCATCAGGTGGGAAGCGCGCGTGCCTGTCTGCCAACTGACCTAGTATAAAAAAAGAAAAAAATCAGTTCTCAGCCAGTTGGACTTCATAATGCCTATCACTACCGACACAATACATAGAAACGACTTATTTTTTCATTACTTTTTTTTTATTCATTTCTTCTTATTTTATAGATAGCAAAACAAGTAAAGATCTAAAATATGACATCATTCATCAAAGTCGATAAAAAACGAAATCCAGTGACGAATATTGAGTGATAGCCGGTGATAGGGGTTGGGCATAAAAAATGAACGGCAGGATCGCGCCTCTCGTCGTAAGCAGCTAATGCGGCATTTTGCGAAGTCACGCGCCTCCAGCATGCATCAACATTATGAAGCGAATGTAAATTTATAATGTCGCGTTGGTACGTGTGAGGGGAATTTTTAATACCAACCGAAGTTTTGGTAATCTTTACTTGCTTGTTTTGCGGAATTATATTTTGATACAGCCTTGATTAATGATTTCTCTAACAAGCTTTCCGCCCGCGGTTTCACCTGCGCGTAATTTATTTTTTCAAATATCCCGCGGGAAGGAGACGTTTCCCGTTGGAATTTTATTTTATAGCTTAGCTATACTAATCCGGGTTATAAATTATACGTGTGCTAAATTTCATCGAAATCCGTTTAGCCGATTAGGCATGATTGAGTAACAAATATCCAAACATCCAGACTTTCGCATTTATAATATTAGTAGGATAAGGAGAAGTTAAGGAATCAATTTCAAAGACATGTTCACTTGGCATCGTATTTATTTATACGCCAACAACTTAAGTGCATGTTGTTTTTTATGAAGAGAAGGGCACAAGCACTACCCATGGTTGTTAGCATTGCTCGCCTTTGAATACCCTTGAAGAATGTCAAAATCGGTTTAGTAGTTTAGGTTTAAAAGCGTAACAGACAGACAGATTAACTTATTCGCATTTTTAATAATAGTATGTATTGGTAAAGTCAAAAATGTAATGGTAAATCTTAAAATACCCTAAATTTGTTACGTGAGTTATTCCTTAAATGTCACAACTAAGAAATAGAACAATTCAGTCAGTGAAAACAATGTTATTGAAACGTTAACTTAGTTAAATTAATTGACTTTTCTCTTAAATTAACACTATAAAGTCTCGCTAAACGCTCGCTTCAAAAATGCTTTCCATTCCCATTCAGATTGGAAATTCAAAGCGTTTTGTGATCGCAGCCGACAGTCGCAATGCCTCATCTTTTTCACTAATTCTCTAATTACGACTGAAACCCTTCTGTTAGTGATGTTAGTTTTCTCTCATCACGAGATATTTCTGTTGCTAGTATATACTCTGATGGCTCAACAACGCAAAGTGTGTCTTGGCCTCCGAGATTCCACGACTCTTCTCTATCTTGAGTGCATGTCCGTCGTATGCAACTTGCGTATTATGAGATAATCGTATTTAAACAATGATGATGATATTAGTATAAATTAATCTTAAACAGTGATGATGCTATCAGCCATTGATAGTAATGTAATAAATAAGAGTTGTATAGATACCCTTTGACGCCGGAAAAAAAAATACGATTTCTACCTCGGTAGAATACGGATAGGTTCCGTCGAACTCAACAAAAATATTACTAAAATAATTTAGTAAATAAATTAAGTTAAATGAATAATCACATTAATTGAACTGATCTCAAAGTGAACAGCTTAAAGTCGTGTATTATAGGTTTAACTTAGGTTAAAAAGACGCCAAAACCCGTACTTTGCAATGTAATAAAAAAAAAAACAGTTTTTTTTGCGGCATTTTTTTTTAAACCTTTAAAGCATCTGAATTTTCGAGTCAAAATTTAAAGTATTAACAAAATTTATAGAGTCCGACCGAAGGTTCGGTTTCGGTTTCGGTTTCGGCCGAGTTTCGGCCAAAAATCAAGTTTCGGCTGCAGTTTCGGTTTCGGCCAAAAATGGCCGAAACTTTTGCCGAAACCGAAACTGATTTCGGAAGTTGTCGTGCACGCTCGCCTAACTTCGTTTCTCGCGGCAACGCTTTGGCGGACGCTCGCAAACCTGTTTGGGAATTGTTGTACGCCGTTCGCAGCAATACAACATAGTCAGTGTGTTAAACAGTAACAATTAGTGATTCGATTATTGATAACTGATAAACATTTTGCTATGAGAACTTAATTTGAAAAAAAAAACATTATTAATATATAATATATACAAAAGAGGGAATGGGCTGACTGACTGACTGACAGTCAACGCCCTGCCTAAACTACAAGACCCAGGAACTTGAAAATTTGTACAAGGACTCTTTATAATGCGTAAGTTCCCACTAATAAAATAAGTAAGGGGTTTTTGGCAATTCACTCCCAAGGGGGTAAAAAGAGGGTTGGAAGTTTGTATGAAACTTCGTCATTTTAAAAGTTACAGTCTTGAAATTTGGGAAGTATATTTTTAGTTTGGTGTCAGTTTCAAATAAAAAGGTTTTTTTTTATATTATAGGGAGGGGGGGGGGGGGCAAACGAGCAAGTGGGTCACCTGATGGTAAGTGATCAACGCCGCCCATAAGCACCCGAAACCTCCGTGGGGTCGCAGGCGCGTTGCCCGCCTTTAAGGGTGGGATATGCTCGCTTCTTCATTTCGCATTGGTTTGAAAACACTGCGGGAAGCTGGTTCCATAGAACAGTCGTTCGCGGCAGAAAATGTCTGCGGAAACGTATGGTAGTTGATCGCCACTCGTCCAGGTGGTTTGGATGAAACTGCTTTTGTGGCGGGTAGTACGGTGGTAAAATTTAGCAACAGGAATCAAATCAAATAATTCCTCGGATCACTCCCCAAGATATAGGCGGTAAAAGACGCACAGGGACGCAATGTCTCTACGCAATCGCCAGAGAATCTAAGCAACCGGCAAGACTTTCGGCACTGACAATCCGGGTTGCTCGACGTTGGATACGATCAAAAGGAAGAAGTTGGTACTGTGGTGCTCCGGCCCAGAGATGGCAGTAGTACTCCATGTGAGGCCGAACTTGGGCTTCATAGAGTTGAAGGCGATGAGTCAGAGTAAAATACCACATTGCTTTACCTAGGACACCTAGTTTTTTTGAGGCAAGCTTAGCTTTTTCTTCCAGATAATCACGAAATTGAACGTCGCTCGAGATATCGACGCTGAGAATCCCAGTACTCGGTTGTATAACAAGGCGAGTGCTCTTAAAATCGAGGGAAACGATCAATTCGGTTTTTTTTGTGATAAACGCACAGACTTGTGTCTTTTTCGGGTTAAATTGGACCAGGTTAAGACGTCCCCAAGAGGAGACCTCTTTTAAGAAAGTCACCATCTGAGACACAAGTCCGTTCCGACATTCTGTCACATGTGCGTTAGAAACAATTGCATGATCGGTGAAAGAAGTATCACTCGTTTTGTCATCCGCATAGAAGGTGTTTTTATTTGAACCCCAGGGGGGTTAAAAAGGTGTTTGAAATTTTGTTTACAGGAGTTCTTTATAATGTTTAAGTTCCCACTAAAAAGGGTTTTGGATATTACACTCCTCAAGGGGTCAATTTTTTACTTTAAATTTTCTAAAAACGAGCTTCATAATGTGTAAGTTTCCACTAAGAAGGGGTTCATAGTGGTTTATAGAATGTAGTTTACGCGAGCGAAGCCACGGGCGGAAATCTAGTATTAAATTAATGATTACAACAAAATTAGTATACTGTGAATCCATGTGTCATCATGTCCCAATTAATGCAGGATAATGGGTAAAAAGCACCAAATTTCAGTATTTTAAGGAATTGTATACCTGACCACGTGAGTTTCGGTTTCGGTTTCGGTTTCGGCCGAAACTGAAGCCACGGCCGAACATTCGGTTACGGTTTCGGTTTCGGCCAGAAAACCAGTTTCGGTCGGACTCTAAAAATTTATCACTTAAAACAAATCAATTAAAACGTATTGTAACTCTGTCTGAAATCACGCAGACATTTCCTTTAAAACACAATGCAAAATATCAAGTGACTACGCAATATCAAGTGACACGATCGCTCCCCTCTCTACGTCCGCTTTTGAATTACAATTCGCCATCCCTAAAGGACGGACGTTTGAAAGGCTGTCAGGTCTTAAACAATTAATCGTGTTGTGTTTTCTTCAGACATTCCGGACCAATGAGTCTTTTCACCGTAGTTTTGCGTTCTAGTTTTTATATTTATTTATGCTTCACGGCTAGTGTTCTGTAACCTTTCGATAGGTGGGGACCTGGTAATCTGTAAGACAGTTTTAACCTACCAGTCTCTCGCATTATAGCCTCATTGTTAAATATAATTACTGTAATTGCGAGAGTGAAATAAATACACTTTATTATTATTTATTATATTTAATTATTTTATAAATACGTTTATAAGTATTTATTATCCATTTATTTATTATATTTATATCAATATTTCACCAATATATATCACTTTTGATTTATATATGCATTATCTCAACTGCGAGTACATATTATAATTATACATACCTATATGTAAAATAACATCAACACATTATCCGTTTATTACTTCAAGTTTTTTCCTTTTTTTAAGTCTTTGTAAATGTAACTCATGCTGCGATATCCTATAATTGGCTTTGTATTTTCAAACATGTATTATTTTATTTTTTACCTGTGGATTTGCTGTTGGATATCCGAATAAATAAAATAAAATAAAATTATTATTATTTATTTTTATTTATTTATTTTGCTTAGCACTATATAATTGGATACTGGTATCATCGAAGTATACGGGCCTAAGCCAAGTGTATTTCTGTGTTGTTAGCTTATTATTATTAAACTAGCGGGCGCCCGCGGTTTCACCCGCGTGGTTCCCGTTCCCGTGGGAATATCGGGATATCCTTTCTAAGCGGATGCCTACGTCATAATATCTACCTGCATGCCAAATTTCAGCCCGATCCGTCCAGTGGTTTGGGCTGTGCGTTGATCAGTCAGTCAGTCAGTCAGTCACCTTTGAGTTTTATATTTATAGATTATATTATTAGTGTTTCCTCCTTCTCCAACTAATAAGTCGCAATATATAGCAGAGTCATTTTAATACGCCAGATTTGACAGTTTATTTATGCAAAGAACAGTGAAACTTAATGTAGGTACATCAGAAGTAGAGTCTAATTTTCTAAATAAATTAAATTGTATTAAGGGGGGGGTGGGAGTACATAAAAGAGGCATAGACCGACAAACTTATCTGTTCCGGTGGCGGCGTCGCTACTGTCTATTTAGAACTGTCATTAAATATCGTTTTTGCATTGTATTTCACGTAGTTCCAATTTTGGCCACCGGAACAGATAAGTTTGTAGGTCTGTATTATGCGACGTCCAAATATGGCGCCGCGCTCGCACATTTCGTAGTTTTTTAAACATAGTAAACGAGACACTAATTTTATCAAGTCAAACTCTGCGAATTTATCTGTAAATATTTAGTGGCTATAATTGAGTGAAAATTCAAATGTTAATTGGCAGGAGCTTAGACATAAAATACGAAAATCGTTAAAAAAAGGGGTAACTTTGGGATTTTTTTCTATCGAGTGAAGTTTATAAAAACATGTAATTAAAATTGAATGCGATTTTAACTAGATCAGATCCTTAACTGATACATATATTTTTTTTAGAATTGAAAACACTGATTTGTATGTCTCAGGTGGCTTTTAAAAACCATACGCGCGGCATCTGCGGAACTACACAGCCTTAATAAGAACTGATGTTGTTTTCTTGAGTTTTATTCCTTTAGCGTAAGGGATATTTTTCTTTGCATAAATGAACTGTCAAATGTGGCCTATTAAATTGACTTGTTTAGTCAGGGGTCGCTTGCACGATGATCCAGAATTTGGCAAGACAAGTTAATACATTGCAGCGATTGCCATCTGACCTTCGTAACCCTTAACAGGTTAACCAGACCAGGATCATGAATACACTGTACAGTGCCATCCGACTGTGCTGATTCCTTCACGATGTTTTCCCGTCGTCGCCGAGGTAGTGGTAAATTTTATTTGTATATCAAAGACTGTCCTTGAACATGTGTTTCGTGTACCCACCCCATACAACTTTGAGCCCTCAACACAATTATAAATAACAATTTCTGAACACTCAAGAAACTACATACATATAACGTCGATTCCTGCATGTCTAAAAGCATTCTAATTCCAAACCCTCCGTCCCAAGAATGCGTCCCTAAAATGAATTAAACAATTAATGCCTCCTTTGCGAGGTCTTTATGACCCTCTTGGACTTAAGAGCACCGGCCTTTAAATACACTGGCCTAATCATGCACGTATTTAGCGAATGTAACAGGGTCTAGAGGAAATGGTTGCATTCAAAGATTGCTATTTGACATACAGAATGAAGGTTGAGTGGTTGGCTATCGGTTATTTCAATATGGCTTGAAGCGTGGCTCGTAGGTCAACTCGGGTCGGTTTGAAACCAGTGACTAAAAAGTTCGGTGTCTATAAGTTGGGGGTTTAAAACACCCCAGTGCCTCCAAAGCTGTTGGTAATACTTCTATCCTACCGTGCTATGGGAGGGTGGGTACCTGTGTTTGCGCACTCACTTGTGCCATAAGATACCCATCCATCCTGAGATTCCTTTCTGTCATTCCTTGAAGCCTTTTTAAGTCAAGTGCCTTGGTGAATTGTTGTGTATCTAAAAATCAAATTACGCAAACTAGAACACAAATAAATTTCAATCTGCAACCGGCCCATAACTGGACCCCAAAATCAGCAAACTTCCAAACCGTCCTTTGGGGTGAAACTAAATAGGTACGTTGACATCAATTGCTTAGAAAAAATGGGGGGTACATTACAAACCCTCGGAGGAAACTAGTCCGGCGGGACGGTTCGCCCCGTTGAAACTTTATTACCTGCTATTCGGGAAAATTTAGTGGTGGCCAAGCTACAAGCTGTTGCGACAGAGAATGTTGAAATTCAAAATGAAGTTACAACATATTACTTTTAAAACAAACTTTTTTTTTTTTTGCTTCAGAAGTAATAAAATTCAATAATTCATGTCTTTAGTCCTTCATGTCAAATTCAATCCTTCATGGAACACGAATCACTCGACTCAAAAAGTCCCATTTTACCGTAATAGTTTTTTTGTCCTTTTTGTATCAAATGCAACGTAAAATTCTTTGAATTTTTTACCAAATTTAATGATATCAGCCTCAAACTAAGCATTGCCCGTTCTTTGGGTGCCAGGCAGCAGACAACCACCAGTCATATTTATATACGTTTTTATACAGTTTTTTACGTAGGAGAATGCGTCAACACACCACCTGTGGATTATTTTGTTCCAATACCCACTAAACTCTCGCAACCTTAGTATAACAGCAGACTTCTCAATCACAACACCAAACCTGAACCTAGTGAAATTACTGGGTATATGAGACCTAATAGCTGTCGTCTCGGTGTAGCAGGCGCAGGGCGGTGCCAGACAGTAACTGCTTAGTTACTGTTTGGCTCTGAACTGTCTAAGGCCAGACGTGGCGCTTACCATCAGGTGTACGATCTGCTTTTCTTGTTACACATTGCAATAAAAAAAAAACCCCCATCCCCATTCAGCCCGTGTCCACCCACTGTTGGGTATAGCCTTTAGGCCTCCTCTCTGTCACGCCAGCTGTTCCGGTCCTGTGCAATATTCATCCAGTTGACCCCGGCTATCCTTACGATGTCATCGGACCATCGGGCTGGTGGTCTGCCTCGCGATCGTAAAGCACCCCTTGGCCACCACTCTGAAATAAAAAAAATCGGTCATGTCAAATATTTAAAGGTAAAAAAAATATAGTTTTAGGTTTTTCACTTACACCAAACAACAAAAATCCTCGAGACAAGTGCCCTGGAATATATGTCTCGTTGATGGAATAGTGAGTATTGTCTTAACGCCGTTTGAGATGATCGCGGATTCGGTAATGGCACAATATGTGGTAATGGGGTCCCGCTTTCGCACTTTCGTATTCGGCTCTCACAGTTTAAGTGTGGGTTTTAGTAGTTATAGTAAAGTTACGTTTTTCGTAAAAGAGCGGGGCGACGGGCAAGTGTGTCACCTGATGGTACGTAGTCACCCCACCCATGGATACCTGCAGCTAAGGTTCCAGGTTCGTTGCCTGCTGAAGGCCTCAGTGAAATAGAACCTGGGTGATTTCTCACCGGCAGAAACAGCCAAACCGGTTCACCAGAGCATAATTGATGAGAGCATGGTCTTGGTAGAGAAAAGATCTTTTTTTGTTATGTTTTTTTTTTTTATTAAAAGGTTGGCGACATGTCAATGATGCCTCTGGTATTTATAACAAGCATTTATAGGCGACGGTAACAACGACTTGGAACACTAGTGTTGTAAAAAAAAATTTAATAAAATTAATTTCGTGATTTAAATTTAAGGTTAGCTGCCTGCACCCTAAAGGATCCATTATCCAATAACTTACATTGATTAATCAAATATAAATGAAAATATGATTTATTAAACCTGTAATGGTATTTACCATTAACCAATGATGACTTATTTAAATAGAACTTATGTACTAGGTCTAAAAGCTTTTGGTCTGGATGCCTTTCATTTAATCAAATAGAAATCAGTTTCTATATTAATCCATTAGGTCTCAAACCTCCTCCTCCTCGAGTCGATTCCCCAGTGCTGGGGGTCGTGATCTCTTTACCTACTGATGCTGGAGCGGGACAATTTTCTCATTAACAATAGATCTCCACCTGTGGCGATCCTCCGCGACATGTAGGGCGTCGGCCAGATTGGAGTTGAGGGTGGTGCGGATCTGATCGGACCAACGCATCGGGCTCCTGCCTCTAGGTCTTCTGCCGTCTACCTTCCCAGTCACTATTAGTCTTTCTAAGTTGTTAGTGGATTTGCGTGCGATGTGACCAAAGAATTCGAGGACTCGGCGCAGACACACAGTGGAAAGGCGTGGTCTCTTCTCTATGTGGAGCTGCTGCAGAATAGATTTGTTGGTCCGATGTGCTGTCCAGGGTATTCGAAGCATCTTCCTCCAGCACCACATCTCGAATGCGTCGATGCGTTTCCGGTCTGAAGTTCTAAGCAAACAGGTCTCAAACAATCACCTATAATTTCAAACGTTATTGTTTTATGAAACTCGAATGTAGTGTAATTTTGCATTTAGTTTTTGAATAATGCTCGATTTTAATGAAATATTCCATTAAACTGTGAATTCTTTTACGGTGTTATAACAATTTTATTTAAAACAGACCGGTATGAAAAAGAAAATAAAAAATACGAACATTAGCTGTATTAGGTTAATATTTTTGTAATAAATTTACTTACTTATTTGCTAGGATGCGCCAGACTCTCTAAGGAGGGAGAAGGGGGAAGGTATAATACTATATTTATAAGAAGACTAGAATATAATAGATCCCTATACTTAGTCATTATTCACACAGCACCGTCTAGCCCCAAACTACGTATAGCTGGTACTCTGGGTACGGGTAAACATACAGACAATTTTAAATAGACTTTTCTTTTTCGGAGGAGAATGCGTTTATACACTATAACCGCAGGCTAGCTAGACCTGCGGCCGTGTGTGGGACTCGAGACTAAAGCGTCCACTACCTACTTAACTCCCCAGGTTTTCCCTTCACACTCGATTGGGACGAGCCGGTGCCAGCCTTTTGGCTTTTGACCAGCCAAACAATTATTGTAAATAGACATAGAACCACCCAACCGATACAAGTGTTTACCGTGACTGGATTGAACCCACGACTTCTTATTATAGCAGTCGACCTTACGATTACAATAAAAGAATCTTCGTTTGTTATTTAATTTTCAACAGTCCAATAGTTAAATTATTCGTACCTTAAAATATTCGAGTGGAACGCAGGCGACATTAAAACACTTTGAATTTTAACTAACGAGTCGGTTAGAATTCCTAAGATTGCAAATCTTAGAGAGCTGTAAAGATTTGTTTAAAACGTTAGGCCAAACCGGCGCGTAAGTAAATCGTTAATTTCTCCAAGACGGTTGACCCAATTCCACGATCTTGCCTCCGCATGGGCAAAGATTATGATGTGTAGATAGGAGCTTTGTTTTTTGTACATGGAATTTAAAGAGCTGCGGTAGCGCAGTGGTCAGACGTCACTAAACAGCCGTGAGATCGTTAATAAGATTTTTAAGTGCGTATTTAACTACTTAATTACCTCTAGCTTGGTAGTGTCAAAAACAGTGATTAAGCCTTTACATTAAAGTGTGGCCATTATCCAGTTTTGGTTCCTCTCTTAAGGGCTGTGGAGGTCAGGTGGCAGTTGCTCCAATTTAATAACAGTGTCATGGTGCAAGTACCCTGACTACATCAGGACAGAACGCTTGGAGGAAAAAGTTGAGTGCAATCTTTTAAGGTGTTTTTATAAATCTGTAATTGCAACGCTTGTTGCGGTTGGCTTAAATGTAATTTTAAGATTTGGATTCATTTTCAACCTGATCTATTTTATAATGTTTCTTTAATTTGTGATTTTATGTCCTCCTAGCAAGACGCCGTTAATTCACGCCATTTTAAAGAAACGAGTAAGAACAATTAAAGCTTCTGCACTGGGGTGCTCAAAAAATTGGTTTTAAACAGAGTTTCCCATCTGTCCACCCTGATCTTTGTCGACAGAGGCTCGTCTGTGTATTTATTATTCTATGGCGCTCTCCGGTACAGCTTTCATGCACCGCTTGACTTATGATTTACTTTGCAAATACTGCCTTTAGGTTATTGTTTTGTTTTCTTTATTAGTACTAGTGAGGTTTATTGTGGGGCAAATAAATTATGGCCGTTTCCCTTTGGCTACATGCACGTACGTTTATTAATGGACCAGCTATATTCCGACGATAGCTTTGTTTTGTATTTTAGATACCTTTTGTTTGTCGGTGTTAAATTTATCGGCTGGAGATTTGGCAAGATTATTAAACTATATATTTATCATATATTATTTTATTGAAATTTGGTTTTCTGTTAAAACCTTTACAAGTCTTGCCGGCCTATTATCTATTTGTTATTTTTATAATAATAATTGTTGTAGGAACAATAGGAACTGCTTCTGCTCTGCCCATCAAAAAACACAATTTCTTATTTTTCTACGTATAATATAAATACCTACCTATAATTTATAATTTATTTTTTGAAATAAACTATGCTCCACCTGCGGGCGCGACATAATAAGCTCTTGGCTTTAATTATAATAACACATAAACAAAATTACAGAACCTAGTTTGTTATGAGAAAGTCAGATGTCAACCGTATGTTTAGCCCTGAAGCAGACCTACACTGAGAAACAGAGATTCCAAACATGAAACGGAACGTTATCTAGTATAATACGACAAAATGAAAAAGTGCATGTCAATGTTAAAATCGCGTAGGCATTACATGATTTTTTTATGTGGGCGTATTTATCATAGCCGCTATCTTTCAAAACGTCAAAGTTCTTTGTTTCAAAGCCTCTGCTTCTTTGTTTTTTTTTTAATTTCTAATGCTAAATAAAACGAAGTGTAGTTGCCAAATGAAAGTTGATGATCACAAACCTTAGCTGAGAAAAACCCGTTACAAAATAACAAAACTATGGAATTGAAGGTAGGATACCGAACTACCACCAGGTACTTAACCACTATCAACGAAACGACAAAATTGAGTACTCTTAGCTACTGTTGCAGAGGCGGTCAACTCGAAAGTAAACAAAATTAATAATGCCATTATCTCCAAAAAGACATCCAATAATTCAAGTTAAACAATTCAAAACGTTTTAACATGATAACAATATTGTTCAGTGAATATTACGAAAGGTTTTGGAAGAAACGATACAAAGCCATAGAAATAAATGTTTGAGTACGGAAAAGGAGATAATTTGGGATTATCACGGTATATTGATAATAATTAAACTCCTTCTGCGATGTTGTAATTTCCTTTATTTTGTGGACCATGTGATTTGTTTTGATAGGCGTTAGATTTATTTGCTCTTGTAATAAGTGAGTGAATTCTCGAGAGCAAATTCTCGAGGGCAAAATAGCTTGCAACTCTTAAATTTCCATGCTTATCACAAGTAAGAATATTTTTAGTATTCAAATCATTCAAATATAAAGGTGGGTCAACGCTAACGAGCCGAGCACGAGCAGAGCACGAGCCGACCCAAAATTCGTGTATATAAAGCACTGTGTAGATTTGTCCGTCCTACTTGGGGAATACACAGCGCCAATATTGCAACAATTTATTCTCAAGTGATAGAGCCAACCATAACTTACGCTGCCGGAGTATGGGGCGACGCCACTAGATATAAAAAGGTTTGTAGCAAACTCCTGTCGCTACAAAGAGGCTTTGCCATCAAAGTTATTAAAGGATTTCGCACTGTGTCCACAAACGCCGCTATCGCACTTGCACAGTTTACTCCCTTAGACCTCAAAGTTGAGGAGGTAAGGATTACTGAACGCGCCAAACTTACGTCTACGTGCCCGTACCTCCCAACAGATATTAATTTACAAAAACCCACAGCACCCTCGGATCTACTTCACCCAGCCAAACGTATATCAATAGACTTCGAAAACGTCATCACAGAAGCAGATACTCAAAGGCTGTGCGCCACTGACTGCACGGCCGTATATACCGACGGCAGCAAGTTGGACGATGGCCGGGTGGGTGCAGCTTTTGTTGTCTATAGACCAAATCAGATAGCAATTACTAATAAATTAAAACTGCATCCTTCTTGCTCTGTTTATCAGGCAGAATTATTTGCTATTGAAAGAGCTACACAATGGCTTATGAATAATAACATTAGATCCGCTATTATATTCTCGGACAGTCATTCGGCGTTGCAAGAGCTTCAGAACAGAAACACCACTAATTCTATAGCCACTACGATACATAAATACCTTCATCTCCATAACGGTTCCATAAACTTTGCCTGGATAAAGGCACACGCTGGCCTGATCGGCAATGAAGCTGCTGACCTTGCTGCAAAACAGGCCGCTGCCTCCGACAAAGCTCCTGACTATGCTCAATGCCCCATTAGCTATGTTAAGCAAAACACTAAATCCCTACATCATGCTACTCATAATAATAGGTACACTACTTCCTCCACTGGCTCCTGCACGCGTAAATGGTTACCAAATATTGACAGCATCAAAGAGCTGTACAAAATGACGGATCACTCTTTCCACCTTACACAAGTGATAACCGGTCACGGCTATCACCGCCAATACTTACATCGGTTTAAGATAGCCACGACCGATAAGTGTAATTGTGATCCTAATGTCGTACAAAGTATGGACCACTTACTAAAGAATTGTCCCCGGTACTCACGGGCACGCTACGACCATGAACAATTTTGTGCAATGCACAATATTTCACCTTACTTGTTGAAGGAGCTCCTTACAAAGGATTCCACCTTAGCCTCCTTCACAAATTTATGCCAGAATATTGTCAGTACACTAAAAGAGTACAATGCTGGTAACTTTTAAGCCTCTCAATATAAGTATTTATATTCTATTTTATTTGTATCTCTACTCATTATATCTCATTCTGTATCTCCACACCACACACACCACATTTCTTTATTTCCTTAGTATCTTTATACCACAGAAATCTAAATAATATTATTTAGATTTCTGTGCTTTATACTAATACACTTTCTCTCAATATAATTGTTCTTTACTCGCCACTTCGTATCCATTCGCGAATGGCAATTAAATCATTATCTCAATAACTTAAAAATTTCTATATAATCCAAATTACTCCGTCTTTACATCTCTTGCTCTGTCTAACAGAGATAAAAAAAAAAAAAAAAAAAAAAAAAAAAGTGGGGACCGATTTCGAGCCTCGAACGAGCGCGCTTCGAGCATTTGGCTCGTGTTTGACTGTGCTCCGCCACACTTGTCACCGCGAGCAGAGCGGCTCGGCTTGCGCTCAGCTCGTTAGCGTAGACCCACCTTAATAACACCATCATCATTATTTTATGTTTAAACTTCTGTTTCTCTGTTGTTACAAAAAAAAACACAGTCGTTCAATTGATAGATGGCATACATAAATATAAATCAGCGAAATGTGGCTTTGTGCGTGAAAATTTTTACAACTATATCACCAAAGTAGATAGGTACATATTTATTAAAAACTAGTGGCCGCCCCCGCCGATTCACCCGCGCGTAATTTCTTTTTTCAAATATTCCCCCTTCCCCTCACATCCGGGATAAAAAATACCCTACGTCACCCGGGAACAGTGTAGCTTTCCAACAGTAAAAGTTGGAATGTGGAAGAATTTTTTCAAATTGGTTCAGTAGTTTCGGAGCCTATTCAACACAAACAAACAAACAATCAAATCTTTCCTTTGTATAATCACTACATAGTATAAAACAAAGTCGCTTTTTCTGTCCCTATGTCCCTTTGTACGCTTAAATCTTTGAAACTACGCAACGGATTTTGATGCGGTTTTTTTTATTAGATAGACTGATTCAAGAGGAAGGTTTATATGTATAATACATGCATAATACAGTAGAGAAACACTGATAATTTTAGAGGTTTTTAATTGAAGGTCGTAAATAAACACATTTTTTTGCGCTTACATTGCAAACGCTGGCTGAACCCTACGAGATAGATCAAAATAATGTGCTACACTATTGTACACCTTAAAAAGTTTTACAAAAAAGTCCGCGATGGTATATGTCTATCTCTTAGGGATAACCCACAATAACCATTTTCCTTTACTTATTACGATAAAATAATGGCTTATTTACGAAAAAGTGATTTTAAGCAATAGAGTATTAATCCTTATCCAATAAAGTACCATAAATAAATTGTGCATGTAATATAGATCATAATTGCCCTTTACATCATGTAATTTAAATGAATAGTTTCGAAGATATTACAGATTTAAAATGCAGGGACATAGCGGTTGCGGCGGTACCGGCCGGGGAGCGGATGGATGAACGTTTGTTATTCTTTCACGTAAAAACTACTGAATTGATTTTAATGAAACTTTACAATAATATAGCTTATACATCAGAATAACACATAGGCTACAATTTACAAGATATTCCCGCGGGATAACGTCCTATAGTTCACGCGGGCGAAGCCGCGGGCGGAAGGCTAGTATTAATATAGATGTAAATAACATAAATTCTCCCAAAATACCAGCTACTTTTCCTTATCTCTCTGATTAAGATCTCTAAACAAGACATATAAATATTTACTCGAGTAACCGCGCAAACAGGTGCACTCCCTATTTCCCTCGCTCATTAATAACTTATTATCACAACACGCGGAAATCGCACTCCTAATTACGGCACGACATATCTGGCATTGACCCAATTTTGCTCTCAGTGATGACAGAATTCACATATTAATATGTGAGAAAATATCCTCAAATACTGTAAGTAATTTTGTAGTTGTAATGTGTGTTGCAAAAGATTGACTGGCTCGATTTCACTTGTTATAATGTCAGTTGATAGACAGGCTTGCTATCTATTTGAGGTTTTTTTTTTATACTAGGTCAGTTAGCAAACAGTAGGGTTGCCATCTCTAAAATTTGGAAAACAGGACAAGACGCGTGATAACCCCGGATTTTAGAGTCCGAAAGCCGGACATGTCAACAAGATCTTTTAACATATTCAATGTAATAAAAAACATCGTGGTGTGCGGGTATAGTGCGTGTCTCGCGGGCGGCCCAATTTTTTTTTTATTTTTTTTTAAAACTCGGTCTACAAATGAAACCTTCCCCAGACGCTTCCCGGATGCCCTCTAAACTAGGACAAATCCGGGGAAACCCGGACGGATGGCAACCCTAGCAAACAGGCACGCAGCCCACCTGATGGTAAGCGGTCACTGCGGTCTATTCCATTGAGGAACACTTCATCAGGAAGCGTCGCACAATGTGCTGCGAGGCTGTACTCATTTGATCTTCGAGCCTCTGACTTCAAGTGTACTGGTTCCCACGTTAATATTGCCGGAACACAGCCAGAGATATTATGGCGGCAGATTTCACCTGTGGGGTTGTAGCTAGCCACTCGGACTCTGAAAAAGCCCTACCACCGACCAGACCCAAGGCGGGAATATGCGTGTTTACATTTTTGGCCTGCCGATTTTCCATACATCATTTAATTTTACTTACTTACTGCATCCTTCAACTCACTGTCGTAAGCGCACGAGAGGACCGCTGGTCCCTAGCACTCCTACCACGTCGCAACTAGTGCTGTGGTCCCCCCTTCAGTCAGCCATATTCGTAACTCAAGCTTGGGTCCCCGGTAATATGCAATGGGAAACGGACACGTCACTCCAATACAGCTCCGGTTCATATTACTTCTTCCTTCCTATGCAAGTTTCCCGCCCAACTTCACTTGTAGTATGTATGTTACAGTCAAAGTGATCAATTAGCTATATATAATGACTGGTCATTATATATAATAACCAAATTGACTAGACAATGTGATAAATTGATCACTTTATCCAGCTATTATTTATAATAGCTGGTCCTAGT
Organism: Mecyna flavalis; assembly: GCA_949319885.1. NCBI lineage: Eukaryota > Metazoa > Arthropoda > Insecta > Lepidoptera > Crambidae > Mecyna > Mecyna flavalis. The sequence goes on from OX439427.1 coordinate 20,722,071, forward strand.
TAGCCAAAGTGATCAATACGTACGTTCCTGACATATAAAGTGTATAAATAGTTGTACAAACTATGTATATGTTACGCTCAAAGATCAAAAACGCTCATTGAGCGGAAAAATAGCTTACAACGCATTGCGGTCACAGTAAAACATCCAACGTAACTGACGCACAGAGGAGACTATCTTTTGAACAAAAACAACTTCGGAGGCGAAAATCGACTCTGATGGATATAGGTTAGAAGGCTAGGCCTTGGCCTTCGTGGTTATTTATTTTTAAACCTGAAAAAAACTTTTGTGACCACAACGCCTTGTGAGCTATTTTTCCGCTCAATGAACGTTTTCGATCTTTGAGCGTAACATATAGACCATTTGATGATAAATAGTAAATAAACAAAATACTATCTCTCTGCCCTGACGAAGTAACATGGGTAGAATTCGGTTCTGGCACTCGCCGGCCGCTGCCGCGGCACGCTCGCTTCGCTCGCTCGGCTCGTGCATTTGGGGTCGCAGTTCTAACCTAACCTAACACAAATCTATCCATTCCTTTAAATTTATAATATTATTTCTTTAAAAAATTACCTGTAACATGTAAACATTTTACCAGTCAATCTTTCATTTGTTTAAATATTCCTATAAAATAATATCTTTGAATTTTTTTCATGATATCAAGAGATCTGTACCAAAAGTTTTTGAGTGGCTATCTGCCAGGCACAGCTACATATTTCTGTCGTAATATCTCTGTCTGTATTCCAACAATATGTAATATGAGTTGAGAAAATAAAAGTCTCGAAGATCAAAGAACTTCAGATTACGACGGCACAATGAGCGACGTTTCCTTGTGAAACATTTCTCAATGAAATAGGCAGGAGTCCTTTTTACCTTTGGGTAGGTTATGTCCGTGGTTGCCTACTGGTAATATTATATAAAATATAATTAGTATATATTTAGTTGGTAGACATGCAGCTCACCTGATTGTAAGCGGTCACTGCGGCTTATTACATTGAGAGACACTTCATTAGGAATCGTCGCTCAATGTGCTGCCAGACTGTAGGCTCAACTGATCTTCGAGCCTTTAATTTCAAGTGTACTCCCACATTAATATTGCCGGAACACAGCCAGAGCTAATATGGCGGCAGATTTCACTTGTGGTGGTGGTAGTTAGCCAGTCTGACTAACTACCACCACCTAGCTACCTAGACCCAAGGCAGGAATCGAACCCACGACCTCCGGGTTTTTGTACCCGAGCGGCTTAGCCACTGTTCCACGGAGGTGGTTAAAATACACCGATAAAAATAATTTATAGTATGTGGTTATTGGAGAGTAGTGGTAACCAAGAGTTTTCAAGCGTCGCTATACTATCACGTAGCATAGGCTTAGCAGTGATGCAAAACATAGTTAAGAAACCTGAAGACTCAAATAGACGTGTAGTCATAATCCGTTTGACATTTAGTTTCTCAGTTAAGGATTGTGGAGGTCAAATGGCAGCCGCTCATAAGCTTGTCTGTTCGACAACTGAATAGTAGGAATTCAAGCCATATGAGGGCACATAATAGAGCTGATCAGCAAAGCTCTTGAGATGGAGAATGTAGTCGCTGTGACCGAAATCGGTCTGGAGAATCATCATCATCAGTAGGAATTCAATTCGGTTTTGGAAAATCTTTTTTTCGGTTTGGCGCGTTATGCCTACTAGATGGCGCCGTGTGAACTAATGAAGAGTACATTCTACAACAGCAATACACTCGTACAAAAAAGGTGTAAACCATAAATTCACGTCCGTAACTGTTCTGCGATGAATACATTTCGACGCAACAAAACTGAGCACATGTGTAGGTACATGTTTATCCGTTACCCAAAGAAAGATAGCCGGAAAAAATTCAGAAAAGGCTATCACGGTCCGATTCAGGGCGCCCTTGTGAAGCGTCCGTTTTTTGATGCAAGCGATAATCGACCTTATTTTTTGTGGAGAAAAGCGCAGAAAATGTTAGCTGAACGTAGCAGGGTTTCGTAACAGCGTCGTAAAAATAGCGTCCCGTTTACAGTAGGCGATGATGGGCGAAGACTGCCGAAGCGGGCCGAAGTCAGCCTTATACGTTTTGTATTGTGTCCATAGACAAAACTCAATGGACGCGTCAATGTCACTGGAAAGCCATGGAATTAATATTCTGGAAAGTAAAGCAAAACAAATGCATTTTTTGTTTTCTTTAGAAATACTAAAAGTACCTTAGCTGTTCAGTTTATCAGCCGTGAAAAAGAAACTATTGCAAACTTCTTGACGATCAGTTCAAATAATAGAATGATTTTGTATTATTTTTAATTAGATAACATAACGTACCGCCAAATTGACGCTGAGAATTTAAAAAATATAATACTTAAACCATGATATGCGAAGTCTAATGGCAAAATCATCTATCAATAAAGAAGCCGAAAACTCACAAATTTTTCAACAACTTGTATCACATTAAAATGTGAAATTAAATTAAATTTCTTGAAAATTTAACATTTAATTAAATGATTTTTTATATTATTCAATTTAGGTTCGCTCAATTTACCAGGGAAACGAATAAGATGATGGATATTTGTAATTTAAAATTTTAAATTACAAATATCCATCATTATAGAGGGTTTTTGTTGCGTCGAGGAAAAAATATTTTTCCTTGTAAATGTACTTGTGTAAGGCAAGGAAAACAGTTCTTGGAATCCTTATCATCTCCATTTCAACCAATCCAATTTCTCAGTCTCGTTCCTATATATGAGTACTCGAAACTACTTAATTTTCCTGCTGACAATAAGAATACAGGTTTTTAGAGATAAGACCGTAAGCTCACCACGTTTTTTATGAAATAGAAAGAAAGAAGAAAGAAAATCCATTGTTTGACCATACACAAAAATAAAATACAGAAGGAAGAATACAAAAGGAGAAAGCAAAACTTGCCATTGTTCTTGGACCCAAAAAAATTTAAGTTAATTTGCAGAGATGAAATGTATTCTACGTGAAAGACCACACACACCATCAACTTTTATTATGATGACACCATAACAAATCCGTCCCAGGGGGAAAAAGTTATCGTCCATAATAATTTATAATTTTTTTATGAACATAAATAATTAACATGTATTAAACATATTTTTTTTCACTAGGACTTATTTTGTCGACGCCATAATAAAAGTTAAAGGTGTTTATTGGATCTACTTCATAGTCTGTGTCCCAAATCTGCACAAAAAAATTTTTTTGGGCCCAGTAGTTTTGCATTGTCCTTTGAATACATAAAGAAAATTACAAATACAGAAAATAATTACATGTAACAAAAAGAAAAGTAAAAAATAAAAAGCACAAATGGATGGTTGGCCAATAGGGTTCATATCTCAGCATAAGCTGCAGCGATGTTTAATAACGGCATAACAACGCTGGTTTTTTGGCAGAACCCTAAGAGTCACGGCGTAAATAACATTACATGACACAATACATAACATTGAGGAACAATACACACAAATAGCTTGCAGACGAGCATGCGAAAAACTTAGTGGTAAGTGACTGCCGCCGTCACCGGGCCGTCACGGGGCCGTCACCGGGCCGTCACCGGGCCGTCACCGAGATCGAGATGTCGGCGCCGAGGTAGCGGTACATAATATTTACTACCAGTCGTTTGTCTACCGCACGCTCGTCACCCGAGCGCCATCATCTTGAAATTGGTCAGAAATAAACTCGGTTCTCGGTGACTGCTGCCGCCAATAAACATCTGCAACACCGGAGGAATCACTAATGCTAACTTAAAATGTAACAAGCAACAGTAAAAACCACAAACTGGACTTACGTATTAAGATTGTGGTCATTACCAAAACTTTGACTTACTTTTTTAAGAATTTACAATCATACCTTTGATCGAGTTTTGTTTTGAGTCGCTCTATGGTTATATCACGTAGCATAGGCTTAGGAGTGATGCATACATAGTTATGAAACCTAATGACTCAAATAGCCGTGTAGTCATAATCCGTTTGGACATTTAATTTCTCTGTTAAGGATTATGGAGGTCAAATGGCAGCCGCTCATAAACTTGTATGTTCGTCAACTGAATAGTAGGAATTCAAGCCATATGAGGGCACATAATAGAGCTGATCAGCAAAGCTCTTGAGATGGAGAATGTAGTCACTGTGACCGAAATCGGTCTGGAGAATCATCATCATCAGTAGGAATTCAATTCGGTTTTGGAAATACTTTTTTAAGAATTTACAATCATACCTTTGATCGAGTTTTGTTTTGAGTCGCTCTATGGTTATATCGTTTTATTACTTCTCGATGAGACAGTAATATATAAATTGATATGAGAGATGACGCGTATTATGAACGTGACTTTTGAGGCTCTGGGATTTATTACACCGGCAACTTTCCAACTTCGTACAGTTCAATGAATTCAGAACAGCTCCGATCATAAATTTTCCGTTCGACCTGGGGATTGAACTCAGGACCGATGGCGCAGCCGTGGCTTCAATGTATGACGTACTTACTGCTGCGGCACGTTCGTACTTATCTGTCGAGCAAGTTAAGTTATAAAAACTGTTTGATAGATTATAAAAATGTACCAGTCAACCCGCCTCGATGGTCTAGTAATTTAAGTACAATCTCGATCTCGGGTTCAATTCCCTGGTCGAATTTTGTAACTTAATTCTTTGACAGCCGGCCATTTTAAAGCAAGACCTTAGAATATTATTCTAAGAGCAAGACTCATGCCACCCGTACCCATTACGCGACCGGCTGTCAAAGTGTTAACTTTGTAGCTCGGGCTTTGTAGCAGCGCCCATCGTTGTGACGATAACTTGATTTCAAAGATGGAGGCTTTTACCCTGCAGGAGGACATTTATCGGTTGATACTTATCATGTAAAATAATGTTCTCCTAGCCGAGTTTTCGGCTACGACGGCCGATCTTTTACGCTCAGCCAACTACGCAGGATATTATAGTGCACAAGTGAGTACGCAAGCACAGGTGCACTCTCTATTCCCGAGTCCGACACGACCGAAGAGAGATCAGGCGCAGGACTAACAGCTAATCGTGCCTTCCGAAGCACGTAATAATCTTTCTTTTTAGACATGCAGGTGATTCAAGCCTGCAGTGTCCTAACCAAACTGGAAACATTCACACAAAGTGATGCTCCCCACGGGATTCGAACCCTCGACCTCCGGGAGTCCAACGCTCTAACCACTGTACAACGGAGGCTGTGTTCTTTCACTTTAATTTACTTTCTTACCAGTCAAATGATAGTTGTTAGCTAAAACGAAAGTCAGAAACAGGCAAGATCTACACAGGGTCGGTAAGGCAAGCCTCGGCTGTACGCTAACGAGAGCCGCGTCACGGAATCTGTCACCGTTCGTCGCGTTTCGTCATAGTTCGGCGCGGTAGGGTCACCAAATCGCAGGATTTGGCAGGATTTGATGGGACTCCAGGGCGTTAGAGCGGCTTAGGATACTCGGCTTGAGCTCGGCAATGTTCGGAAATGTTCGGTTTTGTACTGAGCGTAGTTAAGGCAGGCTAAGACGTCGGAATGCGCTACAGTTCAGTACCAGTAGGGTTACCAATTATTAAAACAAAATAGATACCCAATTAAACCAATTATGACAGCAGTGCTCATAATATTATTTTTTATTGAAAAATATACAACTGTACAGGATCTTTCATAAATTTAAACAACGTTTAACATTAATAGCTTAACCGGAAAATATTATTCCAGTATAAACACCATTTTTAACCGACTTCAAAAAAGGAGGAGGTTCTATGTTCGACTGTATGTATTTTTTTTTTTTTTTTTTTTTTTTTTTTTTATGTATGTCCGTCGATTTCTCCGTCAATTGTGGACCGATTTAAAAAAATCTTTTTTTATTTGAAAGTGCATAGTTCCGAGGTGGTCCCATTGTCACCATGTCAGGATCTGATGATGGGATCCCGGGAAAATCAAGGGCAAACCTCAAATTTTATAGGCGCACACTACGCGTTACTTGTTTTTTCTGAAGCCATTTAAGTTTTTGCGTCCTATAGACATCACTTTATGTTGATGAGCTGATGATGGAAGGTACAACTCCTTAACGGTTAGGAATTAGGGGATAATTCTTTCAGTATTGTAAGAATATGTGGACCGTTATTTGTATTTCATGTACTTTTGCAGCTAAGCTGATGATGGAAGGTACAACTCCTTAACGGTTAGGAGTTAGGGGATAATTATTTCAGTGTTGTAGGAATATGTGGACCGTTAGTTGTATTTCATGTACTTTTGCAGCTAAGCTGATGATGGAAGGTACAACTCCTTAACGGTTAGGAGTTAGGGGATAATTATTTCAGTGTTGTAGGAATATGTGGACCGTTAGTTGTATTTCATGTACTTTTGCAGCTAAGCTGATGATGGAAGGTACAACTATGATGATGGAAGCTAAAGGGTACGACTTCTTAATTCTTATGTCCCTCTTGCGGGCTGCATCTTTAGTTGGTCTACTGAATGGTGCTGAACACTTAATGAATACCTAATATTGTCAAATAATACAATTCTACTATTTTACTCGTATTTTCGTTATCAATATTATGAGAGAGTTTTACTCACTCCTACGTATTATTCACACTAAAAATAGAAAAATAAACAAACTTTTTTTAAAAAAAAATTAAACCGACTTCAAAAAAAAAACAAAAAAAAAACTACCTAAAACACTGAAAAGCAAAAAATAATTTTAATAAGACATTCATCAAATGCGCTTATTGTCTAAGCCTATTAATAACATTAAATTGTATTTACGTGCTAGGTAGGTACCTACTAATCTGTTTGAAGTCGGTGCCAAGCCAAAGGTAATGAAAAATGATACATACCTAATAATTTATGTATTATACAGGGTTACAAATAATCCGCGGACGTAGGTACGTAGTCTGGGTACCTACTATTTGGCTTGGCACCGACTTCAAACAGATTAGTAGGTACCTACCTAGCACGTAAATACAATTTAATGTTATTAATAGGCTTAGACAATAAGCGCATTTGATGAATGTCTTATTAAAATTATTTTTTGCTTTTCAGTGTTTTTAGGTAGTTTTTTTTTTGTTTTTTTTACAATCACTGTAGGTGAAACATTTGAATTGACAATTATTGAATTAAATATTTTTAATTTTTGGCCAAATATTTTGCTGTGTCAATGTATTCTAGACTGTTGTTGATATATTTATTTATGTTCTGCTTACTGTTTGATGCAACCTACTTAACACTTTAAGTGCGTTGGCACAAAAACCTGAACTTGCCGCGACTGCGTTACGAACAAATACTGGTCGTACGTAGCTAAGCCAGAAGTGCGTTACGACCAGTATTTTGACGCACCACGACCTGACTTCCAGGGCCTACACAGACGTGGAAACTCATCGTACCAAAGATTTTCTTTTTCAAACCTTTAGGTCATATCCCTGTTTATACACAACTGCCGTAGCACAGGGTTCTGAAGGATATTTTGGAAAATATAAGCATTTTTCGAAATCATTGATTTACGACCATATATTAGGCGTTTAGCATAGAAGCGAAAAAATACTAGTGATGGGATCTAAACAGTTAAACAACAAATGATTTTTATCGATATTTTTTATTCAGACCTAAAAGATGTTCATATTTTTAATAGAATATAATCAATTAAGGAAAAAAGTATGAAAATCCTTAGTTTACTTTCAATCATTATTAATATAATTTGAGGTAATTATTATATAATTCTTTGTTTTTAGCGTTTATTTAACCAATTGCGATTTTATAATTTGGCACCTGTCAATTTTACTTTTATATTAATTACAAAGATCACACAATATAAGATTTAATGACAAGTTTTTTTCGCGATCATTTCGTTCTCGCGAGCCTCCAAAAATCTATCGATACGCGTGTCGATATTACAGGCAGAACTAGTGCGAACTGAGGCTCAGCGCGGGCGCAAGCGGGTGGTTGCGGGGCTGGGGGGGTGCGTCAAAATACTGGTCGTACCGCACCAGACGAAAACAATTTCCTTTCTATGCGTTACGACCATTATTTTGCCGTACATTTTTTTTGCAGATTATTGTTCTACTAGAAACAACAAAAATGGGAATAACACTATCTCTTTTATACACGTATGGGAACATAGAAAAATTGCCCCCGCACCAAGCGTAAAACAGGGACAGAGAGCTGCCGCGCTGGCGGAAAGGCGAATACGTCAAAATAGTGGTCGTAACGCACTGAATGTGTTAAAGATTAAGATAAAATAAGATTTGTATTTTAAAAGTAATAACTCAAGAAATCAACATAGATCTTATTCACACACTATTAGTCACAATCATGAACGATTAATGATACTAGGCTCTACAATAAAAATAAAATTGTAAAAATTAGTTTCTATTCAAAAATCATAAAAATCGTCTATATTAACGCTAAGATTTAGAAAACGTCAGCTGGCGTACAGGCTTCCCGTGTTGATGCCAGAGGAGGGAGTTAGCATAGGCGCTCGTAGACATTCGTCAAAGTTCGGCGCTAGTAGGGTGACCACACTATCCGGACGGACTTTGAAATATTTCGTCGTGCGATCAAGAGACCAATTGATTGTTATTTCTTTAATCATTCAAGAATTTAATGCGTTGGTGATCTTAACACATTCTTTCAACTAATCTAGGAGTTTTATAGGAAATTGCAAAGCATTAACAGACATTGCAAGCCATTTAGTGTAACTTAAGAATTTTATCGTGTATAAACTACGTACATTTTATAAACCACGCACTACGATACAAACAGCTCAACTACCTTTCTTTTACGCATCTAACACTATCAATACGCAGTGAAAAATGAGCTCACAACATTCCAATATCAATAAAATACACAATCACATAACATCACCCACACTTCTACACAAGATTCCACAGAAAACAAGTTCTAGTTTCAAAATTTAGTTTCACAAAAAAAAAACACAATTTACACATCAAACTCCACTGACAACAAGTTCTAGTTCCAAAATTTAGTTTCACAAAAAAAAACACAATTTACACATCTATTCCCATCAAACCCCACACCTGTCCACCAATCTCACCCAACATACCCACCCGATCGCATCAGAGGCTGCGCAAGCATGCGCAGTGCCGCCGGCCCGTCACCCGCCGGCAGTTTAGCCTCGCGCCTCGCCGTGCGCCGAACCATGCCGCGGTGTGAATAACTTCTGTGCTGTGCTGTGCTGTGTTGTGTTGTGTGTGACTTTGTGTCGGATCACTCATGGTGAGTTTGCATCACGCTGAAGTTAATTGTGTAGTATTCTGTAGTATCTTAGTAAGATCGCGTGATTGTCTGTTTATCACGTCGAAAATGAGATTTCTGTAATGCACTATTAGTATTCTCAACTAAACATAATATTTTGACTGTGATGAGGTATAATTTACCAAAACAGACTAATATGTATGTTTAGAATAAGTATTCCTACCAATCTTCCGGAACATTTTGTCTTAATGCTTAGTAAAAGCGCGTAATGGTCTGTTTATCGCGTTTCGAAACGACATTTCTTTTATATACCCTAGCATTCTTCAGTATACACAATATTTTGACTGTAAAGAAGTAAAATTTATCATACAGAACCAATATGTTTAGAATTACATTACTCTTGCGATCTATCCTGTTACTTTCAGATGTAGTAATTCCAAGATTACAATACCTAGAAAGGTGTAGTATTACGTGTTTACTACGTCTGAAATTGTGTTTTCTTAACAAACAGAAGTAAATTTCATTTTACGTGTGTATTTTGTAACCTATCATAACCTTAAAAGAAATATATTTTATCATTGAGAAAATATATTGTGAATGTCCCTTTAAAAATATCACTTTACCCTCTTAAAATTAACTATTAACGTTTTCTAATATAGCAAGTGAAAAAAAGTTTATTTTATATGACAAAACTTAAGGCCAGTTCACCACTGTCAAATAAGTCTCTCGTAAGTTAACTGTCAGATATATCAATGATGCTGTCTTCTTGTTTTGAAAACTAAGAAAAGGATGTCAGCATCCAATATCTGACGGATTGATTGCGAAGATACTTACGTGTCAGCGAACTTGCATTTAGTATGTAAGCGAAAAAGTGAGGGGTTACCTCTGACATTAAATCTTCGTTAAATCTATTTCTTACTCTTGTTCACCTTCAGATCATCTTCAGATTTCAGGAATAGAATTTTACGGCAAGAATTTATTATCTACTGTTATTACTAATTGATCTACGTAATAAAATTAAATATGAATGTTTGTATCAAATTTATCTAAAGTAAAATTTTCGTAATAAATATACCTCGTCTCATGTAAGATTATGTACCTACCTAATTAATACTTATATTATTCTGACATTATAAGCTGCAAACTCAACGGTATTAAAATATTAGTTTAATTTCAAAGTAAGCTTATTAAGTCAAACTTTATAACAAGTTTTTTTCTAAATTGATGATGATTTAAATAAATATATCAAAGCGTTTGATTGATTTATACTGCCCATGACCTTAGGTTTATGATTTAAACGTAAAACAGTAATCTGACTACAAATGGGTCGAACTCAAATAAAAAACGGACATTACGCATTAATTATTACTGAAGTAATTTTTCAAATGTACAACAAATACCTTTAAACACCCAACACCAAAAATAAAAAACTTATTTTCATAACATACATAATGTTTGAGTTCGGAATTCGAACGCAAGATCATTTGTACATCGAATCAGATGGCACTAAATAAGTCCCATTTGACCATTGTACTAAATGTGGCATATTTTTGTGCCATCCATCTCTGTAATGGGCTCGAAGGAGACACTTTATCTGCTTTATGTATTCGGATAATAGCAGGCGGATATTTGGTATGGTTCTCTCATACTCGTTTGTACTGAGTGCCGCATTTGGTAGCGAAACTTCGTTCTTCAGGGATCGTGAGTTCAATTCCTATCCAGGACAAACAGATGAACTTGACTGTGATATGTAATAAGCGTTTGGGTTTGTTCTGTCCGAAAGTTAGTGTATTGAAGATATTTTTGATATGGGTTCAGATTTGAAGGTACTTTTGATCCCGGAAATGTGGGGGAAAAGGGGGTATAATTGACAAAAGAAATGACGCGCGTCGGCGCGTGTAGTAAATAAAAAGGCACCTGAGCTTGCGCACTCACTTATGCCATAGTATAATTATGAGTACTCTTATGCATAAAAAGTCAAAGGTAAAAGTTTGTTCACCGGAAAGATTGGCCGCCTTAGCCGAAAACTTTGCGATGAGGGCATTACTACTAAGTTTGATACATTTATGAAAGAAAAATAGTTATTCCCCAGCTCGTGACATTCTATTCGAAACTACCCACATAATTCCATTTGCATAACGACTCTCTGTAATACCTTCCAAGAAATACTTTCGTTTTATCTACAGTTTGAGTAATGACTTTGAGCTATCATAGCCACAGACGTATCTAATCTAATTCAACTGGAATCTGGGATTGTCAATTTAAGTTCACTCAGGGATGTTAGGGAGCTCCGAAACCGAAACTATCGGATCTCCGATATAAAAAAAAATATCTGTAACCGTAACCTAATCTAAATAAATGTTTCGGATAGTATCGATATACAACGATATACAACGATGGGTACTGGCTTAATCACCACGCTTGCCTAATGCGGATTCTTGATCAGAAACCCGAGCTGTGTCCGAAAAAACCGACTCAAAGTAAGCTCGACTCGGGAATCGAACCCAGGACCCCGAGATCTCGGCCCGGTTCCTAAAGCACTAGACCATTGAGGCGTTCAGGTGTATATGTATTTAAAAAAAAATGGTAATTCGTTGTCTGGCACCCATAGAGTAAGCTAATACTTTAATACTTAGATTTGAGCCAATCGGCGCTCTTTTAAAATGTATAAGGTGATTTATTACGTACGTTCCACGGTTACTTTTTTGTACCCGTGGAACACCAACACCTAGGTGATCCACGGGTACAAAAAAGTCACCGTGGAACACCTAGGTGAACCACTTAGGTGTTCCACGGGTCATAAACCCACAAAACTTTATCCAGGACAGAAACAGTACAGTACGCGTCGAACTTTGCCCTCGGCGACATGCGAACAGACGATTTGCGCGGCCGACTGTCCATTATTAGAATTGACTTTTACTTTTGCAAACCCCTGCCATTTTGTGGTTTTCTGATTTATTGACGCGATAAAGAATCAAGGCTGCTGTTTTCGTGTCAGTAAAGTAAATGATCAATTTAATATGCATGGTAAACGCTTTCATCAAAATTATGATGACAAATATGAATTACCGTTGGTTTACCGACTCCGTAAAGCTGGCTGTCTGGATGTTCAACTTGTTTTAAAATAACAGTTTTACATCAAAAAAATATCATTACAATGCATACCGAATTTGTTTATACAGAAAAATACTTTAGTCTGCAGTTTCTCTGGTCAGGTATACCTATTACTGGAAAAATTAGACTATGTATTGTTGCTTAATACAAAAATACACATAGGTACGTTAGTACTATTATAATTATATTCTGTGACATAGGTTTTATCTTAAACTAGCTGACCCGGTGAAATTCGTATCATTTCCTTTAGTATTTTTCTCGCAATTTTTTCATATTTTCTCGTTTACACCTTTCCTGGACTTCCACGAATATTTCAAGACCAAAATTAGTCAAATCGGTTCAGCCGTTCTCGAGTTTTAGCGAGACTAACAAACAACAATTCATTTTTATTTATGAAAGAAGAAGTATTATACCTACATTTGTTTTTACTTTAAATAGTGACAAACATTAATTCATCCGCCGCCTCAATGGTCTGATGATTTAAGTACCGGGCTGCGATCTTGGAGTCCAAAGTTCAGTTTCTGGGTCAGGCACAATTGAATTTTTAAACTCGGCTCATTTTTAAATACCACTCTACATTTGGTCATAAAACCAGTACCCATCATTGTGATACTTAGATTTAAGACACAAAATAGGCTGTTATTTTACTATTAGTAAAAGAATGCCAAAACAAACCTAACCTTATTAAGATCTTTAACTACAATCGTTTAGTTCAGAACGCTTTTATCCATTATTAGACCATTACTTTCCCGACTCAAGCTCGAGAGACACTTGACCTAAAAATCGAATCCACGTCCCTTTGTAAGGTTTGAGCAAGTCTATTGCACATAATCTAATAATGGAGCTAAGAATGCGAAACTTTTGTTTGGATCAATACGTTTTGTTATTTGATTTATTCTTATTTCGACGTTTTTGTATTGTCAAGTTCATATTATGTTAGAGCAACTGAGTAGGTAAAATAATATAATATTGTTATGACAAAACAATATTTATTTTGGGTCTGGGTGGGGCTATGCGTAAATTTTTTATGCGTTTAAGGCGATTTCATTGAATAAAATTACCTATTATCATTTATAATAATGCAAAGATTAAGGATTCCTGTGTTGCGTTTGTAAAAAAGATAAGGTATTTTAACGTTATCACAATAACACTTAAAATGTGTTACGTCTTGTGTTGTAGTTTTCAGAAGTACCTAAAACGGCCGTTATTGACATATATGGCACGCATCGAATACGAAACATTTTGAGCTCGGTTTTAATAACGTAAAAACGTAAAAAATCTTTATCCTCTTTTATACAAACGCAACATAGAAATTCTTAATCTTTGTATTTATATAATTTTATGATTTCTTAACCTTTGTATTAATATATGTGATATGATTTCTTAACCTTTGTATTAATATATGTGATATGATTTTTTATTCAATGAGAGCGCCACTTTGACGACTCTAAGGCCTTAAAGAAAAGTATTATGGTAGATAATCCGTTTTCATGTACCCATAGTACAAGCCATGCTTAGTTTGGGTCTAGATGGTGTTTTTAATTGATTTGCAGACATTTATTTTTAGTTTATTTCCCTCATTTCTCCTCCAACAGTCCTTCCATATTATTTCAAAGATAGGAAACACATTGGTAACAGTGATCTCTAGTACCATCAGTTGGGTCATACTTGCTTGTTTTATTTTATTAAAGAAACCAAGAAGAAGCAATGAGCCTACAGTCTGGCAGCACATTAAGCGACGCGTCCTGGTAAAGTGTATCTCAGTGGAATAGGCCGCAGTGACCGCTTACCATCAGGTGGGCTGCGTGTCTGTCTGCCAACTGATATAGTATAAAAAAAAAGAATCCAAAAGCATTTGTTTCGTAGATTTTCATATCTAAGATCGTGTACTTTTACAATAAATACTTTCACAACTCGTAAAATTTCTGAGGACACATGATTTTCTCTTAAACATTTCCTCCGTATCTCGCCTCAAGCCTTCCTGAGTGCCATTCCAAATTTCTCCTCAGGGAGTGGGACGACAATGCTAAATTAATGGTGCTTTCACCCCTTCGTCTAATTCATTCCTTGTAGATAAAAAAGCAGCTAATGTGAACCGAAGCGACTCGCCTCCAGAGACAGCGTTTTCCTGTTCAGGGATCAATATTAAGAATTGTGATATATTTTAAGAAATTTTTTCGCTGGCGAACGGTTACAAATGTTTCTTGTATTAGCAAGTAAAAATTATTTACTGAAGCATCGCAAAAAGCCTACCCATAATTCTGATAGTTACTAGTAAATATTATAATATTCGCTACACAAAACAGACAAATAAAAATTCTCGTAACGTGCACTCAACAGTAAAACTTTTTTTTCTTTATATTTTGATAGCTAATTTTATGTGTGAGTATGAACTTAGCAATAACTTACTTATAAACTAGTACTAAGCAACACATTATCCACGCAGAAGTCAATAAACATACTTACTCTATGTTATCTATACTAATAATATAAAGGGGAAAGATTTTATTGTTTGTTTGTTTGTCTGTATTGAATAGAAAAAAACATTTAGAATCGATACACCTAGTAAAAATTTATGGTAACCTCATTCTAAACAGGCCACGAGAACCCGCCTTACTTATTTCTTTTCCTTCAATGCTGCTAAAAATCAATAGGTTTTATCACCACAAGAATCATTCAAATTGATTCAAGACACGTTATTCTAGTGTTTAAAGGTACGGAACCATCAAAACGCAAGTCCTATTTGCACTTACCTCATTTGTGTGGTAATGAGGGAAAAATTCCGCGCAAAGGACTTAGTATATTATACTATAGTAAGCAGGCTTTGTGGGAGGGAAGGTAAATTATGCAAATGTGTTTTGCTTAATGAAATAGAAGCTTCCTGGTTAACGTAGGCAAAACTAATTCAAAAGATTTTGATTTACAAACTTACAAAATAATCATACATATAACTTACATAACAATCATCAACTTAAGCATAAATGTATATTGTATAGAAAAATCAAATTTAAGTCTGTATTATATAGGGTAATAAGGTAATAATTCTGACTCGTCTTGTCTAAAGAAGCCGGCTATGAAATCATAGGTAGCGTGTTTATACCTCAATACTTCATTACGTTGTACGGATTCAGTCAAAAGATGCGATTTGAAACATTTTAATGCTCTATTTGTTACCAGAAAGACACACACCACGTGGTCTATATAATTCTTGATTATTTATTTTCCAATGAATAAGAGTTGTTATTTTTACCTTACTTCAAAAAAGAGGAGGTTCACCATTCCGTTAATATGACTTTTTGTCACCTCAAAGCAAAGCGTTGAAATATCCACAGTTCTTACTTTTTCAAAAACATGTATTCGCCCAAAAGTTTTCATGCATACAAAAATCCGTTTTGGAAATATAGCAGCTTTTTATTTACTCAAAGAGACGCCCTCGAAACACTGCCCGTATCCAAGATACCTGCATATTTTATGTATTCCATTTACGCCACTCTGCACCTCGACTTTGGAGTGATATTTTTAAAATTCAGCTTTTTTCTGCCCTTTTTGGGGTTTTGCGATTCAACCGGCAAATAAGCGCTTTGGTGCAACCGTTTGTGGAGGGAACTCTTGTTTCATTTCAACGTTTATATAGCATTTTACAATTGGTTTTTCTGTAGGTATGCAAAAATATATTTCCATTTTTTTTGCCATAAAGTTGGCAATCAAGTTTACGGCCCACCTGATGGTAAGCGGTTACCGTAGCCTATGAACGCCTGCAACACCAGGGGTATCACGTGCGCATTGCCGACCTGTTTAAAATCTTTCCCATTTATAACAATTCTTACTTTGAATACTTTTGTAAGAATTTTTTAACCCATAATACGTATGTGTTACTTGATGGAGTAAAAGAAAAAAAATCACGTCTTGTGTGAATAATATCAAGTCTTCAAGACTTGTTATATTTTATTGTGAAAACCTAAAAAAAATAAAGAACTTAGTCTCATCGGTAAGTTATTAAGGCGTGCAAGCAAAACCCGTTAAAAGACTACATACAAAAAGAAATCACTTTCATCTAAACATCCGAAGTCATCTTAAACTTTACACCTCCTCCACACTGTATCAGTAAATATTTTCACTCCGCAAAACTTATTTTAAAGTAGCTATTTTGTTTGCAACTACATCAAAGTTGGTCGCGAGTGAAATTGATGGATCGCAGCCGGAGTTGGTAACTCATTTAGACTACGCGGATGCGGTCAAGCGCATCTGATCTGGCTATAACCGGATAATATCTTGGAAAAAAGTCTAAGCAAATAATAAGAAACAACAAAATTGTGTATCGATTTGACATTTAACTTTGAAGTATGCTACAGGTGAAATCTGCCGCCATAACGGCTCTGGTTGTGTTCCGGCAATATTATTGTGGGAGCCAGTTCACTTGAAATTAAAGGCTCGAAGATCAGATGAGTCTACAGTCTGGCAGCACATTGAGCGACGCTTACTGATGGTGTCCCTCAATGAATTAAGCTGCAGTGACCGTTTACCATCACGAGGGCTGCGTGTCTGTCTTCCAACAGATGTGAAACAAAAAAAAAAACATTTGCAGTTGAATTCGTAGCTGTTACTCGATTTTGCTGCTACGGAACGTACAAGTACTACGAAAAACTTGAGAGATGGATATAGGGAATATAAAATTAATTATTTATATTAATTGTAACAACGTAGTCTTACTTAATTTAGTTTTTATAAAACTCGTCATCTGATTAATTTAATTATTAGTGTGTATAATTTGATTAGTCTTTTGTTTCCTTTATAATTTTGAAAAAAAAAAGCTTGTAACTCTGTAACAACATCGTAGCAGATAATAGGCTGGTTTCCACTAAGAATGAATCGGATGGCTTAGAGTTTCTAATGATTAATCATGATATGTAGTAAACAAAAAAACAACTTTATTACTAAAATAATATAAGATTACAAATATATTTGGAAATTAAAATCGGCAAAATTACTTATTTAATCACGTGACATTAAACAACAATCAGAGAAGCGTGACGTCAGTCCTCGCAAAACACCGGTTGCAGCTGTTTAATGATCTCGTCGACTGACATCAACAAACTCGATTGTTTCGCGAGGATAGACGTCATTCAAGACGCCATGACAGTCTTGGCCTTTCCAAAGTTAATTTTAAGTTTATTTCTAAAAAAGCAAAATACTTATGGAAAAGGCCTATTTTTCTAAAAATAATATATATTTGGGGTAAAATAGATACTAAACTATAGTTTTAAACGAATTTCCAAATTTTGTCAACTAGCCTATTATCAGCGCTATCACTATAACACTGCTACGGATTATAAAAGTGCTACGGGATGCCATATTTAAACAACAAGTTTTAAATTTTACTATATTTGCTGCAATAACGTTATTAATTTACATTATTGGTTTCTTAATTAATTCTTCAGCCTATAGACACATGAACATAATTATGTTTGCTCATATTATGAAGCTTCTTATAATAAATAACCATCAACAATAGAGTGCAGGAAAATGCAGTGTTTATAATTTACATAATTATCATCTTCTACGTTGGTTTTTACGCAAATCATTTGTAACTTAATAAAACTGATGCATAAAAATTATTTGTTTCGCATATAAACGAATCCATAGTAAGAAAAAAAAACCTCAGAAACTGGGTTTGTAAATGAGGGAAAAAACTTAACATAAAAATATATCTTGCGGCGGTTTCGGTCTCAGACTTGTGAATTTATAAGTGCTTTGAATCTCTGCGACTTTGAATAAACTTCAAGGACGTTTCACCGATGACTGTGTTGAAGCGTCGCACGCAAAAGCGATCGTAAATCATTACTCGCTCGTTAATCGCCACCAATCGATATTTACAACGTTAGTTTCAAAGTGCGTGCTATTTATCATACTAGTAATTAGTGCGTACCTACTAATGTTTCATGGCTAGGATATTTCTGTTTGATTCTTTGTGATATCAGATTTTAAAATCATGCCTTTTTATTCATTTAATTTTTCAACTCACAACGCATTGATGTTCTAGTGGTTTAAGTACCGGGTCAAGATCTTGAGGTCCTGGGTTCAATTCCCGGGTCGAGCTAACTTTGTGTCGGTTTTTTCGGACACAGCTCGGGTTTGTGATAACCAACCCGCATTTGGCAAGTGGTGATTAAGCCAATACCCATCTTTGTAACGATAACTTGATTTTAAGGATTGAGGCCTTTGTCCTGCAGTGCGATATTAAATAGGCTGATACTTGTCTTTTTTTAATTTTTCAAAATTCGTACTGATACTGGTATGACTATGGTTAAGTCCGAGTCTCGGGTTTGCATGTATGACCAATCTGCACTTGGCAAATGTGTTGATTTAGTGTTACTCAGCAGGAATAAAACTGATGTATTAGCAAACTTCTCAACCATACTAAAAACCCTTAAATGTTGCAGAAAATCACACCAAATATAAGAAAGAGCTCAACTTAAGTATTATTTGTTGCGGGTTCAATAATCAACTTTTCATGTCATTCTCAGTACACATTTAACCAAACCAACTCATGATATAATTTTGTTTATACTCACATAAACGTAAATTTTTAACGACCCGTTCATCACACGGGTAATAAGCAGGAAAATGTGATGGTACTCGTAACATCACACCAAGGGTTATGCGAAGCCCCGTATATCATCGTTCACTCGTTACTCGATATTCGATATTTACTGCGTCACTAGTTATCGTGTACTATATTTGGTACACTGTAATTTAGGTACTTTGTATTTTCTACTTCAGTTGGCAATATCTTTTCTGAACAGTGTAGATAACCCGAATGATTTAAGATATGTGCTTGAAAAAAATATTTAGAATGAATGTACCGTACCTATTCTATTTAGTGGCGTACGAGAATAGTCTCTAAACATTTTCTTAAAATTTTTGCTCCAAGTTTTAAAGCCGCTTTTTACAGTGATTTATTACTTTTTGAGTATATTGCGTAAACTTATAATAAGCGGATGCAATTTAAATGTTGCATTGAATAAGTAATATGTGGCGACTTAAGTATTTTTTTATACTATCGCATTTTAGCAGTCAGGCAAGAAGCGAAGCATCGCTCAAAATTGCACTGTAGTAGCTTCTATTTTAATTTTGACTTTTTAATATTTTATTTTCATTGCTAATTTTAGTCAGTTATTTCTCACTGGGCCTCCATAGCTCTACATCTTTATAATTATCGTTCTTTACAATTAAAATGTCAAGCATGTCAATGTTTCTTTGAATCCACTAGCGAGTGACAAAGCATCCAATAGTATCATGACTGTCATAACATTAATTTTAATATAAACAAATACCTACATCTGAAAAACACTTAGGGTGCCATCAGACGGACTGCACCGCAGCGACTGCGCGCAGTCGATATATTCAACTGCATGCAGTTGCTATATTCAACTGCTTACAGTCATGATATCAACTGCACGCAGTCGGCTGCACATGTCAAAGGTCTCGGCTAACGTTATATCGAGATCTAAAGCTAAGCGTTTAATTCATGCGAGTTCAAAAACTCCTTTATTCATCTGACAGAAATTTAAAAAAAAAAACTTGACAACGTAA
Source organism: Mecyna flavalis (assembly GCA_949319885.1). Classification (NCBI taxonomy): domain Eukaryota; kingdom Metazoa; phylum Arthropoda; class Insecta; order Lepidoptera; family Crambidae; genus Mecyna; species Mecyna flavalis. The sequence goes on from OX439427.1 coordinate 20,741,986, forward strand.
CAGATAACGGTCACACTGACGGATATAGGGATGTGCAGGATAACCGATTGTAAATCATTGCTCGCTCGTTACTGCGATCGATATTTACGACACTGGTTCCGTAGTGTATGCTATTTGTTACACGTGATTAGTGTGTGCTGTTATATCCCGCGCCATTTTGTGTTTATTGTCACGGATTGGTAGCCTGCCAGAGCATTTTTTGCTGCTAATGTTTTACATTTATTTTTGGTCGAAAATACTTGTAGCATAAAAGAGAAGAATAATCATTATTTTTTTTAAGTTAATATCATAGCGTGAACTTTTTTATCCGTGTGAAAATTGCCTTTATACCCGCTTTTAAACAATAATAATAATATGTCAGAGCCTGAGTTATGTGTCATTAGGTGCTACGTAAAACTGTTCGATTTGAGTCTCACCGATAAAATTTTGCCAGGGCACTATCAAGTGAGTAAATTATTATTCAAATTAGGTGTGTTCAAAATGTACGCTCGAAATGAGTTAAATTTGTATCAAACTGTAACAGGAAGCGATAACATAAATACGCGTAGGAGTGTGCACGCAAATCCGATCGTAAATCATCGCTCACTCGTTACTCGCGGTTAATCGATATTTACGATGTCGCCACGCGCAGCACTAGCGCTAATGGGATGTTCTTTATGCTGATAATGAGTAAAGTATGGTTTTGTTATACTTGCATAAACTGTATTACCATATTATACTTGTTCATACTTTAAATGTAAATGTGTGTGCTATCACAAAAAGTGAGATTTTTTCTGCGTCTAGATTAATTTGAACTATGGATAAGGGATGTACTTAAAGGGGTGTGATTTACTAAAACACAAATAATACAACTACATGCAGCACTTAAACCTACCCTAAAGTTCCAAATGCTTGCAACCAATTTTCACCAATTTTCAGTTGAATGTCCATCTTATAGATTTCGATTTCGAATATTTTTAGACAGATTAGGGTAGATTGATGTGCCTGTACTTTGCATCTAAGTGTTTGTTAACGTAGGAACGCACGGGCGCGGTAGAATTTCCAAGCCCATGTTCACATTAGCCGCTAGGCGTTTGCGCGAGTGTGACGTCAGAGGTTGAAAATCGGAGTTCTAGCCTGAATAGCAAGCACTAATAGACTCCTCTGTATCACAAACGTCTCACGCGTTTGATACCGCCGCATGCGCGCCGCACGCGCCAGTCGCAAGTTTGCCCGCTACTTAGACCGCACGTGCGTTTCGTACGTGAACACTTGGGCATCAGGTCATACGTTTGATATTTCGCGACCGCGCCCGCCACCGCGCCTTCGAGTCAACGTGATCAAGCACTAACAAAATAAATATCCAAACAAGAAACTCACGTTCACAGTGATGGAAGGCAGATTTAAGTACTGTTCAGAACCTAATCTAAAAACCGTGTTCTTCTCACGTATATACCAAAAATAACTACTCGTCCATATCACTTAAGCCAATGCTATAGGGTTCAGGGTGCCTTACATTATCCTGGTTATTTTTATATCGCAATTTACGCACTCTAGTATGAATGACATGTTACGACGGGGTAATAAAAATCGATCGGTTCTTTGATTTGTGTGTATAAAGCAATATTTTTAGGCAATATAGGGGAAGGTGGGGACCCTTCGTACGGTTTTTACATTTTATTTTTTTTCTTCCTTATTTTTTGATGAATTAATCACCTGAAAGCTTTAATTTATAGTCTAACTATCTGAGATTCATAAAAAAAAAATGACAGATGATTTCATCTAGTGTTTTAACGATAATTCAACGATTTAAAAAAATTTGGAATTTGTACGAATCTGCCCCACCAACGGGGCACCTATATACAGTGTTGGGAAACAATTTCAATGTGTACTTGTCCGCAGCTTTTCTATATGACATATACTCCTTGCATAATATCCTGTATTGCTGACTGCATGGATTCATCATCCACAGCTTGTCTACTTGTCTTTTTAGTTTATAAGTCCGCATCATGTTTCTGTGAAGAAATAATAAGAAATAGGTATTAAAATATATATAAACGTACATCGACGATAGCAAAACACAGGACAAAGTTAATGCAAATAATAGCAATTAGCACACTATCACTAAATCGTACCTACCCACTAATTTGTATACATTTGTACGCGTACAAATGTGCCCCATCTAGTTTTGTCCGAATGTACCCCACTAACTGAATAACAACAAAATATAACCTCTTCTAATATTAATAGGAAAACGTCATTAATTAAGTATTGAAAACGTATCTTAAGTATATTTAGCTACTTACTGATAGAATACTCTACACGAAAACTTGTTTTATGTACGGTAACAATAGACAAAAACATTGATTAAAAAAATTACTTACCGAGCGCGAAAACACATTCGTGTCTATCCAATGACGTTCAATATAAAACTAGACACCCAATCTCTAAGAAAAATTCCTCAAAAAACGTCCGAGTGGCTTTGACACTGATGACATTAACACATTCGTTCAAATTAACACCTTATCTCGTGGCATTTAGTGTTTAATGTCAATTGTATACAACTAAACGAAAACTCTGCTCAATAGTCGGGTGGGCAGACTTTCGCTTCGGACAATATTTGAGCGTGATTGTGAGTCTAGTTTTTTAATTGAACGTCATTGTGTCTATCATTTCTCTCTCACCGGTGCGAATGGCGCGATACTACGTTGACGTAAAGGTAGTACATCGACTCACGTACATATACAAAAGTAAGACCGTACGTTGTTTCGTTCAAGTTTTATTTTGACTGTATGAGGGTGCCCCGCGTACGGAGGGTCCCCACCTTCCCCTACATATGTTTTAGGTTTTTTAACTCAAAAGGAAAAAGCGGAGTCTGAAGTCACTCTCATTTACTAAACCATAAAGCAAATCTAAGTTCATACCTACCTAGCTCATGCATATGCTAACTTGTATATTAATTTATTTGTTTAGCGGAGAAGTATTGCTTTTAGTCACCATAACCACGGACTACGGCTAAGGCCCTTTTCCCATTACGATACGCCCGCGCGACTCTAGTCTCGGAGACTAGTCGCCGCGAAGTATCTCACATAAATTTATATGTAGAATACCAGTATCGTAGTGTGCGAGTCTCCATATAAATGTATGTGAGATACATCGCGGCGACTAGTCTCCGAGACTAGAGTCGCGCGGGCGTATCGTAATGGGAGAAGGGCCTTACTGTAGCCGTGTGTGGGACTCAGGATGTTCGTCCCCTTACCCATTACCCACTGAACTTCCGTTTCCCCTTTTTAAACGCAACAAGTTCAATAGTTCTAAGTTTTCAAAAACTTAGAAAAGTTAAAAAAACCAAAGCAAAATAAAAATATATCAATACAAGCTCTGTGACAAATATTAGACGATTAAAAACTTCTTTAAAAAATCCCTTCTAGGTACTGAGTAACCAAAAAGAAAAGGCTGAGAAGATAATTTTAAAAACTCCAATAAAATGCGATCATTGTGCTCTCAAATCGTAGTTCTACGACAATTTCTAAATTGTACAAGAAATACAATTCTTATAGTGACGACAGTTTTCAAACCAAATAGTCTTTTAATAGACGAATCAATATTCAGTTTTCAAACGTCGACCCGAAAATCAAATCGCTAGAACAATCGGTTCAAAGTCGGTAGGGTATTGATTGGGAGCTCGGTTCCAACTAGCGTGATTGTGACGTTTTTAATTCCCGTCATTTTGTGTTTGCTCCCTTTGTTATTGTTGTTAATACTCGTAGATTTCACGGAATTATAACAAACTAGCCGCGGTTTTACCCGCGGGGAATTTCTTTTTTTCAAATATCTTCCCCCCATATTTCCGAAATCAAAAGTACCCTATGTTCACCGGGGATAGTGTAGCTTTCCAACAGTGAAAGAATTATTCAAATCGGTTCAGTAGTTTCGGAGCCTATTCAATACAAACAAACAAACAATCAAATCTTTCCTCTTAATAATATAAGTATAGATGCAGATATGCTGATACCCGTGGCCCCCCAATCAGGCGACGAGGGAGTACCGCTGGGTTTAGTGGGGAAACCCCTAGACCGTCATAAATACCTAGTCCAGGAGCAGCGTCCTTCCATGGGCGCTGGGAGTCCCACACATGGTCCCGTCTGGCCCTCAGGACGGGGCAAGTCAAAACATTATTCCTGTCAATCCGGTCACAGCTGTCGAAGGCATCATGCTATTTTGAGATGATAATAGTACATATGAATACCTTACAATGTTTTTGTATCTGCCAATGAAGTAAACAAAGCTATTTGGTAGTAGTTTACGTTATATGCCATCGAAGAATAAAAGCTATAAAAAGTGCACCACAAAATCAAACATTCAAGTTTCCAACTCAATAAAATAAAATGATATGGCAATAAAAACTCTTTTATGTATACCACACGTTATACTGAATAATAGTAAAGTATGATGTTTTAAATTATGACTTTAGAACCGCGTGACACGGGATTTCAACTGAAATTACGTGGCAATACATACGGCGTTAATATCACGCTAGCAAAATGTCACTGGCATATGGGTACGAACGGGATCGGGTTAAATGCAAATAGATTTAGTGACACTCTGTTGACATTTTATACTACGAGCCATTTGGTGTAATAGTGGAGAAGTCATCTGTTATACCAGAGGTCGCGGGTTCGATTCCCGCACGGTACAAACATTTCTATGCATGAACATGTCTGTTTGTATCGGACTGGGTGTTTCTATGAATAATATGTATTTTTATTTATTTACAAAAAACAAAAAAACCTGCCTGGCACCCATAGCACAAGCTAATGCTTAGTTTGGGGCTAGATGGCGCTGCATGAATAATGTCCAAAGATATTTATTTATTTACTGTTGTGATTTAAATGGCGACAGATTTGGTATGACGGTTAAGAAGGCTACCAATGAATTCTTAAAATATAAAATACGTCAGCGATTGACCTTCGAATTGAAAGAGGTAGCTTGCTTCTCCAGATACTTTATTCACTTGTGACACAAAGACCCTAGGTTATACCTACCGTACTTGTGTAGCATAGACCCTTAAAATGTACACATCTGGAAATACAGATTCTGATAACCTATTCCATTTCTACACAGGACGGATAAAACGTGACGAGGCGAAACGTTTTGTACGAGTTTCAGGGATTTTCATGAAATCGGGTGTCGGTCTTTCGTTTCCATGTCATACTTCACGCAATCCGTCCATCTCTTTTTCGGCCTTCCTCTGCTTAAATTTCCGTCTACACACATAATCTATCTTTCTTTTGGCGACATGTGTGTCTTCTCTCCTCATTAATGTCCATACCATGCTAACCTTGCACTCCCATCCTTATCCACTACCGGTGCCACTTTCAAACTTCCTCTTATATACTCATTCCTAATCTTATCCTACCTTGTCACTCCACATGAGTGCTACTATGAGTATGAAACTTTAATTCTAATCCGAAGGTGGTTGATAAATTCTCTGTCGGTACATTAAGTTCGAGCGTAATTTGACCTTTCCCATGTCAAGGACCAACGCACTTAAATATTAGAACGGAGACTGACATGGGTCCAACGCTATAATGAAAATTCTTGTCTTACAATGACAGTGTAAAATTTAGTGATATCTAAGACTTTGCAAGATGTTAACGAGCTCTTTTGTGATATTATTGTTTGTTTACTCGTGTTTTTTTTTAACACATCAGTTGGCAGACAGACACGCAGCCCACCTGATGGTAAGCGGCCACTGCGGCCTATTCCATTGAGGCACACTTCACCAGGAAGCGTCGCTCAATGTGCTGCCAGACTGTAGGCCCATCTGATCTTCGAGCCTTAGATTTCAAGTATACTGGCTCCCACATTAATACTGCCGGAACACAGCCAAAGCTGTTATGGCGGCAGGTTTCCCCTGATTTTCCTGGGTGGTAGCTAGCCAGTTGGACTGTGAAAAAGTCCTACTACCAACCAGACCCAAGGCGGGAATCGAACTCACAACCTCCGGGTTTTTATACCCGAGCGGCTAAGCCACGGAGGCGGTCAAAATTGAATTGGCACTCTTATTGAATACTACACTACAAATATTAAACCAAGTAATCAGCCGAATGACTCTCATGCATTTAATATCACCGATTCTGAATTACCCTCACAAGATTGAGCACCTTTGAAGTCTACGGGCGAGGCTATTTTTTACACCCCGCTTCTATCCCGATTTGGGCAACGATTATTTGGACGGGTCCTACCATTAGGACAGATCCCGCCCGTTGGGTCGTTGAGTTATTTTGGGAATTATCGTCCTCCTTTACTCGTATAAGTACTTTGGCTTTAATTTTATTATTTTTTAGATGAAATTACGAGTCGTCTTAAGTATTTATTAGAGCTAGTATTGAACAACTATCTTACAAACTATGAAGGTGTAAGTAAATTTTGCTAATTTCAGAGGTTGGCTGTGATTTTGAAACCGTATTATATTGTAAAATAATAATAATAATATGCTCATATAAAGTATATTTAACATTTTTGTATGGATTTGATAAAAACAATTTTATCATTAACCTTTTACTTGTATTTGTCGTACATTATGCAATTTTCATTTTATAACGCTTACACACAAAGTATTATAAAGCCAAAAGCTCGAGCCTCGGTAAATTCAACGTTTTAGATTAAAAGAAATCTAAGAAACCCAAATTCACGCAAGCAAACCTGCAAACACAGCCCGTATCAAATTGGATCGTTTGTAACAATGTGGTTAAATAATGAACGGGGCAGTGGCACAGATTAGGTTTTAACTTTCGACCTAACCACAAATCACTACCGAAACATAATGGAAAACATTACAATACAAACCAAGGTTTTCGTGGAATAGAAATCAATCATGTAGATTACGATCCGCCTTATTGAATACCTACTAAGCTAACAGCTATAACGCGATTACTATGTCAGATTTAATGTTATGATAATAACATGTAAACAATAAGGAATTAATTTGAATATAATGAATAAATGATTCTATTAAGAGCCACTTTCACGGCAAAGAAGTGTAATGTTTAGACATTTTTTCTACAGAAATAATTTTGCCGACAGTTCCGTAAATCATTAAAATAAATATTTTTTAAATAAATAAATGTCATAAAATGCAGAAACTTTTCTATTACATTGTACATCTTTCAAATTATCAAAATCTGAGCATGTATTTAAAAGTCTTCGGTATATTTCAAACAGGTTTATTGTTTGTACTCATAAATACATAATTACTTTATTTACCAGAATAGCCTGATTACATTAGAGGAACTGTGACACCCACACTAGGCAGAGCCTGTCTCGTGGATGTCATAATTTTATGTTACCAGATTTACAGGTTGGCTAGTTGTCAAAAATATTTTTGATAGATAGCAGACTTAAACATTTGACAAAACATAAGATATAATATAAACATTGATGACAAGAAATATCAAAGGAGCAGGTAGTTACCATTTATTTAACTAGTTACACATTCTGATCTGAACCATGCGCAAGTTTTGTATGTATGAATAAATGAAGTGTGTTATGTGGATGTTGAGGTGAGTGAGTGAGTGTGTTGATTTTGGGATGTGAAAGCAGTAGTCGAACCAGGCGAAAGAGTTGGGGGGGGGGGGGTGGAGGGGTAGCCCTACGATGTTACTCTTGGGATTGAACGACAGGGTATGGACCACTGCCGTTCACTACCTGATAGAAGACCTGTTTATATTTTTACTTTGAGGATTTCCTCGGATTGCTCATAATTCCACGAGAGAAATAAGTTTAACACTCTTGTTTTAACCTCGTGAGGTTGACAGTGAAGTATGCCGGTAAGATTCGCTATTTGGTTATAGATACGCGGGAATAGAAATTCTTTGACTTATAACATAAATTAAAAGTCATCATCATCTTCATAAACATTTCAGCCAAACGACGTCCACTGCTGGACATAGGCCTCCCCCAAGGATATCCAAACCGAATAATGAAAACTCAACTAAATTCAAATGACGCTAAGCTGATATCGTCAAACGAGGTTCTCTCGTCACGGCGGCTGTATTTTGTTCAAATTAGTCGCTTTGCCGCTCACAAGGTCATTCAGCGATCCCGAACACATCCCGTCCACAGGGGCTCTCCATCTGCGCACTTCTTCAATTACAATTTGCATAGTGATCGGCCTTTACACGGCGAATTGCGTAAGTTTGTAAGTCAAACGGCGGAGCCGAAGTGAAGCGCCTCAAAGTCTTAGCTCTGGACTTCTGGAACGGCGTAAGGAAAGCGTATAGAAATCACTATATGTTTAGATAGTTCGGTGTAAATATTATTTAAACGGGTGAATTGTTTTATAGCCGAGGATCCAGCAAAGTTGCAAAAATTTGGAGAGGTCTAAGTTCAGCATTAGACTACGACAGGCTGAAGATGATGATGAACAAAATGTTCTGCTTAATGGTTTTTGGAATAAAAAAGCTACTGCGTGATAAATTTTGACTCTGCCGTAAATGACTAATAAGTCGATATAAAAATAGTTTGACGTATTTAGATGATAGTTTAATGTAAACTACTACAGAAATTAAAAAGTACAAAAAAGTTAAGCGTCTGTAGCGCTTTTAATATACACAGATAAATAATAAGCCAGGATTATGTGAATAACAAAAATACTTAAATCAAATCCTTAAGTCTTAATCTGATCAAATCATCAGTAAAACATACCCTGTACTATTGGCGGGTCAAAACAATACCGCAACATAATCTTAGCTCAAAAATGTCAATTAAAATACAGTTTAAAATTTATGTCATTGGTAAAAATACTCTATTTTATCGTCAACATTTTACCAACATCTATGCTACAAACACCACAACTTTCAATCAATCTGATGAATCATTTTTTGTTTGTTCAACTAAATTGTGATATCCGATAAACCTTCTGAAAAATATTGAAATGGAACTACTATTTTCAATATTGATTCTGAATGTTTTATGTGACCGCTAGATTCCAGTGAAATTATTTTTGAATGTGTCCTTGACTTTTCGACGTATTTTTATATAAATGCAACTTTAATTGACAGACAGGCAGCAGTAATCAATGCACGCAAAATGTAAAAAACATTTTTTTGCTTTGACATTTTAACTTTCGACTGTTCCCAAAATTCCCCACCGTCGAATCTGGGTATTTCCTACTTGTTATGTTTTCAATTAAAAAAGTTTATTGATGTACAGTCAAAAGCACGTCAGACTGTTCACTTTGGACTTTGTAGGTACCACTCTTATGTCGGGGGGCATAAGTGCTATTATCGAACTGCAAGTTGTGCTGTTTATTTATTTATTTATTGGATCACCAACAAAGATACAGCATAACTACTTTTAAAACATAATACAATAATTGTTTAAGCTTAGGGCTAGGCCGCTAGTATAAACGTGTCTCACACACTCACCTACAACAGAAAATCCACATTCAATTTACTCCAATTCAACATGCACTCAATCCCGCCCACCCGCAAAATGGCCGACCTTAATTCATCCTCTGACGTTCAATCAGGAGGAAACCTGCCTCTTCTTAGTAACGTCCGATTCGAGAATTAATCTGTCCTTCGTCGGGTCAGGGCATAAAATATTCCTGAAAGAGAACCCGATGGATAGAATAGGTGGATATTAAATATTGATCCTTTTAAGGTGGGTTTTGCAGTGTGCTCTCAGATTAAGGTGGATAATTTACTAGCGGGGATTGTCTAGAAAGTTTCTAAGGTGATAAATTGGTCCCTTGACTGAAGTAAGTGTACGTAGTACTCCAATTTAGGCTTAATCAAACTTTGAAAAGCTAATTTATTCTTATGTAACATTAAGTATGTATAAGAACTAGACTTGTATATTTTTTAATCTTTAAAAAATGCCCAGAATATTAAAAACTTTATGCCTAGATGTTCTGAACACTCCAAAAGTCGAAGTTTGTACCTAATTGCATTAATTTTGCAACTTGATTTGTAACTAAATTCTTTTGCGCGTCACCTTCTTTTTACAGCACTTTGACTGGCATGCCGAAATTACAATTATAACATTAATTAAGACACAAAAAAGAAACATGAATGCGTTTTTATAATTGTTTTATTTCATTAATGTCAAAACCGCAGAACATAACATATTAATACTAGCCTTTCACCTGCGCCTTATTTCGTTTTTCAAATATCCCTCCCTTCCCCCCACATTTTCGGTAACAAAAGTTCCCTATGTCACCCGGGGATAGCTTTCCAACAGTGAAACAATTATTCAAATCGGTTCAGTAGTTCGGAGCCTATTCAATACAAACAAACAATCAAACCTTTCCGCTTTATAATGTCAGTCAGTATAGATTTGGCCTAGCACAATGACATTAGAACCTTGCTAAATAGATACAATGTATCCTATTAACCAATATGGAAGTTCACATTACAAGCAGAAGCTAGTGATATATATCTTTGAATTAACAGCTCAAAGCAATTGAACAATAATTCTCACCATGCGTAATCTGATATTGTAAGCAAGTAAATTCATATTAGAACCACAAGCCCACTGAACAGGATAATTGCTTGAACGTTCAATTGAAACTTGTTCTTGTTTACAGAAGACATCAATTGCACGGAAAAACAGAAGTTTTAAAACCTTATTCCCGCTACGGAAAGTGCAGATTGCTTTATTTTTTTTTGCACTATTAAACTAGTAACTGAGAGGTTTTTCTTTTAGTTCGATAGCAATAAATTTCTTTCAAGAGTTTTTGCTGAAGTATCCCGGTGGAGGATTTATGGCAGAAGTATATTTCGACACCAGCAATTAAGACTACGCTAACTTAGAAAAGTCATTTTTACACCAGAGCGGATTGAAAGGAAACTTGTGATAACTTTTTTATTTATCTACAGATTTTTATGAAATTTTATACACTTACGTATCTTTTAATGCTAAAGGGAATGTTGTTACTTAATTTTAATAATCATTATTAGTTTAAGTTTTAGCTCGAGTTAGCTTAGTGTTCACAAGAAACCCTGATTAAGAATTGCTTTAAAGATTAAGCCAACTTATACTTAGCTTACTTTAGTATGAAATGTACAAAATCATAATACTAATAATTTTAAATAGAATTGTGGAAGAATTGCATAAATAAAGAATGTCAATTATGAAAACATTAACTTTATTAATAACTTAAAGATATACAAAGTTAAATAATTAAATGTAAATCATATTTTTAGGAGTTAGCTTAGTATTTCAGAAAAATGTAATGACTACGTAAATCATATTAAATGGCGCTAAATTACACATAGCATAGTTTTTTATCGTCTTGGCTAGCTCATTCACCTGGTTTAACGTAATTTTAAATATATAGGAAGATACTAATATGATATAAAAACACATTTATTTTATTTATATTTTAATTAATATGGTACCTAGAACAACCAATGATTATTATTGCTAGGCAATAGAAACAACTTAGTAGGGAAATATGTACACAAGCCCCGGACGTATTAGCTATAAAATACGATTTGGAAAAATATTTGAATAAATTCGCGCGCATCTTCGGGCAGCACGCGCAGCGTGCACAGGCACACCCGGCTGTTAATTAGAGATTGCAAATATTCGATGATTTTTCTTTTCGAATGTTCGAATATTTTTTCAGTGATATTCAAATATTATTCGTATATTCGAATATTTTCTAAACTACTTAAATTATATTTTTATTGTTTTAAAAACTATATTTTTAACAATAGTCCGGTTTAATTGCTATGAACTATATTTTTAACAGTGGAGAGAGCCTGTAACTTTACCTATGTCTCGATCGAATTAAAGGACTTGTCATAGTCCACAAACGCTAAGCACAACTTTTCGGAAACTGGCTTGTTAGTTTGGCTGGAAATCAGCAAATCTGCGTGCGTGAGGATTCGTGATGACCCTTGCACAAGCTGTTCTCAAACAGCTTGTATATGATGCACTACCACACATCTGATCCATACCTGTGGCGTGACACTCCCGAGCAAGACGAAATTAAAAAGCTTCTGTAGTAACTTCAGCACGGGTTTATTTACCTGCTTTCAGGAGCTCGGAAGTAATACCGTTTTCATTCGGCGCCATGTTCTTAAAGGCCATCCAAATCTCATACAGACTGATGCCCAAAATGTCTTTAGTGTAGTGACGGGTAAGCTTGGCTCTTAGGTCTTTAGCCTAGTTACTGACAGGTTTTGACACCGAGGTATAAAGCTGTCCATAGAACCTCTCGATCTCCTTCAAAACCTCAGATTTTGTAGCCACCATCAGCCGTCCCCAGTTGTTAGCTTTCTCAGCTGACTTAGCTCAATAGATAAGACTTTTGTAAATGCTTTGGAACCTTTATTCCGCTCTATCGCGTCTGTAATACGACTTGTATTCAAGTCTCGGATATCATGTCGCAGAGACTTATCAATCCGTGTATTGAGCTACCGATATGCCTCAGCGTCATCAGGAGTATGCAGCAATATAGTACAACGCTCAGCCATGAGCCCATGAGGTTAAAGGGTGTGATCAGTTAGTTTCTGAGGTTTATACAGTTCCCACCGAGTGGACAGTTTTTACAAACCTGTCGTTTATATCGTCCACCGTAACGCAATTGTCAAGGCTAGCAAAGCGATTCGTTAATTCGGGTTGGAAGTTTTGAGGGTTCTATTTATGTGGACCACTGTAGGCCCGAGTCAGTCGGAGGGCGTCAAGCAGTAGCGTAGGCGTAGTTTTTTTGGTAATATTCAAATATTCTAATTTGTATTAATTTACTATTCGAATTACTATTCGAATTAAAATTTACTATTCGAATTTGGAATGAAGATTAAAATAATTCGAATAATCGATTGCAACCTCTACTGCTAATAAATTAATTTATAATGTATCATACCAAATTGTTACGATCATCTGTTAAAACTATTTACTATTTTATTACATTCTTACATTATCAACAATAAAAAAAATAAAAACTTTACAAATAGTAACAAATCAACAAAATTGGGCGTTTTGGACCATTTCTATGCCATTATGACAGACAGGAAAAAATTTCAATTGTTCATTATTTGGCCCTTGACAATGAAACCCTAAAAATATAACATTATCAGTTAAACTAACGATTTTCGGAACTATATGATAAGCTAAGTTGTACGTGTAAGAACACGTACGCGGCATTTGAACGAATAAAACAACGCTAAGTAAGCATAGCGTAGTGTTAGGCGGACAAGATGCCGAGCGCCTAAATTTTTCTTAATTTATTATTATGGCTACTTAACAGTATTTGCATTCATTAATTTGTTTCAAATGTAAATATTCAGTATCAATACTTACCTCTCTCATCATTCCTACTTGACTTTTCAGTTATTTCTTCACGAGTCGTCAATTGGCAATTATTGTTTTTGCTTAATTCCACTATAAAATGAGCTCGATATTGAGACATTATTGTTTTATGATTAACTCACTTATAAATACTTTTATCAATGCATCACCACTAATCCCGTGAATATGAATATTTAATTTTCGGATACTTAAGGCGCGATTCCCGACAAGACGCCTCCAACCAGTGTTAGCGTAGTCTATGTCGGAAGATTTTAAAAAGTACATTTACTTAGCGCTTTCTTTAATTTGTAACTTTGTTATTTTTTAGAATTTCTATATGAATTTTATGTGGTAGATTCTACTCCATATAATAAGCAGTATGGTGTTAAAAAGTGAAATTTGCAAAATTTCGAGTTAGCGTAGTCTAATTTGCTGGTGTCGATTTTTTAAAACAGGAGAATAGGCATTCTACGAAATTAAAATGACAATAATATTTTACTATCCGGTTCAGATGCTATTAGGGTAATACCTTTTGGAATGGAGCTAAAAATGACGTCAACTGCACTTGTTCGTAACGTTGGCAACACAAAATAATACTGTGTGTATAAGTTATCAGCCGTAGAACCGATAACCGTTGGGGTAAACGGGTTCTAGAGTGGAGACCGCGTCTCGGTAAACGTAGTGTAGGACGCCCTCAGGCCAGGTGGAGCGATGATCTGCGCAAGATGGCTGTCAGGAGCTGCATGCGAGTGGCCGAGGACCGATGGGCGTGGCGAGCATTTGGAGAGGCCTACGAGTATGTCCTGCAGTGGACTATCACAGGCTGATGATGATGAGGACGTTATCACGCAGTTGACGTAATTTTCCGCTTAACTCCAAAAGGTATTATCCTATTAGCATTTGAATCTGAAAGTACCTATGAATAGATTGAGACAACATTACAAACATTAATTTGTTTCCAGAATAATAAAAATGTTATTCTAGGCGAGTTTAGAATGTCAATAACAAAGTAGTGCCCTAATCTGAGAATAATACTAATATACTATACTAGTTTTTGATCAAAATTGTCTTGGTATTTTCGCACTCAGCTTGTGTTTGTGATCACCAATCCGTATATGGCAAGCGTGGTGATTAACCTTGTACCTTTGATGGTTAATGGGTCATTAATATTCTACATAACATTACTTTGACTTAGATTAATTTGGATGCAGATTTCGTAAGTGCAACTTACTAACGTACCACGAAAGCATTGCATCCGGGATGTTCTGATTACATTAGGTACGTCATAAGTTTGAAAAGATGATGTATCTCCTGAATTCCAGAAGCATACATTATTCAAATAACTATCTAAGTTGCTGTCGCTCCGTAACCGCAGGTTAGACAAACTTAGTTACAGAGACGAGCTGCGTAAATATTGCTATAATGTTGTATGTAATTTCCCAATGGGATTATGTAATGGGAGGGTTATAATAACTTGACTTACCAACCTACATAGTGATTTCACCCTTTCTTGACTAAACTGTTTGTAGATACGTAATAACATCTTATTACAAGGTTAGTGCACCTTGAATAGCTTATAGTACTGCGTTGAAAGTGTAACTAAAAGTGACGGATACGAATGATGGTTTCTTGCCGGTTCTTCTCGACAGACGACTGCATTCTGAATCCGGTGGTAGAGTCAGTCTGTAACATTAATGTATGAAGATTGGCTGACATGTTTATGCACACAAATGTTTGTACCGTGCGGGGATCGAACCCGCGACCTCTGGTGTAATAGCCGACTTCTCGACCATTACACCAAATGGCTCATCAAATGGTAACAGGTTCAACACTCAGGTCGGACTTTAAAATAATTTAGTTCGGAAAATACTTGGTTACAGTCTACAATGGAAGTAGAAGGTGTTTTATTTGTTGCTGGGATTTTTGGCTCAATTGATTTAATCGGTAATAATTTCCGTCTAGCCGAAAATCGTCAAGGAAAACACTATTAGCACGTACACGTCAGTTAATAAAAGGGATTTACCACCAAAAGCGAATGCGATAATGCTCTCAATAAGATCTTATCTGCTAATTACGACCACTATACTTAGACAGTTCGACGTCGTTACGCAGCGATATAATAGATTTCTAATCTTGTTATTGGCAGAGCTATTATGCCCAAAGATGCGGGCTGTTCAACAATTACAGATGTAATAGGATTACCGATCTATAATTGAACGGTGAAGGGCCAAGGTAACTGGTGACATTAATGTGTTTATACTAAAAGGGTGGGTGGAAATTTCACGGTTGAGGAAGCTTTGATGTAGAGCTATGGTGACCGCTTAGTGGTTTGTTATTTCCTGCTCATTCCCAGTGGTTTTGGATTCGATTTTCGTTTTAGTATATTTGTAAATATGGAGAAGAGATAAATAGATAGCTAGATATTCTTTATTGCACAAAATTACATAAAAATCATCTAACATAAGTGGTATAATATAGGGAAAAATAAATAAATCTCAACATAATTATTTACCTAATACAGTTTTATTAATACCTACTCAATGATTATTATACACCTCGATGATCAATTGATATAGGTACCGGACATAGATCTCAGGGTCCTAGATTCTGTTCCCGGATTCTGGCTTTTTCCAGCTTTTCGCACACATTTCAGGTTTGTTATCACAAATCCGCATTTGGCAATCGTTATGATTGAGCCAATAATAATAATTTATTTGTAATAGGCTGATATCATCTATATGTATAAAACTCAAAGATGACTGACTGACTGACTGACATAGATATATAACAACGCACAGCCCAAACCACTGGACGGATCGGGCTGAAATTTGGCATGCAGGTAGATGTTATGACGTAGGCATCCGCTAAGAAAGGATTTTGGTCAATTCCCACGGGAACGGGAACCACGCGGGTGAAACCGCGGGCGCCCGCTAGTTCAATAATAATAATGCTTTGACGTTTTGAATTATCGGCTCAAAGATCAAATAAGTAGGGTAGTGAGGGGTTCTTTGTAGGTAATAAGTGTCTCTTAATTAAAAAAGGTCGTGACCGCTTTGCATTACGTAAGCTCAGGCACGTGTAAGTTTAAGGGCTCAACTTTACTACTTAGAGATAGGATCGTTATAATTTATCCTTTTTATAACATCTTTAATAAAACTTTAATAAAAAATAAAACTTTAATATTAAATTATCATTAATATCAAAGTTTTATTTTTTAATTGACAAAATGACAGTTTTAATACCAGCATCTTATTTATATTACAGATAATTATCATTTTTGAATTATTATTTAGTGGTAAATTCACGACTGTGTATTACCACTTAAATGTTTTCTGCAAAATAAAAGATTCTTTCTGCCTTATCTACATATCATAACACATAGTGAAAACTAAGTGTAGGCGATGTAGCTGCTCGTAGGTAGAAAAATGAAACGAATAAAATTAATTTTTCCAAATCGTGTCTTGCAACTTCACATCGAAAAACCAATCTGACAATATTATAATAAAAAACCGGCCAAGTGCGAGTCGGACTCGCCCATGAAGGGTTCCGTAGCAGCAAGTATCATCATAATATAAAAGTTCTTGTAGTTCTTTGTAAGTTTGATCGATGTTTTTATATTTGAGTTGATTGAATGAGAGGTAAATTGCGGTTTACGATTTATGACGTATTAAAAAAAAAACTAATTACTTGATCTCGTTCAAACCTATTTTCAATGGAAGTTTGCATGGTAATGTACATCATATATATTTTTTAGTTTTATCGTTCTCTTATTTTAGAAGTTAGAGGGGGGGTGACCAACATTTTACCACTTTGGAGGTGTCTCTCGCGCAAACTATTCAGTTTAGAAAAAAATTATATGAGAAACCTTATTATCATTTTTAAAGACCTATCCATAGACACCTCCCACGTAAGCGTTTGATGAAAAAAAAATTTTGAGTTTCAGTTCTAAGTATGGGGAGCCCCCAAATTTTTTTTTTCTATTTTTGTATCAAAATCTTAATGCAGTTCACAGAATACATCTACTTACCAATTTTCAACAGTATAGCTCTTATGGTTTCGGTAAAAAGTGGCTGTGACATACGGACAGACAGACAGACCTGACGAATCCATAAGGGTTCCGTTTTTTGCCATTTGGCTACGGAACCCTAAAAAGCATCAAAAAAATTTAAAAAGTCTAAAAACATAAACAATATACAAAAAAGGATCGTTCAGCTGACGATTCCCAACACTAAGGTTATTTTAAAATGCGTAAAAAAAGTATTAGTAGAAGATCCGAACTAAGGTCGATCTTCAACGAGTTGATAATAGAATGAAACTTATTTTATCATGAATTTAGCATATTAGAAAACATATTAAAAATGGGTTGCCTAAAAAAATCCTGGACCGACCAACTTTTCTTTTTTTTTAATGATTTTAAACAAAATTTTGCAATAACAAGATAATAAGAAAATTATGTCCTGACTTAACGTACAAAACGTATAGAATGTGCAGCCGTTGGGTTTTCTATTATTTACGTGGGGGGACTACTGGGTTGTCAGGTATAAACACGTATATGTCGATACTACACGTATATGTTAATTTCACCTAATTGGATAATAGATTTTTTTTAATATCATCATAATTAAGTGCTGTTTTATTATGAACACGTTGATATATGGTTGTCTGCAAAAAATTGGGATTTTGTTAAAAAAATTTTTTTAAATACAATTAAACATACTCGGTCCAGGATTTTTTTAGGCAACCCATTTTTAATATGTTTTCTCATATGCTAAATTCATAATAAAATAAGTTTTCCTTTTCATTCTATTATCAACTCGGTGAAGATCGACCTTAGTTCGGATCTTAGACTATATAATAATATGCATATTTTATTGGTAACTATAAATTAAATACGCGTCAACCTAAACAATCCTCATTTTGTAATATAACCATAATCCGTTCAACAACACGACTCGCACCTGTCGCTCCCGCAGTTATGTAAATGGACGATACAGACTGCGCTCTTTAGCCCAACTGTTATGATGGTGCAACAGCGAAATTACGCAGTGTACCGGTGATTATGACGATTCCCGCTGATGGCGTCGTTTGCGTTATGTTTACGCAGCAATTAGTGATGGGACGAAAATTATCGTGTTATTTCAGTATTCTTTAAAAAGATTATTATGAGTGAGTCTTTACAAGTTTGATGATTTGATCCGATTAAATTTACAAAAAAAAAAAGATATGAAACGGCCTTTTTAACACCGTACCTGTTGCTATATAATAATGTATTTGCTTAGTTCGTCTTGGTGGGGGCACGGCAGATAACAATAAAATAATAAGTATCAAATTAACATTCAAATCAAATGATCGTCACAATTTTTAAACGCCTTGATAGACTAGAGTCTAGGCTATTGCCCCGAGATCATGACTTTATCTCGGG
Source organism: Mecyna flavalis (assembly GCA_949319885.1). Classification (NCBI taxonomy): domain Eukaryota; kingdom Metazoa; phylum Arthropoda; class Insecta; order Lepidoptera; family Crambidae; genus Mecyna; species Mecyna flavalis. The sequence goes on from OX439427.1 coordinate 20,760,692, forward strand.
GCCCTGGGTTCAATTACTTCGGTGGCGTGATCACCAATCCACATTAGGCAAGCGTGGTGATTAAGCCCATACTCGTTATTTTAACGATGTCTTAATTTCAATAATGGAGGTGCAAAGCCCTCCAGTAAAACATAAAATAACTTCCTTTCTTACTAATTACTTTTCATCATTTAATTTTATATCATGCAGTTTATTTAAAAACTCAAGATTATTTTAAAAATACAAACTAAATTTGGCTTGATCGGTGAACCCCGTGATCCTGGAATTAAGAACTTGACAACAAAGAAAACCTTATCAACTCCAAGAAAAATTAAAGATTATACCCACAACTCACTGCTACCCGACACCATCGCAACATTTTTGATATTCTCAGTGAAAAACCGGTATCGCCTTCACCTCTGGGAGCCGTAACAGTTAATAAGCGGCCGGTCGCTTTCCGCGAGCAATATAAAAATGTGACAACCCTATTACGGCCGGTAAATCTTCCCTTGGACGTGGATTGCATTACAGTCGCGTTTATTTTGCTACTGTTACTCGGACAGTAAGTGGGCTAGTGGATCTGTAGAACTTTTTTTTTTTATCTGTGATAATAAAGTGCTGTCCCGCTGGCGCATTTGTAAGGGGTCCTGCCCTATACACTAGGAGTTGTGGGTTTAAATCACACCCATGAAAAAATGGTCTATTCCACTTTGATCACCTGGGTGATATCACCCAGGTGACCATCGGCGACAGTTTGTAATTTGTGGTACCATCGTTGTTTTTGATACCCATAACACAAGTACTTAAGCTAGTGTTTTGGGGTCGGATCATTGCATGTGATGTTCTCAGATATCTATTTTTATAAAGAAAACCTACGTCTAGTGTTAAGTTAATCTTTTGTCAATTTTAACCTTTTCCACGCCAATGTCTGATATATCAGACAAACCATTTTCGTGCCCACCACGCCAATGTCTGATATATCAGACAAAAAACATTATCAAGAAACGTTGTATTTTTACTTGCCTGAATGAGTTGAGTATAACCTAATAATTTTTTGGAATTATTTTTTTTAATGGTCGTGGCGTGTGGGGCACCATTTTCGGAAAAAAGCGTGGCGGGGAAAGGGTTAAAAAAGAAGACAGATAAAATACGAGGACCTTGTCTTGTAAAAGGCTTAAATAATTAAAATGAAGTCACCCTTACAACAATGGTAGTATTGCCTCTATTACCACGCTTGCTGATTGAAGATTGGTAATCACAGCTGACCCGAGCAGTCGAACCGAGTCGAAATATCTAGCTCATTTTCCCGACCAGGAAATAAAACCTGTGTGATGGTGGCAATGTACATACCTAACTGGTAGACCAAGCTATACACCATGCCAAGCAAAAAATATACAACATAAAACCCGCCTAAATATTAAATCCTCCGTATTTCTGTAAAAATAAAAAGTGCCCATCAAAAATTCCAGAGGCCAACATGTGTAGAAATCCCTTTGAACATTAATAATTCAACGGCGAAATGTCTAGTTCTTAGACATCCATTCAGTGGGTCTCACGTGGACGAGCGGATGATCCCTCCTCCGCCAGAAGGGCAAAACCCTCAGCTTAGTAGAAAGAGTACACAGTACGTTTTCTTCATATTTCTTTTTGACCGCCGCCGTGGAACAGTGGCTAAGCCGCTCGGGTATAAAAACACGGAGGTCGTGGTTTCGATTCCCGCCTTGGGTCTGGTTGGTGGTAGGCTTTTTCATAGTCCGACTGACTAGCTACCACCCCCACAGGTGAAATCTACCGCCATAATAGCTCTGGCTGTGTTTCGGCAATATTAATGTGGGGTGGGAGTAAGTACACTTGAAATCAAAGCTCGAAGATCAGATGGGCCTACTGTCTGGCAGCACATTGAGCGACGCTTCCAGGCAAAGTGTCCCTCAGTGGAATCGACCGCAGAATGCCGCTTACTATCAGGTGGGCTGCGTGTCTGTCTGCCAACTGATGTAGTATAAAAAAACGTACCGTTCGCGGCATTCGCGTTAAAATTGAGAAAAAGATGCGGATGAAAGAAGTCGCATGCGGAGCGTTTGTATGAAAATGACGTACTGTATACTCTTTCGACTATGCCCTCAGTTTTCCCCTTGGACAAAAATGAAGTCATATCTGAAAATACATTTCTTTTGTCCACCAACAAAATAACTGTAAGTTATTGTGCTTTCGTACGAAATTGTTGGCTGTTGTGTTATCATTGTTGACTTTAGTAGAAAAGTGGACTTAATACCTATTTGCTTTAGACGTGGGGATAAATAAACTCATCCAAAGTAAATGTATTGCTAGAAATATTATCTTTGGAGGAAAAAGCTGGGCGTTTTTTACATCGCGTCGAGTAATTGCTTTTTTCGTATGCTGTAATGTTTGCTGCTCTACTAAGCAAGTGTTTGTTGCAAACATTTGACGTGATTTCTGAAAGACGTGTGGACTAAACGAAAGAATAGAAGTTTAATTCTGAATCTGATGAATACTAGAAAATTAACGAAGTGGTTACAATAGAAATGGTCACAGTGACTGTGGAAATAGACAGAAAGGAGGAGATTAAATTTATTGATGTTACACAAAACACACACCCAATATAAATTGGTCACTATGGTGTTTTGTATAAATTGTGTGTTTTGGTATGGGTTTGTTACCAACAAAGTATTTAGTCCCACCACCATGGCCTCAGCATAGTACCTTGCTAGTTGGTGCTTAAAAGCATAACCTTCTGTTGAAAATTGGTTTTTTTAATTCGCTCTTTAAAATAATTAAGGAGTATTAAAAACCATACAGCGTGTGTATCTTAACAAAAGAGTAAATGAGTGAGGATTTTAAATAAAGGATTTTTTAAATTACTTTCCTTCACGTACTGATTGACTGATATAAGAAGAAATAAACAAATAGTATTTAGAATAGTTCGATAAGCAAAAATGGTGCTTACGGTAAAAAAGTTATCATCAATAAACATACATCTATTGAAAAGATTCATCCGCAAAATAATACAGGTAGTTGACAACAAACCTTCAAAGAGTAACCTTTAATTAACACAAGCTGAGCCAACCGTTCAATATTATGAGGGTCAGAGGGTCCCAGGTAAAGTAAGGGACCGGAAAATTCGTAGTAAGCGGATTGCGCCTCTTCTCGAAGGTGGCGTAATTTATCACTTGAGAATCAAACACAGCTGCGGACTCCCATCGGCGTTTGTGTTTATTGAATAGTATCAATGATGGTTGACTGACTCGATGGGCCTTTGGTAGTGAATATCTATTCATTATTGTCCCACTGAGAAAAGGTCTCCGTCATTTAAATTTAATTTTCGTCACAAATCGTTATTGGTATGATCACCACTCTTGAAAATGCGGCTTGATAAACCCGAGCTCTATTAGAAAAGTCATTAAAATTTTTGGATGACCTACAAATCGAACACAGGATGGTTGAACGTTCGGTACTCTCTAAATGGGAGTGAGAGACAAGATTTGAAGACATCTGCTATTAAGCTTAGTAATGAGTATTTAGCGGTCAATTGTATTAAAAGCTGATTAAAAGAGATAAAAGTTATAAAATTGTACATGTGGCAAAGCACAACTTAGACCTCTCTGTAAATGGCAATTTGCTGGTTCAGCCAGGGAAATACCACTCTCTCACAGAAACCGTGCCAACTGATTGTGGGATATAAAAAGTTTATGAGTAGTGGGTAAGCTATTGCACTTCCTTATGTAAATGAGAACCTCCCTCTTAATCAACCATCCTCTTGGCCTCCTTCCTCCCCTTTCGTATGTTCCCTATAACCATTCGTCTTGCCCCTCCTTCAAAATTATTTTTAAAAGCGGGAAACTTATCTAAGATCCTAGTCACAGGTGTCCATGGCGCGGTATGACTTAACCAACAATTTCATAAAGAACAGACACGTCAACAAAAAGTCTACCATACTTTTCATACGGTCATTTAATTTTCCCCCAATATCATACAGACAGCGAAAAATGTTTCGAAATACAAAACCCTTCCGAAACTCATAACGGGTTGACCCCACCGCGTTAATTGACGTAACCATCCCAATCCGGAACAAGCGGACAGCCATCCATTTCGCCGTAACACCGGACAATGGGACAATCGTGCCCGTATCAGCTGCATCAACAGACTCGTAAGTAGGAAATAATTACGCTCCCGTCAAACTACGTAACATGTCACTTCGACGGGTTAATTAAAAACGATTAAGGCGCTGTCGATGGCATTGTTGGACGGAATCGGGTCGCGCGTCATTTGTGTGGACTCGTAGGAAACCTTGATCGGTTCTGAAAATAACGCTGCGATATTTTCCACCTGCCAGTATTTTTCGTTTCACAGAAAATATCACGCCACTAAGCCTGTTGACGGAAGAGAAAATTAAAATCGAATTTATGCAAAAAATATCACCTTTTTGTTTTTAAAAGTATTTTATCTACATCCATACCATAATATGTCTATTTTATATTCAGGAGCGATGAGCAAACGCCCTACATTTAGATATAAGTATCTGTGGCTGCATTGAAATGTTTACATTTTAGTGTCGGTAACTGATACGAAATTACGTTCAAATTTCGAACGTCTTCTTTAAAAGTAAAAATTAATAGGTTTTTTCGATTATCGAATTAGTCGATTAGTAATTTTATGTTCCATTCCTATACATTTAATTCGATGCTGAAATTATAACAATCGATTTGAGAATCGAAATCAACTCGAGTCTAGATTGTTTATGGATTTTAAAAACTACAAACGTCAGTCATTAATTATGACAGTACTAAACTAACTTTTACATACAGATTATGTTGGTAACTAGGGCGTTTGCTCATCAATCCTGACTATAAAATAGACATATTATCGTATGAATGAAGATAAAGTTATGTATGTGACTGTACATAATTAGTCATTAAAATACTCATGTGATTCTTTCACATTCGTATTTTAATGACCCTCATTATGCAGCAGTCACATAAATAACTATTCAAATGCGAATCGCGTTTGAATTGAATGACGTATGGTGTATTCCCGTTGTCCTCATAACGTCGCACAAAACGGAATTTTCATCCTATGCACTCAAGCTCTGTTGCAATGCCAATTTTGAAAGGAGTGACGTAATGCTTTCTACTTGTTTTTTACTATCACGTGACCAAATGTCTAATTCTACTGTTTTTTTATCTTATCATTAAATATTCCCCTAGAATTTAAAATCAAAATATAGTAATAAAAATCGTATCTTGTTTCTTTTTATCTGCATAATATGCTGAATCAAAAGAAACTCGTATTCATTTCCTGCCAATTGGAAAATAACATCCACTGCCATTACTTGTAACTCATTCCATGCTTCAAAGTAATATCAGAATTGCCTTGCGTAAAATTAAAACGAACTCCAAGGCTGGATCTCCTTTATTTCTTATGTCATTTACGCTTTCCCTTCATTACAATATATTCACAGATTATGTAAAAACATATTACACGCAACGGAAATCGTTGAACCAATCAAAATGCAAATCGGCCCGGCAAATAGGCACAACGCAAAATGTGAGTTAATTAAAAGAGCATTATATCAGAAACGTGAACATTGCCACCAGAGCATATGGCGATATATAGGTAAGGCTTGGTAGTTATTAGTGTTGTGAAATTCGAGTTTTCGAGCCTTTAAGATTTGCGAATTCAACTTGAGCTTTATACATGCCCCCCAAGACAAGCGGCATTTATGACGTTCGTTATAGCTCAATTTGCGATAGCGAATGTCAAATCCCATACTTTCAACACGTGACTTTTCTATGGCATCTGTCAAAGCCATACAAATTGGACTTAGCGAAATTCGCCAGCTATGAAGCAATGTCATCTTATCTAAGCTCCCTGTTGACTAAAAGAAAAAAAATGGTCCTTTCTGTTTTAACGTACGATTTAGCTTTTCTTCTCAAATATTTGAATTTATGACAATGTACTGTAAAATCATCATTTTTTCATTTTTTATCGGTTTTTAAAAGTATGTCAAGCATTTTATATTATATTATTACAGAGATAGATAGATCTCTCACGATTAGCGAATCCACCTCTTTTTAAAAGACTCATTACTTACACATCGGCTTACAAAAGACTTTTACGACGCCAATTTAGATCCCTTTTAGCCAAGTGGCGCCCTTATTGAATAAAATATGTATATCAAAAACATAATAAACATAATATAAAATTCAAAGAATCTTATGTCGTGCTTGTGAAATAATGCAGATGGCATATCTTAACGTTATAACAACAATTCTTCACTTACTTATTGAGACGACATAAATTATTCTTTAATCTCAATGGGTGCCAGACCATGAATAAACATTACTAGAAGGACATGAAGATAGCGAAAAATAATAATTTAGTACTTGGACTCGAAATTCACAACACTAGAAAACGTCGAACTGATTCAATGGTATTATTTAAAATTAAATCCATTATCGTTCGTGGTCATTCCGATACACATACTATGAATTTATTTAAACTGTATTTATTTCGCAAATTGTTGACTGTAAATTTTTTACGTAAATGCTTTTCATTTAGACAAACTGAACTTTGTTCATCAAACAATTCATAAATACGTTTTACAGTATTATTTTATCGAATTAAATTCTAAAAGTAAAAGCTTTTTAGCGTTGCTTACTTTGGGGAAGTACCTATATATATTTTTTTTTTTTTTTTTTTTTTTTTATTTTTTTTTTATTGGACTATCCCGCGCCTTTTGCGGCGCGATGATTCTGCCAATGTCAAGTAATAATTATGGGAGTTTCTTCTTGCGTTAAAACATTGGTGTTAAGATGTTTTAACGCTTCATGGAAACACTGGAGGATACTCTCAAGGTCACGGGGGAATGGACGCCATTGCGGTAAGAGCGTCTCATCTACCGATGAGACACACTACACGCAATACCCGTCCATTCAGTCAATTTGTTTCAATCTTCTTATTTATGACACTTCGTTACACTTTACTGAATGAAAATCACACCACTTTTCAACACTAAACTGCACTAGATCACAAATAAAAAGATTTAAAACTAAAAGACGTGTGGACCCATCGCCTACCCTCCAGTGAATCCAGTACCTATATAAAAACATATTATCAGCCTGTAAAGACGTCCATCAATGAAATCAAGCCATTGTCAGAATGATTTGTACTCGAATATTGAATAATGTGCATTTATATTGATTGTCTGCCTGAAATCTAAAATATATTCAATTCAGGGACATTTCTCTAAAAATTATTGCTCGATGTATACTACTGCATAATTCACATATTTTCAGAGGTTTTATATCAAATGCTAGCTCCGAAATAATATATTACTGGAACACAGCCAGAGCTAATAAGGCTGCAGATTTTACCTGTGGGGTTAATAGTAGAATACGTAATACCTATATTATGTGGATAACATTTGGAAGTATAATGATTTTTGTTACGAGCATCCTGATTTAGGAGTGACTGGTGGTCTATCATTTGGACTTGTAAAAATGATTCCTTTAAAAAAATCATCTCTGTTACATTGATGCTTTGTAGTCCACAACTGTGCGCTTGTGACAAAACTTGCTGCCACGCTATCTATTTCATAAAAAATATACTAATATACTGGGTGGAATACTGAACATAGGAAAATGGAGATGGTACCTACGTGGGTTGGTCTGCTATTTTAGGTAATTAAGGATATATTAGATACATCATACACCACCCAACTAGCACACAAGCTCTATAACAAGCCGTATACTGGTCGGTTAGAAGTTACTAATAAAGGCATGGGTTCCTTAAGTAAGATCTACAGTATATGTACAAGCGCTTAAAACACCGCTGTACCCCCAAAAGGGCCCATTTTGTACGGCTATAGGGTCTACAGTGGCGTATGCGAGCGATAGTATACGCTTAAGTATCTAAAATAAGTAGTAATAGCACGACTGTAGCGCTCGCACCTTATTATAGCACGACTGTAGCGCTCGCACCTTATTATACCGCGTCTGTATCTCCGATTTAAAGTTTACGGTTCTTTATTGAATATACAGTGGCGATACAGAGGAATTTATAAAACATAACCTATAATTTTAATAAGATTAGCCATTTGGAAAGTATATGACAGTGAATTGCAGTAAGTAAATTAAAAATAATAAACAGGTAAGTCAAGTGTTGTTTTTTCCTTTTATTCGTATGAAATACAAGTGCGAGTAACAGTTTATTGTAAATATATACATATGTTTTAGCTAATATTTTCACGCGCCCTTCTATATATGCAGTTTATTGATAAAAAATACATGTAATTATAGATTGTGAATTCTGAATTTAGCTTGTAAAAGATATTTAGGCTTTGTTTGTAGTTTTTGTAGTGTCATGGATGAAAAATAGTTACGTGAGTTCGGTTTTTTGTACATATTTATGATTTAAAAATTATAAATTAGTATTCTGAAAATTAATTTTATAAAAGCTAAATGGCGTCTCAGCTACAACAGCCTTCAGAGTTTACTAGAACCTTTCTACCGATTCATGGCGCTTGTATTTGCCGTTCTAGACCTTTGGGTTCTACAATTGTGGTATTAACGTGCTATTAAACGTTATGAGGTGTACAGCAGCAATTAATACTTCTTTTAAGAACCCAAGACTGTACAATGGATAATTGATACCCTATTATAGAGGTCGTTTTATTTAGGAGTCCGTGGTCAGAATCTTAAAACCCTTCTACACTTGACTTATTATCTGGAGACTTTTGCATCAAATTCGTGTTTTTCAGGTCCTACAAGAAAACTGTGGAAATATTTCAACAGCTGCAATGGGCTACGGGAAAGCATCTGAACCTACGTATATAATACTTTCAGACAACGCCGGAGCTCAAGTGCCGACAGAATCGGAACCAAATTCAGAACTGCAAAATATATGAAACATCTTTTAATTATATTAAATGTTTTATTTAGTCCCCATCTCTCTCTAGTGCGGCTTCAGCCGTTTTAATGGCCATAGTAGTGGAATTTATACACTTTTACCTGTATAAGGAGTGTTTGCCATGCCTTATCCAGCTATTTGCCATAAAGTTGCTGTACAATTCTTAATTGTAGCGACTTAGGCGCTACTATAGAGTATTATGTATCTGCTGTAGATACAGCATTACAAAGGATGTCATTAACTGTACTCAACAGCTTAAGCCTATACAAGTATACAATATACAACTTAAGGCGTTTCAAAAGAAGTTAATAACTCTGTTCTAACGCCTTTAACTACAAAAACATTCTACAAGATCTCAGAGCGCTACAAAAGTTACTTATACCTCCTCTTTACATCTAATGCCTGTACAATAACTCTATAATATGACTTTGTATCTCCTTTGGGGATTATTTTACCGCTCTACGACCATTGTACCGCACGTCTGTTAAAGCGCTTTTAAATACGCTACTGTACAACTTAAGAAGTATAATAAACCCTTTGAACGGCTGTTATACAACCTTCAGGTGGTACAGAAGCAATTTAAGCAGCTTGCGTGTTTGTTGGGCAATGGACTTATAACTTACAGTACAGATAAACCTGAGTCAGCTAAATCACAACAAATGAATAACGTCTAGCCCACGCAACAAGTCAAGAAGCAGATTGCTCGGCAAAGTTAATTAAATTTTCCAGATTTTAAGCTCTTTTAAAGCCAATGCAATTCCGGAGAAAACAAAGAATTTAGCTTGGAACTAGCTAATTACGTAGCACTAGTATGTTTAAAAGTTCTTTAATTACTTTGTAAGCTTTTGTTAGACTTTCTGGAATAAAATTAGGACAAAAATTTAAGTGTATAAAATGATAATAATAATATTTGCTCTTAAAATTAAATTCTTGGTCAGTAATATGAATCAGAAGGTTGTATTAAAACTTTTACCGTTGAAATAATTAATTTTGTCGTTTTGTTACCATCATCTCTCATGGATAAGTTGTTTTTTTACTATAGACATATGGTTATTTAGTTATATATTTTTATTATAGATATAGGTACTCCTGGCAAAATGGGTGACGTACAAACCGAAAACTCTAGGTCTAATCAAATTTTTGGAACCGAGTAAGTAGCTTTATGAGAGGCAAGTTATTGTTTAATATTATATTTATGGAACATCTTTGAATTTTATTTATTTCTCTACAACAACGGGTTACAAGCCCAAAAACCGAGACTAAATCAGATCTGTTTCCTACTTCTGTGCTTCGTAAATACTGCTGACTTATAAATAAAAATTACTAAACGGAATTAGAATTTTTCCAGCAACCGTATTTTTAAATAACAATGCTGTTGCGTGACTGCTCCCTCGTAATCAGGTTATTTGCAAAGTTAATTATTTCATACGAAAATAGCTTTATTCAACGTTATCTTTTTATACCGGCATAGTTTATGGTGGTTTTACATACAGTCGGTACTTACTGATATACATTTAGGGAAGTGGTTAGGTTATAAAATAATTTAAATTATAAGGTCAGCGTTTGATAAGCACATTTATGATTGTTAGGACTGTCAAGCACCGTTTTTTACTTTTACTTCAGGAAAAGGAATAGGTCCCCAATTCGACTTTGGTTGGAAAAATATTTAATTATGTTACCTCAGTTATCGGGTGTAAATGATTGTTTTTTATTTATTTAATGAGTGTTCTAATGGTGTTTTTGAGTCAACCCTAATAACTTATACATATTTCATTGGCTTTTAAATCGATAATTGTCAAGACGACAGGAATGTCTCATATGTATATGAGCAGCGAGTGTATAGGTTTTATCGGAAGAAAAACTACCTAATTCGGTTTTTTATATTATTTTTGATTTTGACTCTGACATTAATATAATAACCCTGTATAAAAAGTATAAGTATGTTTGTTTGTTTGTTTGTTTTGTATCTTACTTCATTCTTGTAAAAAAGTGCCTACACAAGTTATATTGGAAAAGTTTAATTAGTTAAATTATGTTTTTATCTATTTTATTTCTACCATTTCAAAAGCTAAGCTTAAATCAAAACTCACCCCGCCCTCAGTCTCTCACTAAATTATTGATAGTACGGTAACGAGGTATCACTTTCACACCGCACGCGTAAATCAATATCATCGTAAAATCATCCCTTAGCCCGTCATCGCTGGTCCATTACTCAGTATCGAGTAGTGCCGAGTGATTAATCGAGTGACAATCGAGTCGTTAATCACGAGTTCCATTTGATGCCGGAGAACGACAACGATTTGCGACGCCCATTCTGGTTTGTTAAGATGTGAAGAAGATCAGTCTATTTAATGTCCCATTGTAAGGCAAAGCCCTTCATTATAATCAACTTCAAGTTAGTCATTGTACAGTCGCCAGCACATCAGACTACCCTAATCTGTCTTTCTACAACCAATTTTCAGCTTTATTCACTTCACATAGAGTTTTCATTCAATTGAGAATTTTTGATAGTTTAGGGTGGGTTGATCTGCTGCCGTCCGTACAACAATCGCACTGTTCGAGGAGTGGCCTCCGGAAGACGCTGTTTATGAAACGAAACACCACACGTCTTAACCGTCTCAACTAACCTCACTGACTAAGTGTCTTGATGACTTCTGAATACACAAGTACACAACCCTATTGCTAGCCTACACAAAGCTAGCAATAGAGTTGTGTATTCAAAAATCATCAATATTCGGTCGGCGGATTGAAACGCTAGCGCGTGTTAGACCCGCCGCCCGTTCTCTATCAATTAGCGCCATCTATCGCCTCATGGCGAAACTACGTTATACAGTCATGATGATGCGTAGCAATAGCCACGCTTGCCAAATGCGGAGTGGTGATCTCAAATCCGAACTAAGTTAAAAAATCCTTAAACCACTACACCAGGTACAGGTACTTAAACCGCTACACCATCCAAACGCTTACTCTTAATATGATGTGATTCCTTTATATGAGGTGACTTTCAAGGAAAACTAAGTATTTATTCTTTAAAACTGCGATGCGAATTTAACGACGATGTCATAAACATTCATACAGAGCAAACTTTTTTTTAATATTTTGTATAATAATATTATGTAGCTGCCTTTGTTCATTTTGACCCTCGTGTTTTATTTTCCGACATAAATGTATGTCCATTTGTACTTTTATTTTAATTTACTGTTTCTTCTTTTGCAGGTAAAAAGACTTTTAAGTAGACCTACGAGAGAGGATAATTGTACGTAATACCTTTATTTTTAAAGAGTGTCACTAAGAATGAATATTGGTGCTAGTACTATTTATTATTTAGATAAATAGAAAATATTTTGATCCTATCCTACTGTATTTAAAATCCCTCGTCTTAACTCTCTTGTCCCTTTCGGGTGTGAAGGGGAAACCGAGAAGTGTAGTAGATAGTGGGACGAACGTCTTTAGCCCCAAGTCCAAGGTTACAGAGCACAAAAGCATTTTTCTCCAAAAAAAAACGTACTGACCCTTTTGTTTGTCTGTTTTGTGACAAAAAGTGATATCGGAATTATAAACAAATATTGAAATAGGTCACATCACATGTCGTGAGATTTTGAGAACTCGTTTACTATTTGGCATAGGATTTTTATCCGAATATATTTAAACGAATAGGCCGCATTGACCATCAGGTGGGCTGCGTGCCTGTCTGCCAACTGAACCAGGATAAAAAAACGAGGCACAACGTGACAGCTTCTACAAAAATCATGACTCGGCAGTTCTCTACGTTCTTTTATAGGTACCTACGTCATGAATTATTTTCATTCGATCCCAAGGGAAAGTTATGTTATGTCACTTCTTTTTCGTTTTCTTCTTCTTCGTTCTTTTTTTCTACTGTTTAACTTCGATATTAAATACTTCCTTAAATATTGAGTTGTACATGTAAATATTGAGTTGAATTATTAGGAAGCATGAGGTTAAAACTATTTTATTACAACTCAATGAGCGACACTTTTCAGTGGCAGTTTTACAACAGTAACAAAACATGTTAATATTGTGAGACCGAACAAAAGACAAGCAAGCATCTTTGTACGTAAAGCAGTATATAAAGTGGTTTGTTCGTCCGTAATAGACACGGGTCGCCGGCCCGGCAAGCGGCCGCAATTTCCTGACAGCGGGAATGCGACGTGAACACTTCCCGTCGCCGGCCAGGCACTGCTCACTGCTTCCCGCGGCAGTGACGTACGGATACACGCAGGTTTCGTGACTATATACCTTACCTGTTAAATAGTGTTACATGTAGTAAATAATGCCTCACTACAGATTAACCACTACGCTTGCCGAAAAAACAATTTTGATAACAGCTATACACGTGTTTCATGCCCACTCGTGAATGACCAAATAAAAAGTGATTGAAAATAAAATACATTTGCCGTTTGTTAAGTAAAAATACGATAAAACACTATAAAAATTTGTTGTTGCTGATAAAACCAGAAAATAAATAAACAAACTCGCTTTTTTCGTGTTGTACGGTCTATTTAGTAGAAGTAATTTTTAAACTATCGAATTGGAGTCAACTTTAACATGAAATGGAATTAAAAGTAGGGTTTTGACGAACATAGAAGTGATCTTATAAAGGTCCCTTTATTCCAATGTTAAGTACCTACGGATCTAAATATAATCCTCATAAAGATGAGCCCTGAGTTTTTTCTACATAAAAAGAAAAATTGACGTTTTTCTCATTCCCTTGAGGTTTTGTAAGCCAAATGGATCAGAATAATTCCATTCATTCTATGAACTATACATTTTTATCATACTTATTAATATTTACATTAATTGTCCTGTGTCTGGACATAATTATTATTTTATTAGTTTATAACTTAGTTACTTACTTATACAACACAAGTGCCCTAATATCTACTTTGGGGATCAGTGTATGTGTTGTTGTCCAGAATTTGATAATAAATGCTAAACTAAACAAGTAAGATAAATCTTTCATGGAGAAGCTGTATCAATTTCAACAATACTTTTGAATTCTTGTAGCCTATTGATATTCTTAGAATGCTATAGATCCAGACTAGCTGAATCCGTATCTTCTGCAGTTTTGTTACAATCGAGATTCTAGCACACCACTCATAAGTTTGGTTTTACGACATCGTACAATGTTTATTCGTCTTCGCAAATGTCTCTTGAGTTTGTATTTATTGAACTTATTAAGGTTTCACTAGAGGAATAAGGAAACTTGCTCAATAGAATGGATTCCTGTCTTTATCCAAGATTGTATAATATACTTACGTTTTCCGGGAACTCTTTATGCCCTGAACGAGGTAGGGAAATTTTGTTGCCAAGCCAGTTCTGAAGTATAATATTTTGTATAAGGCTTTTGCTATTTGCTTGACCTAGGGATTGAACCTAAGACTTCGAGTTCATAGCCCGTTACTTTAACTACATTACTTTAACTGCATTGTTTGCTACAAAGCAATAATGATACTAATATTCATTCTAATATTACAAATGCGAAAGTCTGGATGTTTGGATGCTTGGATGTTTGGTTATTTGGATGTTTGTTATTCAATCACGCCTAAACGGCTGTACGGATTTAGATGAAATCTGGCACACGTATAAGTTATAACCCGGATTAGGTCATAGGCTGTGAAATTCCTTCGGGAAACGTCTCATTCCCGCGGTATATTTGAAAAAAAAAGTACGCGCAGGTGAACCGCGGGCGGAAAGCTAGTATACAAATACTAGGTAAATTAATGCAAAAGAAATGTAGGATTGTCTATGCGTCGCCAAAACCTATTATTATTATACGAGTAGTTCAAGTTTTACCTAGTTTGATACAAGATACAGGAGCTTCGGACAATATCCAATAATATTCTAAGGCTATACGTTTATTTATTATTCCATTCGCGTGATATCGTAACCGTGATCTCAAAATCTGAGTAAAGACAAGCATCTTTACTCAAATCTTGATACTTTCCGAACTTTGTTTGCGATACTATACCGTGTAATCCGGGATTAGTAGGCAGGCGTTATGTAAAACTGTTATTAGGCTTACCGTTCGAGAGTTCCATTATTGAAGCTTTGCTCTTGAATACGGAAAGGTAATTAGCAGAGAGGATAGGAATCTCGCGTTCACATCTCTTACGACGTGTGAACAATGTAAGTAGTTTGTTGGTGAAATGTAATAACCAATTGTTTGTGCCTATAATTGTGTACGTAGAACGTGTACTATCACCACCTATTGAGGAATAAATCCATTTAAAAGTACCCCTTTTTGTTACGCTTTTTCGCCCAAACCGCTGAATCAATTTTGACGAAATAAAAAACAGAGTTAAACTAGACTTAGAAATGGTACACTTTGTTCAAATCCCACCCAGTACAAATATTAATGTGATGACCTTAATTAATTGTTTGTACAGTCGACAGCACTTCAAATTCCCTTATCTGTCAAATTTCTACAACCAATTTTCAGCTTTATTCACATCAAGAAAAGTATTTTTTCAATTGTCATTTTTTGATTAGGGTAGGTTGATCTGCTGTCGTCCGTACTACTGTGTTTAGTGTTTATTTGTATTTCAGTGTATATTTATTGTATCTTCATTGTTTCTGGTAGCTATAACACAAGTGCTTCAGCTATTTTCTTTTCGGTCAGATCCTTCATGTAATGTGGACCAATATTGCAGTACAATTGATATTATGATCGTCGGACTACTAACCTGTCCAGAGCTCGTTAATTTTAACTCCAAGCTGTCTCTAATAATTTGTTCTTTCTTCTATATTTTCCGTTATGAGGGACGAACGCAATAGATTTAATATTTCATCAATTTTGCATTTATGAATAATGTATTTTGAATTCACCTAACTTTATACGCGCGTCGAGCACTTTTCTCTTCTGGAATAACCGAATAGTGCTTGATGTTAGAGCGTTGCTGTTTTGTAAAGTTTTCCTTTTAACGTATTAATATGGTTGGATAGGTTTCAAACGAACGTATAAAAAGAGGAGTGTGTTAATAAATTAAATGAATAATCCTTGAACGTTATTTCTTCAGCATCATGTAGCCCCTAACTAAACATAGCTTGCAATTTGGTGCTAAACATAAAAAAATATCTTTTTTTGTTAATAGATGCAGAAAATTGTACATAGAAATTGGATTCTAAATTGCATCATCCATCCAGGTATTATTAACTCGGAAAGGTGCTTGACATTGTTAAATGTTAGCAAGAAATGAAATCACAGTTAAATCAGCTATTATTACACATGTAATATCATTAAAGATAGATTCATCCAACTTTAACCTATTCAAAGCCAACAAACATCAGTTAAACAACAAATTGGGATAACTACAATACGAATACATAAGTTTATTAGAACTAAACATATTAGAATATACATCTTATATTTTCAGTGACCCAAAAAGTGTAAAATGTTTTTTTTTTTGAAAGATATTGCATTCTCAATTTAGTAACACATCCAGGTACTACCCGCTCAGAAAGTTACTTAGCTTTTAAGTTTGTTGCTAAGAACTCGACATAAATCAGGTATTCATGTATAATGTCACCGAAGGCAGATTCATTCAACTTCCACCTATTCTCAAACTAGTTACACCAGACTATCTTCAACTTCCCAAAACTACATTTTCATACAGTTCAATAAATTCGCACGCCCCACTTCCTCGTTCACTTCAATACCCTTCGGCTATAGCCTGTTATCGCTCAGCAGAAGATTGCTTTATGCTTCGGTTTAATGCTTCAAGTTGGCAGCAAAGTTGCTCGCTCGCGAGTTGGTTACACTCAAAGGGCAACTTTGCGACTAAGCTCACTTACCTGGTGCTATCTAGTTTTGACTTTACATTTGTTTCGTTCTGTAACTTAACATATTTTCCGCTAGGAAAATGCATCTTACTCCAATATTAGCTTTCTGCAAAGGTTCCAAAATATTAGTTACCTTCTCCTTGGTTTGTTATAATTATTGAGCAACTTTATCATGGAAGTTTATTCAGGAAATAATACTTAACACAAAATTATTCCTCCATTCCATGCAAGTTTAGTAAGTGACTTGAAGACGAAAATTATACAACTCCCATAGATAAATGCAAAATACCACTATACATTATTATAACCCTTATAGCGACCAAGTGAAAACAAACCTTTTATCATATTAAAGAAACATACAAACGCTTTGATACAGTTAGTTACATTTATGCATTCAAATGTTTGTTCATACCACACGGGAATTGAATCCTTTAAGCATTACACTAAATCGGTCGTTACATCTTCATAGTGTATCTAGCAGTAAACACTAGGTAATATTGCCAATTTCAAGATAGATGGCATTGAGAAGTAACGAGCATAAAATATCAAGAGACCTAAATCACCCCCCGATACTCAGGCAAGTCGTTTGTCAGAGAACACAATTGCTATGGGCTGGCTCGGAATGAATGCGTTAGGTTGTGTTACCAGTAAAGGCTTTTACCTATTTTAAGGGAAAATTAAATTTGTTTACCAATGCAATGGGGAATTATGGTAAATATATTCTTAGCTATAATTCACAAAGCGCCAAGTTAAGCTTAGCCATGACGATACAAACGGTAGTGATAATAGTAACGCAGTTTTATTTCACAAATAAAAAGGTTTGTGGGAGGTTTGTGCATTAGTACCAAAATATTGAATTTCACCTGACTAACTTAAGCTGTTTACTTTTACATTATAACACTTTATCATACAGTTATTTGAACAACAGCCTTCTATTGAATTATGAAGTTATAGTCAGTTCCCAAATAAGGCCTTCATTAGGTAAGTAAGCGGTCGCAGAAACGAGTACATAGTCCTACCGCTGAATTATTACCAATCTCACAACAGTCAAACCCATAGAAAATATACCGTCTCACCCAAAATTTAATATTATTACAACGAAATCAGTAAATGTCAAAACATCAAAATAGTATTACAACTTGACTATACCTTTATGCCTTTACTCAACACAAATCAGACTTGTATACAGAATAAAACAAGCATAGCACAACTGCTGAGAGAGTATAACTAACATTTATTTTGATTGCAAAGCCGTTCTTCCCTGGAAATTACAAAATGTTCCCTGTGCATAAAGGGGAAATCTAATATTTCGCTCTGGCAACACTAGCACCTAGGAAATTGCGGCTTGAGGCTACGCATTCAAAGCCCGGGCCGTAATGTATTCGTATAGTTGCAAATGTGACGAGCTAGGCGGGGTTTTAATGTGTCAATGTATTTCGACATTGCACTTTAGATAATAATAATATGGATTTCCTTGTATGATGAATATCCTTTTCGGCAGCTTTGGGAAAATATTAATGTAGGCCCCTGTATACTTGAATGAAATACAAATATTAGAGCTTACAGTGTAACAGCACATTGAACGATGCTTTCAAGTTAATTGTCCTTCAATGTAATAAGTTGGGTTATTTGTGTTGAAGTGAAAAAAAAACACACTTAGTGTAACTAAGCAACAGTAATGCCCCCTTGATAATGGTCAGTTATGGAAACCACTGAACCAACGAGACGTCATGACGTCTCGTTGGTTCGTTCGTTCGTGTGATGCGTCACCATTACCATAACTATAACTGACGCAAATTCAAAACTAAATACATAAAAACAAAGCACCTAACCCATTCTTCCTACCCCCATAAACTGCTAAACACCACCCATTACTATATTGGCCGATAACTTTCCCGAAGGGGTCTTCTTTCAAAACAAAATCGGACGACCTAACCCGTTTCGGGACAAACGTCATCGCCATAATGTTGGGACAATGTCCTATCGCTACAGGGCGAGATAAGTCGGTACAAAAGGTTCCGGGTAAGCGATGCTGTGTAACGGTTACATGATTCCGGGTATTTCTTTACTATTTCAAGAGATTTTCTTTTTTGTGTGATGCTGTTGAATCTGTAATACATATTCTTTAGATTTAAATAAAGCAATAGAGTAAAGATGAAACATATTTTATCAATACATACAAACACCCGGACCGATATAAACAAACATGAAATGAACACAACTGTGGGGATCGAAACCGTGATATCTGGTGCACTAACCAACTTCTCTACCACTTATTACTATCTGGGACTGTAATAAATATAATTTAAATATTATATAAGTTTTAATATTGAAGCCAATAGATACGAGTACACTTGTATTGAAATACTTGAATATCGGAGAAGCGTACTACAATGCTGCCAGCATTGAGCACAGATTCCTGAAAAAAAAACTTTATATTAAAACAGTTTTTTACATAATCACCACAAGGGTTTTACCCTTAGAAAGAGGTCAAGGACAAAGGAAGGCTGAAAAGGTTTGATTTATTCATCAGCCTAAGCATTCGTCGATCAATGGGAAAAACTGTCCTTCGTCACATTGCTCCGGCAATTTGATTACAAATACTAGACAATTTGGGATCACTTATTCCGTTCCCTTGTATCCTTTGTTTTTGTGTTTCGCTGCTAAAGTGTAATGTATATCTACGTTTAACTACATTAGACTGAATGAATAACCAACTGACCAATATTGCAATATGCAGGAACAATATTGAACTACAATTAAATGAATAACCAATAACGCAGGACGTGTTTGACTTTTGCGACACTACTTATGCAAAATTTGTGAAAATGAGTACCTACTTCTGCCTTGGTGCAATAATGTCTCTATTTTAGTTCAAACCGTTTGCGCGAAAGAGCGAAGTGTCGTTATGGTTTTGGTATGGTTTTCTATCTGGAGTACATAATATTGTCTCCTTGGTCAGTTGTGCAAAAGCCATTCAATAACACTTTTATACACAAAAAATAGACCCAAAATACGTTATTGACAAATCCAATAAAAAAAGGTTCAAGTCATTTAAGGGAAGCCTTGTACACAGAGTTCAGCCCCTAATTATACATAATAGCCGTTCCGGAAAATAATTAATGCAATTACTTCAAAATTAATTACATTCACGTTTTAGCCTGAACTGTGGTGCAGGTCACCAAGTGGTTTGCGTTATTACTTTATTGTCTGAGTGACGTTAATCTGTGAGTAAATCAAATCGACGATTTTATGACCAATTTGGTATAATGGTTCAACGGTTTTTAGGCCTCGGCCTCGATTTTCGCGGCGGCGGGGCGGGAGCGATAGTGGCGAGATGTTTTGTATGAAATCCCATAGACCCGTTCTCGAACACAGAGGGGCGGCAGCGTCGTTACCGCTCGTGACGGCCCGCGTCAAGCGATGACCGCAGTGCGCCTGCGTGCGCTGCCGCTCCCGCAGCCGCCCCGCTGCTAGCGACATTCGAGGCCTAGGCCTTACCCTCGCACGGTAAATACATTAACATTAAAAAACTAAGTGACTGCCTGACGATTAACGTCTAGCCAAAAATACCTAATATCTCGAAATTCTGTACAAAATTTCTTTCTATACTACATTCCCAATAATAAGGATTTTCTTGAAATGTACTCCCCAAGATGTTAAAAAGGGGTCGCAAAGTATCAAGTCAGTTGAAATTCGGGATGTAGTTTTTTAGTTCAAGGAATATTATATATTCCGAAGGTGAGTACCTAATACAGTACAGTACAGTAGTATCTAATACAGTATTCGCTCCATGTTTCTCCTGCTTTCCGCACGCTCTCTCTGAGGTCACGTTTTTAAATTTCCGGGCCATGAAGTTTTTCCTGCGAACCGTGTATTTTTCGCTGTTAGTTTATATCAGATTTTTATGTCTACTTGCCATTATATTTTGTAAGTTTCGAGCGATAATGGCCCTGATAAAAGGACTTGGCTAAATACAGTTAGGGCCACTGCCTCAGCAATGTATAAATACTTTACCTAGTTGTATGCAATACTGGGAGGCTAAATGTTAGTCTATTGCGTGAAAAAAGTTTCAGGAACTTTTCATTTTGTAATAATATTGATAAATATATTTATTAAAATTCCTACGCCATTAGCTAAGCAAAACATCTACAATAGATTTTTGCTGACAACTTTTGACAGGCGTTTGTGCACGGAGTACAAATAAGAGATAATTGGGGCCTGTGGGGCCAAATGATAGCTAAACAGCTTCATAGATTTTCCTCACATGAGCGCGCCAGTCTTGCCGACGAGCCGGACTAAACACAATCGGCATAGTAAGAGTTAAAAACCCTTTGTAAGACATTTGGCTATTATATACAGGTAGATATGGATTGTTACGTAAATAGTGCTGCAGTAGAATCGCTAATTAAATAAGAGCTGATTTTTCAATCATCAGTTATGTTTTAACTGATCGATAAAGAACAATACGACTAAAAATAAGATTTCATAATCGAATTTCTTCAGAAAAGAGCATAGATTAATGGCATTTTGTATTTCGTCGTTATTATGCTGCTGCTGTAGGTATGTACCTCTTAAAAATTAAATATTAAAACTCGGATATGTATCCGAGTGATAATATTTGATTTTTAAGAAATCAGCCCAAAGACGACTGAATAAATAAAATACTTGTTTGATGTTTTTATATTTGATCATTTAACGTTAGTTGATATTAATTAATTTGAATAGATTAAACAATGTTGCATTTCGAAGATATCGACTCTTTTTCCCGGCCAGTTCAAACGAAATCGAGTATAATCGACATAATATGACATCTGTACGCGCGCCGAACAGTCAAAGGTCACCGGATGTTACATGAATAACTTTTAAATAATTATTTATTTTGCTAAAGTTCTAGAACATGTGATTAATTATTAATTATTATTTTAATGTTACGAACTAGTAAGATATATTTATACATGATATAGGCAGACGTTTAGCCATCATCTTTATAGTTCGAACATTAGGTTTCGTGGAAGTCGTTTTAATTTAGTCTAAACTAGTATTAAGGAAGATATTTTCAATATAAAATTGGTCTAAATATAAAATAGGATTTTTCAAATTTGTATAATGCGGGGACGAAATTTCCTCGAAGAACAGACTAGACGTACTTAAAAGTACTTAGGGATCAAATCATCTAATATACTTACGAGCAAAACTTTTGAATCTATGCGAAAAATAAGGTTCTTACAACTTATTTTTAGAATTAAGTGAATTTAAAAAACTGTTATTATCGTCATTATAAAGATCAATAAAAGGGCTTTAAACTATAATAAATGTAATTTATAATATACTCAAATTGATTCTATCCTCAAAATAGGTTTCTTGGAACATGTGTGATTTTTACTCACACAATTGTGAAGCAAGTTGTGTGTTGCACAACCCAAAACAGCGTTGGTATTCTATAGGACCAGAGTAACGGAAAGCCATACAATAATAAAACAAATAATAAAAACATTAAAAATAATTTAACAGATAGCAACTTTAACTCGGCTTAAATACTACAAATCGAGCAACAAGAACAAGAAGAAACTACACTACTTCTACAAGCAAACTAACTCGCACCAACAAATTGGCAATACGTTCGTCTATCTGGTAGCAATAAATTAGACAAAATCCCTATCTTCTGACTTTATGTCCTCCACCCGGAGGAAGCGATTTCTTTGTAACGGACGTTTACGGGCGCATGTTTACTGGTATGTTTGTTTATCTGCATCGGATTTATTGCACCAATAACTCGGGGGCAGTGTTGGGATGTCGCCTATCGATGCGATCAAGGCATCCCGCCAGACTCGAGTCGGGTTTATAGGGCGATTTGGGGTAAGCAGGCCGTTTTCAACACTATGTTGATTAGAGTTGGGTCTAATTTTGAATGCTTGGCTGTTGTTCGGTGATGGCGAAGTTGATTATCTTATTCTTTGCATTACTGATAAAGACAACTGTTCGCGTAATAAATGTTTTATATACTATAAAATTACTAAAAAGAATGCTTGCCATAAAAATTTAAGACTTAAGCGGATCCAGCTATTATAATAACCTTTTGCTAAAAAAGGTTCTTATCTTCTTCTATTATAATGTCATATTATTCACGAATCGTTCCAACAACATACTGAAACATTTCATTGCCAATCGGACTTAAGTTGTATAGCCATAAAATAAAATATTTATAGAAAATCTTGTCGACTCTATTCGTCACTAGTAAATAACTCTTCCGATTGTTGAGAGATTTTATTGCTTGGAACATCGTAATGGGAAGTTTTAATACACTTTCGGAGACTTGATAGTCGTATATACTCAACCATCCCCTATTTGGTTGGATGGAAGTTGCTTACAGCGCTGGTTCAGAGACCAGGGGGCCTAGACAAAGTAACACTTTGACTAGACAAAGTAACATTTTGATCACAGCGATAGCGAAATTCGCCAACTTCAAATTGTATGGATTTGACAAGAGTCTTAGAAAAGTCACGTGGTCAATCTATATTGAAAGTACTTTGACATTCGCTATCGCAAATGGAGCGATAACGAACGTCATAAATGCCGCTTGTCTATAGCCTCTGAAGAAAACCTTGGCCTCCGAAACGAGATGACGCCACTGCTCCCTGTATTGTGCTACATCCACAGGTTGAGAGGACCTGCCTGCTCGAACAGGTCTTTTAAACGTGTTTACAACGGAAGTTATGACGTCCGACTAGCCTTAAAAAATCACTCACTATGATGGATTCGTTCCATTGAACTACAATTTACGTGTAAGTCAATGAGTCGTTCTGAAAATATTCGGATACATTTCGATACCTCTTATTGATTGATTGTTATTAATATAATAATCTTTTAGGGCCAGTTTTATATAAGATAATTTTCTGATAAAATTAATCTGTTAGATACAAATGACGCTATAAGACGATATAAGATAATTTTCTGATAATTTTATCTGTTAGATACAAATGACGCTGTGTTAATTTTTTTATAATATATCAGTTGACAGACAGACACGCGGCCCACCTGATGTTAAGCGGTCACTGCCTATTCCATTGAGGACTTACACTTCATCAGGTAGCGTCGCTCAATGTGCTGCCAGACTGTAGGCTCATCTGATCTTCGAACCTTTAATTTCATTTTTTGAAAACTGACCAGAGAACATAGACAGGGAGTTAATTCTACAACAGGAAACCCCAAGAAAGATATTTGTAAGACAAATTATCAGGAACTTATTCGATATTGGTGAAATTGAAGAACAAATATTTTCTTTCTCTATCTATCTAACCGTCCGCAAGTTTCTTCTCACTTCTCTTCCAGGCACATTCCGCGCCCATCATCGCCTCTCCAAATGACCTAATTTGCAACGAGGTCGCGGGAGACACGGCATATCGACCTCCCTTCCCTCTAGTTTTGATTACGCGTCCTTACGTAACGATCTATGGGAATTCATTGTCATCTGATCAGGGAGTGCGGTAGTATGCAAATATTAGTATCGGAATTATTATTAGTTGAAACTGTGTCACTTTAATTCATACTAATATTAATATGAATAGAAGTTTGTCAAGCGCTTCTGTGTTTCGGGGAAAGGGCACTGAAGCTAGTCAAATTACTGGGTATATGAGACCTAATAACTGTCGTCTCGGTGTAGCGGGCGCAGGGCGGTGCCAGACAGTAACTGCTTAGTTACTGTTTGGCACTGAACTGTCTAAGGGCAGACGTGGCGCTTACCATCAGGTGTACGATCTGCTCGTCTTGTTACACACTGCAATAAAAAAAATATAGATGCGAAAGGAACTCTGTCTCTTACGCTTTTGCGCCTAAGCCAATGAACAGATTTGATCAAATTTGGAACAGATAAAAAACATTATATCCTGAGACACCAGACACATTTTATCCCGGAATTTTATTCAGTTCCCATGTGATAATTTTTTAAAATAAATGTTTTGCATCGAAGCTGAACAAGGGATCAATGTTATTTTTGAAAAGGGGGAGTATGAATCTGCCGATTATATACGAGTATTCTTAATTTGGTATAGATATAAACAGGCACATAATTAGCTGTTTGTTTATACTTATTAAAGTTCACGTTTTGGGTTTCTTTTGATGTCCGAGCCTCCCATTTCCAGCGTTTGATTTTGTTACGCCAATTTGATCGGAATTACAGAGGTTGTTTTAATTTGTAAATACATTTGTGTTTATGTTTATGTATGTTTTTACTTATAATGTGTGTACTGTACAACAGACCCTTAATACGGGTTTACCAATATTGGAGCTAGATGGATGGATGGATTTGAAGAATTTTTAAGCATATTTCGAAAAATAAGTTATGAGTGACTGTTGCCAGAAATGTTGTTACATCTATTAACAAGTATCACATTACGAATAGCAAGGAATATTCTGGAACTAGCTGATAGTGAATCGCTTCAGCCGCACAAAGGGACCTAGAGAGGGATATAATTAGAAGCACGTTATTCGAGTTGCGATTGAACATGTTCCGTAATGAGCGGAGTTGTTCGTGACAGGAATATAAACTTAATGTCTAGAGTTAAAATTGAGTTATTAGCACTTTGGTATTTAGGAAGACGTTATGCCTTGGAGAAAGTTTGAATGTGTGGAATGTGTATGGTATGTGATATGTATTTATTCAAGAATGCGCTATTGTTCTTAACTGAAAGGGGAGCGTTTGAACTGTAGGTCAGTTTAAATGTTACATTTTGAGCAACTATTTGACCTTTTTAACTCCACAGAGAAAAAATACATAGAGTGGTAATGTAAGCGAATAGTCTCATTCTTTTTCCGGAGGAGAATGCGTTTAAACACCTTACTATAGGCTAGCTAGACCTGCGGCCGTGTGTGGGGCTCGAGGCTAAAGCGTCCCATTACTATGGTTTCCCTATCACACCTGAAAAATGGCGAACCGGTGCCTGCCTTTTGGCGACTTGTCACTGAAACTTACAAACTCCATTACGCACTGAGACAGATTTAATTCCCCAACAATTTTAATGAATTTTCTAAACCTAGCTGGAAACAGCCTTATTAAAATGCATATTTCAAAAAAATTAACCCAATTCTCTCCTTATTCCAGATAGTCCAGTAAATGATCCGCCAAAAGAGACCTCCCACACAAAATGGTCGACTTATAGCACTAAGCAACAACGGACAACATCTCGAGCGGTGGAGGTGGAAGCGGAAAGATGTTAATGCTGATGATTGTCTACTTCATCACGCTTCCCGTGCTCACGTCGAGGCTCGTCAGGGGCGAGGCCATCATGGACGAGAAACCGCAGCAACCTCTCATCAGCTCACGCGTAGTCAGGACCAAATACGGAGATATCCGAGGCTTTATAGTTACTCCCGAGTCGAGGTTCTTAGAGCCAGTCGAAGTGTTCAGAGGAATTCCTTACGCGTCACCTCCAATCGGCTCCCTCAGGTTCATGCCACCAGTCTCAGGAGCACAGTGGTCCGGAGTTAAGATTGCTGAGGAGTTCAGTCCGGTCTGTCCACAAGTGCTTCCAGATATTAGGAATGAGACGGCAGTGTTGAAGAGGATATCGAAAGGCAGGCTGGAGTATTTGAAAAGAATACTGCCGTTCCTGACCAATCAGTCGGAGGATTGCCTGTATTTGAATATCTACGCACCAGCACAAGGTAAGAGCTCTTTTATTATTGGTTTTTACATTCGGTGTGTGTCTATCCTGTTTTATATGAAAATTTCTTCAAAACAGCTTAAGTTATATCTCGTTTTTTTTTTTTTTGTAATAGCAATGTAGGTTCTCTATATACTTTACTTTAGACATCTGATAGTTTCAATTTTTAGTGATACCTAAAATAAATTTATTTAGCATTCACAGAGCGCAGTCTAGCCCCAAACTAAACATAGCTTGTACTATAGGAGCAAAGCTAGAGCTTTAACCAAAACACCACCAAGCCACTTTTGTAAATTCATTACACCGTAACACTTCGTTTTTTACTTTCCATTAGCTCTTTCATCACCGGAGCAGTATCGATCGACTTACAATAAATCTTACCGCAAACACTATCGCCTCCCGTGATGGATGGCTGGGGGAAGGGGGGGGACATAAATCAACCGGTGGATCTATGAGCCAGAATCCATTGTATTTACTCTTTTTATCATTAAACTCGTGCTAGACGGGAAATAAGGTTATATTCAACGTAAGCTTGTAACACTTTAATCGACACGTTGAATGAATGACTATGGAAAAATACAACGATTTTATTAACCAACAGAGGAATCGTTTTAGCAATAATTCATTTTAAAGATGAGGCGTAGATTGCTAAACATACGAATTTTAACCAAGCATTGTCTAGATTTTTCTGAATATTTATCAAATAAATACAATCAACTTTGTAATTCCTATTAAACTAGCATTTAGATGCATGAATCGATACCATGAATGCCAGTAGCTCCGTTAGTTAGTCTATCTTTTACAATTTCACGCGAAAACCATTGAACTGATTTTGAAGAATTTTTACCGTCAATTGCCCCCGACATAGGCTACTTTTTACCAAGAGATAAATCTTGTAAGTAATAAGATCCAAAAGTTCTTAAAGACGAATGTATGTTTAGCTTTGGTTCTTAACGTGGACATTAATTTACTTATTTTGATACCCATCAAAATGTTTATATACTTGCTTATCATGGAATAACATTCCAATATACTCATTCGGGTACAAGCATCGCTGAACTGGCAAAACAGATCTGTCGATAAGATAACTCCACAATGGAGTGTAATAACACGGAGGCAATTCACTTTCACATTAATACTAGTAATTAGAAAGGTGCGGAAAACAAAATCATAGCTCACTGGGTAATGAAAACATGAAATAGTGCTGTTTTTGTGGAGAAATCTGAGATTTCACTCTACTTTACTTGCTTTAATTTCTGTTTGCGTCACAACATTTTTGTATGGTGTGTAGCCGTATTTCAGCTCCCGTCATGAATTTTGAAGATAAAATTTTGTTTAGATCTAAGAAAAGAACATATAAGCAAATTTTCGGTTCTGAAACGTATTTTTTTGTCGTCGCCACCTGTGACTACATCTACGATACGTTGCCTGCCTTTAAATAAATATGGAAGGAGGGAAAAGGTGAAATGTGTGAATGTTATTCATTCAATACCGAATAATATTATTGAAAACCTTTTCACTGCTGATCTATTCCCTACACTGTAATAGTGTAGGTAATTTACGCACGGCCGATCCTACACAAACAGTGACCGCTCACATCCTGAGCACGTTGCTCCCTGTAATTTATTCTCGACGAATCTAACGATCAATTAGGCATTTACATATCTTTGAGCACACATTGGTTTGGCTTTCCCGCATCCGATCGGACGTGCCATTTCTAACCAGTCAGTTCGGAGGAATGAAGCGATTTCATTTGAAATTGTAGTCTATTTTCTTCTTTTATTTAATAAATGGTGCTGTCTTTGAGATGAGAAATTAAATTTATAGCCTGACTAAGAAAATGAAAAATCTGCTCTGGAGGCGCCACATTAGCTATGGTTATAGCATTACTTGGTTGCTATGGTTATACCTACTGACAAAAAACTCACAATATCCAAGAAATAACAAGGCACGGATGACTATTGACATCAAACTTTGACAGACAGCAATAATTAATGTCATCTTATTGTTTTTTATTTCATTGTTACTACTCGAAGAAATTAGTTTAATATTTTTTCGCAATATGGCGAGGTTTTTTATTTTAATGGTCGAGGTATAAAATACTACTTGTAGTCTCGTAGAAGGCTGGTTTGCTCAATAAGCCTTCCTAACAGAAATATCCGACATTACAGTCCAAAGTCTTGGGTTCAATTCCCGGGTTGAGCTAACTTTGTGTCGGTTTTTTCGGACACTGCTCGGGTTTGTGATCACCAATCCGCATTTGGCAAGCGTGGTGATTAAGCCAATACCCATCATTGCAGCGATAACTTGATTTCAAGGATGGAGGCCTTTGCCCTGCAGTGGGACATTAGTAGGCTGATACTTTACTTTACTTTACAGTCCAAAGCGACAAATACCTCAGAAATAGTCACACTGCCATCGCAGATATTTTGCCGAATCGGACGATCAATTAGGCATTTACATATCTTTGAGCACACGTTACATACCGCGTCCAACGTTGCAAGCATTCGGTGTTTGACCGAAATGTTGATATTACGATGCAGCTAAAATTGCAAGTGGCCTGGGACGTTGGGGATTCGTATTGGCTTTTGGTTTAACAGTTTATGTAACAGGAACCAACTAGGATTATTGATTGGAGCTTCGTATCGATGTTTATGTTTCAATCGCCACAGTACAGCGCTATGCACACAAATAAACTGGACTCATAAAACTCAAATTGAGAATCTTCTCCTTTTTTGTGATTTATGTTAAAAAGAAAATTACATGCATGCATACAAGATGCGCGCAACGATTATGACTGACTGAAATAAAACGATCAATTTTTAAATGTAGTGTTTGAGTATCGGCCTATTTGTTAACCTACTGCAGGACGTTTTTTGTAGTGATAGAGCCATGCTGCTTTACAGTACGAATGGACCGGCTCGTCTGGGGAAGTACCACCCTCACACATAACACCAGCGTGAAATAATAGTGACTACTATTGTGTTTCGTCTGGTTTGTGAGAGTGCCGGTGGCTCACACCCCCATAGGCCGGCAACGCATCAGCGATCCCTCTGGTGTTGCAGATGTCCATGGGCGGCGGTGATTGCTTACTATCAGGCGACTAGCTGGCTCGTTTACCGCCTTACACATATAAAAAGACGAATGTCTCTTTGAAATCAAAGCAAATTTTTGTGCCACATTCACAAACATCTGACAAAAATTTTGCTCGGGAATTGAACCCAAGACCCCGATATAACGAGCCGTACTTAATGACTACACTAGAGATCCGTTGTGTATGTGTTGTGAATCCTAACTACACGTAATATCAGTTAAGACTAATAAATCTCAACGCATTCACGCAATCGGCATTCGCTTTGGCGTTTAGTTTCAAATAATTCCCGCTATATTCGCGTCGGCCGATCAATTAGGCATTTACATATCTTTGAGCTTTGCTGCAGTTCGCAATTCGACGCGAGTACACGATATTCGACATTTTGATATTACGATGAAATTGCACGAGTCATGAGTCACGATTGGGATTCGCCTTTGGTTCATCAGTTTGGTTTAAACGTTCAGCTTTTGTTGTAGAGGGAGGCAGTCGCTTAAGAGTTACATCTGATGGTAAGGGAACACTATGCCCATGAATACCCACGTACGTTGGAACTATTAATTATTATATTCTGTGCTCACGACTGCTCACATAAGTTGCTTATTATTTTGTACGGAGAGGAATGCGTTAAAGTACCATTACTAGGGATACAATACGGTATCATTTCCATACCGGATTCTATATGAAAATCCGAAATATGCACTGCAAACGGTGACGGATGATGGTCTTATCACCTCTTCTATGCAATGCGAACTTCGATGCGCCATCTATGCGTCAAAACATCTAAAAGCCGCGTGCATATTTTTATTGGGAAGACGATTTTATCGGGTCTTCTTCTTCTTCTTCTTCAATCGATTTTATCAGGTGTCTTCCTAAAATATACAAAAAAATTGTGACCCTTTCGTTTATAAGCTGCAAAGTATATAACAGGGGTGATATTCAATCAGTTTGGTCAGTGATTTCAATTCACTGGTTTCATTTAACGTCACGCAACATAAACTAGAATTACTAATTGGTACGTAATCAACCATGAATAAATTATACGACAGGCAATGTGAACGTAATCGATGAAAGGTCACTTTATTAAAGTTTAATTGTTCATTAGTGTATAAAATTGAACATTTCAATTATCGATTATATCTGATATTATTAGAAGGCCTCCATCATTGGAATTAATAATTCAGATGACTCTACAGAAAAGTTCTCGGACGTCCTGGGGGCCTAGACAAAGTAACATTTTGACAGCGATAAAGAAAATCGCTATCTTCAAATTGTATGGATTTTGCAGGTGCCTTAGAAAAGTCACGCGGTCAATCGATATTGAAAGGGGTTTTGACATTCGCTATCACAAATTCAGCGATAACAAACGTCATAAGTGCCGCTTGTCTCGGGCCTCTGGTTTATGCGCTTGCCGAGACATAAGGGTGTTCTACACCACTAACTTTCAGATTCTGAACTGTGACTGATTTTCTGAAACAGTCAACACGTCTTTTGATAGTGTCTATTTATCCTGTACTAGCAGCCGCCTCAGCGGTTTCACCCACGCGCACTTTCTTTTGTCAATTATTCCCCCTTCCCCCCACATTTCCGGGATCAAAAGTACCTTATGCCACCCGGGAGTAATGTAGTTTTTCAACAGTAAAAAAATTCCAAATCGGTTTCTGAGCCTATTCAATACAAACAATCTTACTTCTTACTAATATTATAAAGGCGAAAGTTTGTGAGTATGTTTGTTACTCTTTCACACAAAAACTACTGGAAGGATTTTAATGAAACTTTACAATATTATAGCTCATACATCAGAATAACACATAGGCTACATTTTATAAAGATTTTGTGTGAATTGTCTAAAATATGACGATTTTAATAGTTAAAGGTCGTAAATAAACACCTTTTTTGTGCTTACATTGCAAACGCTGGCTGAACCCTTCGAGATAGATCAAAATAATGTACTACAATATTGTACACCTTAAAAAGGTTTACAAAAAAGTCCGCGATGGTATATGTCTATCTCTTAGGGATAACCCACAATAACCATTTTTTATCCTTTACTAACGAGAAAATAATGGCTTATTTACGAAAAAGCGATTTTAAACAACACAGTATTAATCCTTATCTAAATAAGTACCTTAAATAAATTATGCATGTAATATAGATCAAAATGGCCCTTTACAGCATGTAATTTAAATGAATATTTTCGAAGATATTGCAGATTTAAAATGCATGGGCATAGCGGTTGCGGCGGTACCGACCGCGACCGGGCCGTGGGGCGGATTGATGAACGTTTGTTAAACTTAAACTTAGTGCTTTCACGTAAAAACTACTGTATTGATTTTAATGAAACTTTACAATAATATATCTTAGGCTAGAATTTACATTGTGTGAATTGTCTAAAATATGACGATTTTAATAGTTACGCGTTGACAAATGAGTGCACGATACGCGGTGGCGGGAGAACCGGGCGGGGGCGGGGCAAGGCAAGGTTTCCCGTAGAATTTCTAAACTCTTTAAAGTTGTCCGGGGTGCCATCACACAAGTTGGAATTAAAGGTAGGTGTATCCGTTTTGTTAATGCGTAACCTGGACGCGCCAAGATTATGTAACGGTACTCGGTTGCGAGTTACCGAACTAGGAAGGCACATTGTGAAAGCCACAATTTTAACTGGAGAAGCTAAGGGAGACAATGTTCTTATACCGCGCATCCCAATTATACCCAACAACTTGCCATTCAATTTTAAACGCCTGCAGTTCCCATTGAAAGTCGCATTTTCAATGACTATAAACAAATCGCAGGGTCAGACCTTGAAGGTAGCAGGCTTACATTTGGGCTCGCCATGTTTTTCTCACGGTCAGCTCTATGTGGCTTGCTCACGTGTTTCCAAAGCGAAAAATCTACATGTTTAAGCTGAAGGAAAAAAATCTTTTAATATAGTTTATAGGAGCATACTGCAATAGCTACCTTAAGCCTATGATTAGGGCTCCGCAGTGCAAAATCCAATTATTCGCTGAAGAACCCTAGAGGGGTAGCAGAGGAGTACGCGAGTTGATGTACGAAACCGTAAAACCTCTTAGGATACTAAAAGGTAGTCCACGCGGACGAAGTCGCGGGCAGAAGCTAGTTAGTACTATATATGGCAGCATTTCTGCGGCATGTCACCCCTCCCGCAAAGCTCTGCTACCATAGGAATCAACTCAGTGAAATTTAATTAAATTAATGTCCTATTTTAATAGTTTCCAAACATAATCAACAAGTTATAGGTTCCAAATATGAGAACTATCCAACAGATAGGCTTACTTCCTCTGGTCTAGTTCAGGGATGGAACGGAGGTAAATTTATCGGAACCGAAGTCAGAATCAGAGTTTTTAAATCTGATTTATCAGAATCGGAATCGGAGTCGGATGCAAAAGGCAGAAGTAGTGGCAATTTTTATTGAAGGACAAATAAAAACATCATTCAGTTTTATTTTATTTTAATATTAACACAGACAATGAACATTAAACAACAAATGAAATAAAATGCATTGACTCCAAAAGTAGTGTATTCTGTGTATTGCTATGCTTCGACCTCTGTTTAAAACCTCAGATTTTATAGTTTCGGAGCCAAAATCAGAACCGAAAGTGTCAATCGGAAGTTTCGACATAACAAAATCGAAGCTTCGTAACATCCCTGGTCTAGATTGGCAGAGATCAGAACCTCAGATAGCAATAATGCATAAATCAGGAGGTAGATCCTATAAATCCCTCTGATATCTGGAGTGGTGTCACGCGCTATCCTCCGATAATATGCATAGTTGGATTAAATCGCTTTCCGATTGAATTGTAATGAATTTGGTCAGGGATAAGACAATTGTTGGCAAGATTTATTGCGTAACGGAAAGGATAGGCTCGACTGAAATTAATATGAAATCGGAGGTACTTATTAATCTTCAACAGGACAATTCTTGACGTCTATTCATCATACGGTTTTTCTTGTACAATTTAAATTGAGAAATAAAGCCTGGTAGTAAGTTACTTTATTCACATAGTGGAATAGTTTACTAGGAAACATAATAGAATAAGATTTCTGACTTTTGCTTTGCGTTATAATATTAGTAAAGTTTAGTAACAGATGCGTTGTGTATGTACATGGGTACGCTCGCTTGCTCTGAATAAGAATAACACACGAGACATAGCAAGCAAAGCCAGGTTTAAAGAACTAAGAGAACCTAGTTTACTAAAAGTAAACAACAATATGCTTCTGTATAAAAAGACCACGATGTCCTCTGTGTTAATCGCAACTGTTTGGCGGTTTCACACTATTATCCCATTCAAATAATATATCATAACCTTTTGGAATTGAGCGAAAAATTACATCAACTTCGCTTGTCCGTCACGTTAGCAACCAATAGCAACGCATTATTTATCTGTGTGTGTTAGTCATCATTGTCGCGTCACCCATTCCAAAAGGTAGTATCCTAAGAGCATTTGAACCAGATACTTTTTAATAATTAATCGAACACAGGATCCAGAGATGACAGATATTTAAACAAGAGCAACTAAGCGTTTGTTGCATGGCGCAGTTTATATACTCGAATTTCCCGAAATACCTTTTGACGTTCGCCAGAGCTGGTATTTGAGCGAAATGTTGTATTTCGATTCCTCTAAATTTTCTAACGTCCAACTAGTGGTGGTATGTTTTAATTATTCATTGTACATGGTTTTATTTTATCAAAACAAAAAATTGGAAGTTGGACAGTAAGTAAACGTACTCGTAGGTAAATAAAGCTAAACAGTTAAGAGGAAACTAATTTTCTATGTTTTATTATATTAAATTGCCTCACTTTTCAGACAGGCAAGCAAATCACCTGATGGAATGCAGTCTATATACTTTTTTTTTTATAAATACATACGTATTATACGTAGAAACATCCAGACCGATACAAACAGACATGTTCATGCACACAAATGTTTGACAGTGCGGGGACCGAACAAGCGACCTCTGGTGTAATAGCCGACTTCTCGACCATTACACCAAATGGTTCGTCAAAAAAATATCAGTTATCTCATTAAATAAAACAACTTTAAACGGATGAAAACTCGCGTATATTCTACAAATGGCTTGACACGCTGCCGCGTGTCTAGATTTTAATAGTTATTTATGTGACTGCTGCATAATGAGGGTCATTAAAATACGAATGTGGTTTTATGAAACGAACGAAGTGAGTTTCATAAAAGAATCACATGAGTATTTTAATGACTAATTATGTACAGTCACATACATAACTTTATCTTCATTCATACGTTAATATGTCTATTTTATAGTCAGGATTGATGAGCAAACGCCCTAGTTACCAACTTATTCTGTATGTAAAAGTTAGTACTGACATAATGACTGACGTTTGTAGTTTTTAAAATCCATAAACAATCTAGACTCGAGTTGATTTCGATTCTCAAATCGATTGTTATAATTTCAGCATCGAATTAAATGTATAGGAATGGAACATAAAATTACTAATCGACTAATTCGATAATCGAAAAAACCTATTAATTTTTACTTTTAAAGAAGACGTTCGAAATTTGAACGAAATTAAGTATCGGTTACCGACACTAAAATGTAAACATTTCAATGCAGCCACAGATACTTATATCTAAATGTAGGGCGTTTTCTCATCGCTCCTGAATATAAAATAGACATATTATGGTATGGATGTAGATAAAATTCATTTTAAAATCAGTTATCACATTATAAACAGACTGTCTGGTCTGGTGAGTTTTTGATTGGAATCATGGTCATGTAAAATCCTATAAGCAAAAAAAGAACACATCTCTGTTTAACACTCAAACGCCTACACAAAATCGAAGCGCATTCTAACTTAATATCGTTCGAAATAGATCTACCGGTTGATTTACGCTCCGGATTCATCTCTAAAACAAAAGGCAGCTTAGTGCGCGGCCGTTTCCAATATCGGAGCTCTTTGATTTGTTTACTGATATAAACGGTTATTATTTAGAGTCTACCGGCTTTGTAGCGCTTTCAAAGGACAATTTCCATCGTATTTTCCTCAAAAAGAAGATATTTTCCGTAATAACGAAACCTGTAGACGGTATTGAGAGTGTTATTGGAAAGAGGTGAGAGCAAAATGAATTGTTGAGGATATTGACAACTTAACAAAGAGAGAATACTTGTTTATTTTAATGGTCTTGTTGGATTGAATGTTCGGAGTGATCACATTTTCCAAGATATTCCCATATTCAAAGATATATTTCTTTTAGTAATGACATATAATATCGCTGAAACAATGTTTGTACGCGTAACAATAACAACTTACTAAATAACATCTATGTAATATTATAAAGAGGAAAGATTTGATTGTTTGTTTGTATTGAATGGGCTCCGAAACTACTGAACCGATTTGAATAATTCTTTCACTGTTGGAAAGCTATACTATCCCCGGGTGACAAAGGGTACTTCTGATGCCGGAAAAAAAGGAAATTACGCGCGCGTGAAACCGTGGGTGGAAGGCTAGTATGTAGTAAGTAAATATCGGACAACATCACAGAAAATCGGAGAAGCCTACAAGCTAAGTCTACAAGTGAAAGCACATTGGATCACGCTTATGATTAAGTTTTCCTCTATAAATTAGGGCGCAGTAGCCGCCAACCATCAGGCGGGCTGCGTGTCTATCTGTCTGCCACCTGAAAAACACACCTCGAGTAGGAGTTTTTGGTTGGTGGTAGGGCTTTTTCAGAGTCCGACTGGGGCTAGCTACCATCTACCGGTGAAATCTGCCGCCATAACAACTCCGGCTGTGTTCCGGCAATATTAATGTGAGAGCCAGTACACTTGAAATCAAAGGCTCGAATATCAGGCTCGAGCCTACAGTCTGGCAGCACATTGAACGACGCTTCCATGTGAAGCGTCCCTCAATGGAATAGGCCGCAGTGGCCGCTTACCATCAGGTGGGCTGCGTGCCTGTCTGCCAACTGACCTAGTATAAAAAGGACCCAAAGATTCACCTTTTGGATGTATATTAAAACCCAGCGCAATTTTAAACCGAGCGGTATGGAGCTCTTAATACCTGAAAATTCAAAAATAAACAAAGAACAAAAGCTTTCCGTCAGCAACATTTACATCGTGAAACTCTTTACCGTCCTACCTAAGTGACTAAGCACTTTACCATTATACCACTACAAAAACCTTACACATGCTGCCGGCTACTTCCTACAATTTTCAACCTTAATCCAACCGCTTAAGGCTCAGGTGCATGCATATGTAAAGTCTCAACTTACGTTGATTAAAACTAGCAAGCAACGTCAGGCTTCCATTTTACGGTTATTAAAAAGGCAAGGACTATTTCGGAGGAAATGCGTCCCAAAACCACGACGCGATTTAATGTACGGCGCAAATCATAAGAACGGGAGCGGAGATGTACTACAGTGAAGTTGGAATCATGTTAGGACAAGCGTAATGGGTGTGGTCTAAGAACGTATTTTAAAAATGCTTTAAAAAAGAAAATATACTAACATTCGATCTAAAAATCAAAATAAGTCTTGGCTTCGCTTGCCATCTGCAAATCATTGCTATACTCGTATTGTGATGATAATTGGATCATGTTTTAAATTCCGAAACGTTACGACTACGTATAACATTTATAACAACATGAACTAGCTGATCCGGTGAACTTCGTAACACTTACTTTAGTATTTTCCTCGCAATTTTTCTATAATATTTTATCATCGCTTAAACCTTCCCTGGACTTCCACGAATTTTCAAGAACAAAATTTAGTTCTCTTCGTATAATTAGTTCTCGAGTTTTAGCGAGTCTAACTTACAGCAATTCATTTTTATTTATATTGATTCCCAAAGTTTTTATTACCCAAATAAAATTAAAGCATGCCAGCCCCTTATAATATGAAAACTGATATACACTCAGCACTCACAATCAAGCTCAAAATAAAGAGGTAAATGTAGTACAGTCCAAACATAATATTTTTAAAATATTAGGTATTACAGACAGACAAAAATATAAAATAATTTCGTCCTAAGGATTTATATAAAACGTATCCGGCAGATAATTTGCAACATCTTACTGTTAATGAAACAAAAAAATTTTATCAAAAAAAAAAACACAAAATCAAAATCAAAATCAAAATATTCTTTATTCATGTAAACTTGTATCAAGTATTTATGAATCGTCAATTACAGAGTGACTCTACCACCGGCTTCGGAATGCAGTCATCTGCCGAGAAGAACCGGCAAGAAACTCGACAGTTACTCTTTTTCATCGCCATGTTTGTTTACAATTTGTTTGTTACAATTACTCATTAGTTTTAGAATACCAAGCCATACAGTATAAAGTTAAGGAGACTATAATCTAGAAAAATCCGTGAGCCCTGGAAGCGTTTAATTATGTTACTTTTCGTAACTTAGGCCAGACCCTAAACCCGTAGGTAAAAGAGTATTATTCACACACACGTACGTACTAGTACGTGTTCACAAAAGCTGGCCGGGAAAGCGGGCAGACGTTGAAAAACGTGAGCTCGGGATTTCGCGTAATATTCGCGGCTCGAACAGGCCCCGGGTGTTTTTTGGAGTTTCGAGATCCTTTTGTTTTCATCATTTTTTTTTCGGGTAAGAAAGGGTTGTGCGCTGCAACCGGGCGTGAATCTTAAGGAGCCTTGGTATTCCTGGACCATCGTAGGCCGTGGAGTTAAATTACAAGATTAAGAATGCAGTTCTTCATAGTAGGTACCATTCGTTGCTAGTGTCGTCTACCCTAAAAAATTTACAGAATCTACCACTACCAGAAGTATCTTTTTAGTTTACTATTCTCTGAACCCTTCACCTCTTTCCTCAGTCCATATTTTTTCCCCAAATGTAGGCAACGCACCTGTGACCGTAGTCGCAGGTGTCCATGGACGATAGTGATAGCTTATCATTATACGTGATCGTTTGCCTCTCTTTCATTTTTTTTTTTATGTTAGAGGCAGCAAACGAGCCTGCGTGTCGCCTGATCAAGAATCAAGAATCAAATTCATTTATTCAATTTTGGCTCTTATTATAGCACATATCGCTCCTTAAATGCAAAAGGGCCGCAAAACAAAAAATCAGCAAACCAGTTTTATTACAAAAATGTGATCTAAGCACTCGATATTTTATAGTGTAATGAAGACTCCTGCAATTTTAGCTGTTATTATTGAAAAACAGTGAGGGCGCCTCTTTTGCATTAACGCGGTTTGACCAGTAATTTCAGTGCAAAAGCGCCATATTGTGAGTTGCGACCCGACCGGAGCGAGTTTTTATAGACAAAAGGGCCACATTTTGGATTGCTACTACTTTGCACAAAAAATCACGTAAGTGATCGTTGTATTACTAGAGCAAAGTAGCCGCTTTTTGGTTTACTTCTGTTTTGAATAAAATAACGCACCGATATGCCTAGTATTGTTTTAAGCATAAGTGATACTTTTGGAATAAAGGCCACTTTGCATAAAAAGTCATAAAATTTATCGTTGTGAATCTGAAGCAAAAAAGCTGCATTTTGATTTACTTCCATTTTGAATGAAATAATGCATGAAAATCCCTTCCTATTGTTTTATGCATAAGTGTTATTTTTGGAATACGTTGCAAAAATAAAGCAAAGAAGTCGCATTTAAGTTTACTTCTGTTTCGAATAGAATAAAGCATGGAAATGTCCGATTTCTTGTATGCAAAAGCGTTACTTTTGGAATACGTCTATTTTGTACAGAATTATGCACGCGTATGTATGTCTCTTATAATAATTTTATGAATTAGTAATACTTTTGAATATGTATCTGTTTTAGTCAAAACTAATATTTTTAATTTACATATCAATTTGTATTGATTTTTACTTTTTATTACATTAAAACTTAGTAAATTTTATTAAAATCTTAAGTTGTTGCTTAATATTTATAAAACAAACAATATTTATTATCATACAATGCTTTGCTTATTTACAGAATGACTATCAGAGCAAGAATAATTCTTGTACTTGTGATATCAATGTTAAATCAGTCTCTCCAAGTTGTCTCAGACTGGGGAGATGCCAATTTGGTCAGCTTTAACCCCACCAAAACGCAGGCGTGTCTGTTTTCCACCAAAAAGAGCGCATTTGAGTTGGCTCAATCTTTTCGTGGCGTATCTGTCCCTTTATCTGACCGACTACAGCTCCTTGGTATGGAATTATCTTCCAACCTTAACTTTGGGAGCTACATAAGTCTGTAGCAGCATCTGCCTCTAAAAAGCTCGGAATCCTTTCCAGAGTCAGGCGCTACTTCACTGCGGAACAGCTCCTAAACCTCTACGCTCTGTAGAGGTTTAGGAGCTGTTCCGCATGTTCAAGTTGCATGGAATATTGCTGCCATCTTTGGGATGGTTTTGCTCGATACTAGCTGGCTGCTTTGGACTCTATTGAGCGGCGTGCGAAGAGGCTTGTCGGTGACGATACTTTGGTCGAGAGCCTGCAGAGCCTCGATCATCGTAGGAGGATTGCTTGCCTCTCCGTATTTTACAGACTCAACTTTGGTGAGTGTGCTGCTCAGCTGCACGATTTGGTTCCACCAGCTCCGTTCCATCATCGAACTACTAGACTCAGTCAGGGATTCCATCCGTATACAGTGGAGATACACAATACAACTTGGGGCTCTTCAAGGCCAGAATTAACGGGCTTTTCCTAAGCAAGCGCGCTCCATCTTAGACCGCCTAGTTGTTTAACATCAGGTGATCAGGCATCTTTGAGGTCAATAGAAAGTTAAGTGTAGTATTATTGTGTTATTATGTATACTGACAATATAGTAATCTATATAAATAAAAATGAATTGCTGTTTTTTTTTTATGTTAAAAGTAATCAATTATGCTTGTCTCAAAGTCTGAACCTCTTGCTCTAAGAAGCCTAATGTTGTTTTGTTTTTTAGGATTACCATTTAAAAAAACTTGATTTATGTAGAAAGTGTGCATTTTTTTGAGAAAAGACACTTAATTTTGGAATAAAAGTTTTATGCAAAAGAGACATTTGTGTTATTTTTTCCACAAAGATTAAAACCACAAAAAAGTATGTATTTGTAAAAAAACTATTAAAAAAAGACGCATCCAATGATGTATAACACTAATATATAATCTTTAAAAAATATTGAAAAAATACATAAATTCGTTTTTCAAATTTTGTTTTGGCTCTCCTGTAAAAAAATAAAATTTGGGATTGCGTCCCTTTTGCATTTAATGAGCGATATGGTAAGCAATCTAATATACTAAACTAAGTTTTTATGCCTGTACAAAACAAATAGGATGATTTAGTAATTTGCATTGTTGCATTGTACGGCTCTGGATCATACATAGGTTTTTATGACAAAAGCAACCGTACCCTATTCGGGCGCCATACTAGTCCTATCTAAATCATACAAAAGTTATTGGTCACCACAATTGGTAATTTCCAACACAATGTATATTGTTTAAATTGTTTTATGGGAATAAATGACTTATGACTTATGGTAAATGTCATGTATACTGCCTATAAATTTTCCATCCACAAAGTTGGGGTCAAACGATCGTAATTACGTTTGATTCTCAAAAAGGGCAAAAGCGCGTACAGTTTGAGAACTTATGCTTCAGAGTTACATTATGTAGTTGTAAACCTAGTAGTCGGGACATGCGATATTGCATGTCAAGCGACGGTACAACGCTAGGGCTTCTTTGATATTGTACTGAATGAGGCGTATGAAAGTAACGGTTACAAATAACACGTGTTAGAAATAAAAATGCGCAACAGAGAATAAATAGAATATTATACACAAAATATTCTAAAAGTGACTGGTTACTATTTACATGTTTACAGATAAAACAGAACATTTTTTAAGCTACTGTATCTGGCTGGGAGGTATAGCTCTCCCAATATTAATCGACCAACACGCCGTAAGAAAAGCGAAGTGTCGGTTGTCCAGCAGCATGAATGGATGGACGATATAATCAAAGTCGTGAGTCAGCAGATCTGGACCAAATTATCTTAAAAATTGTAATTTTGTTTTTTATTTCTTTTTGTACAGTTATATGAAAGATAGGAAGCAAACTTTGAAATACCTAAAGCAATGTATATTTTTTTTATAAAATAGCGAGCAGACGAGCTTGCGGCACACCTGATAGTAGGTAATAACCGCTGCGCATAGACATTATTATATCGCAGGCTGATGATGATGATGATGTTAGACATCATATTCTGCAACACCGGAGTATTTCAAATGCGCTGCCGGCCGAATCATTTTTTAAATATTTGGCGATTGAAAAGAGATCGTTGAATGTCTACTCGCATTATGAATAATATAATTATGATTTTGACTTTTATAATTATAATAATAATAATAATTTTATTTCAGAAAAAATCCAAAGATTACATTTTATGAATCTTTTGTTAAAATTACATCTTAAATATCGAAGTTACTTCGCCTTATGGTACTGTTATTTCCGATCGAAGCCGTATGGTACTGTTAATTCCGATCGAAGCGTTCCCAAACCCCCACGATAATGGCCGGTCATTAGCAATGGCACACGTCAGCGGGAACGCACTCCCGCATCCATCAAACGCTCCCCCGCGCCAGATTTATACTTGATCTACATAACACAATGGGAACCCTCGGCTTTGCCTTTTTATCTCTCCCATTCGGAGAGCAAATAAACTTTATTTCCGACGGTAACAACCTTAATTGCTTCCGCTTCGTGTCCAATTAGGCACATCCGTAAAATTTGTAATAGGATTCGTGGAGTCCGATGTGATGTGATGTGTGTTAATTTGTTTAAGGTGACCCTACTGCCCCCTTCGATGATTGGATAAGGTCTTTTATCTCAAAAGAAATTACATCTTTGATTTGTAGTGTTAGACGAATAATATTGGTTCACTCGATTAAGACATCACTATGGTCACCGCGTACGGTGCCCCGCACTAGTCGGAGAGATTGACAGATAGATTTACCGCGCTTCCAATGTATATTGGCGAATATTGTAAAAGCTTAATAAATTGTAATTATCAAGAGAAATGTATTTATATCTAATAGTAGCTTGATCATCTAATTATTCATTTATGATTATTCATATATTTTAGGGAGATTTACAGCTATATATGACAAGTTTAATACATAATAGTTAAACCTTAGAGCCTTAAAACAATCTCCACTTATGAGTAACTACATGAAATTTAATTGACAAGTAGCATTTCAAATGCCTGATGCATAGGCAGTCCCCCAGAAAAACAGCGTCATGATTTGCCTGATGATTAGGCCTCTCTATCACGTTTCATTCATAGCTACCCGTGACTAGTTGCAATATGAGACACATTTGCATTTATTTCGTGCCTAGGAACATCTAGATTAAATCTAGTGAATTTAGCCATGTACCTGTTGAGTTTGGTTTAAAAACGTTTTGGTATCAGCTGACCCAATTTGATTAAAATACGTCCCTGTTTCGAGTTATATCCGGAACAAACATGTTTTTTGTTGGTAATTGTTCCGGGTATGTATCCCGCTCATCATCTCGCTGCCAACACCGATGCTCTCCCGACTGAAATATAGCAAAACTGTTATGAAACTTCACCGTCGTTTTCTGTAAGGTTTTTTTTTTATTAACATTCATACTAAATTATGTCCCATTGCAAAGAAAAGCATGCATTATTAAAATCAAATCATAGTTTGTCCGAAAAACGCGACACATCTTTTATAACATTAAACTCGAGATTATTTAAACAAACAGAGCGCTTAAAATATTAATTTCTTTTCATGTTGCAGCATAAAAATAGGTCTAAACTTTTATTACACATACCTTTCATGCAAAAAACATTACGCAGGCTCCTAAAATGGCTGGTAGGTTATAACAGGCCTGGTTGAACAAAAACTTGATTTATATTTCAGTTAAAAGGGACGCAGGGCTAATTTTCAAAAGAGTATCGTCCTTGGGAAATCGCATTCATTTCTGTGCGGGACGGAGTCGGGGAAAAAATCTGAATGGTGAGGGCGAAATTAAAAATGGGACAAGCAGGAGTGAATGCGACACGCCACTTCTCTTTGTGATGTGTTGAATACTTTAATTAGGAATTTGAAATGTCCCGCTGTGGGGCTTAGGGTTTCGTGGGAGCTTGAGGGAACCCTTTAACTAATATCCGCTGGAGAGGAAATGTCACGTAATTTGTTTGCGAATAATTCCGTCAAAAGCGGTAACGGGTGCCGCATTCCTATTGATCTGTCTAAAGTTAAGCTATCATGCTAGATAGGTGATAGCTACGAATAAAGCTATTGAAAACACCATTAAAATATATAGTTATCTGACTTCAAATGCATTTTTGGTGCACAGTAGAGTTTTATCACATCTCTGAGAAACCGATTTATGTCGCCCACATGCCTTTTTATCTATTTTCGCCAACAATAATATACATTAATTATTAAATGGTTGGCCTCACACATTTAAAAAAAAAAAATTGAAAGGGTCCAAATTCGAAGATAGTTTGGGAGCTAGAGAGTGGAATAAACTTCTTTTTTTATACTAGGTCAGTTGGCAGACAGGCTTGCAGCCTACCTGATGGTAAGCGGTCATTGCAACCTATTCCATTGAGGGACGCTTCACCTGGAAACGTACCTCAATGTGCTGCCAGACTGAAGACTCATCTGGTCTTCGAGCCTTTGATTTCAAGTGTACTGGCTCCCACATTATATTGCCGGAACACAGCCAGAGCTGTTATGGCGGCAGATTTAACCTGTGGGGTGTGGTAGATAGCCAGTCGGACTCTGAAAAGCCCTACCATCAACCAAACTACTTTTTATCTCGCAATAATATTAAGCAAAGTTACGCGGGTGAAAGGCTAGTCATTTAAGTAAATTATACGGACCCACGAATGTATAAAATA
The DNA here is from genome assembly GCA_949319885.1 of Mecyna flavalis. NCBI lineage: Eukaryota > Metazoa > Arthropoda > Insecta > Lepidoptera > Crambidae > Mecyna > Mecyna flavalis. Next base: position 20,805,024 of record OX439427.1, read on the forward strand.
AATCCTACGGGGAGGATATGCCTAGTTTGAATATCAACCCGTCATTCATCAGCGACCAGGTTTCTCCCTCTGTTATCCTTCAGTTAAACAATCGTCTTCATTGTTCACTACTAAGATAATAAATGGTACATTATATTAAATTCCGCTTACGTTGCCTACCGGCTAAAATATACAGAGAATAAATGACTTTGTACAGGGTGTGTTTGGTTAGGTTATCGTGTGTAGCCGTGTGTTCTCGTGTTAACTCGATAAAATTATTCCAAGGCGATGGAAAATTTATGAAAACTAAGCTGTGTTTATTTTGTAAGAGCGATGCAAGTGGCTTCGTTACTCCTGGTGAAAAGGCAAGGAAATTATTTTTGGTAGTTTATTGAAGTCAATTTTGGAGCTACATAACTGCACATCAAAAAATACGGAATTGCTAACCTAACCCAACCTTTGGTGTACAATCAGTTATTTTGATGTGCACATATTAGTTTTTATTTGATGTACACTTAAATATTTCCCCATAATTACCACGTATTTCAGGCTGCTTCAGTGGCAAACAAATGGCCATGCAGATTGAATTCCGGGAGACATCGGTTTGATACACCTTGTCAGACTTAAGCTCAGCACTTTAGGCACAAATGACTATGGAAGTGACATCAACACCAATCTATTGTTTCCAATGTCATTTAAATATCGTAAACATTCTAAAAAAATAATAGGTATTTTTAATCATATAATTACACAACTTCATTATTAAATAAATTAAAAAGTATACAAAGGCATAATCTAAATAGCTTAGGTATTCAACTAACTATTTTAAGATATTAGTTGTGATAACGAAAAATGTCACGCTGGATTGGCCCACATTTTACAAATAAATCTCCAAAACCGAAGTTTAGATTTGAAACTTATTCCAATTTTCATACATCATGATATTTAAAACGAACAAAACTTATTAAGGGATTTTAACGACTGAATCCGCTTATCCTCTTTTGATTAAAATCTGAGTTTGACAGACTTACCTGCAAGTTTTAATTGAAGTGCTAAATTCGTTTCAACGTGTCGATACCGATGGCTTTGTGACCCACTTTTAGTGTACACGAGGCATTTCATATTTTGTCGTATTTTATTTGTATCTTTTGGTATAAGGTTACAGTCTGCTAATGATGATCTAGACTTATTTGGTTTATAAACATCATAGAAACACATATTTATAAATATTACTTAAGCAAAACTCAATTATACAGTAGAAATATCTAGTATACCGCGTGTTTTTAGGGTTCCGTAGCCAAATGGCAAAAAACGGAACCCTTATGGATTCGTCATGTCTGTCTGTCTGTCTGTCTGTCCGTCCGTATGTCACAGCCACTTTTTACCGAAACTATAAGAGCTATACAGTTGAAAATTAGTAAGTAGATGTATTCTGTGAACCGCATTAAGATTTTCATACAAAAATAGAAAAATAATAATAAATTTTGGGGGCTCTCCATACTTAGAACTGAAACTCAAAAAAAATTTTTTCATCCAATCCTTACGTGTGGGGTATCTATGGATAGGTCTTTTAAAATGATAATAAGGTTTCTTATATCATTTTTTTCTAAACTGAATAGTTTGCGCGAGAGACACTTCCAAAGTGGTAAAATGTTGGTCCCCCCCCCTGTAACTTCTAAAATAAGAGAACGATAAATCTAAAAAAAATATATGATCTACATTATTATGCAAACTTCCATTGAAAATTGGTTTGAACGAGATCAAGTAATTATTTTATAAATTTTTGAGGCTTCCCATACTTAGAACTGAAACTCAAAAAATTTTTTTTCTTCAAACCCTTACGTGTGGGGTATCTTTAGATAGGTCTTTAAAAATGATAATAAGGTTTCTTATATCATTTTTTTCTAAACGGAATAGTTTGCGCGAGAGACACTTCCAAAGTGGTAAAATGTTGGTCACCCCCCCTCTAACTTCTAAAATAAGAGAACGATAAAACTAAAAAATATATATGATGTACATTACCATGCAAACTTCCATTGAAAATTGGTTTGAACGAGATCAAGTAATTAGTTTTTTTAAAAACGTCATAAATCGTAAACCGCAATTTTCCTCTCATTCAATCAACTCAAATACAAAAACGTCGATCAAACTTACAAAGAACTACAAGAACTTTTATATTATGATGATACTTGCTGCTACGGAACCCTTCATGGGCGAGTCCGACTCGCACTTGGCCGGTTTTTTAGTCGTTGTTTTCCCGCAGCAGAACGCTTCACCTTTAGTAGTACTATTGATTTATGCAAGTAATTTTTTTTTACTTTTTTTACTTGTTTTAAATGTTTTTTTAGTTTGTAGGTAAAATGAAAATCAAATGTTAGAACATAGTGAATTATAATTTTTTTGATAAGCGCGAAAGGCAACCCTGGCCGGTGACCGTCCGCGACGCAGCTAGTACTATTGGTTCGAGTTTCATTTATCTTAATCGAAAAACTTTTGATTTGACTAAAAAATACTTTATTAATCTATTTTACTACTAAGATAGAATCATTTTACTGCGGGAAAACAACGACTAAAATGCCACGCAGTATAATGTGCGGTCATCGACACCCAACCACCATTTCCATTTCACCGTAAAAAAAGAAAAGATCGTCCTTAGATGAATCGAAATCAAAAGACCAATCAATATTTAAATGACTATTCCCGAATAAGCCCATTAGCCCCACCCAAAACGGTCACAATATCGATGGCTATCTCCACTCATAAATCCTTTTTCTTTTATTCTTTTTAGGGTCGTTAGCGAACTTCGAGTCACGTAATAGGAACGCTGAGACGTATATCTCTCCCGCTCTTCCGACTTACGTAGGTTAAGGCTTCTTTACATTCCGCAACTAGTTATACGCAAGATTTCTATTATGAAAGAAACAAATATATAATATATTCAAGTAAGGTAAGTTCGGAATAATAAAGGCAAAATACCAGCATTGCAACAAAATATCAGTAGAATATAACTCATTGAACACTCATCCAATATTCGTAATAATATCATAAAAAGGACTTACTTTTTCTAAGAGTCTGTATTGTCTGTTAAGTATTCACGCTTAAAGTAATGGACCAATTTTTATAAAATTTTGCGGATTTACAAGTACTACCTATATACTGGACCTTAAGAAAAGACATAGGGATAATACTCAGTTCATATCGAAAAATGAAATAGAGTGTTTTTTTATTTGTCCTTATCATCATCATCAGCCTATATACGTTCCCACTGCTGGGACACAGGCCTTATCTCAATTGTAAGATAGTGTGGGCCATACTCCACCACGCTGGCCTAGTGCGGGTTGGTGGAGATTGTCCTTATAACACGTTGCAACAGGATATATATTTAGGAGAGCACTAAACTACTTTTAATCTAGACAAAATATCATATTCCCACGCAACAACGTCGTATAGTTCACGCTGTACAAAAACGTCCCAAAAAAAGGCAGCGACAAAATCTATACGAGCCTTAACACATTACGGACACTATGCAGATTCGCCAGGAATTTCGCAGATGGGTGAGACCAAAGTTATTTATGGAGGTTCGACGACCCCCGTTGCGTAATGGGGGTCGAGGGAGTCTCGACTCAGGTTGGCGTGTAGTCAAGTTTCTCATACTTTACGTTGTAATTAAAATGATGTTTTTAGGCTTTATTTATTACTATCTTGTCTTCATAATATTAAGATAAATTGATTTTGAAGGCAATAATTAGTAAAGTCTATTAATTGAAGTTTACTGCAAGGCAAAGTCATGATTTTTGTATCAGTACCAGTCATTTTTACTATTGTCTATTACTCGTATTTTATATTTTCCTATATTATATATTTTCCTATTACTTGAAGTTGCAATCTTGTGATGTCCGTTGGATTTTATGATCTTCGGAACTCGCGGTTTATCAAATCGAATATAATGGTAGGGCTTATCCAGTGCATGTTTACACACCGAAGTACTATAATATATAAATAATATTTTATAGTCAGGAGCGATGAGCAAACGCCCTACATTTCAAAGTCAAAGTCAAAGTCAAAGTATTTATTTTGCAATTTGATTTACCAAGAAATTCTTTTGCACGTCATAAACTTTTTTTCCTACCAGATTTAGATATAAGTATCTGTGTTTACACTGCATCGTAATGTTTACATTTTAGTATCGGTAACCGATACTTTAATTACGTTCAAATTTCGAACGTCTTCTTAAAAAGTAAAAATTAATGGATTTGAAGCTAACATATGTAAGCAAAACATCTTGATGTATTTTCAAAGGTACCAGGAGAGCATAACCGCAGCGTAACTATTCATTAAATCAAAGAGTTTGAAAGACGCGAGCTAGCCTAGCTTCTTGTTCTTCTCTGCTCTCCTGGTACTACGGATTATATTCCACGCGGTTTCACATCGATCCTGACTTTAAAATAGACATTTATCGTATGAATGAAGATAAAGTTATGAATGTGACTGTACATAATTAGGCATTAAAATACTCATGTGATCCTTTTATGAAACTCACATTGACCCTCATTATGCAACAGTCACATAAATAACTATTTCTTAGTAATACAATAAAGTAGCATAAGTCAATGAAAGAGGACGCTGAAACCGATATTTATCAAAACTTATTAGTTTTTAGTTTTTACGTAACCTAAGTAGCTTGAAAAGAAGCAGATCATTAGCTTATTACTTTTCAAAAGGATGGGTCAAACAGATCCAATGTATTTATGAAGGTTCACGTGAGTACAGAACGTGTACAGAAGCAAACATGTAAAAAGTCATTCAAATGTAAACCTTATTGCATTAGCATAAGAGCATACGCCTGTAAATTACATTGCACGTGATGGTACGACGTTATCACGCCGGATTCAAGGTGGAGGAGGAGGGTCACTTCGACCCGTCTCCATTACAATTATTACAGTAGGAATGTTGACGTTCGATAAATTTAGAAGAGGGTTGCATTGGATGTTTACATTCACAGTGCTTCTTGCCTAGTTAAATGGGTACTTGCGGAAATACAATCAGTGTCAAATATTTGAACAAGCGTTTGGCTGAATTTCTTAATTGCTCTCTAAAACATTATTTGCTTCTTGTCAAAAACATTATTTGCTTCAATGCTAAGCTTACTCTTTAAGTAAAAACTGTTTTCACAAATATTTATTTATCCAGCCTAAGATTATTAATCTAAGTATCCAGACGATAGCCGTTCAAAATAGTTCTTGTATCTTTTGTTTTATACTTTGTTTTCTTCGCTGGAAATTTATTTTTTCTATAATATTGTGTTTATTGTATGTCATTATGTTTTATGTCTTGCTGTGGTCAATTAGTGTGAATTTGTCTTCTTTTTTAAACAAAATATAAATTGCCATGCTAATTAACTAAGTCGAGCACCTACACATTTTAGTTAACATGCTTCCCCACTAATCTATGTTTTCTCTCCCTATCAGTGAGAAACACTCAGTTATAAATTAAACTTAGAATCACAACAATGTAAGCAGCACGATTAACATTGTCAACAAAAACAACCCAACCTAATTCCATTGAACCATATGTAATCGATCAGGAAAAATAATAACTCCTTTCAGCGATATAATCAACTTTTATTCCGTCTTCTTCACAACACTCATAGAACACAAGTGAACAGCACGGCTTCCAGTGAGCGACTGACCCAAGACACGGCAACCATCTTGCTTTTATAATAGCGATTTGACAGCAGACGTCAAATAGTGTTGCCGTGTGTTGGGTTAACAGTTAAATTAATATTAAATAAGTATTTCTGACAATGTTATTTAAATATATTATTATATATTATTGCATACCTGCGTATAGAACTATAATAACTATTACAACTCGGCCATCCTTGTTTGTAACGAGACCCTTCGTTACATTACAGGACATAGTTTTGTTTCACCAGAATATTCAGGGCCTTAGATCTAAGCGTAGTCAAATTGAAATAATGTTATCCACAAAAATAATTGATATTATATTGTGTTTTAGTGAAACATTTCTAAGAGGACAAGATGTACAACACCTTCCAATACCAGGATATAAGATATCTGCTTCATACTGTCGAAATAAGTCTAGAGGGGGTGTTTGTATTTACATTAGAAATAGTATGAATTTCATTCCACTTCAGTGTATTAATTCAACATCTATGGACAAAATATTTGAATGTTGTGGTATACTTTTGCCAAAGCTAAATTATATTGTAGTTTGTTTATATAGGACACCCGATTCTAATTTTGACTTATTTTTGAAAGCTTTCGATTTACTATTGCACAGATTAACCATACGTACACGACATTCTAAAAAAAAAGATTATTATTGCTGGCGACTTTAATGTAAACCTTCTTGAAGATACGCCAAAATGTGTTATTTTTAAAAATACTTTAAAAAACTATAACTTGAATTTTACAATTAATGAACCAACTCGAGTTACTCTCCAATCAAGAACCTGCATAGACAATATTATAACTAATATTAAAAAATACAAAGCTGATGTATTGCATCTCGGTCTGTCTGATCACTCAGCTCAGATTATAAACATACCTTGTATTAAAAGCTACTTTCATAAATATTGATATATATATAAAAGAAACATAAACAAGTATTTTAGATATATTTTTACACTACTTGTCTCAATTTAATTTTTCTGAAACTTATTCACATAAAGATGTATATATTGCATATAATTCATTTATAAATTCATTCAAATTATTGTATGATTTATGTATACCCAAGGAGAAAATTCGTGTCTCCCTTAAAAAAAAGATCAAACTGGCTAACAAAAAGCATAAATAAATCATGTAAGGTCAAAAGGAGTTTGTATAGAAAAATTATGTTAAATAAAAAAACTAATCTAATACCGTATTATAAAAAATATTGTAAAGTTTTAAAATCGGTAACGCGTCTTGCAAAGAAAAAAAATCAAACATTTCATTCATGAACAATAGTAAAAATAAATCGACATGGGACTTAATAAAACGATAAATAATTTCAAAAGCACAATAGAAAATTTTTTTGTTGATAGTTCTACTATTACTGATCCCAGCACTATAGCCGAAACCTTTAATGACTATTTTAATAACACTGCCTTGCATCAAAGAATTATTCTCTCCCTGTTTCACACTTACAAAGCATTTACCTAACCCCTGTCAATTACGATGAACTGAAAAAAAATTATATTTGGCCTGAAAAATAAAAAAGTTGTGGCTACGATAATATCCCAGTGCAAGTGATAAAAGCTTCTTTTTCTTACATATGTGAACCCCTCATTCATATAATCAATTTAATGATTGAAACTGGAATTTTCCCTGACCAATTAAAAAAAGCTAAAATAAAACCTCTTTTTAAAAAAGGTTGTACTGATAATATAACAAACTACCGACCCATATCATTGCTGTCCTGTTTTTTCAAGGTTTTTGAAAAAGTACTCTACAACAGGTTATCGGCTTTCTTTGATGCACAGTCGATATATATTACACAAAAATCAATTCGGTTTTCAAAAGTAAAAATCAACTACATTAGCTATTTACAAAATACTAAGTGATATATGGGGTTCACTTAATAACAAAGATAAATGTGTAGGACTCTTTGTGGATATGTGCAGAGCTTTTGATTTCGTGGTACATGATACCCTCTTAAATAAATTGGAAAAAGTAGGAATACGTGGTGTAGCTTTATCTTTGCTTACTGTTTTTTACTTTATCTTTATCTTTATCTTTGTTACTTGAAAGATAGAGAACAAGTTACCGTCATTGAAACATTTAAAAAAGAGAATAAAACATTTGAAGAGGTTGAATCTAAACCAGTCAAAATTACCGTAGAAGTGCCGCAAGGAAGTATCCTCGGTCCACTTATGTTTTTGGTTTATGTGAATGAACTACCAGATATCACTGATCACAAATGTTTGCCGATGATGCTTCTATTTTTATACCAGACAGAAAAGATATTAATTTCGAAACCAGCATAAATAACATATTAGATAAAACAGTAGATTGGCTCAAAAACATAAATTTAACTAAAACTAAAATAATTCAATTCAGAAATTACAAATCAAAATTAGTCCCCTTAAACATCAAAGCAAATAACACTGAAATAGAGGAAGTATATCACATTAATTATCTAGGCGTTGAAATTGATTGCCACTTAAACTGGAAAACTCATATCGCTAAAATAAATAAAAAGATATCTAGTTATTGTTATGCCCTATCTGTACTGCTATTCTACTACTACTAGCTGAAATTACATCAACTGAAGTTACCAGAGCAGCTTATTATGGTCAAGTTTACCCCCTCTTAACTTATGGGATTATTTTCTGGGGTAACTCAACAAATGTCCAGTCAACTTTTATTTTACAAAAAAGATGTCTACGCATTATTTACAACATGTATGCTGATGAAACTCTTAGAAATGTTTTTAAGGAAAAAAAAATATTTAACGTTAACAAATATTTACATATTAGAAATATGGTCATTCATTAAGCAAAATAGTGATTGCTTTCAGAATAAATCATCTTTACAATGGCAGTTTTATACCTGCATGTCTCTAAGGTGTCTTAAAACTTGACTTATACAAAAACGATTATTTGAATTATCCAGATTTTTACATCATAACACATTTTTATTTGAAGGCTGATATTAAATCATGAATTATAAAAACCTCTCAGTTGATTACAATATTAATATCTTACGCGTTTGTGTTGCCGCTTTAGAAAAAATAACACATTTATATTTTTTTCAAAAATAAGAAAAAGGAATAAAAATAATTTATTTCAATGCAATGTGTAACTTAGAAATTATATATCATTAAAAATAGCACAGTGGAAGTTCCCTTCGTACATAAAATAGCGTAATGTTTCTTTATTGGTAAAAATGTAACTTTTAAAGCTGTCTCGTGTAATATTTAACTATCTGCCAATTGCAACACTGCTACCAAAGTTATTTTGACAGCAGGAAACTGCAAAGCAATTTGTTTGACAGTCTATTTTTTTTATAGGTTTTGGCCTTGCACGGTTTGTACTTTAGCCACAGACGATATTTAAAAGGTCCAGTACTCTCATAAATGTTTTAGGAGACTGTTTATTTTTCCTCTGACTGCTTCTATGATGACTATTTTAATAAAAAATAATTTTATTAATTATGTACCAAAAGAAGAAAATAAACAAGGATTTGTTTCATTACCAACATAACCTCAAAGTACAAAAATACTTATAACTTTTCTTTGCAACCACCGTTTGTTAAAATTCTTTTTGGAAATGTATATGTAATGCAATTACTAGTGTATAAGCATTTTTTTAATCATAGACGCCCCAATTTTTATCCAGGACAAACGTAGTATGGGACTTTGCCATTGTTCTTTACGCAGCAAATATAAAAATAATGTACTGGTACCTAGGCCTAACAACCACATTTTTTTAAGAGTTTTAGCTATGCAGGTACCAAAATATTTAACCATTTACCACATTAAGTCATTGAATTTACCTAGTTTTAAACGTGAACTTAAACGTTGGTTAATTAATAATGTCTTTAATAATTTAACAGAATATTTTGATTCCAAGCATTAGCATTATTATAAATATAAATATTGCATGCCCGTTATGGGTAACTGTTGAAACATAATCTTGTACTTCCACCCTTTTGTACACAGTTTAAAGCAATAAAGAATATTATTATTATTATTATGTGTTCCATAGAATCTAACAATCTTTTATATACATTAGTTATTAATTAAATATTTCAAATGAAACACAGTATATTCATATTATATTAAAAAAAATAATGAGTTGCCTGTTCTTTGTTTTCAAAATTAAGAACCCTCGATCTCATCGACTGGTAATCGGGCAGTGTACACCCTCAATATTATGTACACTGTTATATTGCTCATCCTGAAAATCATGAGCACATCTTAAATTGCTCACTACGTATCAATCACATGATAGTCTTATTCATATCAAATCTACTACAATTTGGACTTGGACATATCAATCACATGAAAGTCCTATGTATATCAAATTTATTATTAATTTGGACGTATCAATCACTTGATAGTCCTATAAATATCAAATCTACTACAATTTAGACATATCAATCACATGAAAGTCTTATGTATATCAAAGTTATCATCAATTTGGACGTATCAATCACATGATAGTCCTATTCATATACAATCTATCTATCGTTGAGACATATCAATCACATGAAAGTCTTTTTTGGCATGCCCAACAGTCGATGTGAAACTACTAGATCGGTTACCTGTTCTTTGTTTACAAAATTAAGAACCCTCGATCTCATCGACTGTTGACCGGGCAGTGTACACCCTGAATATTATGTACACTCTTATAATCAGGTTGATTTGAGATTTTTTTTGGCATGCCCAACAGTCGATGTGAAACTACTAGATCGGTCACCTGTTCTTTGTTTACAAAATTAAGAACCCTCGATCTCATCGACTGTTGACCGGGCAGTGTACACCCTGAATATTATGTACACTCTTATAATCAGGTTGACTTGAGATTTTTTTCATGCCCAACAGTAACAAAGTGCGCCAGCAACTGCCGACATAATGATCCTCTCAAAAACTTTACTAATAGAATGTAGTATAGAAAAAGGTCAAAAATCATTGGGATCATGACCGCTCCCAGACCTGAACAAAGGCAAGACCCTACTGTGCTTCATCATAATTTTCAGGAAAGACTCCCTCGCCAACACAATCATCTAAAATGTCAGCCAAAAATTCAACCAATAAACTCAACTTATATACCAAACAAGTCACCAGTACTTTCATGTTGAGAGACTCAAAGGCCTTCAATATACCAGCTGAATTATATTTAAAACCAGACGATAACAGATGTAGCCATCTATGGCCACAAGCGCCTCTGGAGCGCCTCCCGCGCCGGCACCGCGTGAACGCGCGCGCTCTCGCTCCGCGGAACGCGCCGCGTCTCCACAGCGAGAGAGAGCGCCCTGCGCCAGCACCGCGTGGACGCGCGCGCTTCCGCTCCGTGGAACGCTGCGTCTCCACAGCGAGAGAGCGCGCCTTCGCCATACTGCGCGATCGCGCGCGCTCGCTCGTTCCTCACGGACGACGCGTCACGGGGTTTGAAATATAATGCAACATGATTAATTTGTATATTTTAAATAAAATTATAAGTAAGGTAAAAAAAAACCAAACCTCCAGAGAGTAGCGCTGGCGAGGTCAGGATATAGGATTTTCGAGAAGGAATTACACATAACATGCATAAGGCGTATATTTTAATATATTTACTTTTAACGGAAACTATTAAAATGCATTTAATAAACGTTTCCGAATAATAAATGTCTTAAAAGTACTTTATCTGGATCATTTAATTTTGTGGCCAGCAGGGACCAAAATGAGAAATGGAATGGAGCATTTTTTTAATAACTTACAGTATATCTATTGAATTATTCAGTATTACATATTCTATTTTTTTACATGAATATTATATTTTGATAAAAGAAACAAACTTTATTTTTTTAAAGTAAGAGAAAAAAAACAATAAATTAGAATGTACTTACACTTTGTAGGCAGATTCATCCCGCTTCTGAGATGTAATCGATCAGGAAAAATAATAACTCCTTTCAGCGATATAATCAACTTTTATTCCGTCTTCTTCACAACACTCATAGAACACAAGTGAACAGCACGGCTTCCAGTGAGCGACTGACCCAAGACACGGCAACCATCTTGCTTTTATAATAGCGATTTGACAGCAGACGTCAAATAGTGTTGCCGTGTGTTGGGTTAACAGTTAAATTAATATTAAATAAGTATTTCTGACAATGTTATTTAAATATATTATTATATATTATTGCATACCTGCGTATAGAACTATAATAACTATTACACATATTACAGTTGTAATAATTGTTGCCGAGACGGGTCGATGAGCCCGGCTTAGAATTCGGCCTGCGTAATCACACCTTACGCAGGGTTGATTTGACCCATACCTCTAAGGATTTGCAACGAAGGGTGATGGTTGATATTTGTGTCAACCTTTTGTTTTGTAAGGTTTGCGTTTTGTTGTTTGCAAAGGTCCGTGTTTTAGCTTAGGGTGGACATTTGTTGGTCGTTCGTTGTCCCATCAACTTTTTGCTAGTTCAATATCTTGGCGATTCATTTGCATCATAATCTATACTAATATTATAAAGAGGAAGATTTGATTGTTTGTTTGTATTGAATTGGCTCCGGAACTACTGAACCGATTTGAATAAATATCCTACGTTTAATCCCACAGTTGGACCGAAACTTTCTATTTGAACTTTTCTGTTTGGAAAATAATTACAGTGCAGTCTCAAAGTCTATTTTCGATAGCGCGAAATCAAAGAGCATTTTCTCAATTCAAACCCCTCGGATAACAAAAAAGTCGTCTGTCTATCGACGGACAAAGCCTTATCTGTGACTTGATGGATCGAAGCGTGGCGCAGCTAGTTTTTGTCTCGCGTCGTGTAGATGAGCGATAGGATATTATCATGTTAGCTTTAATTAAGAGGGTAGAAAAACTAAGTTATCAAAGGAAGAGGGTAGTTGAGTGTAAAAGAAATATTGGATACGAAAAACTATCGTAAGCATCTAGCCCCGAACTAATTACTTGTGCTATAAGGGCCACACAACGGATTTACTGATTTTTATTTTGTAAATATTACTTCTATACATATAAACACCGATACAAACAGACATGTTCACGCACACGATTAATTTTTCCAAAATGTAGACTCAAAGTTTAAAAATATGTTTTTTTTTCTACTCAGTTACACTTTTGCGAACTCGGGGATTTCCCAAGCGGTGCAACCATTGCTCAATTTGAAAAATACGTTTCTTTTAAAACGTGTTAAAGTGTTAACAATAGACACTTATCTGAAACTGTAATTTATTTTAGTTTACCTAAAAAGAATATCTTTCTTTCATCGTCCAGGTGAAGTTGAAGTTTTTTTGGTATAACAATGTACTTTACAAAGGAAAAATTAGTTAAACGCATGGCATTAAAAAATAGCAACTGCTAAATCAGCTCAAACTCATGCATTGCAAGCCATCACAGCCTTGCATTCCTGCGGATTGCGTGCCAAGTATCGACTCCATTGTTGACTATCTGGGGCATATAAAAGCCGTACGTAAAACAATCGTGAATGAATAGGAAGTCTGTACGCAGTGTCCTAAGTCAGCAATGGTGGCGATGCGATGCGAGGCTACGCGATTCAATATGAAGAGTATTAGGTCAAATCATCATCGTCTTATCGTGTTCACTATTCGTGTTCTTTGAGAAAGGAAAGCAGTATAGTCAAATACATTATGTACGTATGTCGTTCCCAAAACATTTAGCAGGATCAATGCCTGTATAAATTGATTAGACAACCCATTTGTTTTTTTTTTTACTTTGTTGGATATTATATAATAATTTGCATCCATAACAAGCTCGGTGAAGGTCGTTTTATAGTGGGATCTTAAATTTTATAGGGAGCATAAGATATTATAGACATAATGTTTGATTTTTAATTTTGCCGGGATAGAATCCCCGTGACAACTACGCTAGTAATTGTAGTTCAACGGTGACAACAAATGAATCGTCAACTTGATCCAACAAAAGTTAGCATTTGACTTACGCCGCGTCGCCTTCTCCGCTAACTTAAGACACCGCGTCTATCGTAAAACCAATACGTAAACGTAACATCATAAACAAATATTGGAAGACTAGCTTCGAAGGTATAATGCGGAACTATACAGATGGCTATCCGCGATAAGTTCTAATGGTTATGTTGCTCGCATTTTATAGTGGTCGTATAAAGTGTTTGCAACGTAAAGGCTGATGTACACTTCGACGTCAAGCATGGACTTTAACGAGCGCTGAGGTGCGTTTACTCACTAATTTGTGTACACACAATGGATGGATTGATCTTCGAGCCTTTTCCAAGAAAAATCGTTATAGTAATTTCCCAAGTATTTTCATTTTAGTTATTTATTAGATAATGTAGTTGTATATTAGAGTTTATTAAAATAAAAACTAGATGCGACTAGAAGGTGAAAATAAAATCAACCATGAGTCATCGCTTAATATACTGTAACTCAGGTTGTCTTCTAATAGTTGAATAGGCTATTTGACTACTGCTGGAAAATAGTTTTATATTATTTATTATTGCATAAAATGCAAACCGTTTTAATATTTCCTGGAGATCTGTCTGATCTGTATTTACGGAGAAAATCAATGTTAAAGTTTGAATTGAAAAATTACGCGCCAAAACGCAATTTTTGCTATGGCGCCTGGTTGCTCTGACAGATGACGTCACTAAACAACAAAGGTCAACAAACTGTGAAATAGTTTTGTTTATTGCATAAATAATGGTTTATAAGTGGTGTGTTGTACCCAAATGTACAAGTACATCGATAAAGACTCCGGAAAAACTATTTGTACCAGTTCCGATAGATCCTGAGAGACGAAAAAAGTGGTTGAGTGTAGCTCGTCGAAACCCTGAAAGCATTGGACCTAATTCAAGTGTTTATATGTGTGAAGATCATTATTTTTAACGTATGTAATATTTGTATTATTGCGTTAGTTTAGGTTACGTGACAACAATGCGTGACAACAAAGAAATGTAGGAGTTAACATAACCTAAAAAATGAATGTCTTTGTACGAGTAATTGAAAATTGCTATTTTAAATAAGTAGAAAATAGGTACTTCCGTTGCCGTTTTTACATTTTTAAGTTCCGCTACATAAAAATCTGGATTATTTCTAAAAAATTGTCCAACCATAGTCGCATCTACTTTGGGTAAGTTACTGCTGTCAGCTCGCACAAAATGTGTCTCCATTTTATGCACAGAACTTTAAATAAACAAAACTGTAATAGGTACGGTTGGGAAATAACGTAAATAACACGTAGATCGCACGATCAATATAAAGAAAAACAGAAAGCATGCACTGAACTAATGTATACATCTTTGTGTCGTCATCAAAGTTGCAACCAATCACAGAGCGATTTCAAACACGTGATTAAACCACAAAAAAAATTAAATTTCATTTATGTTTTTTATACAGAAAATGACCTTATTTTTTCAGAACATCCAATAAAATATGCTTTTTACATTACATTTTATTAGGATGACAACAAATTGCTCCATATTTTAAACACAGTCAAATAGCCTATTATACTGACTATCAATATAATTTTAGCCGTGTTGATTTTCATTTAGTCTCGATTAAATGGAAATCAACATAGAATTATAATTTGATGGCCTCTGTGACTAATAGAGCAACGGCCGTGCCAGAGGTCCTGGGCTCAATTCTCGAGTCAGATCAAAAAATCTGTATTTGATGTTTGGTAATAATTGGCCGCCGTAGCCGAAGAGTCGGCTTGGATTATTATTATTTTAGTTGGCATAAGGTGCGCCATTCGTTCTACAGGAAGCGGCTAGGTGTGTCTCGCCCTTAATCTTTTCTATAAAACCCCCACCGTTGGCCCGGACGTAGTCACTTCCGCGCGCGAGGTGGCGTGACCCAAACAAACGGGCCTGGAATGATTCCCGGCAAAGGACGCAATTTCCTCCAGCTTACACTGCGTTCCGCCTCGCTCGGCTCGCGTTTTGAGACATTAAAATTACTTTTAGTTTGTAATACGGTAATCCTGGCCATATCCTGGCAACAGTTTTACTGAAACTTTTTTGAAACCTAATAATATAAAAGAAAGTGGTATTAGTTACACTATTTATAACTCAAGAACGGATGAACCGATTTGGCTGAAAATTGGTAGAGAGGTAGCTTAGAACCAGGAGACGGATATAGGATACTATGATGGGGAAAAAGGGGATAGGATGGGGGAAGGGGGAATAGTTGAAATAGGAAATTTCGCGCGGGTGAAACCGCGAGGGCGACCGCTAGTTAGTAATATATGTGGATTTTCTAATTCGATAAGAAGATCATCTGAAAGTAATGTTTGTTCATTATACGTCAGAATATTATATCGGGGGATTGGTTGGTCAGACTGACCAGCTCGTCCCCGTTTCTTATGGAAAAGAGAAACTGGGGGAGTTAAGTGGGTAAGTGCGCCTTAGACCGACACTCGTTATAATATAATAATATATTTTAAATGGTTTGAAAATATAACAATGTCGAAAATATACTTTCACTATGACTTAGACATCGCTTTTGTTATCTATAGATTTAGATAAATCATATCCTTCGCTATAATATATAACTCTAAATAGCTTTATGTGAAAAGGCCTAAAATATTGAAAGCAATCTACGCAATGCAAATAGTTATTTATGTGACTGCTGCATAATGAGGGTCATTAAAATACGAATGTGGTTTTATGAAACGAACGAAGTGAGTTTCATAAAAGAATCACATGAGTATTTTAATGACTAATTATGTACAGTCACATACATAACTTTATCTTCATTCATACGATAATATGTCTATTTTATAGTCAGGATTGTTGAGCAAACGTTATATAATACCAACTTAATCTGTATGTAAAAGTTACATAGTACTGACATAATGACTGACGTTTGTAGTTTTTAAAATCCTTAAACAATATAGACTCGAGTTGATTTCGATTCTCAAATCGATTGTTATAATTTCAGCATCGAATTAAATGTATAGGAATGGAACATAAAATTACTAATCGACTAATTCGATAATCGAAAAAACCTATTAATTTTTACTTTTAAAGAAGACGTTCGAAATTTGAACGAAATTAAGTATCGGTTACCGACACTAAAATGTAAACATTTCAATGCAGCCACAGATACTTATATCTAAATGTAGGGCGTTTGCTCATCGCTCCAGAATATAAAATAGACATATTATGGTATGGATGTAGATAAATATCTATAGTAATTCAATACCATTCAAGTAATTATACACCTTCATCACAGACGTCAGGACCGTGAAGCCTCAAGCTATGACGGGACTTCGTAATACAAGTTTCCATAATGTTATTTAATTAACATCTATTAGTCAGTCTACCAATATTATACGCATTAGCAATATTTCCAGTTAGTTAGCCCCGGGAATTGTTCGAGTAATACGCTCTTTAATATCAATTAATAGTAAACATTTATTCGTTCTGACATTGTCTCGTCTAGAAGATTATTTGAGCAAGATTGCCCTTGAATTTGTGCGAGTAATATTATAATTTAAGATGGTATTTAGTTTAGCTTGCAGATAGGCGTTTATCGTACCTGATGTAAGTCCTAGCTAAGTGTTCATCAATGGAATAAAAATCCTACTAATATTATAAATGCGAAAGTCTGGATGTTTGGATGTTTGTTCCTCAATCACGCCTAAACGGCTGAACGGATTAAGATGAAATTGGGCACACGTATAGTTTATAACCCGGAATAGGACATAGGCTATAAAATTCCTACGGGAAACGTCTCATTCCCGCGGGAATATCAATTTTGAAACTACTAAATCGATTTGAATAATTCTTTTACTGTTGGAAAGCTACACTATCCCCGATGAACATAGGGTACTTTTGATCCTGGAAATGTGGGGGGATATTTGAAAAAAGAGATTAAGCGCGGGTGAAACCGCGGGCGGAAGGCTAGTTAATTATAAATTAGGCTTGTCTGTTGTTTGACCTTTCATTCAAGTAAAATAGGCCTCAATTATTAATAGTAGTGGCCTTTTTTTATAGCCATTGTGTAAGTACTAGTCCTCCACATTAAAAATGTAGAAACTCAGAGCTAAAATACTAGTGTTATAGTATAGTTACAAATTTCATGAGCGCATTACCCAGTATAACTTTGACAACGACCTACTAAAATACCCTAGACGGAACCATTATTACAAAGTATATACAAGCCTTAACAAACTAGAGACACTAAGTATGCAAACTGCTGAGATTTGTTTTGTACTTACTCTGTTCGTGTTTAAAGAGGTGTACCGTCAAAGTGTCACTACTGCAGAATATCCTTGGAAAGGATATTCTGCAGTAGTGACACTTCACAGTATTGTAGTAAAATGAGCGACGCTTCCTGGAAAAGCTTCCCCTTGTAAAATCGACAAGATAAGTCAGTTACCATCAGATTACGCCCTTTAAAGGGCCATCACATCATCATCACGTCATCACAATTGGTTTAAAGGAACTGATCTAACATTGCCGTTTCCTCCGTACTTTTAAAGCGCGTTGCGAGTGCTGGGTCCAGTGGACCTCCAGTACAATGTACTACGAAAAACTCGAACAGGTTTTCGTTACCATTCAAAAATAAGTCTTCAATGCCTCCGTAGAACAATGATACATAAAGAAGACATGTATTTGTATTTATGAACTAAAACATACTTTTAAATCCAGCCTGAAAATAAAGTCGTTCGATGTGAAAGTTTTTGTTGGAATATTTTTCTCTTTGGTTATTTTAACGAACTAAGTCAACGCTCACAATATTAAAGACATAATTTTTTCCAACTAATTCAAGCAGAGAGGGCGTTCTATCGATCATCGGTGACGCGACGGGAACAAAAACCTGTCCCTCCCGCACCTCCGATCCATCACGTCATAGATAAGGCGGGCTTTGTGCTCCCTGCGTCTGAGATCTTATAACTGGGGAGATTTGAGTTGGAGAAAGTGCTTTTTGATAACTGCATAATACTTGGTTCAAGTTTCAAACTTTAAAGACGCTTATAAGGCTGCGTTTCCATCAAAGCGGAGATGTGTGCGGTGTGCTGTGCGAGAAGAGATGTTTTTCAGCTCGGGTGTTTCCACCGAAGCTGTGCGGAGATGCGTACTGTGTGTAGCGGAGATGTGTGCTGGCTAGTCTTGCGAGTGTGCGAGGCGTTAAGTGTTCAGTACGCGTTCTGACTCGAAAGGAAGACTATGTCGCACGCCGCTCACAGCATGCCGCTCACATCTCCGCTTCTATCGCGCCATACATATATTTCACATCTCTGCACAGCGTTTCCACTGAAGCTAAGCAGAAAGGAGATGTGTCAATAACGCAATTCTATTGGTTGTTTAAAAAAAATCTCCTCTCCGCTCGACACACCTCCGCTTTGGTGGAAACGCAGCCTTCGTATCATGTTCAGAATAATGATTTCTCAATAGAAAATTACCTTAATTCTATGTCAGAGCTGTCAGGTTTCGGTTCATTGCAGGGAAAAGGTCTCTATCATTGAAATTTATCATCGTCACGATGACACTGATATTTATAATGATGTTCATTATTATGATGTTATATACTAATTGTTGAAAAATTTAATAGAGGCCGTTGTGGGGATGATTCTTGCTCATTTTATTATGAACTTGCTAACATTCGGATTATTAACAAAAGCAAGAAAGAGTTATCTATTTGTACAAATATTCCAATTTTACAGAAAAAAATATTTTTTAAATGTAAAGTATTTCTCCCTACCGTCGATCAAATTACCTACAGAAATCGTAATTTTAATTCAAAGAGATAGCAAAGTGAACAGATTTCAAAACTTCCAGCTTTATGATTTATACGAGTGTAACAAACTTCTCGCGAGCAACTTTATCGCAGTCAAATCGAACTGTCTCCAGTTGCGAATTAAACTCCGATATCCATCCCAGTCGGTATCCACTCCCCCCTTACACCCTACTTTATTAGTTCCTAGACGTTCATATCAATAATATATCGATATTGGTTTCAGTCCTAAGATGGTCTTCACTTATTAAAGAAATGAATCCACTTAGAGCAAAACTAAAAAGATAATTGGTCTATTTCTCTCCTATGTTCTTAGTTAGTTGTTTATTAAATAAAAGGCAATAAAAATTAATACTAATATCTGTGTTGTCAAAAAAACAGCTTTTCACCACATAATGCAAAATTAAAATTATAATAGCGATATGTTACAGTCAGAACTCATAACCGGTTAAAAACTCGGTTCTGGCACTCGACGGCCGCTGCCGCGGCACGCTCGGCTTTTGAAGTTAAAAGTGGTTTTGACCAACGCCCTAGTTAAAACCACTTTTGACTGCAAAATCAGTCAAAACTGTTTTTGACCAAAGGCATTGGTCAAAACTACTTTTGCCTGAATTTTGTAGTTAAAAGTGGTTTTGACCGGTAATGAGTTTAACACAAATTAAGACCCAGGAATTGAACTCGGATCCCCGAGATCTCGGCCCGGTACTTAAAACGGTAAAATGAACACAAAATGTGGCTACATCTCAGCAGGAAGAGCTGATCGATCGTGTACTGATGGTTAGTATCCGTCACACGACACACAAGTATCTACGTCTGCGCAGCACATAAGTATCGCTTTAAATGTACAGTAGGCTTTATTTCGTACTCGGTATAATATTAGTCACCCTAACGACCGCTAATAATGACGAAAGTTTGTATGTTATTGTACTACTTAGGTGACTCGCCTATTTTTGATAAAGCAGATTACTCGTAGCCATTTCTGAAATAATTAAGGGCTAATTTTAGTGTAAGTATTTTATTTTAGCAAGTCACTTAATACTAATAATCATTTTGGTGTAACAAGCGGTATGGTACAAGCTGGTTTAGATTCGTAGAATGAATTATTTAGCATTGTAAAATAATTTTATGATTTTTTCTTTGTTTGATATGAATGTAGAATTTTAGTATTGTTGAAGGCTTATAATATTGTAAAACCGTTGGTTCTGGGCCTGATCTCTTTTCGGTCTTGTCAGACTGCTGTCCAACCCTGCATTGAGAGTGAATATATTAAGGAGTGCACCTTATATTTGATAACTCACTTGTGCACTATTTGCGTTCCATCATCGAACTACTAGACTCGGTCAGGGACTCCATCCGTATACAGAGGAGATACCGCGCGTACGAACTAAGCGATTTGCTTCATCTTGGAATCGTAGAATTCTCTGCCGGGATCTATCTTTCCTACACAATAAAACTTGGGGCTCTTCAAGGCCAGAATTAATGGGCTTTTCCTAAGCAAGCGCGTTCCATCGTTGACCGCATAGTTGTTTAACATCAGGCAAATTTGTGGTCAAGTGCTAGCTTAGTCCAATTAAAAAAAATGTTTTGGGTAAAATTATTATTTCAATTTGTAGAGTCATCAAATGACTATGCAAATTGAAGTTATAACTTAGTATAACAACTTATTCTGAGAGTTATAAAAAATTCACATCTTGTCTGTTCTATTAAAGCCCGACTTAACTTCCTCCAATGAAGCTTAACAATGTTATTTACATTTCAAATGCACAACTTTCTCTTTTCCCATCCTTTTTCCTTTGCAATTTATGCAAAGACAAAGGCTTCCTGCCCTCGCAAGTCAAAGGACGAAGATTTTTTTTTCGGAAAAACTTCCATTTATAATTAAATGACAGAAACATCTAGGAGTCAAAGAGATTTTTACTGTTTCATTTCAAGCTGAGTTTGCTGGAGGGAATAATATTTTTTATTATTTTTGTACATAATATATTACTCGTATTGTCTCAATTTATTTAAGAGCATAGGTACTTCTATATAACATTAGGTTTATAAGAACATAAAACTTTGCGTGCTTCAGCTATTTTTTTTTGTGCGGAGGAGAAAGTTTTTATGTACGAAAACCCCAGGCTAGCAGCATAACTTGTACCCGTGTGTGGGACTCGGAACCAAATATGATCTTCCCACTACCCCCTAAACTCTCCTGGTTTCTCCCTCATACCCGAGAAGGACGAGACAATGTTCACCTTATGGCGATTGATTGGCTTGCGTGCATTTAGCCATGTGATGGATATGACGTATTTGTTCAATACCGCACGTACGTATTATAGGTTTACTTCGTCTTTTTTGATACGGACTGCGCGGCATTGAAACTCTCTACCTGGGTCAATCTTTCCTATCCATTATAACTAGGAGCTTTCAAGAGCAGAATTAACGTAGACCGCAGTAGCTTAACATCAGGCAACTTTGTGCGGGCTTTAAAATAAAAATAAAATGTTACAATACTTTCTCTGAACGATTTCTAGTATAACTACTGACTTAATTTCAATTTGTCCACAGCAGGAGTACGAGACGCGGTGGCCAGGTATCCAGTTCTGGTCTTCGTGCACGGAGAGAGCTACGAGTGGAGCACAGGGAATCCATACGACGGGACCGTGCTGGCTTCTCATGCTGGCCTGGTGGTGGTCACTATTAACTACAGGCTTGGGATATTGGGTGAGTGAATAAGATAGTTTTTTTGAACATCTTGTACTGTGGAGCTGTGATAGCCGTGTGTAATATAGGCGCGCACCTATAGATTTTTGATAGCGTATTTACCACTAGCATTAAACATCGTGAGGAAACCTGCATAATCATATGGTTGTGTAGCCTTGATCCATGAAACTGGTCGAGTTCTCCGGATAAGGATGTGATAAGAGCTCAAATATAGAAACTGGACTGACAACCTTTGGATTATGATGGAAGGGTACTCTAACTAGAACAGGATTAAGCGGTCAGAGAAAAATACTAAGGATCTTCCTATGATTACATGTCCGTATCTGAGTGGACCGGTCAATCGCCACAAGGCGAGCATTGGTTCGCCCCTCTTTGCGTTAGGTCCTTTAACACCAGACCGGGAAAGTTTAGTAGCTAAAAGGATCACCACCCCCACCACCAAAATCATCTAAAGTGAACCCGGTGGTCAGAGGAACCTATAACATGCCAACACATTGCAATGATTTCTTATAAATCTCTTAGTGGAACCCTTATCATCGGCGCGCTGCGATCCAGTCTTCCAGTAAGAAATACATTCTCAAGGTCTTTAAAGCCACTTGTTTAAACAAATCCAACCGTAACTCTCTCTAAAATAAACTCGAAATATGCGTGAGAACACACATTCTCAATTACGTGTATTCGGATACAGTACTAAACGTTTCAAGCGTAGGCAGATATTACAAACACAATTGTTTTTGTACAAAACAACCCGTGCTTGTCAAAACTAAAGCGTTGGTACTGAAAATACGCCGGCTTGTTTGCTACTCGGTTTTAGGATTTCACTCGTTAAATTATTTAGTGAACTAGTTACGGAGCGTGCTTCAGCATTGTGATTTATGTTGGAAAACGCATGTTTACACTTTTAGGCAACTGTTTTTACAACTTAATTTTGATATCGGTCACAGCCTTTTTATTAAACGAATTATATACGAAGTACTGCCTAGTTGATGTCTATTTGAGCGTTAAAAAAAACTGTAACAGGAAATAATGAACACAATGTTACACCTCGATGACCTAGTGGTGTAAGTACCGGGCCGAGATCTCGGAGTTCTGGGTTCAATTCCTACTTCGAGCTAACTTTGTGTCGGTTTTTTTGGACTCACCTGGGTTTTGTGATCACCAATCCGTTATGCAAGCGTGGTGATTAAGCCAGTAACCATAATTGTAACAATAACTTGCTTTTGCACATTAATAGGCTGATGCTTTACTTTTTTATGTAACCTTGCGAGTCGCGGCTGAGGGCCAAGTGCCAACTAGTGCAAAGCCCGAATCGGCCTTGTAAATGTTGCACCAACCCACCAAGTGAAATTTAAATTCTTGTCGCCTACAACTTTCGCTGACTAAGCCGACGAAGGTCGTGGTTCGAAGTCCCACCTTGGGTCTAGTTGATGGTGGGACTTTGCAGAGTCCAGCTGGCTAACTTCCACTCTCATAGGTGAAATTAGCTGTCATACAGGTCTGGCTATGTTCCAGCAATAAGCCAGTTTTAACAAAGGCTCGATGATCAGAGTAGCTTACAATGTAATCTTCTAGAAGGTATTATTAATATGTCTCAATGGTACAGGAAGCAGTGACTGCTTACCATCAGGTGCCTATTCTCCAAATGATATACAAAGTACCTACTATTGTGTTTCGTCTTAGCTTCGCTAAGAGTGCTGGAAGGCCGGCATCATCAAAAGGCCGGTACGGCAACGCATCGGCGATCCCTCTGGGGTTGCAGATGTCATGGGCGGCGGTGATTATTTACCATTAGGCGACCCGCTGGCTCGTTTGCCGCCTCTGGCATAAAAATAAAAAGTATCAATTACCTCTACACATTTACACGTGTATTTTACTGACCCCTCAACCTCGAACGTGTCAATCCAAGTACCAAGGTCGCCATAAAAAGACGCGTCAAAGTGTAGAATTGCTAGGAAATGTTCTTAGGCAATTCGATTGTGAAGATGGCCAGTTGTATACGTTTTTTTGGGTTTTTTACGACTTACAAGACAGTTTACGACATCAGTGCACTTCCTATCAATCTTGGGACCCGACATAACGCAATTTGAGAAGGCGAAAGAATCGAGTATTGGGTACGAAGGTTTTCGTATTGCGTTTTCCTTGTTATTTTATTGATTTTGTGGGAACAACATGAGTTGCTTGCATAATTTTTTTGTTATTCCATTCCATTCCAGCTTTTAATTGGAGGTAGTATACTTTTTTGTGTTTTGACGTGAATGACGACTCAAAATAAATTATGAGCATGGCAGCAAGATAACTATTAGTCTTTAATAGATTATTAATATGTAGAGAAATTGTCATATCACAAAAACAAAAAAACTTTCTCAGGCTACGCGTTGTAGCAGAAAAATGCTACGGCACCAAGGTATGCTACAAAACGCATCATCATTTTGCAGCTACGAAATCGTAGCATTTTTAGCATCACTGCAAATAGCGCGTGTTTTATAAAATTCATACTGTGCAAAGTTATTAATAATATTAAATGTTTATGCTTAATTTGTAAAAAAAAGCGTAATTTTTTATAATGGGATAACAGTAGATGCAACTTTATTACAATAAACCAATTTGCTTACTCCAATATACTGCAATATTCAACGAAACCCAACGGAGCATCGATCGCGTAAGCTAAGCTAAGCAAATTAACATGACAACGCGAACACACTTCAGCCTTTCAATCACGCATACGAACCATTCATTTCTCCATATTCATCAACATTAAGCAAGTAATTTAAGTTCCACCATAGCCCACCGTAATCTCCCTCTCGCATGTTAGCCCATCGTAAACTATCGGTATCCTCGGAGATGGCCCGTTATTGCTGTAATTACGCCTTTTTGCCAACAACGCACACTTAACGATGTTTGCAGATGGTTTTTTTGACGTCAAGGTTCGGGTTTAATCGTTACGAAATCGGTGATGTAATCAGTTGTATTCACAGCAGCGATTTTTTTAAGGAAATCGGAATTAAAACTGAAATTTTCCTTTTTTGGTGGAATATAGACGATTCACGATGAAATCATCTTAAAATAAATTTGTACATAAAAATAGGTCAACATGCCTGTCCACCGGAGCGGAGTGAGGCAGCGGAGAGGAGAAACGGAGCAATATTAACCAATAGAATTGCAACTCCCTGTCTGAGCGGAGATTTTGTGCAATCCAATTGGTTAATATTTATCTGTTTCTCCCCTCCGCTGCCTCGCTCCGCACCGGTGGACATGCACCCTAATAGAATAAAGGGAATGCTTTACTTGAATTACCAGTTTTTGTTTCGAGTACGAATGCATACTGATATTTATTAACAAGTATATATTATATAAATATAAAAGTTAAATAATCTACTAAAAAAATCTAAGGCCTAGTTTTCCCGCTGTCAGATAAGTTGAAAAAGACATTATTGTCATCTTACAGATACATCAACAGAAATTTATATATCAGAATTGAAACTGGCCCTTAGAAAGTTATTGGAAAAGTAGCTGGTTGACTCAGAAATATTTTAACAGCAGTCGTCGATCTGTATTCAATGCTTTCCTCTTGCGCAAGACACTACATCGCGCTTCAATTGAAAGAACCTATCTCCAAAAAGAAAACAAAATATACAAATGAATAGAACTTTTTCACATACATCTCCAAAATAGCTTACACGCCCCAGATTCGGAAGCGGCAAACACTGTAGCGAAGTCAATGACGCAAGCCTATCTATATCGCTCCAAATATTTGCTTGTGAAATCTCACTTACTACTGAGAGAGGAAAATGGGCAAATTTAACTATGCTGTGTGGGATTGAGTTTCTTGTTGTGTAGAGAGCATTTGTGGGTAGGAAGAATAAAGTATGTTTAAAGAAAAAAAACAATTTTTGAATTTTGTAGATTTATTAGTGTCCAGAGAAATTTTAAGCCATCGCAGAAGTTAGTTAACAGCCTTCAAAAATTGAGGTATTCCTAATCAACTTAAATAAAGAAGAAGGTTATCAATTTGACTGTTATCGTTTGACTTTTGACTTTATAACTTACTGGGTGTACCGATTTAATGATTTTTTGTGTGCAAACGGGTACGATTGGAAACTTCCAATTTGTAACTACAAAAGATAAAACAATATTAATTGACAAAACGGATAAGTAAAAATGTGATGCAGGGTTCAAGAGTGTAGGGCTTAAGTCAGAATGGCGTCTAGGGAAGGCCACCCATGAAACTAAGTGAATGTTCTTGGTAAACTCTGAACCAATTAATTATGATTGAAATATTAGGCTGGGAGTATATCATGCTTAATCGTTGTGTTTAATCAACCGAGCGCGGATCAGCCGACGCTGGTCGGGCTAATTGGGTCGCGCGCTTCCGCGGTCCGAAGTAACTGTGCTTATCGGGTTACTATTTATTGTATGTCCATCGAAGTTTTGAGTTACGTTTCACTTATAGAATATTGTATTAGAACGTTTCAATAGCTTGGGAGAAAAGCACAAAGAACTAAAGGGGCCCTTTAACTTTGCTTAAGTGTGTTTTAAACGCTTATTGCAAAATAAATTATATTATTATTTTTTATTTAAAAAAAAGTTATTTTATACGACGAGTTGGTCGTCCAAATCCAAGTGTATTGACAGCCTATAAACCACAGACTACTGATATTTGGAGATCGATTACCATGCCGATAAAATTATTTTAAATATGCAGCCACGTACGATCGTAACTGTGGAGCCAATTTCTGACTGCCGGGTCTCTACAATAACATTATAAGATCTTTCAAAATACGAGTGCATTTCATTTAGGCCGTCAACACAACTGTGACGACGGTGCGCCATGTGCCTCCTTCTAACATAAAGTAAAAATAATATTTAACCCATTGAGAATACCCGAACCCGATTTTTTTAAATTATTTGGTGCTTTACCACTACACATTATTGCACTTGACTAAGGTCCGCGTAATACGAGTAGGCTTGACCCACGCTGTCGAACAGAGTTGAGATTCAGAATATGGAATACAAATAGTAATAATGTCAACGTCAATTTACTTCAAGCGCCTGATTAAACCACTATATACACTCTCTAAACACACAACTTGTTATCTAACAGCCTAGGAGGCCATCAAAGCCGTTGTCACAAACGCTCGCGGATCCCAGACTTTACCAACTCGAATAATACTCAAATAAACTTGAATCGTCGACGTTAAGTGGCGTATTATCCTTTGAGACAATTTTTAGGGATACTTACTGAAGGCACCGTGGGACCCGCAGTCGCAGTGACCATTCGTCACGAGAATCGCGCCCTTTTCGCAAACGACACGTCGTGAGTGGTGAGAATTTCAAGTATTATATTCCTCATTTACTTTTTTAAAATAGGTATGAGACTATATTAACCGACTTTTATATTAACAATCTTGGACACTATTAACACAAAGCCGCCTAGCCCAAAACTAAGAATTACTTTGGGTGCCGAACAACAGTAAATATTACACAATTTTTTGTTTGTAGCATAGGGGAAACGAACCCACGACCTCTAATGTAAATGATAATTGACTTCTCTACTATTATATCAAATCGGTGGTATTTTTTTTTAATATTAGAAGGACGAACAAAATGCTTATTATTCGAATCGTTGTGTCAGCCGATGCATCAATATAATAAAGTAATCATAAGACGAAAAGCTGGCTTGATAATCATTCTTGCCAAACGTAAGCGTTTTATCATATCCAACCAAAACTATTCTCCAAAAAACAAATCTTATTAGACATAATTAGTATCTGGCGCGAAGGACTAAAAACGGTTGAAAACGATACACTAATAGACGCATTTGACTATATTAAACGTTATTTAGAAGGCAAAACAAGTTGAAATCTATTGCAGAACCCCGTATTTTAAGATCGAATCGTATGTGTTCATTTTAAGCATGACAATAAGGAAAGAAGATGTGACGTTATGCGAACGGGTGCCATGTCTCGGAAGGTTGACCAAGGGTTTGCAATTTATCCCTTACGGTACCCGGGATGGCTCGTTTGAGCCACGAAGCGAACGTGGACGGAAAAAGTGAATATTTGAACGCATACTGAGTTCTGATATCAGACAAAGAATATTTTCATTGGGAGGCAATAGCCTCATTGGTTTTTTTACTTAAGTATTTAGGCAGTATTCTTGATAATGAAATCCACCAAATCTACTTCATAACTTGCAGGCAGAGTTCACAAATCGCACCAAAGAGCTATCCCAAGCTCGTAGATGAGCACATAGTATGAAAGGACTTACTTATTACTTAATACTTAGGTAATAGTGAAACGGAGAACGCATTATACAGCAAAATAATATTACAATAATGCTCGTTGTCATTGAAACCAAATTAAATAGAAACAAAATATAACAATTATGACGTAATACGTTCCAAACTTCGTAAAATATTAAAGCATTATAATAAAGATGAACGAAATTACAAAATTAACGCCACGCCTGGTGTCATTTGAAAATCACATTTACATCAAAAACGAATTCATAATGAATGAACTTCAAAAATCCTAGAAAATTTTCATCCAAAATTGCTTTTTAACATAATACTCTACACACTACACATAATGGGCTGAAAAATTTTACAATATTAAAATTGTCTATGTATGTTTTAGCCACATGTGCCGAGAAGGAAGTAAAATCGACAGTTTTATCTAAGTCTTCAAAATAAATCAATGATTTTAATTTTAAAACGAGTCTTCACAAAATGGCTTCCGAAAGTTGCTGAAGTATCTCAAAGTACAAAGTACATATTCTAAAATTATTTGCTAAAACTTTCTAGAAATTTTAGGGCTTGTTAAATTCATCTCAAGAACTTGTTAATTGAGTAATTTCGTTTAGCTTCGTTAGAGATTTAATTAATGGTATTCGGAGAAGTTATTCGGGATAGGAGTCTCACACCCAAAGTGGCCTTTCATGTGGTTTTTAAACTTAAATTATTGATTTTTCAATGTCGATATCGTCAAACTGTACCAAACCGATCCGAGCTGCTCAAACTCTGTTCCACAGAGACGGTCAAATATTCATAAAAGTGAAAAAATAAACACAATCTTTTACTCAATATAAATATTAGATACTCGTCATAAAGTAAAACGATAAAAAAATTTTTTGATATCGAGACATCTTTCAGCACCTATTCTTAAAAAAAAAATATTCATCATGTCTTACTCATGTTTCCGATTTTAGTAGAAATTAAAACGCACCGCGTGTGCCAAAATGTCATATAAGCGTATTTGGCACAGCCATATTTCAGTGACCTGTGGGTGTGTTAACACTTTGAAAACTTTCAGAATGGACTGAAACATCGTATACATTAACAGACGTTATTAATAAAAACAAAGTTGGCATTCCAGCCCGAGCACGCTTTGTGAAAGATGCCTAAGCAAAGTTGACACATTGTTCCTGAATTTCGACATAACGTCAGCATAACTCAACTGTTGTTTACACAGGAAGACTGGGAGCACGTTAAGTATTCCCGTGGACCCTTGTATATTCTTGTAAATTGTCCTTGGGACTTTTCCTTGCGAATTGTTGCGTTGGAAAGGAAACCATGCGGATATATTATGATGGAAATAGGCCTCTGAGCGGAACTAAATAAAAAGAACGCTCTTTTAGAAAGTTGAGTGAGATATTTTATGCCCTTTTTTTTTAGTTATGAGGGCTTTCAAAAATGTTATACGGGTTCTTGAAAATGTGATAACATAATTATATATGGATAATGGACACAAAGGGCAGGGGCACTCACTACATAACTTTTTCATTTTAATAAAATATGGAACCTTTGCATATTTATTACGCTGTGTGGTAGAGTCATACTGAAGATATTTGTCGTCTGGTAATCGTAATGTAGTAGCTAGCCCATTATACGAATCTTATTTTTTTTTCGGAGGAGAATGCGTTTGTACACCATAACCGCAGGCTAGCTAAACCTGTGGCCGTGTGTGGGACTCTAGACTAAAGCGTCCTTTACCCACTAAACTCCACCGGTTTCCCCTTCACACCCGATTGGGACGAGCCGTTGCCAGCCTTGTAGTTATTGACCAGCCCCTCCCCGGGTAACCCGACTTGAGAGGCCTCAAGTAGTAAACGAGGTGACCCCCAGACTTGGCTCGGGAGACTTGTGCAATGCGGGCGTTGGGGAGCTACCCCTGCCCATACTACACAAATCTGCATAATTATTTATTAATCATGAGTATATTCGAACTCTGATCTCAGAATCCTCTTCCTCCATTATTTTTTACATCGCAGATCCAATCTCCTCGCCAGAATTTAATTTACCGAGCGTTGTTTTTACAAATTTTTCCTTTTAAATATTCAAACCTGGCCTTCGTTTGTGGCTTATGACGCTTATTAAAAATTTTAATTAAAATTAACTTGGGAAGTTGTAATAAAGTTTTACTGTCCAAGCGGGTACACTTGACACGCCTGCTTAGTTCGCTTAAGTCTTTGTTTGTGAGGCCTCACAGACAGGGTCTCGGGGGATGATGTTAATTATTAGCTGGAAGTTTGTTTAGCTTAGTAAATAAATATCTCTGGACATTATTCACACAGCGCCATCTAGCCCCAAACTAAGCATTTATAGCTTGTGCTATGGGTGCCAGACAACGGATAAACATTACTTATATACTTTTTTTTTTGTAAATACATACATATTATACATTGAAACTCTCAGACCGATACAAACAGACATGTTCATGCACACAAATGTTTGTACCGTGCGGGATTTAGTGCTGGATTGTGTTTAGGCGTTTTTGCTGATGCTGTTTTTTATTTTCTGGTGGACTAAAAAACCTTCTCCTTTGATCTTGTTATTTAAAAAATAGGAGGTAACCAAATTATGATAACATATTATTTAGTTTAATAACTCCTTGTTATGTGTATACGATCTAAAACCAGGACGTAGCTAGTTTAGTATATATTTAGGGGATATTTACATTAAAATATACACTACACCACACAGGTTATGCCACTGGGTTTTTTTTTTGTACCGACGGCAGCAGCAGATCAACCTAATCTATCAAAAAATTCAAGCAAGTAAAGCTGAAAATTGGTTGTAGAAAATTGACAGATAAGGGTAGTCTGATGTGCTGGTGACTGTACAAAAATGATCTAGTAGCCTTCCTTTTTGAGAGAAAAAGTTTGTTTCATGATTCGTTGAAATAGATTTCCACTGTTACATTTTAGACGAGTGCGCCTTTTATTTCTAACCTGAGTTAGCTGATACCTCTGAAAACCGTTTGAAATACCGAATGAAACTGCAGTTTTTTACTAACAAAAGCTAGGATTTAGCAGATGGTACGATTCATTTTAATCTTTTACTGTACGCTCTTAATATTGACGTTGGCGTCTCTGAAAGTCGACAAAAGAGACAGAATTATAAGTTATGTGACAGAGAAAATATATCAGGGATATAACTTATTTATCAGGGATGAAATTTCTTATGATGATGATGATGATTTCCTCCTCGACGTATCCGCCGACGGCGACACTCAGAATAAGAATAAGAATAAGAATAATTTATTGTTATAACTGTGTTACAATGGTTTTTGAAATTTTAACATATTTTGGTCCAACAGTTTGCCCATTTCGGGCGTACATTTTATAGTTCAAAGTGGTAGCATATTAATAATTTTACAAATTAAATTAAATCCATTAACAATTCATACATCAATTAAATACATCACTCATAATTTGAATTAATTAATCAGGCTATTTTATACTACATATATATCTGACCTCCATTCTATATAATTACATAGAAGGTAAACTCACGTGCACTCTTTGCGCTCGGATGTTTACCAATAAGATTGGCTACACGAGCCATCTTCGGGCGCACCAGCGCCGTTATGATTAGGAGTCGAAGTAGTCGCCATGACTGAAATCGGTCGGACTTCATCATCATATCTGACGTAGTGTATACTCATAGATAGACAAATAACGGCAACACCAACGCAATATAAGACCCTCTTGAAAGGCTCCTGTTCTGGAGTTTATTATTGTTTGATTGTTTTATTCAAATGCAAATTGTTTTTCACTTGTTCGACATCCTTACCTTCTGTCTAAACAATATGTTCGAACTTTGAAGAGACCAATTTTACCCTTCCATGGGTTATTTAGAATTTGATGAACATACAAACAGCTCGTATGATTAATTTAAAGACTACTGTCATGTGGAAAATATTGTGGAACACTAGACAAGGGGATAGATAACAAGAGCTATAAGTGGGCAGGTTACATAATGCCTAGCTACCATATCATAAGACTTTCGTATCTCAAAGCAATGCTGCTACTACTAAAATGAAACAAGATAAAAGACAAAAATAAAGAAATAACAGCAATGCAAAGACACAGATCGCACGCGGCAAATTCAAAAAGGAACTCTAAATATTCAGTCAATGATTCAATTTCAACTAGGATTGCAGCGCGCCTCGAAAGTTAAATTCTATTTTCTTCCAATTTGAATACAAGCGTGTTTGACTTGCCCAATGCACTCATTGCATTTGTTGAGCCAGAAACGTCGAAATGTTATTCAAAAAGAAGTTAGGTAAAATTATTGTAATTCTTGTAAAGTAAGACATAAAATTACATTTTATTTATCACTTTGCAAAAAATAGGAGTTAAAAATAAGTTTAGGTGGTGCGCAGTCATAGGCACTTTTAAATGTGCCATAATTTGTATAAATTGGAAATCGATTTATGCTCCCTTGAGGACAGGCTTAGCCTAGTATGAGGAACAGTAACAAGCTGTATTTTGCAATAAAATTATGGCTATGTATTTTCATGCTTACGAATGTTTGTAAATGAAATCTTTCACCTAAACCATCAACGTCTACTTGCCCAAC
Organism: Mecyna flavalis; assembly: GCA_949319885.1. Taxonomy (NCBI): domain Eukaryota; kingdom Metazoa; phylum Arthropoda; class Insecta; order Lepidoptera; family Crambidae; genus Mecyna; species Mecyna flavalis. The sequence goes on from OX439427.1 coordinate 20,837,986, forward strand.
TGTTAAGAAACGAGACAAAATTTTCTCAACCACTATCTTCTTCCGCAGGCTTCCTCAACCCTCGTTCAGACGAGTTCCCTCGCTCGCCAGCCAACTACGGCCTCATGGACCAGATAGCAGCCCTCCACTGGATAAAGGAGAACGTGGCGGTGTTTGGAGGGGATCCCACTAATGTGACTTTGATGGGTCATGGCACTGGGGCCGCGTGCGTCCACTTTCTGTTGACGTCACTGGCTGTTCCTGAAGGTAAGGACTTTTTTTAACGCTTTTAAACCAGACTGGCACGTTGCTCATTGGCCCGGTCTATATTTAAAAAAAAAAAACAATTTCACTTAATAAAAGTGTAAAATGGTAAAAAAATTAAGTTACACAATGTGAATGAAACTTTGCAAGTGTAAATTTGCCTTAGTTCAATAAGTTTTTTTAAGGAAATTAAATATTAATAAACGTTCGAAAAGCGTTCAAATTTTCCGATCGCTGATCTTTTAGATCACTTTTATCTCATTATTTTGCATAAAAATAAGCCTGTTTGTGTACAAGTGGTAAAGTCAAAGTATTTATTTTGCAATTTAATTTACTAAGAAATTCTTTTGCACGTCATAAGCTTTTTTTCCTTCCAGCACTTCGACGTGAATAAATGGCCTGCTGAGAAGAAGTGCCGCAAGAAACTCAACAGTTATGATACCTTTTTTAAATCATTTTGTGTTTTACATTATAATAATAATATAATGTCAACTTAAATAAATAAGCATAAGAGTAGATGTGCAGAGAAGCAAATGTGTTTCATAACCACGTCTTGTCATTTAAGTAATCTTCTACTTTATAATAACCTTTCCCCATAAGGTAATCTTTAATTTTGAATTTAAATTTATTTAAAGGTAATTCTACAAGACTTTGTAGTACTTTGCTACATAGTTTAATGCTCAGTCCAACAAATGACTTCAAAGAGTAGATTTTATTAAAGCGCATTTTCATATTTAATTGAGATTCAGAGCATTAAAAAATGTATCAGACTATTATTTTCCTAATACAGGGCATTCTTCTATCATTGAATGATGGGCACTGGTTTAATAACCACTTTTGAAAAATGCAGATTGTTGATTATAAAATAGAGTTTTGTTTGGAGTATCTGACATATTGGTACATGTTGTAAAGAGAGGTTTTACATATCTATTTGCTTACATAATAAAAACACGTTTAAATTGCTGCAACAGGTTTTACAATTTGAAATTACGTAAAGATAACATGTCGGCTGTTAAATTTTTTATACGTTTCATAATTCATGACTTTCTGTTTTACGTGAATAAATAAATTTCACTTTATGCGTTTAAAGCCATAAAGTGAGTAAAGTCCAGATCCTGTAAAAACTGGCTCCATCAAAGAGTCTGATTATGCAAACTTGTTTACATCGCGTAAAGTTGGTCGTTCACAAGCAAAGTGGCCTTGCGGCGATTTTGCTTCTTAGGAAGGTTTAATTTTATTTTTTTAAATATAATAATTTAGCTAACTCATTAAAATTCGTATCACTTATAATACTTATTCGTATAGGTACCCACAATAACCACGCTCGTCAAATCTAGGATCATAGTCGAAGCGGCGGACCCTTAGCTCCGTACTGGATGCAATCGGGAATACGCTAAGATGATGATGATGATATGCAATTGAGAGCTACAAGAATTGACTTATTAGTCTTTTTTTGGTCGTGCGAGATAAGAATAAACCTTACAAAGTTTTACTTATAATGTCATTTGTGTAGAGAAAATTCACATTCAAATTCACTTTGTGTAGAGAAAATACATATTTTAATTTGTTAACAAAATACTGATATATGAAAATACTCGTAACAGCTAGGAAAATATCAGTTGTTTCATGTAAAATATTTAGAAAATTTTAAACTAAATTCATTAAATATTCTATATTTTCCAACGTCAAACTTCACAGATAGTGATAAAATACATATATGCATAATAATGAGTATGCAAATATCTTTACACGAGCGTAAAATTGATCGCTTGTGAAAAGTGTTGTTAAATTGATTTTGTTTATTAGAAAAGCCAAAGATAATTATGATGAACCTAAAGTATGGCTATGTTTTTTTTATGAAGTGCCCCTTAGTAGAATAGACTGAGATAATAGAATAGATTAAAAGTATTAGTTGTGGCAGTAGCCATTAGCTAAAATTATCCATCCATGGCACGGCAGCATGGATCCATGGCACCGAATCCGAAGCTTGGGTCCCCAGTGGTCAAATTAGGTTACCCTCCCTTCCATTCCACTTACTCGTATTTATGATGTTACTCTTTTTCCTAAATGCATGGTAGAGTGCAGAGATTTCTTGTTTGTCAGTTTAAAGTTCTCACAGAAGATCAACGTAAGAGTAATTGCATAAGAAGAATCGTAGGAGAGTGCCGGACTCCCGAACTCCACTTTTCTTTTTTTCCCTCCTTCTACAAATATAATATATTAAAGGCACCTAAGACCTAACAGTTGTCTGTCAAGTCGTTTGCGTTGATAACAGACGATTGTCGTTCGTTTCGTGTAGCTCGAATCTTTTAAATAAAAAGACATATTTTATATTAATTTAGTTTTGTTTCTTTTAGATTGTCTTGTCTGTGATTATTCCAAAAAAGTTACTCTTCTTTTGAAATATTTATAGACGAAACAGTTTTGCTTGTGTTAATTTCGCAGTTTTAATTAGAGAAATCTCCACAAATTTATGTGCTATTTTCATAAACTAATTTCAACTTTTCGTTCGTTTACTCTCTGCTTCGCCCGTAATGAAAGTACAATATTAAATATTAAAGAAAATGGGTGATGGTTAGGAAATAAATACTTACTTTCCACTTTTCCAGTAAATCGGAGTTAAGGGGAATTTGTATTAATGTTGTATTCAAATATAAAGTAAAATTATAAATCTGCATTATTTTAATGGTTTAGTTAAAACTCATTTAACGCCTCGTTGATCTAAAGGTTTAAATAATTTTATAGAACACAGCTTGGTTTTGTAATTACCAATCCTATATCCCACTAGATTTTATTGATGCAAGGCTTTGCCCTGTAGTGGGACATTGATAGTTGGTACTTTTAACTTCACATAAGTAAATACTGTAGTAAAATTCTTTAAAGAGAGTTTAGGGTCTCCTGAAAACAGCAAAATATCAGCTTATTAATATCCCACTGTAGCCATCTACAATGGGATACATCTATATGTTTGTTACTCAAAACATCCGAATAACACATAGGCTACAATTAATATGCGGGCGGAACCGCTAGCGGAAACTAGGTAATAATAAATATCCTTGGTGGAGCTGGGTCGTGTTCAGGCCAGGGAAGAGGCCCTGGCCAAATGGACGGAGGCTCTCCAAGCCCCAAGTGCCGGCCACTGGACGATTGAGGCCATTCGTCCGGTGTTGAGGGAGTGGGTGGAACGCCGGCACGGCTGCCTCACCTACCGGCTGTCGCAGGTTCTGTCCGCACACGGAAGTTTCGGACATTACCTGTACCGTGTCCCCCGTCGGGAGGAGACGCCGCAGTGTCATCACTGCGACGCTCCCGACGACACGGCCGAGCACACACTTATTGAGTGCCCGGCCTGGCGACACGAGCGCCGCGATCTTATCGCGGCGCTAGGCGGTGGACGCCTCTCGTTGGCGACCATGGTTCGTGCCATGGTGGCCAACAGGAGAGCGTGGGAGGCGGCCGCCTCCTTCTGCGAGCAAGTAATGTCGCAGAAGGAGGCAGCGGAGCGGTAGCGCGAGGAGGACCCCCTCGCTGCTCCCCTCCGGCGTAGACGGCCAGGCCGGAGAAGGCGAGCTCACTTAGCACGCTTTCTCCGGCCTGAGGGCTGACCTGCGGGCGGGGGTAGCCCCTCAACGCCCGCATTGCACAGGTCACTCGAGCCAAGTCTGAGGGTCACCTAGTTTCTCGGGTGGCCCTCCCTAGGCGCCACCCTGACTTGAGGCCTCTCAAGTCGGGGTACCCGGGGATGGGCTGGTCAATAGCCATAAGGCTAGCACCGGCTCGTCCTAATCGGGTGTGAAGGAGAAACCGGGGGAGTTTAGTGGGTAGTGGACGTTTCAGTCTTGAGTCCCACACACGGCCGCAGGTCTAGCTAGCCTGCGGTTATGGTGCATAAATGCATTCTCCTGCATAAAAAAAAAAGGTAATAATATATATCCTTGGAAATTATTCACACCACGCCGTGTAGCCCCAAAATAAACATAGCTTGTACAATGGATACCAGACAACGAATAAACATTACTTAGATATTAAATAAGTTTGTTTTCGTAAAATTATAGGGCGGTTAGTTTAATTACTGTTTATACCCCACGTTCATCGATGCGCAACATACACATAAGTAGGTACGTAACATAATATCATAGTATAATAATAACTTAAAAAGGGGCTAACCAATCGCCACAGAGCAGACACGGGCTCGTTCTTTTTCGGATATGAAGAAGAAACCGGGGTGTTTTGTGGATAGATGTCTGAGATTTTTGATTGCAAATTAGAAATAAGAAAATTAAATGTCTGATCGTCCCTTTCAACTTCCCCCTCAAGATGTCAATAAACATCTTGAAATGTCCGCACAAAGAACATAACCACCATTTTGCCGCCCAAACCAAATCCGAATTAAGTTGATGTAAAATCGATTAACTTTCCGCGCCAGCTCTCGCTAAAGCACAAAGGCTTTGGCTGTGTTTGAAATAAGCTCTTTTAAAACTGCTGACGTGTTCCGACTTCTGGCTTTTCATTACTCTGCAGTTGAAAAGTCTTGATTCACTGATCGGGAACATCAATATTTTAAAGCATATCAAAATGAATGCTTTTATAGGAATAAAGATTTATAAACTCATAAAACACAATCATGGAAGCGAGATACGTAATGAGCTATAATAAGTGACAGACATGACTGATTAAAAGTTCGAGAAAAGTAATAAACATCACTTTCAAGACTTGTTGATACTTAGGTACGTCTAATCAAGAATGTCAACTTGTTTCGAGCAAAATTATTGTTTTTGTTAGCCTAAGTACAAAGCTTTTTTGAGATCTTAAAATAGCTACACAAATCAAGAACGCAAGCAAAATTACGAAACAATGTTAGAATGTTAATAATCCGTGCTCTCAATATATCTATGCAAAGCCAAGACAAACAGCTAGTTTAAAATAAACATGCCAATACAATCTCAACGACATACAATAAGAACAAAATAGGACCCAGAAAGCATCCCTGCGTCAGCCCAGATACAACACGATTCACGTACACATACTAACTGCAATACTGGGAACGCATCCACAAAATGGTGCACTGTATTATCTCGTGGGTCTCGCCGACTAGCTCTGAATAAATAAGATGGGTAGTCGGCGCATTAAGCCCGCCGGGACGCATTCAGATGCACGTTTACAGACCTAAATTACTTTCCATGTTTACGTATCTAATGTAAAGGAAGTTTATGAATGCGCGCCTTTAGAATTTTCCGCTGTATGTTTATACGATATTATTTAAACTTTGCCGTTTCGTTTGAGCTCTTTTCTATTGTGGGCTACAAAAAGGTAGCATGGTACTTGGAAGTGGAGTTCGTTTAGAAATAGCCCGTCCTCAGTTCAAAGCTTGAGTTAACTTAATAGATAAACTTACACTTAAAATTCTCATTTTACTTATCTTATAATACACAATATTGCTTTTTAATGGTCTACATTTACATTGAGTTTTTTTCAGCCTTTGAGAAAGACAAAGTGCTTCAAAGTTCTTTGCTAAAATGAAAGTTTGGATGGCACAAATGGAATCGCTTATTAAATACTTACTAGTAGTACCTATTACTTTGCTTTTAATTTTTAAGGCAGATTCAATCGACAACTCACAAAAGCCACTTTATTAAAGACAATTTGGCTTTAGAAACTTTCAGAATAAACCGGCACAGTTTAAAACTTTGGCCCGAGGAACTAGTTAAATTAACTTATTTATTCAAAACTAAATGTGCGACCCATTAAGTAATAAAGCAGACCAATTAACCTACAAAGATTTAAGTAGTAACAACGTAGATAAAAGTGAGTAGGAAAATGATATCACTGGCCTTTCTGAAACATAAGTTTAAAAATGTGTGTAAAAGCATACAGTCATCATCATCATAATTTCAGCCGAAACTGAACATAGGCGTAGGCCTACTTCTATAATCCTATAATAAAAGGAAATCTTTGGGGGAGCGCAAAGATTTCCCAAATTATAAACTTTGTTAGTATCAGTCCACCTTGTGGGAGGCCTACCACGGCTGCGTCTCGCGGTACGTGTCCACCACTCGGGCATAGTTCCGCCCCGACAGGCGTCAGTCATAATCGGAGGTATTCTTCGGCTTTAACAGTAACTCTGGTTTTCCTTCTAATCTAGTCTAATTTTAATTGAAGTCGGATTAACTTCACATTGGTTAGAAATTTCTCAGCAATAACTAAAGCAGTAAATAATTAATAACTTTTGTTCCATGATTATACGCCAGAGCTATTATGACCTAAGAGGATGGTTGCTATCAGATTGAAAAAGAGAATGTTGCTGAATCAAACCTGATACGAGTACTTTAAAGATGGGTAAACAAACAAGCATGTCATTTTGCATTGACTGATGCTAATATTATTCATAAAGGCAACACTTTAAAAATTATCGAAATATTTATCCGTTTTATTCAAAAGCGTTAATACGATTTCGTCACGCATCCAATAGTATTGGACTCGGCGGAATCGATTTGTTTCGAAAACAAATTTATTTTTCATCGCATTTCATATGCCACACTGTTTTGCGATGAATAAATGAATCAGATAACAATGATAGTATTCGGAATCTCATTTCAACTTCATGAAAGCCAAATGGAATCAGTCGATGAATACAATTTATGGATGTGTTTGCTTTATTAAACTTGCCAGTTTCCGTGAGTAATGATATTCACTTATGTGCCGTATTTATTTTAACACTCATTCATATGCCGTTTAAATTTTCCTTTGTATTTCTCCATTCACGTGTTAACTACGATTAAACTGGCCTGATGGTGCATAATACATTTGGCATACTCCTTTAAAAAATAATTTAAATAAATTGCGCTATCTGACACCTAGGTAAGTACTATCACAGTTAAAAACATATTCTAATTGGCTCTGTGTAATGTCAAAATGGCCGTTATAGATCTCGAGAACTATAACATACAAGTCATCAATAATTAAAATCAGTAAAAAAAAACCATTCACAGGAATTATTGAACGAAGTAAAAATATCAGCAGTATTTCCCTATCCATTTAAACTAACGAAGGTAACTAAATTAAAAATCAAACGAACGAGATTACTAAAACTGAATCTGACTCGGATTCTACTGCGATTGCACACACACTTTATTTTTAAATTACGGGGAAAAGACCAAGTTTTTTTTTAATAGGATGATTATGTGAAGTTCCTCTGTTTTATGCGTTACTGAGTTTAGATAGCAGACACTCTAATTAGGATTCCTGGAACCCATATCCTGGAGCATGACGCGAATTCACTAATTTAATCAGGACAACGATCTAGAAAGAGATTAAACCAAAGATGCTAAAACTCAACCTGACTTTATAACAATTATAACATACTAATCGATAAAGCAAACAAAAGACTGGACAAGCTGAAATAAACTTATTTACATATCTAAAGCTCCAGTTCGAACAGGCTTAGCATACATAACTTTCGCTGCACTGCACAGTGCATTATCTTGTGGGGGAACATAGAAAAAACATAATGGATTAGCTGACCGACCATACAACCGAAGCATTTTATGGTCGGTCAGCTAATCCATTATTTTTTGCATTGTTATTTGTAAAAACTGGGGAAATCATGGATCGCAAAAGAGTGTTATGTTTGATATGATAAAACAAAACTATTAGAAGTATTAAATTGGAAGAAGTCTCCATAAGCCAGAAATTGCTTGCGTTAGGACAAATTAGCGTTAAGAGATATTAATTTAAAAAAAAAGATAATAATTACTATCTTTATTTAAAAATTCATAATACAAAATTATTAATGAGTTCGTTGTATAAATTTGGCTTATTATCCAATTAATATTCTAAGATAACATAAATAAACTTGTGATAACACATTCATAACATCATAAATAAAATAGACGCATAAATTATGTTAATATTATATATTAATACATGCTTATGCATAAGATAACTCATTGCAAAAGCTATCTTGGTATTAAAATATTTTTCATATCATAATTACTGAGAGAAATTTATTGAAAATGTATGCAGGCTCTTACGCGATGTTCAAGATTATTTGTATTTCATTTCTTTTTCTACAGCAAATGTATTCTGTGCTCATTTCGTTTACTTGAAGTGCTCTTGGCTTTGCTCACATACTTTATACTCCAACTTTTTATTGCAAAGATAGGATATACTCATGTTCAGACAGATAAAAAAATATTACAAAAAGTGTTACACCTATCAAGTTTAGCGATGATGACAATACAATTTTAAAGGTGTATTTTTATAAACAACTAGCCTTCCGCCCGCGGAATCACCCGCGCGTAATTTCTTTTTTTTAGATATCCTTACTTCCCCCCACATTTCCGGGATCAAAAGTACCCTATGTTCACCGGGGATAGTGTAGCTTTCCAACAGTGGAAGAATTATTCAGATCTGTTTAGTAGTTTCGGAGCCTATTGAATACAAACAAACAAACAATCAAATCTTTCCTCTTTATAATAATATGAGGATAGATAAATTAATAATAAATATAGAATTTTTAACAACACAGTATACTAGTCAAGTACTACTCTGACTCAACCCGAATTTTCGTTGGAATACAAATATATTTACATCTAAAACATGCAACGGTTGCATTTTGCACATGCTTCACAATATCATAGAAACATGAGTGACGTGGAAAGTTTCAGCAGGTCTCAAGAGCACAATACATCTGCAGCCAATCTTCGGGAATCGATCCCTGCATGCGGGATCGGTGCATTTATTCTCGCCAGGCCATTCTCTTCACATGGAAGATTGAGCTATCATGCAAGGCCAGCGCTTGTTACAAATCGGATTTTCTCAAATATATTCCGCGGATCGTCCATATATTTCAGACCAATGATTTAAGACCAAGGATATTATTATCCTTATATTTATTTGTGTTAAAATCAATGCCGAGCATGCCGAGCAGGTGACTGACTTACTTCACAAGGATTTGAGCAGATGACTGACTTACTTCACAAGGATTTGTGAGAGAAAGACATATACATATTTTATGTTCATAGATTTAATGACTACTCTTTCGTTTTTTCCCATACAATGATACTTGGTAGCCAAGTTTCATAATAATTGTTTTTTTTTTGGAAAATAAAGAGTTGTTAATTTTTTTAAGTTTAATTCGCACACTTCCGAAGCTCACACGATACAAGCATATAGAATTTTAGACACATCGTTGTGATGTGTCTCGCTTGACTTGGCTCGACTCAGTTTGATTTCTATTTGTGTTCATTGACCCAATACATAATCTATTTTTTGTACTGCTAACCCATATATATTAAGTCTAAATCTTTGTTTCAGACACTTAATTCTTTAGCAAACAGAAGCACTGCCTATGCTACAAGTTTATATGCTTACTAAAGTTTACTATCTAAGAAGTGCCGCTGTGAAGCCATAGTGTAGGTTGCTCTGTAAGAAGACGGGCGAACATCCATAGAACGTTGGGCCTTGATTTTTTATGAATTACACTTACCGATTTACTATTATTATGTAGAAAATGAAGTAATATTCCAAATACACTACAATTTATAAACCCACTCCCTGGAAAAAAATAGTTATAGGATGATTTTGATTTCTACAAACCCCAACCCCAATTGTCGAGTTCACTGGATCCGTTGTAAGAAAAGCTTAGGTCGTTTGTTTTAGCTGAAACCGTCATTTAAACGTAGCGAAAGTCGTCAAATATTAAACCAAGCATTCCAACAATAACGACAAAACAAAATAATTCACATAAGTTATTCAAAACAAACAGAAACGAATGATTGACAGACGTTGTATGACATTTGATTTTTTTTGACTTTTCTGTTACCATAATTTTTTCAGAAAATTATCGTGCCTCTATTCTAAGCTGTCATTTGTATGGGATCTGATCGGAAAATCAGTATTTAAGTATCATAACTAGCAACATTATGATTATTCTACCGGACGTACTATGCACTATGCACATAACACACCGGATGCACTACAAAACCAATAGTATTTTCATTTATTAGATTATATTTTTATCCCGGGGTAAAATTATTAATTAAAATTGAATTTAAATATTAAAAATCTTGTAACGAATATTAATTATATTTTGAATAGTGGAACGAACGCTTAAGATCGAGCCCATTTCTGCCGAACTCCTTTGAGACTTTTAATTAAAGTTAACTGGATCCCTCATGATTATGAGAATATTATATTCCTGGCAAAAGGAAGAGCTGAACAGCCGGTTCCACCGATAGGAGAAAAAATCGGCTAGTTATAATGTGTTTTGTTGACAGATTTGATGTAAATGGTTGAGAAGTCGGCTATTAGTAGTAAATACTAATTTTAATATCTAACATCAAAGTCATTCCATCCAAAATATAAAAGTGATGAACACATGCGAAACTTCTTTGAAAAGTAGAGAACCAATAAACTTAAGACGATAATAACAAAAAACATGAGAAACAGATAATGCCATGCAACGTAAACACAATTCATGAATATTTTTATAGGACTTTTATTCAATCTCGTGGAAGACCTGAAGATTTGCCTGGGAAATATCGTGTAAAATTGAAAGAAAGACTGGAAAGCTGTGAAACTGCTTTATCGCGTTATGGAAAATTGAAAATTTTCTACAATCCATTTTTCTTTTTCCGTGCTTTAAATTGTACTTATATACCGACATGGCTTATTTCAATGAGATTTTTGACACTAAGCACCACAAAATTTTGGTGACATGACTTCTTCAGAAACATAAATCTGTCTGCATCAACAACGATTAACTGTGCCTGTCAATATATTCTTACGACAGCTTATCTTTTGTTACAGGTCTCCTCTTCCACAGAGCAATCCTCATGTCTGGATCAGGTCTGAGTCCCTGGTCTCTTGTGGCAGACCCTAACAAATACGCTGCGATTGTCGCCACAAATGCCAACTGCTCTCCAGGTAAGTATTTTGTGATCCTTTAATTAGCAAACAAGTGTAAAACCGGCCTGATGGTACGCGTACACGTCTAAAGCAGGAAGCACTACGGAATAAGGTGCCACACTACAAGCTTTTCTTTTGTTTAATGTGTGTGTACTAGCTTAATTTTGCTGGAACAAATCCAGACCTCTTATAGCTGCAGTTTTACATGCAACCAACCAAAATCAATGCTTATGAAAAAAAATATCATAGAAATCTACATGGGTAGATTTTATTAAAGTATGGACTTTAGGTTTATTATGTTGGTATACATTTTAGATATCTGGGAACGTTTTAGACACATTAATACGTTTTTCAATTAACGAAACAGGTCACCCAATACTCACAGTTTGAAGCGAGATAACCTCGAATACAGCCAATACCTATGGATGGATGAATGGACATCGAAAGTGTTCACAATTTTTTCAAACGTGCTTTGAAATAACAACGCCCATCGCACTTTATACAGGCTCCAAAAATCATATTTGCAAACAATACAATAATATACAATTGTTTGCGAATGTAAATGATTGTTGGTTTTTAGCGTTCCGAAGCTTTGCTCGGAATATATTGACCATTGTGCAATTGATGCTATTCAACTGAAACAACGAGAATACTAAACTAGTGTGATTCACGAGTTTATCTTTTTTATTGCACTGAAAAAAGCAGGCTACCTACACAATGGTCAGTACCCACAGTTCCCTATTTCTTTATAGTACAATATGTCAAAAAACCAAATGCCATGCCGGTTGCTGTACCTCTGCCATTAAGGCATTTAAGTGTGCTTTAGTGGTGCATATAGGATCCCCACATAATCCTCGGCATCCCCCAGCTGAGGGCCTTGTGTGGTGTTGAGGGTATTTTTGGGGTAACAATGCGTAATGCATTCCCCACAAAAAAGTCTTTTAACGGTTGCTTTAATTAATAACTGGATTACCCTGATTAGGTCGAGAAAAAACTCTCAGGGATGATTATGTATAGAATTTTTTTTTTTTTGTACAGAATTGACGCCACCAGCTCTACTACGGTGTTTGCGGGAGCGGCCGCTAGAGGCGCTGTTGTCGGCACCGGTACAAGCACCCGACTTCGCCTACGCTTTTGGTCCAAGCGTCGATGGAGTGGTTATAGGTGAGTTAATATTTTTTTTAAACTTCTTCAAAAATATTTTTTTTAAAATTCTGCTTCATGTCTAGTACCCTACTATAGATCGCATAATTTGAAGACTAGATATCGTTGCTTGTAGTGGAAGCTGTACTCCAACGAACAACAGATTGTTTTCTAGGTAGAGGTTAGTATTTACGATGTAGAATGGAGCTCCAAGTCATATCTTTTTTTAATCTAACCATGCTTTTAATTAAAAAAGTTTTAAACCAATCAAAAACCTTCTACTTAGTATAAAAGCCAGTCAAAAAGGTCGCAAACCCAAAAATGTTCAGAAACAATTCCCCAATTTTCCCGGAAAATTCCGCCTATTTCCCGTCACACTGTGTTAACCATTCTTTCCACGACTAAACATGCATAGCTACAAGAAACATTTTCAACATCGCGTTACAAAGGACTGGATACACGGACGCACCGTGCGTGCCGCGAATACTCGCCAGATAATACTGAATCTGGCATAGTATACTGGATGTTGGTAGTATGGTAGATAATAGAAATCAAATTTCGCGGTGCACTGAATTTGTCTAGGTATACGTATTCACCACTAGCTAGACCTTCACAGAAGAATATCACGAGGAAACCTGCACATGGCTGTGAAGTTAAATTGCATTGGGTCTATTCCGCTGCGAAGGGGTAGGCCGTTTATCCACCGCCGCCGTCACCGGACCGTCGCACGGTGGTCCCGTTTCTTAAGAAGGGCGGTCATTCGCGTTTCGGGTCGGATTAAAACTAAAAGAGTTACTTTTCACCCAATAACTTCTTGTTTTAAGGTTCTTGGACTATTAACAAGTAAAAATATATATATAATTTCAATATAAAAGATAGATATTTTTAAAAAATAAGCATTTATCTAAAACTTAAAAATGTAGGTATATGGGTAACAAAAAAGAAATTGTTTTATTTATTTATTTCTTAAAATAATAGTTTAATTGACATATAAATAATAAAAAACACTAGATAATACATAGCTGAATACATTATTTTATAAAAAACACTGGCTTTTTACATAGTAGGAAAACATAGTTAATTAATAATATTTACATTATTGAAAATTGCAATATCGTCCAACTACATAATAAATACAATACTAATATTGCTAATGTTGACTTCTTCTTACTCGTTAACATCCTCATACTAGAAATAAGTAGGTCTGAATCAAGAGAAAGCAAGTCTATTTTAAAAAAAACAATGTAAGTCACTTCTTGGGAAAATTTTCTAGTGTTACAGCCTCCAGATAATTAAACTAATGTATTACAAGATCAGGCGGCCTCTTCAGACAATATAGAACTTTCAATCACCTTTAATCCGTTTATTAAAACCTTGTATGTATGTATGAAGGAAATTTATACCAAGGATTTTCCTCAGTAAGAATTTTGGCCTTATCCATAGCATGTATCTTATGTTTGTGAATTTTTTATTTTGTAACCTGTCACTCTGATGATGATAAGGTCGGCAGAAAATGACGACACCTGTCTATTAAGTATTTTCTAATACCTGTAATTTCATCAGAAAATTCAGAACGAAGGCGAAATTTTCATGTAAAGTTTCTTTCATTGAATCAACCACTACCGCTACATCGGGGCTTATATTTCGAGGTTTTTGATCTCCCTAGTTTCTTCTTAGCCCTTAACTGGTATTTTAAGTTAAATATCTCAAGTAATTGATCTGGATATTTTCAGTATCCGGTTGAGAGTCTGCCAGGTGCCAAACACTTCACCGAGATCTATCTACCTCATTTTTTCAATTTTCACAGATAATCAGGTGTTAAGAACAATCATTCGAAGAAAATAACACTTGATGGTGGCCCCTACAGCATAAAAAAGAAGCAAAATTACAAAAATACCTGAAGTATCAAATTTGCTTACATATGACCTAGTCTTTTCTATGACCTATGGCAGTCCTCGGCGCACTTTGGCGCACCTAGACATTACAGATTTTGAAACTAGACAAACTTGAGATTATTTTGATATATGTTTCAACTTTGGCGATTCGTTCCTTCCTAAGTAAAAGTCTAATTGAAAATAGAAAAGCGGCAAAAAACAAATAAATCGGTAGGTCCTCCTTGATGGCACTGGTATCCGATAGTGACAGGGATAAAATTAACAAAACATGACTTCAAATATTGTATACACCTTCCTTTCAAATATACAGGGCACAACAATATCCTAAACAATCGATTTCATAGAAAAACTACACTTTGAAAATAATGAAAATTTATGCCGAACGATAACGCCAATGAGCACAAATGAAATGTTTCCACTTCGGGTGCACAAAATTAAATGTTCGTTGTATGTTATTGCAATTTATGTTATACCTGGGGGTAGAAGGGTTATTTGTCTATCCTTTAAGTGACCAATAACATAATAATGTGACCATCGACATTTCAACTCTATGACCTACGGCGGGACCACCGTGCGTCGCCGAGAACCGAGTTTATTCTGACCGATTTCAAAATGACGTGACGGCGATCGTTTGTCCACCGCGACCGATCTCGGCGTTTAGTTTGTTCTAGCTGTCACAGTACCGAGCTAACGTGACGGCAGTGTGTGGACAAGACAAAAGTGTTTTGTATGTGTTTGTACGTGCCGGCACATCGGTCCGTCAAAATTTCGGGCCCGTTCTAGCGGTCACGCCGATCTACTCGACATCTCGCCCGGGATGACGGCGCTCGGGTGATGTACGTGCAGTGGACAACGACATCTCGATCTCGGTGACGTGACGGTGACGGCGGCGGTAGACAAACGGCCTTACAGAGGTTAAATAGAAGTCGCTCTTATGTAATAACTAGACTTGCTAAATTCTGGATCATAGTTCTAGCGTAACATTACTTTTTTCGAGACAAAAGGCTCCGAGAAAGGTAGATAATGGGGGATAGTTAAATAGTTTATTATTTACAGACGTCACGCGTACAGAAAAAATAAGATTAACAGATTAACATAGAACACGAAACATTAATTAAAATATGATGAACAAGTTCAAGGCTTTCACGAGCATGAACTGGGTCCAGTTAGAAGATCCTGAATATACATAAGAGTCACTTAAGACATCACATAAATTGATCAATCCGTTGTAAATGCTTATTATTCTGATGGAAATTAATGAATAAATTACACTAAGTGTAATTGGACGTATTTATATCACTGTTACTTTCTCCGCTGTGGCGCCCTTCTCGACACCTCTTAATGACTAATTTTCCTCCTCGCAAGGGAATGAGAAAAATTAAGAATTGTCGCCGACACAGAAATTAGATGAAACAGGTTAATTAGAGAAAAAAAGGTTTCGCTTCTCGCTGTTTTGTTCGGCTTTTAATAAAAAAAAGGAAATTTTTCATTTTTATATTCGTCCCTTTAATATTCTTGCGAAGTTCCGGCGGTGGTTTTTGGTCATGTTTAATTAATGTCAAAGTCGGGTTTATCTCGTCCTGAGAACAGAAATCATTACGAGTTAATGGTAATAAACGAGAAACTTGGATGTCTGTTCTCCAGTACTCACAAGAAAATTGTTTAAGTCACATAGCAAATACTAAGTTATACAGATAGATAAAATTGTTTATTCAGCTACAACAAATACAAACATAATAATGACAAAGACATGAAAATATTAGAAAGATGTAGAAATCAGTTTTGCACCTACTCGTATGTGCCGAAACGGAAACGGCTTTGTGAAGCATCCACCGAATAGGCGAATATACTGGTTTTCATCACCCAAGAGTATAGGCTAGTTGACAAAATTTGGAAATTAGTTTAAAACTATAGTTTAGTATCTATTTTACCCCAAATATATATTATTTTTAGAAAAATAGGCCTTTTTCATAAGTGTTTTGCTTTTTTAGAAATAAACTTAAAATTAACTTTGGAAAGGCCAAGACTGTCATGGCGTCTTGAATGACGTCTATCCTCGCGAAACAATCGAGTTTGTTGATGTCAGTCGACGAGATCATTATACAGCTGCAACCGGTGTTTTGCGAGGAGTGACGTCACGCTTCTCTGATTGTTGTTTAATGTCACGTGATTAAATAAGTCATTTTGCCGATTTTAATTTCCAAAAATATTTGTAATCTTATATTATTTTAGTAAAAAAGTTGTTTTTTTGTTTACTACATATCATGATTAATCATTAGAAACTCTAAGCCATCCGATTCATTCTTAGTGGAAACAAGCCTATTCAATCAGGGGTGCATGTCTGTCTGCCAACTTTTATAATATTAAGCGTTTCTACCAAAATCTACCCGTAAATCTTCACCGAGTCGAAAGGCTGTAATTTTTCCTCGGCGATAAGGGCGTTCATTTGTTGTCCTAAGTTCTGCCGTTATCTCAAGGTGTTCCACTTTCGCAGATAACGGACCAGGGAACTTTGGAACAACCAACACAATAATCGAAGTCGTCAATTGCCAGATAGAGCTCTCATCTACGACGAAAGTACGGCTAGTAACTTCGCTCCATCGATTTTTGTGGCTTGTGCTGACATCGAGTATTTTTATGGATTGGCACAAATACTACCTTTGAAGTATACACAAATAAGGGCCAATGATACTTATGACGACAGTAAATTAGATTGTACATAAAAAATACAAATAAATTCAGAGTCAGTCTTTATCATTTACAAGAGAGAGAGTGTAATTATTTCCAACAAGCCAAATGATGTTCGTAGAAAGCGGTTACCAACTACAATAGCGAATGTAAACCTTCAATTCCGGTGGCATCTGACCATTTCTACCCGAAAGCAAAAGAAGTCGAATGAGGTACTAACGAGAGAGCTGTTACAAATTACAACAGCGAATGAAAAACTCCAATTTTCCAAGTCGAATGATCTACTTACGAGAGTGGTGCTATCTACATAAATTCTAGTGAAAAACTTCGATTTTACCAGCTGTACTTGTAATTAAGGTATTACCATCTACAACAGCGAGTGTAAAACTTCGATTTTGGTGCCATCTTATCATTACCTCCAGTTGAAATCAAAACAAGCCATGATGAACTTACTAGTGTGTGCACCTATAACATAAGATAATACGTTTACATAAGAAGTGTAAGTGTAAAACTTAAATTTTGGTGGCATCTGATAATGTCCACTTGAAATCAAAACAAGTCGATTGATGTACTCCACAAGTGTGGGTGCTATCGTCTACAAGAGCGAGTGTAAAACTCCAATTCCGGTGGCATCTTACCGTTTCCACTTTGGCGGCATTCTTCCAGTTGTCGACCACGCTCGTTATTAAATTGTCTCGGGTAACTTTTCTCATCTCGCTCGCTCCGCTCAGCTCACTTTGTTGTGAACCGTTTTTTATTCGAGTTTCGTCTCTATTTTCGGAAGTTAAGCAGGTTATTATAGTCGGAGCCGTTGTGAACATGTTTAAGAGACATTTTTCGCTCAAAAATTGCAATTTGTCGCGAAAGAAATTACCTAGTTCCAAAAATAATGATGTCCAGTTTAATGTGGAAGGAAACTGCAGAGTTTGAATAAAATTTTAAAATGGAGTTTGCATTTTTGGCTGGCAAAATTGTTGTGAAAAACAATATTTGCCTAAAAACATTGGTGTGGATTTCACATGAAAAATTTGTTAAAATTTTGTATGTGATTAAAAATATTGCTGTAATGAATATATTGAGTTACATTTTGGTTCACGGTATTATTAACTTTAATAAATATTTTTTACAGAATATATAAAATAAAAGTTCTGTTAATGACGACTTCACTTGCATGAGTCTACTCTCAATTTCATATTTTCAATTTTCATATGAGCAAAAATCTATTGAAATATCAGGTTGAGGGAGAATCAATTCAACATGCTTTTTGTTGCGTAGCATGTATAACAATGTCAATTTCTATTCCTAACTGAAAATTAATATTTTATGTTTGTTGGAAAAATCGAACATCTTGACGCAGCCTTTGCTTAACAGTTCAACCAAGAAGCTATTGCAACACTAACAGACTACAATACATCACGCACTGATGTAGGCATTCCTTCCGCAGACACAGGAGATCTGCTGGTGACGCCAGAGAACGGTTACGAGTGGGGAGGACAACCCATTGCGCGTGCGCCGACTGGCAAGGCAGCAAGCAACGCTATCAATATCATCAACGCTGTACTTATGAGGAAGAGCGCTGTGGCCCAGCTTACTAAGTAAGTTTATAATATTCTTTAAGTACAACTTACGAACCAATCGAACGATTTTTTTTTACCGAAACTATAACCGCTGGTTTGCGACACCTGGGGGTTAGGGATGAATAGCGTTCGTTCCACAGCACTAAACTCAGGTTTCTCCTTTAAGACGCACAGACGGGCGCTTGCGGTAACTAACTGGCCCGACTTTTTTAGACCTGGAAACTAAATTGCCTACTTGTGTCTTAAATCTAGTCAGTCATTCGAGTGATACACAACCTACTTGCATCGTCAGTTAAATAATTTGAGGTCCAGCATTGCTATTTGAGATCTAGAAGAGCTATTTCCATATGGTACTGCGGTCACACTGTTCCATCGCAGAATTTACATAGCGGGCTGTCATACTTACAGACAGTTCAATGTTATTTAATGGACAAAATTATTCCTAAACACGTGTTTATTCTTAACACGCATGTTTAAAGTGTAACTGCACTACTGGCTTCGATTAAAAATACACACTTATATGGCTAGTTGAATCAAAATAAAACAATTTTTTTTAAACTCTTACATCGAATTTTCCGACGAGTTAAAACAAAATGTAAAGTACCTTTCTCTATTTCCTAGGTACGATCTTATGCTCGGCGTAACAAAAGCAGAAGCGTACTTCGCGTTCAGCGGTGATGACGTCCAATACGGCATCGAAGCGGATAGAAGATCGAAGATCCTAAAGTCTTTCGTGAGGAACACGTATAGCTACCATCTCTCCGAGATACTGGCGACTATCATCAATGAGTATACTGATTGGGAGCGGCCGGTGCAGCATCCAATTAATATCAGGTGAGTTACATAGTAAATGGAATAAACATACTCCAATATGAAGAATTCGACACGTCTTATAATAGGGTATCAAAAAAAATTAAGCGTTTACTTACATTTTTTACTCTCACTTCAGTGTATTAGAGAGACAGTAAAGTAGTGCAGTGTCGCCGTCGGCCTATTTAATGTTCCACTGCAGTGCAAATGCCTACATCATTGAAACCAAGTCATTGTTATAATGTTACCCGTAGGTGTTACTGGTTTTACCATGTTTTCCAAAGGATTGGTGACCACAAACCCGAACTTGGTTTAAAAATTCTGACACCAATTTTGTCGGACCCAGAAATTGAACCTACGAACCTGAAAGCAGGACCCGATAATTAAAATTAGAACATTGACGAGTTGGTCGTCCTCAAATTCTTGAAATGTCTTGCTATTTTAATCATAATAAATAATAATGATGCCACGTATAATGATTGGAAAATGGCGAGGCTAATTTTAGTAACGCGACTCGAGGCGCCGACGGGACGCCAACGATTAAAGTTCATTACAAAATAGTTTTCAATACTAGTGCAAAACTTGAAAAAACAAGGCTACTGCAGTAAACATTTTAGCATCAGGTGAAGGTTATAAGTATTTCGACAATTAATGCTGACATATTTATAATGCGCTTTGATGGCGTGGGGCCAAATCCGTTCGAGCTCATATTTCTTCGTTCGTTTTTGTGTAATCTTTTTGGCTTAATACTGCGAATGTGGCATAAGATATACTCACTATTTAACTTTGGTTTTCGTTCCATTTTAAGCATTATTTCACTGAAATTCAAACGATTTCAAGTATATTTTAGTTGTTTAAATAACTAGTTATTAGCAAAATTATATTCTTGATTTATAGGAACTGTTAGGTTTGTCGAATTACGTAAATAGAATGTTTAAACAATAACAATTCGGAAATGACCTTATTAGGTACCTAAAATACCGTACAGCCTCACATACAGTACTCGTTTCCAAGATACGCTCGTGTCATAGGTATCCAAATTAACGGAATTTCCACAAATAAATATTTTAATAGAATATTTAATAGAAAAAGAGTCAAAGAAATAAAGTAACATATTTTGTTTCTATAGTGTCAGTGAAATAAGAATAAAAATTGTGTTTACGTGAGGCACATTAGGTAAGCTGGTAAGATTTTGTATTACTGGCAACGCTTATATTCTAGCAGAGCCTTATAGGATAAGAGGCATATGTTTCAATAAAATCTTTTGTACCCAGGGACGAGACCCTCGAGGCGCTTAGCGATGCTCAAGTGGTCGCACCCATAGTGCTGACAGCTGACACGCATTCTGCCTTGCGAAGAAACTCCTACCTCTACGTGTTTGACTACCAGACCAAGTATGGAGACTATCCTCAGGTGAGTAATTATTTTCTTGCTTTTTTCTAGAACTTACTTCGTCTATTTGGAATTGAAGATTACACGAAAGAAACACCTAGCCCGATACATACAGACATGTTCAAGCACACAAAATGTCTGTGCCGTTCAGAGATCAAACCCTTACACATTTTTTGCACCAAAAATTAATTCACAAAGAGGGAGCGATAGGCGACTTTTAAACCAAATCCATGTCGGTTACACCAAATCGGCAGTGAAATCCATGTGGAGTTATGTTGATTTATTAATTTAATAACCTTTTATAAAATTATAAATAACATAATATCCCGCAAATACCGAGGTTGATCATTCAGACCATCATCATCATCATCATCATATTATCTATATAACTACCCTTCCTGTAAAACTATCTGGAACACAGAACCATTACCTTTAACAAGACAATACTTGCAAACTCAAAATCACCCAAAACAATAGCCCCAACTCAAATTCACTCGGCAATTATTGCAACAACCACGTCTATGTAATTATCTCCGATTTTCAACGATCGACTAACTTTGTTTCACGAGTAATGACGAACAGCCAATTAACTGGGACCCCATGCACGCTCTTGTTAGCATGGCGGGAGGTGTCGTATCCCATTGGTTAGGATGCAGCGAGGATGGTGTCTGTTAATACAGACTGCAAACTCTACAGTTACGTCCTCGACGTTTAGTTAACAAGAGTGAACCAATAAGGCGGCGGTCTTTTGACAAATTATTATGTTAACACGTCATGTAACTTATAAAGCGACATAACGTAGTTACTAAAGGTACTAGTGATACTAATAAGCTCGCTGTCTACTAAGAATAAATCGAAAGGATTGGAGTTCTGACGATTATATTAGATGTTTTGAAAACCGAAAATAAAGTGAGTTAATAAAATATTTAAACGTTTCTTTCCTTTCACAAACTTGTTCATGGCATATTTCACAGTGTTACATTATTAAATTTAGTCACGGTCAGGTCGGTCAAAATATAAGTGCTATTTTTGAAAGTAATAAAAAAATAAATGTAATTTCTAGCGATTGATAAGAGTAACTCTCAAATTAGGTACTTTCCAGTTTTTTCGACAGATAGCAACTTCTTGAAGCCGGTGGTAGTCACTCTGTAACATTGATAATTAAATGATAGCTAATTCATTGAATAAAAAATATCTTAATTAAAAAAATAGCCAGTATTAAAAATAAAATTCGTCCGAAAACACTCACTCAAATTTCGATGACAGAATGTTTAATATCTGATTCAATGAAAATCCCATTAGGAATTAGATTAAACCGACTTCAAAAAAAAAAGAAACAAAAAAAACTACCTAAAAACTGAAAAGCAAAAAATAATTTTAATAAGACATTCATCAAATGCGCTTATTGTCTAAGCCTATTAATTAAATTGTATTTTACGTGCTAGGTAGGTACCTACTAATCTGTTTGAAGTCGGTGCCAAGCCAAATAGTAGGTACCCAGATTACGTACCTACGTCCGCGGATTAATAAGTAACCCTTTATAATACATATTAATATTATTATATATTATCATTTTTTATTACCTTTGGCTTGGCACCGACTTCAAACAGATTAGTAGGTACCTACCTAGCACGTAAAATACAATTTAATTAATAGGCTTAGACAATAAGCGCATTTGATGAATGTCTTATTAAAATTATTTTTTGCTTTTCAGTTTTTAGGTAGTTTTTTTTGTTTCTTTTTTTTTTGAAGTCGGTTTAAATTTTTTAAAAGAAAGTTTGTTTATTTTTCTATTTTTAGTGTGAATAACACGTAGGTAGTGAGTAAAACTCTTTCATAATAATGATAGCGAAAATACGAGTAGAATTGTATTATTTGATAATAATATTAGGTATTCATTAAGTGTTCAGCACCATGGGTAGGAGGAGAATGCGTTTATGCACCATAACCGCAGGCTAGCTAGACCCGCGGCCGTGTGTGGGGCTCGAGACCGAAGCGTCCGCTACCCACTACACTCCCCCGGTTTCTCCTTCACACCCGATTAGGACGAGCCGGTGCTAACCTTATTGGCTAGTGACCAGCCCATCCCCGGGTAATCATCAGCTTAGCTGCAAAAGTACATGAAATACAACTAACGTTCCACATATTCCTACAACACTGAAAGAATTATCCCCTAACTCCTAACCGTTAAGGAGTTGTACTTTCCATCATCACCTTAGCTGCAAAAGTACATGAAATACAACTAACGGTCCACATATTCCTACAATACTGAAAGAATTATCCCCTAACTCCTA
Source organism: Mecyna flavalis (assembly GCA_949319885.1). Taxonomy (NCBI): domain Eukaryota; kingdom Metazoa; phylum Arthropoda; class Insecta; order Lepidoptera; family Crambidae; genus Mecyna; species Mecyna flavalis. The sequence goes on from OX439427.1 coordinate 20,860,936, forward strand.
ACCGTTAAGGAGTTGTACCTTCCATCATCAGCTCATCAACATAAAATGATGTCTATCGGACGCAAAAACTTGAATGGCTTCAGAAAAAACAAGTAACGCGTAGGCGCAGCCTATAAAATTTGAGGTTTTCCCTTGATTTTTCCGGGATCCCATCATCAGATCCTGACATGGTGACAATGGGACCACCTCGGAACTATGCACTTTCAAATAAAAAAAGAATTATTTAAATCGGTCCACAATTGACGGAGAAATCGACGGACATACATAAAAAAAAAAAAAAAAAAAAAAAAAAAATACAAACAGTCGAACATATAACCTCCTCCTTTTTTGAAGTCGGTTAAAAATAAAACTCCTGAGCTCAATTCTGTTTTAAGTGACTGATACTCGAGATTGAAGTGCTTAGCAATGCTCTCTTGGGGCACAGATTATCTCTCAAAGTCAAAGCTATCGATGGATATTTTTACGACGAATATAATTAATTGCGTATTTGATATCTAATGATGTCGAATACGTAATTAAAAATCGACGACCCGGGAATCAAGATAGATTAATGACTATCTTGATTTCTGGAACTTTGGCTGTTCCTTTGGTTTAAATATATGTAGATCAAGTATGTGTGTGTGTTTCGGGGAAAGGGCACTAAAACTAGTGAAATTACTGGGTATATGAGACCTAATAACTGTCGTATCGGTGTAGCAGTCTCAGGGTCTGCTACAGTCTAAGGGCAGACGTGGCGGTTACCGTCAGGTGTACGATCGGCTCGTCTTGTTACACATTGCAAAAAAAAAACTATAGAGACTTATGCTAGCTGTCTTCAAGTAGTGGCTAAACTATAGCGTTCCGTTTAGTGAGTGAGCGTGCTGGAGGCCCAGACTTTCTGAAATGAAAGTTTTCCCTCTCTATTATGAAAAAATATCTTCAAAAAGACGTTTATTACTTACTACCACTAATACTGTACATTCTTTTCTTTTTGTTAACAGAGACAAGGCTGCATCCACGGGGAAGAACTTCCGTACATTTTCGGCGCCCCCCTAGTGGGGGGTCTCGCACATTTCTCAAGAAACTACACTAAGGCCGAAGTCTCGCTTTCGGAGTCCGTCATGCTATATTGGGGGAACTTTGCGAAGACTGGGTAAGTGATTAAAATGGAGAGATTCGACAAGACCCATACAAAGTTTTTTACCTTTTCTATCTTAAGGCTCATCTTAAAAAAATTTAAACGAATGGCCCCACTTATAAAGTCAGTAATTGATAAAAAAAATAATAATACGTAAGCAACAATATTTTGAAAAATGTACACCATTACTTACGTCATCAATTTCTATCATGTAGGAACCCCAACGAAGCTCAAGAAAGTGACCCCATCAGAGCTGGCAGACAAGAACGAGTCAGAATGAAGAATATAGAGTGGACAGCTTACGAAGCAGTGCATAAGAAATATCTGAATATTGACACTAAAGCAAAACTGAAGAATCACTACAGAGCGCACAGGTGGGTAGTCAACAACTAGTTACAGAAAACTATTACCTAGCAACTTGGATTAATAGAAAGTTTTGTTTCAAGGTAAATTATTTGAAACTAACTTTTCCGTAAACATTTATAAGTTTTACAATTGAAGGTTTATACGGTTCTTTAACACGCGGGACGCGGGACACTCAATTCCTTTTTTTACTTAGACAAAAAAAATTGTAAGTTTGTTTTTGTAAGGAAATTCTATATGCCTCTTTTTATCACTTTTGAAAGTAGTTAAGCAGCCAGTACTACTGTATCTTATTTTAACGATGAAAAACATTTTGAGCGGTAAATATTTTATCAAAAATATGTTTTCCTTAACCTTTAACTATGGACGTTACATTTTTGTTACACTACTATGGACGTGCGGTCTCACATACCGCTATCTTTAAATGCCAGATTCTATCTAGTTAAGTAAGAATAATACCAAATTTTTGTTTTTATTCCTTTTAGGATACTAAATGTAAATAAAAGATGTAATTTTTATGAATATGTATTTATTTTAAACATTTATCTAACCATTTAACAATCGAAGGAACTTTTCAGACTTTTTTACTTGAGATCTCTTTAAAGGAACATTATCTAAAGAAAATTACTTTTTTAGAGTGTTCCACTAATTTTACTTTAAAATATAAAGAATAAAAAACTTTTTTAAAAAAAAATTAAACCGACTTCAAAAAAAAAAACAAAAAAAAACTACCTAAAAACACTGAAAAGCAAAAAATAATTTTAATAAGACATTCATCAAATGCGCTTATTGTCTAAGCCTATTAATAACATTAAATTGTATTTACGTGCTAGGTAGGTACCTACTAATCTGTTTGAAGTCGGTGCCAAGCCAAATAGTAGGTACCCAGACTACGTACCTACGTCCGCGGATTATTTGTAACCCTGTATAATACATAAATTATTAGGTATGTATCATTTTTCATTACTTTTGGCTTGGCACCGACTTCAAACAGATTAGTAGGTACCTACCTAGCACGTAAATACAATTTAATGTTATTAATAGGCTTAGACAATAAGCGCATTTGATGAATGTCTTATTAAAATTATTTTTTGCTTTTCAGTGTTTTTAGGTAGTTTTTTTTTGTTTTTTTTTTTGAAGTCGGTTTAATTTTTTTTTAAAAAAGTTTGTTTATTTTTCTATTTTTAGTGTGAATAATACGTAGGAGTGAGTAAAACTCTCATAATATTGATAACAAAAATACGAGTAAAATAGTAGAATTGTATTATTTGACAATATTAGGTATTCATTAAGTGTTCAGCACTATTCAGTAGACCAACTAAAGATGCAGCCCGCAAGAGGGACATAAGAATTAAGAAGTCGTACCCTTTAGCTTCCATCATCATAGTTGTACCTTCCATCATCAGCTTAGCTCCAAAAGTACATGAAATACAACTAACGGTCCACATATTCCTACAACACTGAAATAATTATCCCCTAACTCCTAACCGTTAAGGAGTTGTACCTTCCATCATCAGCTTAGCTGCAAAAGTACATGAAATACAACTAACGGTCCACATATTTCTACAGCACTGAAATAATTATCCCCTAACTCCTAACCGTTAAGGAGTTGTACCTTCCATCATCAGCTTAGCTGCAAAAGTACATGAAATACAAATAACGGTCCACATATTCTTACAATACTGAAAGAATTATCCCCTAACTCCTAACCGTTAAGGAGTTGTACCTTCCATCATCAGCTCATCAACTAAAGTGATGTCCATAGGACGCAAAAACTTAAATGGCTTCAGAAAAAACAAGTAACGCGTAGTGTGCGCCTATAAAATTTGAGGTTTGCCCTTGATTTTCCCGGGATCCCATCATCAGATCCTGACATGGTGACAATGGGACCACCTCGGAACTATGCACTTTCAAATAAAAAAAGAATTATTTAAATCGGTCCACAATTGACGGAGAAATCGACGGACATACATAAAAAAAAAAAAAAAAAAAAAAAAAAAAAAAAAAAATACATACAGTCGAACATAGAACCTCCTCCTTTTTTGAAGTCGGTTAAAAAACAAAAAAACTTAACATTAACTTCTTAGGACGAAACATAAAAAAATTGACAAAGGCCCAACTTGTGCATATTTATTGGTAGTCTTTGCATAATGGCTTAGAACATTGTAAGCATATTGGCTGTTTACAGCCTTTGCACTCTGTGGAATCGATGAATTCTATGTTCCTTTGCATGCAGATGTACTAGCGTGTACGTTTTCTGCCATTTTTTATTAAAAAAATCTAGACTAAACCAAATCACCATCAGCTTAATTTATCACACAAACGCGGACGCGCGGTCTCACAGGCCGCACTCAGCATATAAAGCGAAATTACTCAAGTAACATACAGCCGACGATGTGACCTCCACTCTCAACACTCGTTTCGCCTCTAGAACCGAAGCTACTGAGGCCGACAGACGCGTGGGGTACGCGGGTGGAGGGGGGCACGTGAATCACAAACTGCAAGCGGCCTGTGAGACCGCGCGTCCATAGTTAAAGGTTAAAATCACCACAGTCTATTTTAAACATTGCATTTTGTAATAAAATCTATTTGCGCGAAATCCTTAACAATTTGTTGATTAGAAAATTACATGGTCAATTTGTCCACAGACTATCGTTTTGGTTGAACTTAGTACCAGACCTCCACCGGCCTGGAGGGGATGATGTCCCGTCCTCACACCACCAGCTCGAAAACGAAGATTCATCACCTCAGCCCACACTAAAGACTTTGAGCCCTACATTCAAAAAGACCACAGACGTCATGACGGAAACAGGTCTTGCAACTAAAATGCCAGTTATGAGTGTTTTGAATATAACTTCGCCACTTAATTTCAATATTATTGGTCTCAACCCACCAACAATAAGCTCAGCAGGATCAGACGTGCATAAAGACTCATCAACTAATGCCCCACCTGAAGATGGATTTGCTGCTTACAGCACAGCTCTTAGTGTAACTATAGCAATAGGATGCTCACTTCTAATCCTTAATGTACTTATATTCGCTGGAGTATACTACCAGAGAGATAAGACGAGAATGAACGGCCAAGACGGCATTGCCAACGGCTCGCATTTAAAAAAACGTGCAGAAAATGGCCAGATGCCGAACAACATTTGTGGTGATTTGGAAGGGGCGTTGACTTATCAGACGAGTCTTAAGAACGACCCAGCAACAATTCTAAGTCATCATCATACACATTCGCATCATCAGCTGCCCCCACCAGAGTTTGCTGATTTACCTAGTAATAATGTAGCCGGGATGGCTACTTTGCCGAGAGCACCACCTCCACCAAAATTGGGGAAAAGTAATATAAATACGCTTGCGAGTGGGCAGCTTCAGGAGAACCAGCCGTTGCTGTCAGCTCATCAAATGCAGATGATAAACACGAGTACTTTGACGAAGAAGAATACCCAACTGAACGCGAAGTCGAATGTGACAATGGAGGAGTTGCGGGTGTGACGTCAGAGGGCCTGACTGCAGCGAGCCGGCAGCTGCAGTGACGTAGTCCACCACGACGAGATCGTGTGACTTGGGCCGGACCTTCTCAAGTGCGTCACGGATTACATTTAAACTTTTGAATATCTGTGCCACTTCATAGAAGGCGAATAATTTAGTGACAGTGACAATGACGATGTAATTTAATCATATCCGTATAGGTAAAGATATTGGAACAGGAGTGAAGTTTAAAGTGTTAATAGTGTTCGATTAGTGGACGATATTGACTATAAAGAATGTAAATGAATGTAAATATTGATTTAATGTGAAAATTGTATATAGTTCAGCAGCTCCGGCGCATATCCATCCTAAATTACAATTGTAATCTTGAATCTAGGGAGATTGTAAAACTATGTGATGAAAATTTGAGATTTCGGTTTGTAACAGAGTTGATGTTTCGCGTGGCGTTAACGGTAACCTGTTGTAATCGACTGAAATAAATTTAGAGTATGTAATATAAAATGTTAGGAAATGTGAAAATATTATACGAGACACCAATTCGCGTCGCCCAATGATTTATCGAGTTTAGAAGCAATAAAAATTCATCGAACAAAAAATGTTTTTATAGTGTCTCCAGAATATTACATTTCTACCGATGAATCAGTATTTTAAAATTATCCGTATTTTCTTGTTACAACAGTAATATTATAATCAAACCTGTGTGTGTATAATATGTGTGATAGTAATGTGAAAATCTCAAAGAATGATCATGATCAGATATTTTACTCCCAACTTGAGTCCCTTTTTCAAGAAATTATTTACAAATGGGAAAAAATGGAGGATTAAAAATATTGATTCTGAAGTTGTCTGTATATTATTTTGTTCTTATATAGACGGACCAATAGCATGTGTAAATATGTAAATAGGATTAGAGAACGGTATAACAGGTTGTAATGATCCTTCTGACTTTTTAATTCGTAACACGACTGAACCCTGGGTGGTATCGTTGTTTCACACTATTTATTGTGATTTGACATTGGTGTATGAAGAACAAGATCCATAGATGCTTACTTGAATATGTCTATTTAAAGATGTACTCAGATATATTATCTTGATACGCAATAAGTTTGAATTTTAAATGACTTACATTTTTTTTGTGGGAATCAATTAATTATTAGGAAAAAATTTAGGACGTATCATAATAATAAAAATGATCAGCATTTTTTTAAACCAAACCTTTTTGTATGTTTTGTATGACAAGTGATGTTTTGTTCGACTGGCAGACTATACTTGTTTTGTCGAACTTCTAAAATAATAATAATTTTATGGACATAATTGTATGCAATAAGCAACTACGTATCTTGTATTTCAAATATTATTATGTGATTTTATATTACTCTGTGATGTATTTATTTGCATTTGACTGCAAAATTAGAACTTTAAACGAAATCTAAACAAAATCCTAAATTACATTATGTTTATCGTTTTTGGAAAGCGTTTCAAATTATGTAATGTTTTTACGAACCTAGTTTTTGCTTTTAAAGCAAACTTTTTTGTTATGTTTTAGTAACAAAAATAAAAATCCTTAATTTTGTTTCTCACAACTTTTTGTTTTGTTTAGTTAGGTAATTGTATCTCATAATCTATTAGTTTTATTTTTTACATATACTAATAAATTGTTGCCACAATAATTTAAGTATATTTAAATAACCTGATATAAGCTAGTTACAGATGGTTGGTATTTTATTGTTTTAAAAATACTTACCAATCAGTTAAAATAAAAATAATGATTATTTTTATCTGTCATAAAGATTAATGAATAAGATGTGAATTGATATTGAATGAAAACTGTTATTTTACATCCATGCACAATTTTTTTAACTAGTGTATAGTAAAGGGTCTATAAGCGACCTCAAATAAAGTACTTACGGAATACAGACTAAAAATTTTAATAAAAGAAATTGAAAATTAACACGCGTTGTTTTATTTTCATAAGGACTAGATTTTTTATGGGAAATTTATTTTTATACTAGATTTCTTTATGAGAAAGGCAGGAAAATGGGTAAGTGAGTCAAATGATCGTAAGTGATCAATACCGCTCATGAACGCTTGTGTCTTCATCAACTGCTTTGCCAGACCTTAAGAAAACATTGTAAGGGCACTCCCTTACAATTAAACTACACTTAGTATCAGTATAGAAAAGATATACTCATACGTCGGGTGAGAGGTTAACACTTTCCCATTCTTTGTCTCGTTTTAAAAACATCAAAAAGATGCACTAAAACACCATATCCACAGTGTATCTCAGTCAAGAAGATCCTTAATATACTTTAATACAAAAAATATCCATGTCAAATAAATCACGAACGAATCCAATTAAATTGTTTTTCTTTGTTCAGAAGTTCAAACAAATAATTTGCAACACATTCTGAGATGGAAACAACTTTCCAAATTTAATATTTATCAACAAAGATTTCAAAGAGAAGTAAGAATACGCAATCGTCTACTACACTTTGGATATCTGACTAAGAATCAATACTTTTTTACTTATATGACAAATCCCAAAGTATAGCCCGACCAGTAAAATAAAAACCTCGCCATATTGCGGAAAAATATTGGAACTAATTTCTTCAAGTGGCAACAATCAAACAAAAAAACAAGATATCATTCATTTGCTATCTGTCAAAGTGTGATGTCAATTGTCAACCGTGGCTTGTTACTATTGAATATTGTGAGTTATGTGTGAGTATAACCATAGCACCCAAGTGTTGCTATAACCACAGCTAATGTGGCGCCTCCAGAGCAGGTTTTTTATTTTCTTGGTCAGGCTATAATTCTGTCTAATTACTATGCGCTCACACCTGAACCACTAAATTAATTATAATGACATTTGGTATAACCATAGACCAGACCTTGGAAAAGAGAATAGGAAACTTTTTATCTCGAGAGCACGTTCAATTTTAATAAGATTACAGAAATAGAAGCATTAGTTCGTTTTTCTGTCACATCGCAACGAACCGACATAATTTTGATGGGAATTGTTTTATAGCTGAAAATCGACTAAGGCTTCTTATTATTCTAGGCTATTAATTTATATTATTCTAGTTTAAAAAGTACAAATATATCTCTGGACAAATGAATGATAAATTATAGAAAGAGCCACAAATGCATTAAGTCCTGCATAAAACTATTAGTATTATTTAAACATTATCTTCCTTTAAAACTTAACCAGATAATAGATAGTAAATTACACGTGCTTCATAGCGTAACATAACAGTATGTGACATTCCTGAATCGCTTACTTTGGCGGTATTTTCCTGTCAAAAAACCTTATTCCGTTGGTTTATTGTACATTGCAATGTCAACAATTATTCAACTTGTTTTCTTTCATTTCACGAATTCACGTTCCATTACCATTGTGTACAATCAAGATTAATTTGAGAAATGTTTTCCTGTTCCCACAATCTAGATAAGTGTATGAGTCCAGGAGTCCATGTTAATATTTCTTAGGCTATAATCAGGCAGAAAGTTCTCGAAGCTCATTGCCGCCTCCACTAGCTCATTATGGGCTATATCAAATGCCTGACTGTTAACAATATCCTTACTTATTCGATGGCCCCATGCGGTGGCAACACTCTTCACATTAATTTTCCTTTGTTTACGTGTGGTCTTTGTGACAGAAAATCGCGAGAGAATACACTGAGTATTCAATTTACAGCATGAAGCAACATTTATAAATATGCTGGTCTTATAACATTTCAAATTAAAAGCTTAATTTTTTTAACATTTGATACTGAAACAAAATTGGGTAAATATTCATGTAAATAAATCCATAACTTTGCTCAAATCACTTATAACAAAAAGGCCCTAAAAGTTTCACATTACGAAAACATCCAAGCAAAATGTAACAGCAAAGTTTTTTTTATATGGTACACTTATGAAACGGTGTTTTTTTTTTCATATTCAAACTTGATTATTTCCAAACGAAATTAAGTGTGGGATACTTTTCATGAATATACGTCCAATTTAAAAAAGAAAGCCAAATAGGCATAAGAAACATTTTAATATAATGGAGTTAATGTTTGAAGATTATTTGATGTACCAACATAAGCGTATTCCATTTCAATCATGCTAGTGGGCAATAATACGAACTATTCAATACGAACTTACGAAACGGTAAGGATTACCACAGACATTTAAAGTTCAGAAAATGTCATTAAATATCCTGTTATACTGTTAGAATGTATATGATAATGGTAAAATCCTCATCCTCAATCTCAATATCCTCGACGAATTGCCATGACAGTCATAAACTGCGCAATTTTTAAAAAAGTGTCTCATATCTTACCAAGGTTAATATGATAAAACAATAAACGACACGTTTTTATGACCCAGTAGATCTTTTAAGAGCAAAACACGGTTCATCAGACAAGAGAAAATTTTATTGAACAGGTTTATGTATTTTAATCCAGAAAACTATTGGCATATTAAGAACTTTAGAGTATCATAAAAAGACGATTCGTTTGCACCTTGTGCAGGAAATAATAGTAAAAAGAACATGGCTAGTAAAGTGAAAATAATTATTTTCTAATTTAATAGCACAGCCATTCGTTCGACTGGGCAGGTTTCTGCAGTGGGAGTGTTAAATAGAACATTTCAGAGGTGCTATCGATTTAACGCAAGTTATAAAGCGACTTCACTCCTGGAGTGAAGTCAAACGCGAAGCTCAAGACAGAACGAGATGGAGAACTACTGTGGACGCCCTCTGCCCCACTTGGGGGTCATAGGACATTAAGTCAAATAAGTCATAAAGCGACACTTGAAACTATTGAGACTACAGAGGCTCTTAAAAAAGATCGATCAGCGTGGCGAGCATTTAAAGAGGCCTATGTCCGGCAGTGGTCTGTTACAGGCTGATAATGATGATGATATAGGTATGTACAAGTATAAATGCTCATGCCCGTACATAAAAACATATGAGTATTTTCGGTACATAATGCACCAATCGCTATATCCTCGTACTTGAACCATATTCCAAAGCGGCCCGCTAACAGAAAATTACATCGTTAGAATTAATGGTTCAACATTTGTTTACAGCAGGACTCGTAAACTTTCATTAATTCTGATAATAACGGTGATAGTTCGCCGATAGAAGTTATGGCGGTCACCCATCAGAGGTAATGATTGGGACAGGAGGTATGTAACTAATTGAGGACGCTAATTGAATACTATTTGACATGTGGGAGGTGTCGGGGAAGGCTCGATAAAAGTATTGACGCATTTTTTCGTGTTATTTCAGTTGAAGAACTGACACGTAGCCAGATAGCAAGCGGCGATCTATTCATAAGAGGGATATTTAATCAGAAAACATCGCTTAATGAGCTGGTACATTAGACCTTTCTAATTTCTAGCATACTGGGAATAAATTAAAAAAAATATATTGGACAACATCACATACATTGATCTGACCCCAAAGTAAGTAGCGTAAGCACTTGTGTTATGGGTGTCAGAATCAACGAAGGTACCACAAATAAATACTTGAATACAAATAAACATCCAGACACAGAACAAACACAAAAATGTTCATCACATAAATATTTGTCCTGGGTGGAATTCGAACCCATGACCCCTGGCGCACAAAGCAGGGTCACTACGAAAAGCGCCATCGGGCCAGTCAAAATTTAATCACATTAATATTGCCGAAACACAACACACAGCCACCTTCCAGACTTCGGACTGTGTGTGACTTAGTTTTCCTAACAGAAAAACCCATACAATCACACAATCAAAAATACTGATTGCACAGCAAAATCATAGAGCCTGGAAAGTTGTATGTGCATTATAACCGTATGTAGGTATGTCGTTATCCGTATGTACTGTTTAGGTAAAATATTTTATAATACATTATATTATATAGGTATTTATTTATCATAATATTATTTCGTTTATTTCTTTTTTTAAGTTTTATGTTTATTGGCACTACCCATTGTTTTTTTCTGCTTGGCCTAAAGGTTGACTGGAGGGAATGCTATGAGGCATTAAGTCCGCCTTTTATACTTGATTTGTGCAATGAAGTTAAAATAAGTAAGTAAATAAATTATAAAAATGCAAAAAAAAACTGGTATTTATGTATAACGATAAAATACAACAGCCAAGTGCGCCGATAATCTCCACTGCCGCTACTTGGCACATTTGCATGAGAGCCCTTATGAGGCGGGTTCAAAGCGAATGTCCCATATCCGCAGGGGCCGGAAATTAACTTCAGCGGCCCCCGCCCGGATTTGCTATGAGTGCCGAAAATTTTAATTTCGACTAGTGATGCGTCGTAATTATGGAGATATCGATAAATTTTTACACTTCGAATATTTTTTTATTTTTAGACTTACTTAGTGAAAAGCGGTCACTAATACCAATTTAATTGACTGGGTAATCACTTGACTGGCGAATTTAATAGTAAACTTGCCATATGCGCCAGAGAGCGTCGTTCTGAATCCCACATAAGACTTTTGTAATGAACATATTTTGCGTTTGTTCACATAAAATAAAGTAACTTTGATGATGACTTGGTGGTAAGGCGGCTAATATACCAGAGTGCGTGGGTTCTATACTCGAACAGTGCAAACATTTGGTGTACAAACTGTTGGAGTCATTTTGGATATGAAATTATTTACAAAAAACAGTTTAGTACGCACTCGTAAGAGTGCGTAACAGGTGTTAGCACAGCACCCATAATACAAGCTGTCTTACGAGTATGGGTAACGGTATTTAAGAATTAATTTATTATTTAACACTAGCTAACACTCGGTCAACCAAAGTACTAAAAAATCACACATAAAACTATCGATACTAAAGTATCGAGTGATATTATCCCATCCCTACAACCTTTATAAAAAAAGGCTGACCAAACCCCAGAACAAGCTGGCGCGAAAACAGCTTAGGCTTTTTCACTCCTTTTTTCGCTCCTTCTTTTAAAAAAAAGATATACCTACCTACGTCTGGGCTCCGTAGTTATGCTGAATTGCATTTTAAATTTTAGTTTTTAAGCTGTATCTTGTAGTTTGACTGGTAGTAACCCTGCCTTATGCACCAAGGGTCGTGGGTTCACATCTTATCAAGAACAAACATTTGTCGCCCTCGACTTGACGGTCTTGTGGTTTACGCACCGGGTTTTAATCTCAAGGTCCTGGGTTCAATTCCTGGGCTAGTCAAAATTTGTGTCCAATTTTTAAACAGAGCTCAAGATTGTGATCACCAATATTATAATAGTGGTAATCAAGCCAGAACACGATGTTATGACGATAACTTGATAAATTGATCAAGCCTTGCACTGCAGTGGGACACAAAATAGGCTGATACTTTCTGCATAGAAACAAAATATAATTTAATAAAAAAAAAGTGACTAGTCACTCTTATACAGTTGTACACAAAACCATTTCGTCTATCAAACCGGGCTACGGGCCGGACCGCAATATTCATTTGACACACGTTTCACACGAACCGCGAATAGTTAGCGGTAAATGTCACAGAAAATAAAAAGATGCCGGGAATATTTCAGCCGGGACTTTTTGTGTGGTTAGAATATATAAACTGCCGATTCGGTCTCTTATTTAAACTGTAGACTTTTAGGGTTAAGACATGTTTGAGGGGAACTTTCATCTTTATTTAATTTTATTCTTTCTGGATGGTTATTTCTAAGATACAATTTTTTTTTCAATCTCACTGCAGGCCAAACGCTTCCATCATTTAAATCAAGTCATTGTTACAATTATGGGTATACATAATGATGATATGAGTCTACCTCGTAGATTAAGTATTATCTTGTTTTCTCAGTTGAGCGATACTAAACCATTGGCCATTATTATGCCTTGCCTAAGATCCTTAGATAATTTTCTAATTACTTTTCAATTAATATTATGCTTCCGCACTTTTGTCATATTTATTTACTTGTTAAAATTACCTAAGAGCTATGTCACAGTACACTTAACTAGCACCACCAATTGGCAATAAATCATAATTCGTAAAGCATATCAAGAATTCAAAATATGCTCTACTCGCAAGAAAAGGCAATAAAAAAAATTAAAAACACCCTTTTCCAGATTCTGGAGTCAGGTAATGTTGTTGAAGATTAAACTAATTATATAAAATGCTCTATTTGATCGTAAACAAACATAAAGCTGTTCATTTCCTTTAACAGATATTTTCTACCCGGATAAAGTATTGACTAAAACCCCGATTCCGTCCCAAATCAAAGACTACGTCATTTACAGAGGTAAAAGTCAGTAAACCGAGCCTCAGTAAACGACAACGCCCCGGCAATCAAACTCATGTTTCTTTCCAACTTTTTCGTCCAGTAACTGTCGCCAGTCACGGCATTCACGTATTGCAATTATCTTACTAGGGTTCCGCGGTGGTGTTGACAAAACTAGAGATTTAAGTATACGTGTGAAACAAGAGACGCTTAAGACCCAATAAAAAGATATGCAATAACTAAACTTTGGTTTTACAGGACAAATAGCTATCCTTTTGTAGGTTTTTTTTTATTAAAACCAATAATTAAATTACCCCAAACTAAGAAAAAGTTAATCATAAGCTTGTGATAGTCCACTGCTGGGAATAGGCCTCTCCAAATGCTCGCCACGCTGATCGATCTTCGGCCACTCGCATTCTCCACTCCACTCGCAACGGGCTTTTCTTAGCAAGCACGCTCCATCGTAGAACGCATAGTTGTTTAACATCAGGCAATTTTGTGGTCAAGTTTGGGTCAAGTGCTAGCTCAGTACAAATGAATTATACAAAAAAATTGTATCATTAAATTGGACGAGACAATGCTGGAAACTGCAGGTATATTTATATGTAGCACCAGTCTATCTCCACTCGCGGGCTAGATAACGCTTTCTGGTAAAATAATTCAGGATGGTTTAACTCGTTTATTAAATAAAATATTTATTTTACCTTTTTTATGTCAAAGGCGGCAAACGAGCCAGCGTGTCGCCTGATGGTCAGCAATCACCGCCGTCCATGGACATCTGCAACACCAGAGGGATCGCTGATCGGTATGGGTTATCTAATGGGAACTGCTCATTTTTTTGGGATTAAAAGTATAATGTGATTCTTCTCAAGGAACGTTATTTCCACTTTCATAATTTGACTATTGCATGATTTTGACTCAAATAATTTTACGTACGCACGGAACTCGTGAATGGTTCGCAACAACCTTGCCTCAGTTTTTGTAGCCTCGAAGTTGTATTGCCTTAGCTGATGATGCAATTTGCTCTATTTGAACGTATATAAAGACAAAGCTATTCATTTCCTTTTACAGGTAGGTACGTTAGAATTAGTAAACATGCAAACAGACAATATGGATTCTCAGAAATAAGGCAGAAAGAAACATAAACATTCTACGTGTCAGTTATCCATGTTATAGAATGAGTCTACCACCGGCTTTGGGGTACACGGTTATTTCGAAAAAAAGTGCTTGAGATGAAATAATTTGCTGAAATATAAATATGCAAATGCAATCTAAATGAAATTGACCTCAAGCATGTGAAGAAACGTTTGAAACCATTCGCTTTTTAGAGCCCGAGTGCATAATCTACCAGCTGAAGTTTCAATAAAAAAATAACGTGAAAGTTATTTTTAGTTTTTTATATTATTCTTAACGACATGATTTTAGCTGCCTCGAATGTGAAGTGAGATTTAAAATTAATCTCCTCCCACATTTCTTTTGCCTAGAAAATATGACAAAGAATTTTCTTGAAAAATTAGCCTAAAAGAAACAAACATCTTCAGTTGCATTGCAAATTGTCTCGTTTAGAAAATTAATTCTTTTGTTACGTTTGTTATCTCGAGGAGCTTCTTAACTGCTTTGTGTTTGTTTTTTCAAACGAAAAAGAAGTTTTTATTCAACATTTTTTTGTGAACGTTTCAAAGTTCGACGCCAATTAGATGGTCTGATATTCAAATGTACGAAGTTTCCCATTAGGAACGCTACTTTCTTTAGAGCTAAACAGGGTTGCCAAATCATAACCTAATTTTGGAAGAATACTTTGCTCATTCGATAAGTTAGACACATATTTTTGTTACTTTTACAAAACTTTAGTTAACAAGCACGCAAGTAATAAATCTGATAACAAATATAAATACAGCCTGAAATATTCCATTATGGAATATTTCACGGATAAACTTTAGAAAATATTCGGCTATTCTGTAGATTTGTCTGACTTTCGTAGTCTTAAACTTATTACCATACAGATTCCGCTTGTCACAGTCATCTCCATCATAATTCGTATCCATTAGCTGTATTATTTGTTGGTGGTAGGGCTCTTCCAGAGTCCGACTGGCTAGCTACCACCCCGACAGGTGAAATCTGCCGCCATAACAGCTCTGGCTGTGTTCCGGCAATATTAATGTGGGAGCCAGTACACTTGAAATCAGAGGCTCGAAGATCAGATGAGCCTACAGTGTGGCAGCACATTAAGCGACGCTTCCAGGTGAAGTGTCCCTCAATGGAATAGGCCGCAGTGGCCGCTTACCATCAGTGGGCTGCGTGTCTGTCTGCCAACTGACTTAGTATAAAACTTTCCGCCTCAACACCCATCAGTTCTACTCGAAATGTGCCCTGCCCTTATTCCCTTACCAGAAAAAGCTTAAGAGCGTTTACAAGGGAGATGAAGATAATCTGTTAGCTACTAAATATAATGTCAAATTTTATTTCAGGAAAAGGGTCTTTCACTGCTTTCAAGTAGACGCCGTTTTTACACATACGATAAACGTGACGATCTTAACATTTAGATAACATAAAACGCAAATTAACTGCCTCCGTGGTACAGTGGTTAGAGCGTTGGGCTCTAAAACCCGGAGGTCGTGGGTTCGAAGCCCGCGTGGAGCATTACTTTGTGTGATTGTTTCCAGTTTGGTTAGGACATTACAGGCTTGAGATGAATGTCTGAAAACAATGATGATTCCGTGCTTCGGAAGGTACATACGTTAAGCCGTTGGTCCCGACTATGTTCCCAGTCGGTCTAGTTTTCCTTGTAAGGGTAACGGAGGTTAGATAGCATTCGCTCCATTGTAATAACCTGGCTTGTCAAATCTGAGCTCCATACTGGATGCAATCAGGAATACGCTGAGATGATGAGCATAAAACGCAAGTTTACTTTACCCCGGATTTACTTACGTAGGAGGTAATTTCACTCAGAAGCGTAGGCTAATGGTACTCGGCAACCCTACGAAAGACCCTTATCGTCTCAAGGTTTCTATACAGATGGTTTTTATTTCAACAGGTTGAAAAGTCAATAGAAGGAACGTTCTCGATGTTTGCTAAGCCATTAAAGGGTTACAAAGCTGCGAACGCTTTTGCTCGTTCAATATTTGCATGTTTTTGTAGGTGCCGTAAAACACCAGATGATTCCATCTCGCGTTTGGAGTTTTTGAATAAATAATTCCGTTATCTTTGAGTGCGAAATTCAATGTGTCGAGAGGAAATGCAGCAAGCCTAAGACGCTTAAGTACATCTTTATATTGAGTAAACTTATAAAAGCAAAAAGGTGTCAGTTTATTATAATTGTACTTTTTTTATTGACGAATAGGTGAGTATTTGACCGCAATCTCACCTGATGGAAAGCGACGATGCGGTCGAGGGTGGAGCATACTTACCTATTAATAGCCTATTTACTCTGGCCTTAAAAACGCCAAGGTCATATTTTTCCGGAAAAACAGAGGCCGGCAAGGAATTCCATTCCTTGGCGGTTCGCATAAGGACAGAGGAGGCGAACCGATTCGTTCGAGCAGGAGGTATGTCGACGATGTAGGGATGGTATCCCGCCGAGCGTCTGCTAGTCCGGTGGTAAAAAGGACCTGCGGGAATTAGATTTGTGTAGGTCATGACTTAGTCTTAATTAGAGATTTTAATCCGTTTAAGTTATCGAAAAGTAAAGTATTAATCTACAGCTTATTGTACCACTGCAGATCAAAGGTTTCCTTCTTCGAGATCAAGTTATTCTCACAATGATGGGTAGTTTCGTATTTTATTTAAAATCATTCCGTAGCTTTTGCACGTAAGAATTTGTAATTTCAATAATAAAATTGTTGTACGGTCAAACGGTACTAGACTATACGTAACTCTGTGGTTTAACACCTTGTTTTGTTGGTTAGGGAACTTGGCCGTGATCACGGATTCTGGGTATTTTCCAGTCGGTTTTTGCGAATACAGTTCAGATTTGTCATTATCAGTAGGTACTGATGATGACAAATCTGAACTGTATTACCCGTCCCGTGTATGTAGGTACCCGTCCATGAAAAAGGTTGACTTGATTTCCTAATCCTTATCAAATATTATTCAAACGTTCTTTAGCGCCAAGGTGCAAGGTGCTGAAGAAGGTATTCTACGGTATACCTGCAAGAGAATATGACAAGGCAAGCCGTCATATAGGACTAAAAAAAATTCAGCGGCTGATTCCACGTGGCAGGATGCGGGCCCATTGTTTGCATTGCGATAACGGCCGAAGTTTGAGTGTGCCGCGAACGTTCCAGCTACGTTCCAGCGATGTTCCAGAGTTGTTCCGCGAGCAAATTACCCGGAACGCATCGAGTTATTGTGTGTTTTATCTGGAACGCGTGTGACGTCATCTGTTGTCATCGGGATGTGTAGCGAATCTAATGGGGTGGAGAAGTTTGGAAATACTGGTATTTTTTTCTGAAGTAGAATTAGTTTGGATTACAGTGTTTTCGTTACACATACTATGTAGTGTACTAGTTTCTAAAATAAGAGGCAAATTATATCAGTTTAACTAGAACAAAATCAGTAAAAATAATAATGCAACAATAAAGTATGTTGGTCAAGTGTTAAGATGTATTATGGAATGTTAAATAAGCGAATACCAAATTAACTTAATGTATTAAATAACTTAAATTTAAACGATGTCTTGCACCAATGCAAGCCTTGCTTAGTTTTGTGCTTGAGGCATTGTGCGAATAACTCTATTTGTAATCAATTATTGAGTATTGAATATTGAAAACACTCATCAATAGGCGCCAAACTCATCGAACTCATGTTGTTCAAATGTTGTTAAAGCCGGCTACCAAAGTTCTTATATAAACGCCTTATCATCTTGTAAAAAGCTGAAGAACACAGTTTTAACTATATTACCTCCGGGTACAAGTAAAGGCGGGATGAGGCGTCTTTAAGTGCATAAGCTAGCCCCACTCCAACCGCAGTAAGCTAAGTAAGGTTTAAGTTTTCAGTTAAAATACACAACGTATCTTGCGGTTATGGGGAGAAGGGGGTTCAAGCTAGTGTAGAGCAGAATATTTTATTGATGTATTGCAAATCCATACTTTTATTATAAATGTGAAAGTCGCTACGTACGTCTGTTACGCTTTCACATCGGAGCTACTGGAGTGATTTATATAATAAATAATAATAATAAATATCTCTGGACATTATTCACACAGCGCCATCTAGCCCCAAACAAGCTAATGCTTGTGCTATAAGTGCCAGACAACGGATAAACATTATTTATATTCTTTTTTTAAATGCATACGCAATAAATGGTTATGATTATGATTGTATAGATAGAAACACCCAGACCGATACAAACAGACATGTTCAATGTTTATGCACACAATAATGTCCGTATCGTGCGGGGATCGAACCCGCGACCTCTAGTGTAATAGCCGACTTCTCGACCATTACACCAAATGGCTCGTCAAATTCTTAGTACCTACATATGCAACAGGAATAATAGTAAAAACGTTGAAAACTACTTTCCTTTACTTTTTCTCTGTTTGTATCGGTCTGGGTGTTTCTATGTATAATATGTATATATTTACAAAAAAAGTATCTAAGTAATGTTTATCCGTTGTTTAGCACCCATAGCACAAGCTAATGCTTAGTTTGGGGCGAGATGGCGCTGTGTGAATAATGTCCAGAGATATTTATTTATTAATTATTCCAGAGATATGATAAAAAGTAGCCTTTTATACATTTACAAGATCTCCGTACTATTTCATCAAAATTGGTCGCGGTTTAGGCGTGAAAACAATAACAAACTGATAGACATTTGAACAGAGTTTCGCATTTATAATATTTGTTATGACTCTCAAGCAAACTTGGGATCAACATCTCGATAACAAAGCCTCATTTGACCCCGACCCTCTGGTAAGACGTTTGCCATATCAATGGATATAGGGGACCCATCAATGGTTAGGCTCTAAGGTTATATTTGCATATGCCAATCTAAGATTAGCATATTAATATTTTGTTTTGACCGCTTCCTTGAAACAGTGGTTACAGCCCCCGTGTCTAAAAAACCATGTGTTCGAATCCCACCTTGGAACTGGATGGTGGTAAGCATTTTGACTTTTTTTATGCCAACGGTTTGCTTTTCCTTCATTATTACTCATATTTCCCTCATAATACTTTCATAAGCTCCGGCAGGCCGGTGGGCTCCCCCCCCCCCCCCGATGGGCCATCACCTTGTCGCGGTGGGGGGGCTTAGTAGCCGGGTGGGCTCCGGTGAACTAAGAGTGGCCAAGTGGGCGGACCGTCGAAACAGACAGGTCTGCCTGCGACACGAGGGGAGCGGACAGTAGTCATTACTGTCTGCTCAGCGCGCCATCGGGCGCGTGGTGGGGAGGTGGGGGCCGCGGTGCGCAACCGGTTGGAGGGGGCCGGTGTTACGTTGCCGTTCCCCCCTGCGCATCGGCGGCCCAAGCGGGGCCACACCGCAGGTTGTGGCATGGCGGTAGTACAGGGGGCCAGTAGGCCCCCCGTGTCGGGCGGTAGCAGCCAAGTGCTGCTCCCCACCCTCCAAAGCGGAGGGTGCGAAGGATGTACCTAATTATTTCACCCAAATCACAAACAGTACCAGTATGTAGTAAGGAGAGATTAAGTCAATAAAATGGAATAGCCACCACCAGCCCAGCCCGACCATATCCAATACAAGAGTTCAACAGTAACGTTTACAAAACCCGAGACGGGTTTAAAGCCAATCTGAAATGGAAACGTTCCGCTACAGCTTAATATTCACCGATAGGGTTCCGTAGAATCGCCGACGACTCAATGGGAGGGCCATCGACGCTCTAAACGCTGACCGCGTCGGGCGACGATATAACTTATTGAGTAATCTGAAGAGTCGCTTCGGTAGTTGGATGCGATTAATTGGATGCTGTTTTACAGACGGCTTAGATCGTTTTGTATTAACATGTTGAATAATCAAGACGGCTATATTAAAGCCAGTCCACTTTTTTTATGTGCTGATACAACCAATATTTTACTTAAAGATTTCACTCTTTCATCGAATCACTCTGTAGAATTGTGTCTAAGTAACTTGGGTCATAAAACCAGTCGTTCAATTTTCGCCTTCGTTTTGATTTATCTCTCTTCAAGCGTTTTGTCCTGAAATAATGATGATGTAGGATTTAGAAAGTCCAGTTATTCCATTAAAGTTAGTCTAGTTAGCTTAATAGGATAACTAGACTAACTGCATCATGGCTACACAGCCATTCCACACGATTTTCTCACGACTTTTTACAGCTTCATAGAAGTCATAGGACGAAATAACTATCTGATGATGTTTTTACGTTTTTATCCTCTTGAAGTAAGGAACCCTTAAAACAAACTGACTGGTAGGTGATAGTCCATCATCGGTAACAAAATGTCACGAAACCACCACGAAGTTTACGAAGTGGCAATTAAACTTTGATAAATTAATGAGTGTCACTATCTCTGAATCTGCCAAAAAGTCGTTAATGTTATATCAGTTACGGTTATCAGAACCCTTTGGAACGAGAATCTCTAATTTAAAGTCTGTCCTTTGATGATCATCCATCATTTTATGAAAGTGTCTTTTGTGGACGACCAATTTTGTACGGTAACGGTTGAGAAGTCGGCTAAAGGTTGCGAGCTCAATCAACGCACGGTACTAACATTTTGTGTGCAAGACCATTTGTAATGATCTACGAGTTTCTACATTATGTATGTTTTGTGGCGAGATCTAACTTTGTCAGCAACAATGTCAGCAACAAAAAGTCCCTTAGCCACACTGTTTTACAAGCTGATGACAGAAGGAGCTGACCTAATAGGTATTACGAATAAGTATGTAATCCTGCATCGCGCAAGCGAAGTATTCGTCGCCCGCACTGACCTCTATTATACATATTCGTACATAAGAGGTCAGTAGTCACCCGTTAGCTTGGTTTTTTAATGCTCAAAGCCGCTAGCATATTTTGCGACACACCAGAAATAAAACATCGAATCATGGTTCATCAATTCGACCGCCTCCGTGGAACAGAAAGTTTTTCCACTTAAAAGGGACATTCGATCTCCTATATGTTTACAAAAACAAAAAAGTTTGAAGGAAAAGTTACAAGCTATGCCCAGTTTGACGCTGGTTGTTTAATGTCCAAGGATTTATTATTTGTTGCCTAGTAGCTCTAAATGGTTTATAGCTGTCCCTGTCAATAGCCTGTTTGGGAAAAAATATTTCGTATTAATCGAATGGAGATTGAGTTTGCGGTCACCAACGAAATGCAACTGGTTGTAACAGTAAAAACGAACGCTTTTAGCACGCACTAAAAATTAAAAATTTAGATACATATTGGATTTAAGTCACGTGACTATTTTTTCGTTTTCCTGATAGCACACCTTTTCATTTGATACCAATATCATGGGGGTGGATTTCAAACAGCCAGTCCGCCATCTTGGGGAGGCCGCCATATTGGATTTGTGATGACGTTTCTTAGCTAGTCATGTATTGTCATCAGAACTCAGAGCGTGTGCAAAATTTCATCCTAATCGAAGACCGGGAAGTGGGTCAAATTAAGATTCCAAGATTTTCTTATATTATGTACATAGTTACAAGTGAAGGTAGTAAAAGCGTGTTAATTAGCTATAAATCTTTTCAATTAAGTTTGCCTTCATGGGAAACGGGATATAATCAAATTATATGACGTGTAGTTTACCCGTATAATTATAATCCCAAAACAAACGGTATTAAACTGGAACAATGAGCTTCGAAACCTTACAATATACAAAGCACGTATTATTAGGAGTTGATGCGTAGTTTAATTACTCCATACAACGATAAATCACCTTACAGAAGATACGTTACAGCCGAATTACGTTATCTACAGTTTTATAAAAAGCTCAGACAATTAATGTTTGTATCGACGGTAGGGTATCAATACCGCCTAACAATACAAATTCAATTTTCCAGGAAAAAAAAATTTTTT
Organism: Mecyna flavalis; assembly: GCA_949319885.1. Classification (NCBI taxonomy): domain Eukaryota; kingdom Metazoa; phylum Arthropoda; class Insecta; order Lepidoptera; family Crambidae; genus Mecyna; species Mecyna flavalis. The sequence continues at coordinate 20,883,119 of OX439427.1, forward strand.
TGCCTCCCGCAAAACCGGTAAGTGATCCTAGATTAGTAGTAAATAGACACCTGGGACTATGTCTTAGATGTGTACCTTGTCTTTAAAAGATAAAAAGTGAGCGTTGCATCGATCTTTAATTTGTTTAACCCTTAAGTGTCAATCAAATCGACATCGGCCTGCCTAGAAATTATTATTAAAACTTACGTAAAAGGTACGAATTTCCTTTTTTCGATTTTGTCCGTGCAAGCCCTAATATACATTATATGTGTATGTTCAAATGAACGCTCCCTCCAAACTTACGTCACAGCACATAAATTACTCCAGCTCAGCCTATTTTAACTTGTGACATCTTGTAATATACGATCTTAATAATGTATGTAATAATTACTAAACAGAGCTGTTTCCCTGTGAATTTGTGTGCGTATTTACGTGAAATACTGACTGAATATGCGGTCCGAGACCATGGGAGGTAATGTCTCCTTTACTGTCACGTCTTGTTTATGGATGTTCACGTAAATGAATCCTCCTGTACTTACCTTTTATGAAAGTAATAAAAATTATATAAGAAAATAAATATGAAGATTGAACAGAGCAACTGTCGAGTTTCTTGCCGATTCTTGAAAACAAAAACAGCATGCCGAGTCGGCGGTAGAATCGTTTTATTACTTGATAAATGATTTTGGCCAATTTTGAAATGGCCAGTATAAATAAATAAATTTTAACTTTATTGAATTTGACTCCAATTTAACGTGTAACGCCTTCTAACTTGATCAAAAAATTATATACGTATCTTGTCACTTCTTAATAATGATCGCACGTTATTGAATGACATCACATACATTGATTTCATATTGAAATAAAGTTATGTTCTAAGCTAACGAAAGGTTAAAGGCCGGATAACGAGTTAGAATTATTATGGAATGCATCGCGCAATCAATAAATCTAAGGTACCAATTTTATTCAAAATTTGATCAGAGAATCATACTCCATACCATCAAATTTTATTGCATCGTGACCGATGAAGCTGAAAAAATATGAGAATGACAATGGTATGAATGAAAATGTTATAGCAAGACGTATCTAGTATACCTACACAATTGCTTAAATGGATGTGTGACCAAATCAGATAATATATTTCCTTCGTTGGATATCGTTTCATTAGCTACAACGCCTATACTTTTGCGTTCATATGACAAACTGCAGACAATTTGAATAGACCAGGTGTTCTTAAAGGTTCACTCTACTTAAAAGAAAAAGAAAATCATAATTACTTTTACCGATGCAAAGATACGTTGTTTAGCTCAACAGAAAGTTCTAAAACACTAAGTATCATAGGTACCAAGCCATCTAATATGCCCGCTCTATTATAACTTCGTCTAGGTAAGTTCACAACTCGTGGCAGGAGATTCTTGTTACAAGGCGCAAGCTAGATTCCCTTCAGAGTTTGTTTACGTTTTTAATATTATAAAACTGTGTGATGAGGTGGAAAGTTTAAGATGAGTAATATTTATAATTTCGTCCTAGCCGAGTATTCGGCTACGGCGGCCAATCTTTTACGATAAGCCAACTACGCAGGATTATTAGTGCACAAGTGAGTGCGCAAGCACAGCTGCACGCCCTATTCCTTCAATAACCAGGCGCAGGACCAACGGCTTAGCGTGCGCTTAACAGCGTGCCTTCCGAAGCACGGAATCATCATTATTTTCAGACATTCAGGTAATTTAAGCCTGCAATGTCCTAACCAAACTGGAAACACAAAGTGATACGCCGCGGCGTCAGTTAAATTCATACGTGCGCTTCTGGGACGAAGAATTGCGTTTGATTAAAGATTGTTTAAAAAAGAGATAAATATTTCACGGTGATGGGAAATAAAATTGTCATTTAATATGTGTCTAAATTAAATTGTTACAAAAATAAAAAACTAAATACAGTGCTGTATTTGTGTTTTGTGAGAAATATTATACCGTGATGGGAAATAAAATGGCCATTTACTCGTATGAGTGTCAAAAATTAAATTGCTACAAAATAAAAAAAATAAATGTATGTTAAATACAATGATGAATTCACGTTTTGTGAGAACTATTGTACGGTGATAGGAAATAAAAATAGTTTACATTATGATTGGTATTACTGTGTTTAAAATTAAATGTTAAAATTAAAATAAAATGAACTTTACTCTATATAATAGTTAGGTTCATTTTCAAGTCCTGTAGAGCACGAAATCTGTGAATTTTTTTAAAGATGATTATTACAGAACAAAATTCCCGCGCTAATCTAGTCTAACACAGTTCAATAAATATGTCAAACCGGCGATTAGTATTCGACGGCGGTCGCGTAATCAAACCAGAGTCGTTGCAGCGTATGCTAATACCCGCCTTATCGACAATGGGGCGGGTACCCGGGTAACTATGTCAATTTCGGGAACGTTCTGTTATTTCAGCCAATCTTGTTATTAGAGGCTATCTCGGTCGAATGGTGGTTAATGAGGATTGAGAGTTGCGGAGTTAAATTTTTTTTGGTAGAACGTTTCTTGAGTGCTTTACCGATCAAATTGGGGTCATTTTTGATCACTTGTTCTTTGATGTTGTTCGTTTCTTTTTGTCAGTTTTTGAGTCCCGTAATCGCTGTATGCGAGACCTGCGTGGATCTCGGGACTAACAACGTTTGTCCCACTAACAAAACTTCCCCGGTCTTACCTTCACTCCTGAAAGGTATAAGACGGTATCCGTCTTTTGACGATTAACCAACCGGCCCATCCCTGAGAACTCTGTAGTCTGACTAGTCTATCTTTTTTACCTCAATGCCTCTTTTTACTATTTTTATAATCATGAGCTCATATCGTCAGTGTCTAAATTACTCCATAACACTAAAATCAACTACGCGATTTATCGAAAAGGTTCCCTACCACAACCATCGTTCTTCCCAAGACAACACTCTGCGACCTAAGCAGGTTATCCTCTAAGCCCCTCAGGCTCTCAAACATTAAGGTCATCTTGCTCTACCCATTACGCCATTCTCGACCTTACAGGCCTCACGTAAGGTTCAAAGGGGATACCTAATTGTTTGTTTGTATATTTTTACCTGAGTTTCATGCGCGATTAGAATATCGATGTGTTAGGTCGGGAACGGTCGTCTCCACTGCGTTCGCTATACTAGTAGTGTTGTGAAGGATGTAAATATTTAGAGTATACTTTGCTAATGTTATGTAAGAGTGTTGGGTGAGGTCTTAAGTAATGGATTCTAACCTGATTCCGGTTAAAGGCTAATAAATTATTTTAACTACTACTGCAATGAACGGAAACAAGAAGCGTAATATGATACAGTGAAAACTCGATTAACCGGACTAAATTAGCTATTATTACTCTAGAAGTAACGGTTTGAGTTCAAAATAGCTAACGTTAAAAAGTGTACAATAAAAAAATTACATATTGTCTTTGTAAATTTACTGACACTGTTAGTCTTTTATCTTTCAAGTCATTACCATTATTTATTAACTAACCTTTTGTATTGACAAGTCACAGAGTACTCTAACGCTATGTACACAGCGGGCACAATCAGTCTGATGATTGAGATGTTATTTGCACAACAATATCGCCGAACCGCCGTGTAATCCGCCGTGATGGTGTTGACAGGTGTTGGCTGTGCACACTGTCTTATATCGCCCGTCACTTGATTGTAAGACGGAGTGACAGCTGACACATTCAATTATGTACACGATAAAAGTGTTTTTTGTTCACGAATATAAAGAGTTCACTGAATGACCTAAATATCTGACAGAGTTACAGATACAGAGTGAGCCTTAATTTTGCAAATAACTACTTTCCTTAGTTGGGTGGCTTACATGGAGCTATTAGTAAAAACTGATGTTGTGTAATATTTTTGGCAATAAACTTTTTATTTTTTTATTACATAATTATACATTAAGATTTAAAAAAACGTTTATTGATATAAAACTTGTATAATTTCAAGTGAAATCTTAAAGCATTTTAGTAGTAATTGTATTTGTCAAAAATGATATTTCTAGATCTTATTACTCTGATAGTAGGTTGCGAACACTTAGAAATAATATTGGATTTAGATTTACCCCTAAGGCGAGAAATTGCGGTTGAAAGATTATGTGAAATTGCGACAGGAAAAACCGATAAATATAATACATTATTTGGAGGCCGTGGAGGAAGGAAAATAAATAATAATAAAAATAAATAAATAATAAAATAAGTTTTCATTTGAGGAAAACTTCCTTGGTGATGGGCTCGGCGAGCAGGATTAATAGTCCAATAAAAGTGGATATTATCATATTTCCTACGAATATTATGATTTAAATATGAAAAAATATCAAGTATAAGTACAAGTGGCTCTAATACTACTAACAGGAAGTAGATATTGTGGCCCAATTGGGTAAAGCAAAACGGATCTGAAATATACAAAAAACCCGAGATATTCCCTACTCTGTAATTTAATTACCAATCTGTGTTGTACCTACTTGTTAATAATAACATATTTTGTCATTTGTATTTGTAATGTACCTAATTGTTAATAATTACATATTTTGTAATTTGTGCATATTTGTATTGCATGAATGAAAACGCTACCGTAATACACACAGAACATGGTAATACCTACAACTCATTAGTAACGTGCTTTGACGTTTGTTAAAAGTAGATTTGCTTCATAATCATAAATTAAAAATTAGCTTCACTTACCTTGAAGTCCGCTCAGGTTACGAGTCCGCCGTTTGCTCCGATGATACACATAGGTTTCACAATGTTTATTATGTTTATAATGAACACATCTCACTAACAATAAAGGGTCTGATGACTTGATGAAAATATCACGGCACTCAAACAATTGTACACACCCAAGCTGTACTCAAAAAATCCGACAACCCGGGTCGGGAGAGAATTGACTCATAACCCCGATCACAGCCCGGTATTTATCCATTGAAACATTGTGGTGGATTGTTAATAAACCAAAATCATACATCAGACGAACCGTTTTATTCAAAGACCGGAGATGACTGCCGTGCGAAATAACTCGACGGTAAAACTTAGAAAAAATATCAAACTACCGACTTATCCATGATAATTTTAATGAAAGCAAGGCTTCTGTGATTTTTGATATGACAATAGTTTAAAAATAAAATAAATAATGTTATTTTATTAAACAATTAATTGATTATTGAATTATTTTCAATGGTTACCTATGATTGACACAAGATATTTAGCTACTCACATTTGGTTAAGATCAATTTAAGTGATGTTGTCAAATATTTGTATTTTTTTGATTTTATATTTGTTTGTTAATCCTGAACAAATAATAAAAATAAACACATATCCTTGGAAATTATTTACACACATCGCAATCTAGTTCCAAACTAAGCATAGCTTGTACTGCGGGTTCTATACAATTCTTAACCATTACATAAAAAAATAGTTTTTGTAAAAATATATGGATATACCCAGACGAATACAAACAGACATGTTCATGCACAGATTATGGTATCGCACGGGAATCGATCCTTTTAGACTACTTCTCGATTATCTAACCATAACACCAATCGTCAATATTTATTTATTGTCAACATAATATCCTGTGTTAAATGATATTAATACTTAATTATTTTTTTGCCAGAGGCGGCAAACGAGGTATCGGGTCGCCTGATGGTAAGCAGTCACCGCCCAAGGACATCTGCAACACCAGAGGGATTGCTGATGCGTTGCCGGCCTTTTAAGAGAGAGTGCGCTCGTTTAGGAAAACTAATTTGTCGAAGTAACCATCAACATACAATATTTAAAGGTCTGGAAATGGCAACACAAAAATATTGACTTCACCGTTCACCGTACATCAATGGCGCCAACAAGAGGTAATTCAACGAAAGTGTTAAGGACGACGCTTATTGGAGTCTCGGAATTAGCAATAAACCTAGCGTCTTCGCAGGAAGGGCTTGGTCCAAATCATTGTACTGTTTGACGCCAAGAACAAAATACTAGTTAAAATAAATCTTTTTTGAATTCTCGGAATGTACTTTCCCAACCCGCTGGCTCCGGTAGCTCAAACTGGAATCAAAGCAACGCGTCCTGCGAAGCGTAAAGACACTCTCCATGGTAACGTCATCGAAAACAACAACACTAACAACAAAATTAAATGTTGTACGTCATCGGAAACATTAGCTATATTGCCTTGCCCTGTTCTTGCGATACCTTTAGAAGTAAACATTACGAGTCAAAAAACTTCGCTTCCAATATTATAACTCCTGGATCGTTTTGCAAGCAAACCCTGACTAGATTTCGAGAAAGTTCTCGTGAAGAAGATTATTTATTGATAAGGTTACTTTAAACAGAGTATTGATGTATGCGAACAACACACCTACGGATTTGGACTGGGCGAAAGTTTTACTATCAACTCTATGAATCGGCATCGTATTTTTTAGACTCATCAATGTTCTGCGGAAGGTGGTCAGAGTTATCGAGTTTCAACCACAAAACTGTCAGATTTAAATAGTTGACAAACGGTGATAGCATAATGTGCACCAAATTGCATCTGATGGCTGTAGAATGTTCTAGAAATCTTTCCCAACCCGCTGTCTCCTGTATCTTAAACTCTGAAATCAAAGCATCGAGTCCTGCGAAGCGGAAAGGCACTCTCCGTGGTTTCAATTAGTCGACTGCCGCCCGGCGATCAGGTAGAGGAAATAACAGCTGATCCGAGCTAACGTCATCGGAAACATTAGCTATATTGCCTTGCTTTGCTGTTACGACTCCTTTAGAAGTAAACATTACGAGTCAAAAAACTTCGCTTCCAGATCGTTTTGCAAGCAAACTGACTACATTCTGAGAAAGTTCTCGTGAAGAAGAATATTTATTGATAAGGTAACTTTAGACAGAGTATTGATGTATGCGAACAGCACACTACGGATTTGGACTGTGCAAACGTTTAACTTTAAGAAAGGTCGGCATAGAATCCATCCACAGAGTCCTGTTGCGACTCCTTTCGTACGAGAACACTTAGCTTTAAGTATAAATAAGTACCTACACCTTGTTGGAAATTCTCTGTTGTGTGAAATATTTAGATTGTGTTTTGTTCTCTGTTTATAAATGTGATCAAGTCTGGTTCGGTGACCCTACCGTGTAATAAAGGGTAACAACGTGACATTTCTAAAATCGCAATTTTTCAGGAGGCCAATTTTTAACATTCAAATGTTTATAAAATTTCTAATATTCTTTATTTTTACAATAATTAATTTGTTGCAATATTTGATGGCCTTCGTGAAGTAAGCCAAAACATTATGTGTTTTAATTTGAATGTTTAAACCGTACGAGATGTCACCTTCGGAGTGGGATCGTCACCCATTCTGGACAAACAATCACGTAATAAATTATGAGGTGTTCGTGCTGTGTCTAATAGTTTGACTAACTGTCGATTCGGACACAGTTTATTCGGACACAGTGTCCGAATTGACACTTTTTAATTTTAATATTTTTTCACTGTCGATTCGGACACCGCGATATAAATAGCTGTTTTGTACAGTCAGATAAAAAATCTTCCTACGATTTCTTTTCGTTTTAAACATTAAGTCTCAACGAAGTTTAATACTTAAACCGACCTTACCGATCAATGTTATTAAGTAATGGTATCCAATATTTATTTAACTCATAAGTACGCGTTTAAATTTTTTATTTATTTTAAGATTTTTATGTAATTAATCAACTTTAACTCAGGTAAGTGTATTTAAAATCCTTTAAAATGTTAGAAAGAAAGAAGAACACATTTATTGGTCGTAATACACAACAGAAAGCAAGAATTTAAGCATTAAATTAAAGAAAAGATATAACTATTACATTATATTGAGATTGACTAAATAAATAACTTACCTCAAATAATAAATATTTAAGTGTAGGTATTCTATGCTAACAAAATAAGCATTATTGCCTCTTTGCCATAATCTATATCGCAGAGGTTATAAAACGTGCCTTCCGAGAAAAAGAGGAAAATCGAGATAAAATTGTCGGTTCCAGAATAAAGTAGGTACTAGACGAGCAAATAATTCCTGACTTATTTCGTTGTCGTATTCATATGAAATTATACAATAAAAAATAAATACTTTTAATGTGAAGATGTTGCTTTCATATAGGTATTACTTATTATATTTTAATTAATAAATTGTTACTAATTACAGCTTTGGTGGTTTAGGTTTAAGTAACTCCCTGCTCGTAATCCTTGAGTCCGAGGTCAATTCCTAGATCAAGCAAAATTTATTTAGGAGCTGAATAAATCTTAGACCCTTTATTTATTTATTGGACTTTATTTTTCCGAATTTCTCCTTTTTAGGGTTCCGTAGCCAAATGACAAAAATCGGAACCTTATGGTTTTATAATCTTTCATTTGTATTTATTCAAAAGAGGTTTTCTACTCGGTGTTGTAACTCTTTGTATTATGATTAACACATTATCACTTGCAACTCCAATTACCAAATCGTTTAGCTTCGCTCATTTATACAAGTTTGTGATTTGATTACGTTCGTAAATCCAAAACGTATTGTATTCATTCCACATTGATGAGATTTGGATTAGTTTATAGATCAAAGAAAGGCGAGATTTCACTTTTCAACATTTCGAGCTCAAATCCCTTAAACTATTATATTATGAATGGCTACAATTTTCTAAGTACATAGCGGTACAAATCAAAAGAATTTGCGGTATATTTCTTTCCGATAACAAAAATGCATTGTTCTTCTAATATTTTTTTTTGCGAAGCCAGTTGACAGGCCATTAAATAAATAAATTCTGAACAAGAAGCTCTGACTCTCGTTATAATATGACTCTTATGATTGATAACGGATTAATCTATTATTAAATAGTTATAACATAAGTAATTACATTCATAGTCTGTAGCAAGCACATACGTTGTAAAGTGATTTTATATAACACAGAAGACTGTAGAAATTATAGTAATTAGTATTCAAATTCCGTCTGGTCAATGGACTGACGTAACTGATACAGACATCGACTCCAAAATTAGATACAAAAGAAAATCGTAATCATTTTATTACTTTTTAGTACATTTCTTCATTGGTTGTTTTATTTTTAGGGTTCCGTAGCCAAATGGCAAAAAACGGAACCCTTAAGGATTCGTCATGTCTGTCTGTCTGTCTGTCTGTCCGTCCGTATGTCACAGCCACTTTTTACCGAAACTATAAAAACTATACTGTTGAAAATTGGTAAGTAGACGTATTCTGTGAACCGCATTAAGATTTTAATACAAAAATAGAAAAAAAAATTTGGGGGCTCCCAATACTTAGAAATGGAACACAATTATTTTTTTTCATCAAACCTTTTTGGGTTTACCTGTTGGGTATCTATGGATAGGTCTTTAAAAATGATAATAAGGTTTCTTATATCATTTTTTTTTTCTAAACGGAATAGTTTGCGCGGGAGACACTTCCAAAGTCGTAAAATGTTGGTACCCCCCTGTAACTTCTAAAATAAGAGAACGATAAAACTAAAAAAAATATATGATGTACTACCATGCAAACTTCCATTGAAAATTGGTTTGAACGAGATCAAGTAATTAGTTTTTTTTTATTACGTCACAAATCGTAAACCGCATTTTTTTTATAATTTTAACCCGATTCGTGTCATTACGCGGGCATTTGCCACATTTTGCAGAGTGAATCGTTTTTATCAAACTTTAAAATTATGTCTCAACTCGCTTCAACTTCTACCTTGGACCAACAGCCAAGACATACACTTTACCTTTACATTGAGAAATTCAATCAATCGGCGTGAAAGCGGGCTTTATCTTTGAAAGGGTGCGCTGATATTTTCTACCTAATGGCTCGGAATTGTCCGATCGATGCCGTCTTAGATCTCGGGTGCATCTGGTTGTAGATCCTAAGACATTGCACGGTCGCTAGGCTGGAAATGTTTCTAGACTGTAATCTTGGATGAACTGACAATATACATCGTGTATAACGCTAAATGTGGGAAGAAACATAAACTTAGCCTATAGATTGCTTAAGAGACATATTTTCTGTATGATCGACTGGCTAACCGTTGAAAATGTAGATTTTAATAAACAAAGTTCCTGGTTATTTGTTTTTTAATAATTGGAAGTTTCTTAGCTGTCTGCAAAACAAACCATTACATAACAATCATATTTTTAATAGTGTTTATTATCCTTTATTCAAGTGCGAGTCAAGACAAAATAAATAACATTTATGCTTGGGTAAGCGGCTATTGCGTCCTATTTTATAGGATAACATTTTAGTAGGCTTTCATGATCCTTGAGCCTTTGATTTCAAATTTTTCCAGAATACTGCCACAGCTATTATTGTACAAAGTTTCCACTAAATTCTTGACATGTTGAGATTATAGATGAAGCTTTTTGTTACAGAATTTATTTCTAGGTATTTTTCCTATAGTTGCATCTGATTACATTTTTCAAACCACGATACCATTTAATATTGTACGCAAGACAGAGTTTTCAAAACGTCGTTCGTCGAAAAACAAAAGTTCCTTATCCCGTAATAGTTTTTTTTGGGAAATAAAATGGTGCGAGTCAGCTTCAGCTTCTAAAGTATCCACATACCATAAATTGACGTCAATCCGTTGTGATGTGAGAGGAGACATAAAAGATTTCTATTTCTGCTATCCCAAAGGACCTGAGCATTATGCCGAGATAAAAAGTGGTTATTTTTTCTAAGGTACGGTTCGGTGGTTAAGGCATAAAAGCGTAATAAACAGAAGCGTAAATATAATGAACGTAAAACAGTATATCTATTAGGAGGTTGGCCTAACGAGTCTGAGTGTGACTAGGTAGGAATGATTTAAGTAGGTCTAACGTGTCACTGGTTGGGAATTATTAAGAAAGATCTCCCAACGTGTAACAGTGTGACTAGTTGGGAATCATTTTACAAATTCTTCCCAACGAGTCACAGTGTTAAGCCCGGTTCACACATGACTCCGTTTTACTGTTCCGTTTTATCGCGTACGTTTGTTTTTCGTCGATGGCGTATGTTGTATGAACGACTTTACACATGGCACACTATTCTGTATACAGTAATACATACGCCATCGATGAAAAAAAACGTACACGATAAAACGGAACAGTAAAACGGAGTATGTGTGAACCGGGCGTTACAGGTTACAGTGTGACTCGTTGGGAACAAACGCACATTTATAACTCTAGTATAGATAACGAGGTTTCAGTAAACCAATATCCAGTATAAAATGACCTCTCACACTTCTATAGACACACTCATAGACCAAACACAAGGATGATTATGCGATAAACCGCCGCTAATGTTTCGTAGTGTTAGCAAACAAATCCAATAATGACCGTCCTAAACAAACATAAAAGAACAAAGGAAATAAATCGAAAAACTGAACTACGATTAACGATTCTTACCTAATGATAGTGTGTTCCGGCAATATTAGTATAGGTAGGTAGGTATACTTGAAATCAAAGGCTCGAAAATCAGGAAAGCCTACCAGTGAGGCAGGGCATTGAGTGGCGCTACCTAGTTAGGTATGTCTATTCCTAGTTGAATAGTCATAGAAGTCCACTTAACATAAGCTGACTGATCGAGCGTTGAAAAATGGGGAGGAGTGAAAGGAAGGGGTTTTGAACCTTCGTCGCATTCACGTGGGCTGCGTGTCTGTCTGCCAACTGATGTGGTATAAAAAAAAGAAACCTTAAACATTGTCTATACATAGTCTTATCTACCTTTAAACGTGCCAACGGAAGCTGTATAGTAAAAGCATTTACCTTAAATGTTCTAAAAAGAATTCATTAAGCAAAACAAACATTTTAAAACAAAATTCTTTTATGAAGTTACACGTGCGGCATTTACAGGCTTTTAACTAGAAATTCAATAATAAATACCTATCTACCGACGAAAATACGATGTTATTTTAAGCTAGCTATTTAAACTTGGTACGCGAGTCATCACAGTTTAAATAACCAGCTTCCACCTTTTTTTTTCTTTTTTTTGTGGAGGAGAAGCATTGAAACCCCATAAAACTAGCTAGAACTGTGGCCTTTTAAAAGGGGAAATATTTAAGTGTACATAAAAAAATACTGAATTGTACCTACATCAAAATAACTGATTGAACACCAAAGGTTAGGTTAAAAAAAAAAAAAAAAGATTAGCAATTCAGTCCCGCCAAATCCAATATTAGGTTAGCCCGGTCAATAGGCTTAGTGTCTGGTACCGTGCGGCTCTACCAATGCGACCCTGAGGGACCCGACGGGTTTTGGTGGGTAGGTCGCAGTTCTGTCTGCGGGAGCCCCACATAACCGCCTAGCCGCCCCCGCGGCAAGCGGTACACGTAAAAAAAATAAAAATAAAAAAAAGGTTAGCCATTCAGTTTTTTTTTAATGATCAATTTTTTTTTTCGATGTGCAGTTAAACACAACCCTTTTAAAAGTACTGGAAGAAACTTGTCTCTTGCGTCGTAACCTGAAGAACAAATATAAAATCTAATTCAAGTACCAGCCCTTCCTTCACAAAATTGAGAACATTTTGTTATACAATTATAGTTGTTTACAAATAGGTTAACCTCGTAAAGAGATAACAAAATGATTTATTATTATTATAAATTTTCTCAAAAAAAGCAATTGCAAAAGCGCTGCCGGAATTTATGGAGCTGTATTTATTTGTACAAATAAAAATGTCTCTTTGAAATATTAAACTAACGAAAATCTTCCACTTTCGTAGTTTAAAGTAAACTGAACAGCCGCAACCTCGAGATATAGCAGTACATTATACCCTACAATGTGACGTAATACATTGTACGTTGTAATTTATGACACCTTGTGTTTTACGAGGATATCTCGCTCCTTCAGATGTTGCTAAGGGTCATTACGCCGAATGAAACACAGACAACAGCTTGCCGTCTTTGCGGAAATGCCTGCTTTCTCCAATTCATAAACACACTCGCTCTTGCAGAGAGCTCTCTATAGAACACTTTGTATATTTAAGAACCATGAATATATTGCCATAACTGTATGTTAAGAATGTAAGGTGTCAAACGAAGTTATAGTGTGGCATATACATTGATCTGACACCAAATTATGTTGCTTTAGTACTTAATTTTGTGGTATTGGAAACAACGAATGGTATTACAATGTAATACAAAATGTAAATAACCAAAAGCAGAAAAAAATATCATCATTTATGCATGTTAATACTGTGCGGAGTTCGAATCCACGACCTCTAGTGCAGTAGCCAACTTCTCAACCATTACACCGAATAGCTGTCTAAGAAAGGTAAACGTTAACTATTGTAGAAGAAACGAATTAAGAACCTAGGTGTAAGCTAAATATCTCTTATTCATTACCAGGTACCTAAACCATGATCGTTACCATTCTACTTATAACGAGTACATAAATTTTGTTCTTCTGAAAATTTAGGTCCAATATGAAACCTATTGCTCGAGAAATAAGGATTATAATTTTGAATTTCATAAGCAATTCAGTTTAACAGCCGAATTCCGCGTTCTGTACAACAAAATATCATTACGAAATACCGACGCCATTCTGTGGAATGGCTGAAATAATTCCACACCTTCCATTTAAGGATTGGAACGAAACAATCCTTCCTGTTCGGTGGAACAATTCCTTCCTGGAGGAATCGAATGAAACTAATTTCCTGTGACAAAGGCTGTGTAATTTACGCGTACAATGGATGGCGCCGTAAAAATAAGCCGATCTTCTCCGCTGTTTGCCGACCATTGTGATGTTTCTTTAGTTCGGCATTAGTTTTTTAAGAAAATAATTCCGATGCTTCTATTGCAGTATTTTTAGAAAATTTTCTGTAAGACGTTACCACATCTATACTAATATTATAAAAGGAAAGATATGATTGTTTGTTTGAATTGAAGTCTCCGTAACTACCAAACCGATTTGAATAATTCTTTCACTGTTGGATAGCTACACTATCCCCGATGAACATAGGGTACTTTTAATCCCGGAAATGTGGGGGGAAGGAAGTATATTTGAAAAAAGAAATTACGCGCGGGTGAAACCGCGGGCTTTCGCCAAGGCTATTCAGTGGTTCAGACAACTCGAATTTAGAACAAAATTAGGACATAGTATTTTATTAATATACTTTTTTTGTGAAAAAACAAGAACCATTAGCGGACTTAATGCCAACAAGATTCTCAACCAATCAACGACAGAAAATGGAAAATATAATTGCACCACATGAACTTTCATATCAACAAAATTATACGAAATACAAAATTCGAACTCATGACACAATAAAACCATTAAACGAAAACCGAAGAATATTTAACAGAAAAAACATTTAAATTTTAAATTTTTAAAGCATCATTCGAACCAAAAAATTTAAATATGAGACAATTAATTCAAAATATTGTCGCAACTCGCTTTTATGAGTGAAATTCGTGTTTCGGCGGAATTACGGTCGTGAATGTTCGCAATTGCAATCATAGCTTGATGCAACAAAATGCACACTGTAATTACGTTAAATAAAACAGGGCAATGAAAAGTTTATTTTTGTTGTAATCACGGTCTAACGGAAAGTTTCAACTGAATAACGGTAATGGAATGAGTTTGTATTATTGTAATAGTTCTCAGCCGAACTTCAGACACAGATGTTAATCTCAACAACAAGCCAAGTGTTTTGAAAACAATACTTTTTAACCGCTTACTTTTCACATTTTAATGTATCTCAATTCAATATTTATGTAAAAGTCTATTTAAATAATTATGTGAAATCCGTGTATTTTTCGGACATGCCCTATTTCTTTAAAATTATTAATAGATGCCCGCAATGTTAAGACTCAAGTAAAAATGACGAATACAATTACTCGTGATGGGCCAATGCCCATCTCGAACCTAATGCTCTGAATGACATTTTAAGATGCAATAATTAAAATTATTCCTTTCATTTTCTCTTGCGTGTTATCTGGTTTCTTTTGCGCTGGACACATCATTATTAAAGCTTTTTTGGTGAAATGAATATCATTTGCACATACTGTATTTATTTACAGATTTGTAAATAAGCACACTGTAAATGTTAAATGGGTCATTAAATATTAACAACTGCGCCATTATTAACGAATGGAAACGATTTTGCTCCCTTTAATTTCCAGTTTAATGATATTTTGCGGTTAATAAATTAACTCAACCGGTGCGACAATGCCTACAACTGCAATTAATGTTTACTTTGACCAAAATATTAGCTTATAATTGGTTTGACTTGTATAGACTACTAGCGGTCGCCTCCGCTGTTACTGCTGATAGGTGATTTACTCTCGCGTACGAGTCCCGAGACGAGGCACAAGGTGAGAGTGTAAACAGACGCTCGCGGCTCGCCTCGCGTCTCGCCTCGCGCCTCGCAGTGCTCGCGTCCGGAGCGGTTTTTGGGCACGAGTCAAAGGACCTCGAACAAACGCGAGCGTTACCACGAGAATGTGAACACTTACCATCGATCACGCGAGGCGAGCTGTGAATACGAGACGAGGCACGAGACGAGGTACGAGGCGAGAGTGTAAATCTCTTATTACTGTACTGTGCGCGTAATTTCTTTTGTCAATTATCCCACCTTCCCCGCATGTTTCCGAGATCAAATCATCATTGAAATCAACAAAACAAAACAATACTGGCTTAACCACCACGATTGCCAAATGCAAGTAGGTAGAATTGTACTAAAATTAAATAAATATTTAAAGATATAATATCTTTGCGTAAGTGTTTATAGTCACCACACACGTTAATTCTCCCTGTTCTCCAAATAAAAGAAACAAACAACCATTTTCTGCATTCCGCTTATTACTGAAAGTGTTTAAAGAACAATAAAGTTCATTTTATCCAGTTATAACACAATTGAAAAGCGTCCTTTTGGTTTTAATGGTGCGGGGGATAAAGATAAGACCGGGACTTATAATGGGATTAATACGATAAAGTGAAGTCCACAGTTAAAATAAGTCTTGATTCGGATTCAGTTTTTGCTCTGCAGTGGGACATAAATGTGATGGTCTGCGCAAGATGGCTGGCAGGAGCTGGATGCGATTTGGAGAGGCCTATGTCCAGCAGTGGACTATCACAGGCTGGTGATAGGACATAAAAAGGCAGATATTTTACTATACTTTATACCCTTTATAAACACATCCAAACGCTGTTTACCTGCTATAGGAATGTTATAATTAATAGGCCTATAATATTATATTTTTTTACCAATCAGAATCGAGAGAGATATAAAATAGCGTTAAGATAAGAATATACATTTACAATCCGAATTAATCAGACCAATTCATAACAAGTTATATTTAATTCATACGATGAACCGTATACAGCAAAACATTGCTTAAACCGCCCAGAGCCGAAACGCAGCTCGTTAAAGCAATCGTACGAAACTCTCACCCCCTCGGTTTGTAATTTGAACAATTTATAAACATTTTACATTTACACGGCCCACCTGAAGCAAATCCCGGAGGATCCCCATTATATATCACAGAGAGCCCTCAGAAAACATGTCACTTCATCCATTCAATTTTTCGTGAAATACGTCTTCGGGACGGGTGCAAATACTGCGAAATATTCGAAGAAAATAATGTGTTATACCTACGCAAAGTAGATTCATTTATATGAGTCTAGTGTTTGTAGCCAGCCACAATCATAGAAACCTAGGTTCGATTCCCGGGTCGAGCAAAATTTGTGTTCGCTTTTTCGAACACAGATTGGGTTTGGGATTAAACCAACCATTCATTAGGGCAATGACCTTATTTCAATGGAGGTTCACCCTAAAGTTTAATTCTTCCATGCTTTAAGAAACACCCAGATCGATACAAACAGACACAATTTTTTTGTACCATTTAAGGATCGAACCGGAACCTTTTAGTGCCATAGATTCTCAACCATTGCAAAATAAATCGACGGTCAAATGTCCAAAGACGTTACTTTACAGAAGTATCAATTTACACGGCCCACCTGAACCGAATCCCCAAAAGATCTTTATACATATATCAGAGAAAACATGTCACCTCATCCATTCCATTTTACGTGAAATATGTCTTCGGGACTGCGAATACTTTGAAATAGTCGTAAAAAATAATATATTGTTATTACGCGATATAAATTCGATTATCGCGCCAACTGTAGATCGTTGTGGTTCGACAAGTCTCGATCCTGGTGCCGTAATGGACCTTTGAGGGCAATAATCTTGATGGCACTTGATAAAGGGTTACGGTATGATTGGCACCTAATAGAATGAAGTATGTTTTTTTCTTACTTCAGTTTTATTTGCGTAAGGAATTGCTTGGGTGGGTTCTGGATGATTTTATTTCTTAACTTTGGAGTTGAAGTTGAAGGTTGAATAACAAATACATGTTTCATAATACAAAAGCAAGACTGATTCAGAAGTAAATTAATAAACAAATAAATATACAAAATGGACATCACATTCTAAGTTGCTATAACATTTGTGTTATGAGGATAAAAACAACAAAGATAAGACAAATATAAACTTATTCTCATAAAAATATCCAGGCACAGAAAATCACACCCTAGGCGCCACCCCAACTTGAGGCCTCTCAAGTCGAGGTACTCGGGGTCGGGGATGGGCTGGTCGGTCAATAGCCACAAGGCGGAAACCAGGGGAGCTTGGACGCTTTAGTCTTGAGTCCCATACACGGCCGCAGGTCTAGTTAGGCTGCGGTTATGGTGCATAAACGCATTCTCCTCCGAAAAAACGGCACAGAAAAACACAAATGTTCATCAAATCTTAAATTATTGTACTGAGTGGAAATCGAACACACGACTACTACCAATATCAAACTAATGAGGATATGATTTGGTACAGACGTAGACTAAAGATTTAGTAGATACTTTTTATCCTAGAATAATGTTTAGTTACCACGTGGTAACAATTTTAATAGTATTTTTGTTATTACTGGTTGACATGATTTTTGGGTGTTGGTGTAATTCAAGAACAGAAAAACGACTTAGGCTACTCTTCACCCCGAAAAAATATCACATTTCTTCTTCGCTTCTATCACAAAGCCGCGAGTGGAATTCTAGTTTGACACAGCTGCCAATTTCCAACCCATCCTGTAAATCGAACATGCAAGTAACAGCACAAATTGACAATAATCACGAGCACAATAGACGAACACATGTTCCAACTTCTCAATTGGACGACTCAATCTGTCTGGTTCGCTCGTCGTGTCCACCGCAACTTCCTTTGACTATGTCCCGGCTATCGGAATACAGACGACCAACGCAAGATTGCAAGTTAAAGAAAAGTGCACGTATGATAGTCGGCTTCAAGATTCGTCACGCACAACTGAGGCAGCCAATCAGATAGAGATCCTGCTTCGTGCTAGCAAAGTAAAAGTTTCCACTAGCATATATTATTTATATACAACACATCAAGACTATACATTGGGCCGCGGTCCTCAAACACAGACAACAAGGTCGGAGGATGATTTTCACTATTTTGGATTTTTCTATATTTTGTATGTACAATAAAACTATTATACTTGCATTTCATATTATGTAGTTCTGGATCAACGAAAAGAATCCTAATAATTTTTATTCCCTTGAGCATTAAGCCGTATCGTTTTTTAAATAACGTTTTTTTTTTCACAGTTTCGAGGAACTGTTAGTTATTGGTTTTAATTTTAATTCGATCTTCACGCGTTCCAGAAATTTTAAAGCTGGACAGATACGTAGGAGGGCAGACAAACGAACAGACCAGAAAAAAACTAAGTACCTATCTATAAAAGGCTCCGTTATTTAAAAAATTCAATTGTCTTGATAAACCAATCTATCTCGCAATTCAACAAGAAACCCGTTTGCAATCACTCGATATTCACGTAATTAATCGCGTATCTGCCGAAGACACAAGCTACAAAAACAGGGCACCGTGACTCCTGATGTTTCGTTTAATCATGTTGAAACTAAATTTAATGGGTACATCCAAAATGGATGGTCAAGTCCGAACCGGACTTGGGTGTATTCGGTGACACTGAGGTAACTAGCTTCGGGACAAACGTAAACACATGCTTTGGATTTAAAAGTAATAATAGCTTTTGGCGGTGCGTTCCAACTTCACGGAGTTTGAAAACGAATCCGCTTAAATCTGTGCAATCTTTTTGTATTTATTAGTAATTTATTATTAAACTGTGTATACTCAGTCAGTACAGTTTATTCAAATTATTATTTTATCAATTAAATATGAACAACGAGTAGTCTAGTGATCGTCGGCGTCCAAACTACGAGTACATTCCTACATGTGTTTCAATATGAACACAGTGTTACGCCATTTATACAGGGTCACCCCTTACTGATTTTAGTATTTTATCTTATGGTGATTTATTTTCAAAAAACAATCTATTACGTGCTAGTGTGCTACGTGCTAGTCTACAAACTACAATTCTATTAAAAGGGTATTTAAGCAGTTGTGACATTTTATCGTGGGAGAGCCATGCTACTGCTTCAGCTGTAGCACGAATGGGCCGGCTCGACCGGAGTGATACCACGACCTCACAGAAGGCCGGCGTGAAGTAGTACTTGGTGCTGCGTTTCGCCGTGTGAGTGAGGCCACCGGAGGCCCTCTTCTTCCCCCTCCACATTCATTATGTTGGCGCAGTTCAAGAGTATATTACCCCAGGAGGGTACCAACTGCATTAGCGTTGGAGAATCCCTCCCTGGGCGTTTAGACTCGGGAACTGTTGCGACTGAGGAGGGACGTCTAGGTCGCCCCACGTATTCTGGGGGGGGCAAAACCGCGCTCAAACATAGTCGTGTCGGGGGCAATAAAAGCAAGGCTAAAGCAAAAATCCCTGCCTCTCTTTCTGTGGATTTTTGTAATATTAGGGGATTACACACAAACCTAAATGCTGTACACTACCACCTTGAAACAGCCAAGCTGGCCTTGCTTTTTCTGACTGAAACTCAGATATCCTCTCCAGCGGACACTTCCTACTTATCCTATCCTTAATTTAACTTACTTTTTTTTTTTATTGTGGGGAATGCGTTACGCATACCCTCGGCCAGGTGGTGCTGGCGAGAAGCGACAACACCACCCGTCAGAGGGTTATGTGGGACTCTCCTACTCGAGGGGTAGGTATACCCACTAAACCCCACAGTGCCCAACAGGCGCCTTAATGGTAGTGTCACAGGAATCGGCATAGCCTTGCATCTGTGACACTACCAGCAGATCCCTCGCACCCTCCGCTTTGGAGGGTGGGGAGCAGCACTTGACAGCTACCGCCCGACACGGGGTCCTACTGGCCCCCTGTACCTCCGCCATGCCACAACCTGCGGTGTGGCCCCGCTTAGGCCGCCGATGCGCAGGGGGGAACGGCAACGTAACACCGGCCCCCTCCAACCGGTTGCGCACCGCGGCCCCCACCTCGCGCCCGAGGGCGCGCTGAGCAGACAGTAATGGATACTGTCCGCTCCCCTCATGTCGCAGGCAGACCTGTCGGTCCGCCCACTTGGCCACTCTTAGTTCACCGGAGCCCACCCGGCTACTAAGCCCCCCCACCGCGACAAGTAATTTAACTTACTTAATTTAACTTAATTTAACCCCAAGAAGACACAGGTTTGCGCGTTCACTGCAAAAAAAACGCCTTTCGTCGTGTCGCCTCGATTTGAGAACACCCCCATAGCTGCCTCAGCCAGTATCGGGGTTCTGGGTGTCGACATTTCAAGCGACGTTCAATTTTGGGGACACATAGAGGGGAAGGCTAAACTAGCCTCTAAGAAGCTTGGTGTGCTTAACAGGTCAAGCAGGTATTTCACTGCGGCTCATCGCCTGCAACTTTACAAAGCTCAAGTTCGGCCGCACATGGAGTACTGCTTTCACCTGTGGGCGGGGGCTCCCCAGTACCAGCTTCTCCCCCTTGACCGAATTCAACGTAGAGCGTCTCGTATCGTCAATAACCCGGTACTCTCGGACCGGCTTGATCCTTTGGCATTACGGAGAGATGTGGCGTCATGCTGCATTATGTACCGAATTTACCATGGGGAGTGTTCCAAGGAGCTATTCGAGCTTATCCCTGCCGCTGCATTCCGTCACCGATCTTCGCGACAAAAAATTCATCCTCACCATATCGATGCTTGGCAGTCCACAAATGTACGCTTTACGCGCAATTTTCTGCCTCGCACGACCAAGATATGGAATTCTTTGTCATCAGCGGTGTTTCCGATCAGATACGACTTGCAATTGTTTAAAAAAAGAGTGTATTCCTTCCTTAAAGGCCGGCAGCGCATCTGTGATTCCACATGATTTGCACTTGTCTATGGGCGGCGGTTGTCACTTTCCATCAGGTGTGCCGCATGCTCGTCTGCCCGCTATACCATTTAAAAAAAAAATATCCCTTTTTCCGATCAGGAATGCATTTACGCATATCATCTGCCATCGGGTGAGGCAGCTAAAGGATATTTGAGGCTCTTGTCCTGGAAAGGATAGACGTAAAAACCATTTCAAATCTAGTCTCTTGGGGTCGCAATGCGGAACACAGCAGGATTCCCTTTTCGGAAGCTGTCATACCATGCTCTTTAGTTGTGCAACCCTAGTAACTTAACGCCCGCTCCCAAACCACACTAGCAAAACTTACCATCGAATATGTATAACACATTTGCTAGAATTTCGACAGCATCTGTGTAATATTCTTCTTTTGGCAACTGACCAGCGAGATTCGAGCCCGGTAATGACGCCTTAATATTTATAAGCTGTTAACCCTCCTTTTCTGCAGTGATTGTACACAATTTTACGGGGGTGCGTAAATTTTTATGACCCTCTTAAAAGGGTTGATTTCATATTCTTCGCTCTTTTTACTGGAATTTTTGTGTGTGCGTAATTATGTTTTCGGCATACTTTACGTCGTGTAAAGGATTGGCGTGTCTCTTTTGATCGGTGGAGTTAAGGGTGGTTAAATTAAGATGGGGACTGGTAGGATAACAAAATACAGTAATGACACAATATATAAGTCACTTGTAATTTATTTGATAGATAGCAATGCATGGTCTCTTCTGTCGATTTGAAAAAAGAAGACAACATCATTGGTTTTTAAATTTTAACTTTCCTTCCACCACATAATAATATTATGAATAAGTTGAAAAGTTATTTCAAATAAAGGCATTGTTTCTTCGAAATTTTCAATTTGTGCTCCTATTGAGCGCATTTGAGTTTAGTTCATAGAGGAATTTATACATATTTTATTTTATATAAATACTTGTTTATTCATGTCCTGAAATTTTAAGAAACGTATTTAATAAAGTAACATGTGACATTTTTATTTCACTTCAACGAGCTGCACTGGCTTCGCAATTTTTAATAAAGCAACTATGTATAAACTAATAGAATGAGACTGTACTGTAGCTTAAATATTCGAAAGAAATTCCTTACTTTTCATATTGGTACGACTCGAAATTCGTACCCAGTGCCTGTCGCGATAAGATTCAATCTGCAATCCGCTGCGCTATCGAAAAACTTTAGTACTTGTCTAAAGAAGCTGAAGTATGATTTTCCTAAACAAATACTTGTATTAAAACAATGTAACGACCGGCCATTTGATTTCGATTTAAAAAGCCTCGTGTTAAGACTAATATAAAAACATTGTCATTCCTACGTTCATTAGAAATACCCCGTTAGAAACTAACAGTTGTATGCACAAAAGAGTAGCTACGAGGATTCGAATACCGATTTAGAGTGATGGTTGAGAAGTCAGCTGAGCAATTACCAGACATAGGCGATATCATTATAGATTTTCTACAATAATAATTGCAAAAGAAACCTTGACTTTTGCGATGCAAAATCGTCAAGACCACCTTCCCAAAAACCCGACCATCGGAATTAATTTGTCAAACATTCCCAGAGGCCAAAGACCAAAAAAACTCAAGATCTCCCTCTTATCTATCAGCGATAAGTTAATCGACGAAACTCGACTGAGCTCGTCGTTATCTCGAAAACTTTTGCCAATTTTATCTTGTTAAATTCGTTTGCGAGTGTACGCGGGATTTTGCGAATCCCCTTCAGATGTAGCAAAGCAAATCTACAGTGAAAATGTCTTTGAAAGTCCTCCGCTAGATTCAATCTGGAGTTTTTTAGTTCCAACGCACAGAAACTTTTCACTCCTTCGTGTCTTTGTAAGACCTAACTTACGTGAAGTCCGTGGTCTGTTTTGTGTTTACCTCCTCTAAGCTAGTGGAATTGCATTAACATGTTTATTATCTAAAGTTGCAACAATAGACTTTTTTAATCGGACATGTACAGACAAACAAGCATTGCGACCTAATTAAGGACTTTATAATTACACTAATTTAGACCTGTTTGACACAACTGGTGTCGAAATACACTATGACTAATTCTAATTAATAAGAAGTACAAGTACGTATAGTACTTCTAGCTTCCTTACAAACATATCCAACTAATTTGGTTTGCTGGCTCGAGAATATAGTGAACAAAATATCCAATACCAAAGGGAAACGCCGAAAATAGGCCCAGAGTGCACAACATATTCAATTTCATGAATGAAAATATGAAATCTAAATATTCGTACTTGATTTTTCGCGTATTTCTTATTTCAGTAGAAGTTGGGAAAAACATTTATAAATTATTTAATATTTCAACGAGTATATCCTTTACATTTCACTACTGATGTTGTTTATACCGGTCCGAAACTTACGTTTTTATATTGCGTTAATCGATATAGCGGAAAATATTTTATAAATTGTTAAATAATATTATTAAAGACCAATTAATAAATGTATATTTATTATTAACGATAAATTAGTATAAAACTAATTTTTATAATTTTATTATTATTTCACACTATAAAATGTTTACCGCTATATCGAAAAACGTAATTAATTTCGGACCAACCAACAAGAAGAATAAACATAAATGATCAATGTCAGTGGCCGATGCACAAACCTGCAGTGCCATGAAAAAGAAAAAAAAAGTATTGGTCCGAAATTAATTTACGTTTTTCGTTAAAGCGGTAAATATTTTATAGTGTTATTTAATAATTATTAATATTATAAAATGTAGTTTTAAAACAATTCATCATTATTCATAAATATACATTTATTCATTGGTCTTTAATAATATTATTTAACACTTTATAAAATATTTACCGCTATATCGAAAAACGTAATTAAAAATAAACTGTTTCGGACCAATTTCTTATTTATTAACAAACATCAGAAGTGACATGTAAACATCATGTAAAGGAAAAAATCGTTGAAATACTTAATAATTTATAAATGTTTTTTCCAACTTATACTGAAAAAAGAAGAAGGCGACAAATCAAGTACGAATATTTAGATTTTTTTTCATGTGATTGAATATGTTGTGCACTCTGGGCCTAAGTTACTATGGCTTTCTGGCAATCCCCTTTCATCGTTCATATATTCGCTTACAATGTTTACTCTCACATACACATTTCTTAATCCACTCCCGCCTTTTTCCTTTGCTTCCCCGAACTTACGGGTCTTTCCACTTTGAAGTCCTTTGTACTGCAACCGGTACACAAATTACTCCACAAAGTACACTGCAGTCGACACAATGACTTCAATATTCCAAGGGGACCGATAACTTTCGCTGCACATACTTCGCTACTAACCACGTTTAACTTGAGCGAAGTTGGCCCAAACCAAATTTGCACTGAAACATTTTGCTTACCAACAAAAACTTGTGATTCAGCTACTAGTGCTGTGCCACGCGATAAAAAGTTATCAAGTTAAAAAGGAAAATCATTGAAATATTACGAGGATGAAGATAAAGTTTAAAAGACGCAGCTTAATTCATTTATTAATGTATTTAATTAATTGGATTATCACAGTAATTCTTGTCTGAGATTTATAATTTACTAAGCACTTTAAAAAATTTGCTATACTAAGGGCCACTTTGATCGCTATCCCATGATAGCGAACAATGTGGCCGAAAAGTATAGCAAATTTTTTAAATAGTAAACTGATGCCAAAATATTCGGAACCAAAATAATTTGCAACGCCTACTCGCCGCGCGCCGTTCGATGTGGTAGTTCCCTTAGTGTATGTTACCGATTAGTGAATAACCTCATCTTGCCTTGTGAAGAAAGATTTTAAACACTTAGGGCTTATTTCACCGCAGTCGAAAGTATTATCACAAAATATTTATACTTACTGATATTAAGTCGATGAATTTCTTAACAATGTTGATAAATATGATCCCATGCCTAGTCCAGCACTATTAGGAGCCCTTGTGCCGCCGCCTCAGAGTTTTTCAAAGAGTTTTAATGCAGACAAATTCAATATCTCGTCGAGATATTTCTTGAAAATATGAAAGTCCAAGTTTGAATTAACTCCATTCAAACTGAAACCACGGTATCTTGTTCTATGCAATTTCTGATGGCTATTAAAAGTGACTCTGGAAAAGTATCATGGTGGTCCTGTAACTTTCGGAATAAAATACACAATCTATATTGTTATTAACAGACAATTATGGGTAATTTAACACTATTAATAATTCATTGAGTATTATTGATTTCATTGAATATGAATGCACGCAGCCTCGCTAATATCTGGATAATGCCAAAATCTAAGAATACCTTGAGCAAAAGTTTGAAGCATTTTTATAGACTTTTATACTTCGAAGAAAGGACAAAAGAGTAGTAATTAGTTTACCCTAGACATCGTGTTCTTCCTGTTGGTTGTGGAGACGGTCCCGCGGTCCTCACTTAACTAAGTTAGCTCACCTGCTGATGGGCAGGCTTGGTATTTACTTTATATCTGACTTTTTAACTAGAAAGGACTAAGAAGATATTTTTATAGTGGCTAGCTTACTTACTGGTCCGCCATTTAATGAAATTCTAGCGTTGTATTGCTATTAGGTATCCATTTTTAAAAGAATTTCAAGTGAACGCCATTTTGAAAAAAAAAACTCAAATTGGCCAACCAGTGGGAAGGCCATTTTCATTGCCCATTATTATTTTTATGAAAAAGTGAGCCTAAGGAGCATATTGTGTAACATGACACCTGATGGTAAGTGATGGACACGTCCTGCACTAGGGTTCCCGATGGATTGCCAACTTCTAAAAAAGGGAGCACTTAAAAGAGAAAGAGGGGGATGGAAGCCGGACTTCAAATACTCTCACTGGCCAAACAAAATGCTAAAGCATTTTTTTTCCTTATAGTGATGACAAGTAACAACATTAAAAACTTTTCCATTAGAGTTAGATGACACTGGCATCATAGACATTCACTTTATGAATAAAAAAACGATTTAAAAAGAGATCTCTTTGTCCGCGCTCCCATCGTGTAATATTATTTTCCCACAACCACGGCAGTAGGTACGAGTATAAGGCCGTTTGTCCACCGCCGCCGTCACCGTCACGTCACCGAGACAAACATTTACTAGAGCCGTTTGTCCACCGCACGTTCGTCACCCGAGCGCCTTCATCCCGGACGCCGAGATGTCGAGTAGATCGGCGTGACCGCTAGAACGTGCCTGAGATTTTGACGGACCGATGTGCCGGCAAGTACAAACACATACAAAACACGTTTCTCTTGTCCACACACTGCCGTCGCACCGTCACGTTAGCTCGGTACTACGAGTGACAGCTGGAACAAACTAATCGCCGAGATCGGTCGCGGTGGACAAACGATCGCCGTCACGTCATCTTGAAATCGGTCAGAAATAAACTCGTTCTCGGTGACGTGAGGGTGACGGCGGCGGTGGACAAACGGCCTAAGGGAGCTCAAAAAATACTTGTCTTAACCATAAGCGCATTTCCTTCGCAGCGGGAGGGTGGCGCGAGTGTGCGATAAAAATTGTTTTTCGACGGGAAAGGAAACTTGATAGGACCTTTGCCTGGGAATTTTCGTAGCATGCACGCGAGTTTTTTAAAAGTATTAATAATTTTGAAAGGTACATATTTTTGGGGTTTCAATTTGATGAATTATAAATTTTAATATGATGATGAATAGCTACCAATCAGACCCGAGACGGGAATCTACACCTCTGGGTTGCATGCCCCAGGAAACTGTCCGTTGTTACCGAACGATACAAATATTGTATTTTCTAGTAATGTAATGCATGGCTTTATCTTAAGTGTAACGGAGCCTTTATATTCCGAACCTGTGTCCACGCTAACACGGTACACAATCTAAAATTCAATTAGTTTGACCTCTTTTGTTGAAACGCTATCTAAAAGTCAATAAATGAGACCACAGATGTTACAATGAAGTCTAGACTTTTATTTGATTCCTACTAAGACATAATCGATATTATTCCAGCAATGTCCAACAACATTTTTAACATTCTGGAGAAAGAACGCCTCAGTGGTTTGGTATTTTAAGTACCCGGCTACGGTCTTCGAGTCATGGGTTCATTTAGAGGATTGAGACAGCCAGTCGTACTCTGAAAAAGCCTTACTAACACTCAGACCCAAGGAGGAAAATCGAAATCTAATTCCAAGCGGCTTACCCAACTGTTTCACGGAGGCGGTAAAACTTCTTTGATTTTAAACACCTTTATTTACTAGCGGTCACCTGCGGGTTTCACCCGCGCGTAATTTCTTTTAGTTCGTTGACACTAGTACCATGGTACAGTTCCATGATGGAACTACTGATAATAATTTTTATCATTAGTTCCATTTAAAATGGAACTCAAAATAACCCCCCTTTTACCCCACATTTCCTGGAACAAAAGTTACATATTAAGTAATATGTCACCTGGGGATAGTGTAGCTTTCCAACAGTGAAAAAATTCTAAATCCAAATCGGTTCAGTAGTTTTGGAGCCTATCTACACGACCGTGGGTCTAGCTAGCCTGCGGTTATGGTGCATAAACGCATTCTCTTCCGAAAAAAAAAAAAAATTTTGGAGCCTATTCAATACAAACAAACAAATCTTTCCTCTTAATAATATTTATAGATTAAAGACCTAACTTGTGGCATATTTACCTCACTTGAATATGTTAATGATTATAATATAATATGTGCGGACGGCAGCAGATCAACCTATCCTAATCTGTCAAAAATCTCAATTAAAAGAGAACTCTATGTAACGTTAATAAAGTTGAAAATTGGTTTTAGAAATTTGACAGTTTAGGGTAGTCTGATGTGCTGTCGACTGTACCTTGTGATTACGGTACCTCCTCAGCTAAGACCCACTCAGCCTAACCTTTACCCATTAGGCAGCCCACGCTAATACAATAATAGAACTAATCTATAAGAGCACTAAGGTCAACTGATTGCCGAGATTACATCGTCGTTATCAGTAGGACAGGGTACAATACGTCCCTTATCCAATACGGGGTACAAAACGTCCCGGCTACCTACTAGGGCAGTGATCCGAATCATTTTTTATACAATGTCAGTTGGCAGATAGGCACGCAGCTTACCTGATGGTAAGCGGTCACTGCGGCCTATTCCATTGAGGGACGCTTCACCTGGAAACGTCCCTCAATGTGTTGCCAGACTGATAAGTAGACTCATCTGATCTTCGAGCCTCTGATTTCAAGTGCACTGGCTCTCACATTTGCAGGCAGAGCTGTTATGGCAGCAAATTTCACCTGTGGTGGTAGCTAGCCAGTCGGACTCTGAAAAAGCCCTACCACCAACCAAAATCATCTTTAAATCTTTCTTAATTTCAGACATGACAACCGTGGCGATTGAGTAGTAGTAGTAGTTGTACCGTTGTAGCGCTGACTTGATTTTAATGAGGGAGGTCATTGCATTGCAGAATAGCTGGCAGGAGCTGAATGTAAGTAGCTCAGGATTGAGCGGCCTGTAAAGCGGCGGCGTCTAGCAGTGGATTGCGACCGGCTGATTTTTTACTAGCTGAACACATAGCCACTGGTTTCCATTGAAAAATAAGGTTTTTCAAAATATCTTCTATCTCGATTGAATGCTTACTGCAAACACTCGCAAAAATACATTATTGATTTATTGAAGCAACTAATCGGGATGGATGCTTCCACTTTATTCTGTACTTAAACTGTCTGCTTTAATTTTCACGTTTAAAATACTATAATGTTCAAAACACGTAAAAAAAACACATTAATTAAAGAAACGAATAAGGATCTGTAATTTTTACGTTCAGAATACCATCCTTTTTAAAACTCGCATTAACGAAAGTTTTAAACTGATACTCCCATTAGTAGTTAGCGTGACAGCAAGCAAACACTCGCAAAAACAACTATTCCATTTAAAAGCTCGCTCAACGAGTCGCTTGAGCGAACAGTATTTATGAGTGCTCGCCTGATCCCGAGTTAAACAGCAAAGCACTCGGTTAAGGACTCGCGGAGAAATTATAAATCTTCCACTTCCCACTACGTGACGCTGCTCTGCAGAGTTCCGGGGTAATTATTTTGCCGACGGATTCGAAAGAGGATGCAAATATCATTTTGATATCGTGTTAAGTTTTATTCAGTATTTTAAATGTAAAAAATATACGATTAAAATTAAGTATGATTTCTGAAATTATGGAATTCACTGTCACTAACGTTATTTCAGAAACTATACAAATTGCGAGTCTTGTTTTTTTTTAAAGCATTCCTTCCTTCAAGCCTAGCAACGCGCCATATCCTAGCTAAACGTAGCTAGTACTATGAACTGTAGGCAGCATATTAACTGTTTGTAAGAAAAATATATTTTTTTTGCTTATCTATGTTTGTACACACATTTATATGACGAATATAGAAGCACACAAAGTTTAATTGTGCAGGAATCGAACCGCAACCTCTAGTATAACAGGTGACTTCTCAACCATCACACCAAATTGGTTGACTAATACAATATTGTTTTTACATATCCCATAATCTCTTGATTAATCTATACTTCTTTATTTATACTCTATACTAATAATATAAAGAGGAAAGATTTGATTGTTTGTTTGCATTGAATAAGCTCCGAAACTACTGAACCGATTTGGATTTTTTTTCACTGTTAGAAAGCTACACTATCCCCGGGTGACATAGAGTACTTTTGATCCCGGAAATGTGGGGGAAAGGGGGGGGGGATGATTGACAAAAGAAATTACGCTCGGGTGAAACCACGGGCGGAAGGCTAGTTAGTATGTTTAAATAAATATAATTTTCGAATAATTATTATATTACAGTTTTACTGTATTTTGGAAAGAGAGGGTCAGAGATATCATTTTCATATTATCATTATTTTGTTTCAAGCGTAATGAGTTGACCCGTGATTGCATCGTATTCGGAAAAGTCGATTACTGATCCGATATTGAAGAGTTGAAAGCACTGATTGCGCGGACATTTATTTGAAAGGAAATATCAAATGTGTAATAACTGAGGTGATTGAGATATAATGGAAATTTAACCGACTTTTAATAAGTATGAATAGGTAACACTCATAATTGTATTGAGTGTACCGACTTAGATTATTTTTTATATTTGGAAGATGGTCCTTGTCAATAGTCTCATTACATTTTAAAGAGATCTGGCAATCATTTTCAAGTTATTCATTATACTTTTTCGTCCAACTGCAGGGCAAAGGCATCCATAATAAAATCAAGTCATAATGATGAGTAGTTACCTACTGGTTTACCAAATTTAGATTGGTGTTCACAAACTTCAGCGTGTTTAAAAAACCCGACACAGACTCTGCCAAGCCCGTGAATTGAACCCTGGTCTTCGAAATCACGGCCCAGTACTTAAACCGCTAGACAGCCGAGACGTTAAAATTATGGACTAAAAAATATACCAAATAAAACCAGAAACAAGGGGAAAACAAACAATTTGCGTACTAAAAGTAAACAAAACGTGAACAAAATAAGTCAGTCTACAGAATCAAACCTACAAATAATTAATATCTGAAAAAAGGGTTTACGAATATATTCCTTTCCTCGCACTACAGATTTTTTTAAACTTTCTGTTCGATAACATGAAAAAATAATTCGAATTTTATACTCTTATTTTTATTTTCAATTACTGGCTTCTCGGAAAGCAAAAAATTAAATGCTTCTCTGTTCCTTGTTGCAACGATTATGAGACTTCCATTTACAAGAATTTTCCATAATAAATACATAATTATGATTGCGCGAATAAATAAGTCATGTTTTGCTTCGTTTTTACTCATACTGACTTGTAGACGGCAGAAGTCTTGAGTTCATGCTTCAAACAGAAAAATAATAATAAGTAAGTATAATTAGTGAACATTTTGACACTAATAAGAATAAATAATAATTTGATAGCTTGTCGGGAAATTTTGACAGTTTGCGTTTGTAAAGATAAATCGGCGTCCAGTCCATATTGTGGCAAATGTGTGCAATTGTGCATACACAGCTTTCAAAATTCAGCATTCAAATGTCGCTTTAGGTGCGGGCCAATGATTCTTATTTATTAGCCACTTAGTATTTACCACCACGGCGGAGACAGGATACGTCGTGAGAAAACCTGTATAGTTGAATGGCTGTGGTGCCAGAAACCCGACCATTAAAATAAAAAACCTTGCCAGATTGCGGAAAAATATTGGAACTAATTTCTTCAAATAACAACAATCAAATAAAAAAAACCATAAGATGTTATTCATTATTTGCTGTCTGTCAAAGTGTGATGTCAATTGTCAACTATGCCTTGTTATTTTTTGGATATTGTGAGTATAACCATAGCAACCAAGTGTTGCTGTAACCATAGCTAATGTGGCGCCTCCAGAGCAGGTTTTTTATTTACTTAATCAGGCTATAATTGGTCGTGTTCACCTGTTTAGGGTTACGAAGGTCAGATGAAAGTCACTACAATGTAATAATTGGACTTGGACTGACGAATGAGTGGCAGTGAAATAAGACTCTGGCATAACGACGTATGTATAGTCCACGCGATCCAAACTGCAGGCGGAAAGTTTAAATTGCACTTTACACGAATGAACTCGCGGTTCGTTTAAATTTACATAATTAACCCGATTGTTTTTAAGCCGACGGATTAAATAAAGAGAGAATCGTTTTACCGCGTGTGTCCTTTTAAAGACACAATACCATGTACATTTCTGTTCCAAAAGAGTAATAAATAAAATAGGATTCACATGCCTTTTAAAGTGCTCCCTGAACACTATGATTTGGACCTCTTCAACCCATAGTACAAGCTACTTAGCTTGGGGCTGTGTAAATATGTTTATAGCATTTTTTATTCTCAAACAAGATTACAGACATGAGAATATTGAACACAAAAACTTAAATCTAGGTCGCCACTTTCGGTTCACAATCACTACAAACATTTTATAAACAATTTCTCGCACACAATACCATCAGACACTCCAGCCCAAACCCCTATTCATGGAGTGATTTTCAAGAATGTGACTGCGCAATTAAGACTTTAAACTGATCAAGGAATTCGTATTTTTATCATAAGAAGGTAATTTGTTGTATAAATCGTGTCTAATCTCATAAATATAATGGAAATAAGGTATGTATTATCGAGTTTCTTGCTGGTTATTCTCGATAGATGGACTTTCCGAGGCCTGAGTTATAGTCACTTTCTAATCTTATTTTGACCGCCTCCGTGGAACAGTGGCTAAGCCGCTCGGGTTAAAAACCCAGAGGTCGTGAGTTCGATTTCCGCCTTGGGTCCGGTTGGTCGCAGGACTTTTTCAGAGTCAGACTGGTTAGCTACCACCTCCACAGGTGAAATCTGCTGCCATAACAAGAGAATGGAGTTCTCTTAACATTAATAAGTGCATTTTTGAAACCTTCATAATTAGGTATAGAATACTTTGAATTCGATTTTGAAATCTGAAAGTTCTCGTTTTGGCTCGATGTTTCCTCCTAAAGTTTACCTTATACATGACGAAATAATTTCAGAATATGCAGTAATTAATGCACAGGACAAGTAAGACGTCTGAAACACAAACCTGACTCCGGAATTCCGCCGAGGAATATTCGAGTACTCGCCAACTTCTCCTGACCGTAGTCCTTTGATGAATCGGAAACAAGTTTCTGGTTGGGTACAAGTTATGAGTAAACGTTTAGTTAGTAAGAAAAGACCGTCAGTACGGATCACTTCGCGTAGAGCGTTCCGTACCGGCGCGGGCAGCTGTGGAGCTACCGCGCGGACAATCGTCCGTACCGACCCGTCCGCATTACTCTAAAACGCTCCTAGAAGCTTAATACAGATGGCTCTACGCGGTGTGATCCGTACTGACGGTCCGCATAACACTAAAACCAGCTTAAGTAAAGTATGTAGTGCAAGTAATCTATCATTCAAACTATATAAATCCTACAAGAAAAGGAGATAAGTACTGACGATCGATTTGGTGTAGATAAGAAATCGGCGATTACAACTCGCAGGCTAGATCTTCACACGGTACAACCATAATATTTTGTGTAAATGAACATATTATCGGCTTGTATTAGTCTGAGTATTCCTGACAACATGACTGTATTAAAACGAAAAATAAGTAAAAAATAATGTTTATACTTTGTCTTGAATCCACCACTACAAACTTTGTTTAGTTTGGGGCTAGACGGCGCTCTTTATAAAAGTAAATGGATTATATTTTTAATTTTTCTTCTGGCTTAATTTCCACGCTTGCCAAATGATTGGTGATAACATTGTTCTTGTTTACAAAACCAAGGCGAGTTGCTCTTAATGATATTTCTTCACCCAACTCTCGCCATCTTTCATGCCTTCCGCCACACCAAATCACAATACTACGACGTTTCAGTTTAGAAGTTTCGAGTGGCCTCTTGTTAGACTCTTTCAAATGTATAAATTAAAGAAGGAAACATTTTAACAAGTTTCTTTCTCGTTCTGATTGTTTTTATTTATTCCTGTCCAAGCAAAGCGGCGGGAAAACGCCGGCGTTGCTCAGCTCTCAATGTAATTGTCGTTTGGGCAACTTCGCATTGTTCTTTTCGCTTTTTTGACGACAGAAATCATAACGTTGTTTGCTTGAATTCTTACGCTTATTCTTAGTTCTTGTTTATGGATTAGCGTTTGACTGCGTTTTACTATTGGTGAACTGTTTTGGAATAAAGTTGTGCTCTAGTTTATAGTCAAGTTCGTTTTTTATACCATTATTAGGGTGACACTCAGACCTCCAGCCGCAAGATGGTAAGCGGTTACAGTTACCTATGGACGTTTATAACACTTGAAATATTACTCGTATGTAATTGTAAGAGATAACAATCGTCAGCAACAAAAAAAAAGTTATTTTCGCTGCCAATACCATGTCCACCGCAATGGACCACATCATTCATAGAAACATAGCACCAACATTTTAAAGTAATTCTTTACTGTAAGTGAGCAATAATCACTTAAAATGACGATTCAAAGATAAGAGCCTACTGAACAGTGTGGCAGCACATGGGCGACTCCTTCTGATCAAGGATCCCTCAATGGAATAGGCCACATTGGCTGCCAACTATCTGGTGGGCTGTGTGCCCATTTGCCAATTGATCTACTGTACAAAAAAAACAATGTTGTTTCTAACAAGTCTGCAGTAACAAATGTTTTCGAACGTGAAAGTAAGAGACCGATTCGTAGTCGTTTTGTCGAACACGACGCCGCACAGCCATTCGACCGCAGCTGTCCTGTGTTCTGTTACAAGTTACAACCCGCAAAACTTTTCCGCTGGCGCTCCATGTAAAGGTAATTTACCTTGTGTTGGAGTTTTTAACCGATCTTTTAGAGGGAAAAAGAAGTATTTTGTGCTAACAAAGAAACAAGTTGGAAAAGTTAGAAGAATGTATTTAAAATAATCACGCAAAAATAGAAATCAAATGACGCATCGATGGTGTAGTGGTTTAAGTACCGGGATGTAACTTCGGGTTCAATCTTCGGATCATGAAAAACTTAAATAAATAAATATATCTCCGGACATAATTAACACAGCGCTATCTAGCCCCAAACTAAGCATTAGCTTGTGCTATGGATGTCAGACAACGGATAAACATAACTTTTGTGGGACATTATTTAAACTGATACTTAATGTAGCCATTTGTGTAACAGCCGCTATTATGATGGCTAATAAATGTTTTTCTTTCTTTCTTCTTTCTTCTTTCTAATTTATTTAAATAATTATTAAGGAATTATGCAGGACAAAAGTAAATAAGAATAAAGATAAGATTTGCCTCCACAACAGCTCTGGCTGTGTTCCGGCAATATACTCGTATGTGGGAGCCAGCGTAATTATTCCATCAGTTCTAGAAACAGATGACAAATGTCGCAGGTAACCTATTTTGAATTGCTGCCGAGTTCTACATCGTTCCAGCTTTAATTGTCACTAGCTAGCATATAAATAACACACTTAAGATAGCTAATGTATATTGGGTTTTGGTCTCAGAGCAGTCCGTCTAGCTAGAAAGGTCTTTCATATTTAATGGGACTTTAGATCTGTACATGAAGCTTCTCATTGTTCCTCACAGTTATCAGACTGTTTACTCGTGAAGCTCTTGCAACAATGTCACCGTAACAGAACTCAGAAGCTCGCAAACACAACTGAGGTAGATAAGTGTAATGCACTATATGAGATAGTCTGGACGCGATGACGTTACTAACGCAAGATTGTAAGTCAACGAAAAAACAACACGTGTACGTGTAAACATTGCTTTCAAGAGTCGTCACTCGTCGCACATTACTACGACAGCCAATCAAATCTTTTTGCTAACTACATCATAACAGCTGACCTTAATATTTCACAATATGTGTTCATCGTCTTCAAAGAGTGGACCTGTTCTCACTCTTTTCTTTCTTGGACATTGTTCTCACATCACCATTAGCCCTCATAATATGGGTGCCAGACAAACGGATAAACATTACGTAATTTCTCTTTCCAAATATCCCCTCCTTCCTTCCACATTTTCGGGATAAAAAATACCCTCCCGGGGATAGTGTTGCTTTCCAACAGTGAAAGAATCATTCAAATCGGTTCAGTAGTTTCGGAGCCTATTCAATACAAACAAACAAACATCTTATAATATTAGTATAAGTAGTAATATTAGCATACTAATATACCGCACGGTAAAAACGTTAGTGTCACTAACGTTTATACCGTGAGAGTAATAGCCGACTTCTCGACCACTAGACCAAATCGGTTGTCAAACAGTTCCGACCTCCACACAAAGAGGTAACAATGTTAGGCTATTTTTTAACCCCAAAATGCCTTTATTTCAGGTACGGTCAGGGCTTACTATAAATCTAACCCTCCTAAACTTGTGTGGCCGTAAAGTGTAGTGGGTCGGTCCCTCCGACCGGTATCTAGATTGCTTTTATCGAATATTGCCTATTCGGTAATGTTTATTTATTTATATTTTTGTTATATTGGGTGAGCGTGGGGAGGGTACTAAAGTTAATAGATTGTAATTCAGCCCATGAGTTGTGAAGAAAATTGCGAGTATTTTTGTTTTTGTAAATAGGAAGTTGCGTAATTCGGTGGAATTTTATTTTTGAAAGTGTTGTTAAGTCGAGTGTAGTGGAATCAATGCGTTTAATTGATGCAGTTGTTATTTGTAAAATAAATTTTATTAACAAAATATAAATGCATAAAAAATATAAAACGAAAGAGTGAAAATATATAGTAATGTTATAAAGAAGAAAGGCTTGTTTGTTTGTATTGAATAGACTCCGAAACTACAGAACCGATTTGAATAATTTTTTCACTGTTGGAAAGCTACACTATCCCCGA
Organism: Mecyna flavalis; assembly: GCA_949319885.1. Taxonomy (NCBI): domain Eukaryota; kingdom Metazoa; phylum Arthropoda; class Insecta; order Lepidoptera; family Crambidae; genus Mecyna; species Mecyna flavalis. The sequence continues at coordinate 20,919,703 of OX439427.1, forward strand.
TGAACATAGGACCTTTGATCCCGGAAATGTGGGGGGAAGGGGGGGATATTTGAAAAAAGAAATTACGCGCTGGTGAAACCGCAGGCAGAAGGCTAGTTGACTTAAAAGATATTTATTGTCTAATGGTATAATTTCACCAAAATTGTGTCGGAGAAACACGGTTTAAGTTAATGATTACCAATCCGCATTCAGCAAGCGTGGTGATTAAGTCAGCACCCATCATTTTGACGATGACTTGATTGATTTAAATGATGGAAATCTTGGAAAGTTTGTAACACGCCATCGTTTTAATTATCTGATACTTTAAGCTCGCTTTTAATTTCTAAATAAATGTCTCCGTGTTTATTTTGATTTCTATTTTCACTTTATGCAATATAAATATACAATATATAAATAGATACATAAAGAACTGTACGTTATCTTGGTAATCGAAGCCAAGGAACTCTGGAGAGGGGTGAAGTTTAGCCGGAGTCTAAGAAATTAACGGGCAACGACGCGGCAGAAATACGACAAGAATAAGTGGAGAAAAAAGATCAGGATCCGTATATTTTATATGGATTTTTAAATATATGGATTTAACGTTTATACAATAAAAAAGTCTATTTCACACCGTTCATTATTAATGCTCTGAGAGTAGAATAAATGTACATAATAATAAATACGTTAAATTGCTTTGACCAACCAAATCAAGGCGGAAATCGAACCCACGTTCACCTATAGGTTTTTAGATTTTGTTGCACGGAGGTGGTCAAAATTGAAATAGGTCCGAGTTAGCTTAGTTCTTTCTAATATCCATTCCTTGTATTAATACAAAAAATATATATTGTGCATGTGATTTGAGCAAAAAATTGACACTAAATACTGCCCGAACACCGCAAATAGTTTTGACAGCAGCAGCATTCAACTGTGACGGAGATAGATTGCAAATCAGACTCCGGTGGACCCACGATAAAATATGACATACGTCACATACGACATTAAAAAGTAGCGGTAAAGCTAAATTTTTGTTTATAAAATAAGTGTGTTCAGTAATTAACGTTTTTTTTCATCTTACAAGGGAACCAGAAAACGGAAAATCCAGCTCCCAACTCTGTTTCGGGTGGATGTCTTAGCTTATTTTTTAATCTATGAAACAGCATCCTCACGGAATACATTATTTTGTCTGCTGAGCATGACGCCAATGGAAGCTGCAGGAATACAAATTAGATCCCAAATCGCGTGTTCACTAATATAACTCGTATGTGTATTAGCGTATAGTTGAGATTTCTGTGTGATCGGATGTGAGTATAGGGGGAGTCATCGTCGCACTATGGGAAAAAAATCGCGTTTCTAAGAAATAGGAATTTTGAAAATTCAACTGTTTCTTTCATTGAAACTTGTTATGTAGTTTGATTAGGTAACCAATTGTAAGACTTTTTTTATATGACAGCGTTGTCCCGTAATGTATAGTTATTGAAAAAATCGACCTCAAAGATTTTTTTTGTATGGAAGCTGATTTTCAAACTCCTCGTGCTCATTATTTTTTGAGAGTCCCAGCCTGAAACTACTACTCGTCTAAAGTACTGACGTTCATGCAACCCGGACATACATTAGTTTGGCAATTGGCGTCCGGGAAGTTCTTGAAATGAGGTGTCAAAGATTATGCGTTTTTGTATGGATCCCGGACCATTGACGAAGATAAACAAACCTGTTTTTTTGCAATAAAAAACGTTATTTAAATGCAATAATGCATTTGTAGCCTTTATAGCCAAAAATTAGGACATGGGAACACATTGGGGTGACCATGCGTCAAGATGAGCAAGGACAATATTAGAAAAATATTCAATACCTACGTTATACAGACAGATTTGTTAAAATATCGAGGAATCGGGGCTCACGCATTATAAACTAAATTATATAACTGTTAGGGTGACCATACGTTAACGATGAGCAGGGACAAACAAAAAAAGTTGTCGTCGTTTGGATAAAACGGACTGTCCGAAACATCCTATTTGTAATACGTTGTAAATTCTTTTTATAGCTTGTTCATAGGCTTTATTAAAAACATAGAAAATAGGATAGGACCAGTCGTTAGAAACAACGATGGGTGAAACAAACAAGATTATTCCCATAATTTTTAAATAAAGTGTACAAACAACAGAAACAATCATGTCATATATGCAGTGACAAATAGGGTGCCGACAAACGATAATAGGTAATTACTTAATTACCTACTTTTTACCTGGAATTTGGTGTGGGAACAACAAAACAATTAACTAATACTTATAGATATTTTACAAAGTTTGTTGTTGTCATCAGACCCTTATATTTCCGAATCAAAACCGAAAATAAATAAACCAAAAAAATCATTTTGTAATGAAGTTTTGAATTAATTAATTTTGCCAAAACCACCATCGCAATCCACTATTGATTTTGTAGATATCAACAACTTATCCGATGATGCAGATAATTTATAATCAGTTTTCGGAGACGTACCAAAGTTTTTATCACCACACTAATCAAATTCATTGCAGTCAGTTTTTAAAATTAATATAATTTGTCAAAAAGCCCTTTTCAGGGCTATAAGCATATCATTGTTTCTTACGACTGGTCATGAATAAAATGTTGTTTTATTTTATTTCCTACACCTTACATATCCTATCCAATTTTTTATTTTTTTAATAAAGCCTATGAGCAATCTATGCAAAGAATTTACAATGTACAAATAAGATGTTTCGGACAGTCCGTTTTATCCAAACGACGACAAATTTTTTTGTTTGTGCCTGCTCACCGTCAACGTATGGTCACCCTAACAGCTATCTTATTTAGTTTATAATGCGTGAGCCCCGATTCCTCGATATTTTAAATAATCTGTCTGTATATCGTAGATATTGAATATTTTTCTAATATTGTCCTTGCTCATCTTGACGCATGGTCACCCCAATGTGTTCCCATGTCCTAATTTTTGGCTATAAAGGCTACAAATGCATTATTGCATTTAAATAACGTTTTTATTGCAAAAAAACAGGTGTGTTTATCTTCGTCAATGGTCCGGGATCCATACAAAAACGCATAATCTTTGACACCTCATTTCAAGAACTTCCCGGACGCCAATTGCCAAACTAATGTATGTCCGGGTTGCATGAACGTCAGTACTTTAGCCGAGTAGTAGTTTCAGGCTGGGACTCTCAAAAAATAATGAGCACGAAGAGTTTGAAAATCAGCTTCCATACAAAAAAAATCTTTGAGGTCGATTTTTTCAATAACTATACATTATGAGACAAAGCTGTCATATAAAAAAAGTCTTACAATTTGATACTTAATCAAACTACATAACAAGTTTCAATGAAAGAAACAGTTGAATTTTCAAAAGTCCTATTTCTTAGAAACGCGATTTTTTTCCCAATGTGCGTCGTTAAGAGCTAATCGTGTACGGGACAGGACCTCATTATGCAAAAGAGGAGCATCTCTATTACGCGATTCTGGATGATCTTGCGTCGAATTTAGTTTATCGGTTGTCGTGTGTAGATTGTTTATCTATAATTTATTTTTGACCGCCTTCGTAGAACAGGAAAAGAAATATCGTCTCAATTTAAACAAAAATAACAAAATTTTTTTCAAGAAAATTGGCCTCTCATTTTTTTGCTATTTTAATATTAGTAAATATAGGCCGCAGTGCCCGCTGGGAAGGAGAGGGGACGTGGGAGGGGTTCGAGCTTCCTCTGCCTTAATTTGTACATAATTAAGTTAAACCGCGAAGTATACTTTTAATCATGATATTTGAATGAACAAGAAATTTTGAAGGAACCGGTGAACAGATTGCTGATTTACGGATCATAAAACAGAAGCAAAAAAATGATAAAAAAAATATGCCAGTGAATAAATTATAAAAGTTTAAACAACGCGCAACAATGCCGCTATCGCAACACAATTTTTACCAGCCTAAATCGATAATGTTGATTGATGACAAAACCGAAATAGATTAATAACAGCGATCCGCAGGTTTTGCGTACCCGATGCACAAACTCATAAATCAAATTCTGTGAAATTCAATTTCTGTGAGTGTTCCCGGCAATCCCGGCCTAATCCTATCAATTCCCGTTAAACCAATCCTTCAAACAAGACAATAAATAATCCAGGAATAGTCCCACTCTTTCGATAAAATTCAGTCGCATCGTTTGTTTTGTTCCGGCACTGTTTAGTCAATGCGGTTGCGATCTCATTCGTTTAAAGATGCTTAGTATTAAACTAGCGTTCTGCCCGTAGATTTACGTCAAGGTTTCAATTTTAAAATTCATAACTAGCTTCTTAGGGAAGTCTCAGTCATAGTCCATTTTTTTTTGCTTTATGCTAAACCAATTCTCACATTATGGGAAAATGCATTTTTTTGTTTACCAAGGGATTTTTTTGTTGATCATGCCTGCCCTTTTGTTTAGCGAAGGATTTTTATCACCACTACCACAGATTAGCGAGACCTATGGCCTTGTATGCGATTCAGGACTAGAGGCGCTTTTTCCCACTACTTTCTTGACTTCCCTGATTTTCCCTTTTGAGGAGAAAAGAAAACAAGAGCACCGGCTTCTTCCCTTCTCGGATGAAAGCGAAAAAGCATGATAATTAAGCTTTTAACTAGTTCTAATATCTGTGCTTATATCTATCATTATAGCGATGTCTTGATTTGAGGTGACAAATCGTTTGATGACAATGATGGAGGCCTTTGCTCTGCAGTTGGTCATTAAAGTTTACAAAACAAGTTACTTAATAGCTGAAAATCATGCTAAGAACCACAACCATTACTCTTCACTTTCATAGCAAATTAGGCAGTCCACAAACCTTCCTTGCAGCCTCGCATGTCGCGTCGCGTGTTTGCGAAGGCTCGCGCGTGTTTCGTCACCATTTGCTCCCCAGTCACGTTCCCCGTGTTTGCCGGCGTTGATAAACCCGCAGTGTGCAGTGTACATATCCACGTGCCCGCTGACGCACCGATATGCGGACGATGATTTATACTTGTCATGTGTCTTTGGTTGGTGCTTTTGGTTGACTATCTCGAAGACACATTTCGCAGTGACTTGGTTGCAAGCAAATAACTCAGTGGTCGTGAACTCAAATCTCTCCCTAGAATTTCAAAAATATCTAGATGTTACTTTTGTATTGTAGTAGGTGTAATTGTTTCAGCATACTTAGATAAAGTCCATCGCTAAAAGTAAGACGTTATACTAACATATTATTTATTTTTTATGGGATTCACCCAAGACCGCAAACGCAAAAGCTATGGCTTTGGGCAGGGTCATCACCAAATAAATGCGCTTTTAGAGCAGTCGATAAACTATTGACGTACGTATCTAATCCCAATCTCTGTCAGGGAGATGACCACTCTAATCAGCATCTACAGGGAACGAATAGAAAATATTTACCTTATTTGATTCCGAGCGAATCTCCGTCGATATAAAATCGTTGGTTCCGTCGACTTCTAATAAATCCGCTTATCTCATCCGTGGATCTGCGATATTGAAATGACTAGCTTCCGACCGTGGCGACACCCACTGAATTGTTGTGGAATTTCGTTATCAACTTCCTTTTAAATCGTACATTTAAGGAAAAATACGTCGGCATGTTTCTTTAATATTGTCACTTTTGTGTCGCGTATTCTAAATCGGAGGGATGCATAAAAACCGTTTGCAGAAAAAGAATTCAATTCATCGACAGACACATTTTTATAAATATTCTAAATACTCCGATCAATTTGGATGATTTGAAAGAATAAACTGTGTGGCCTTCTAATTTTATATTGTTTTCAAGTAACCAAGGACTGCCTTTTGGCTTTGTTCTGGATTCATACAAGGTAGTGATCACTTACCATAAGGTGTTAACACTAGCTGTTAAATGTTTTAAGCCATCGTAACCATGTACAAACGTATCGTAAATATATTTTTTTCCTTTAAAATATTACCTATTCTCTAAGGAGCAGCTTGCGTGGTGTCCATTCAAGAGCCTTCCTCGTCGGTTGTCAGTAAGACCCCAGGGGATCCCAGGTTGAGTAGGGTCTATAACGAAATGGGTATTGTATCGAAAATTTCATTAACTTACTTCGAATTCGCCAGAATTTAAAGTTGTTTTCAGTATAATTTCAACGCGAAGGTATCTATTTTAACTTTCATGGACATACATTTTTTAATAATTATTTTACTGGGATTTACCGTATATTTTAAATAGATGGAGACATAAAATCATCTCACACGAAGCAAGAGAATATGAATGAAAAAAAAGTGGTCACCTCGTTGATGGTGCCTGTCCCCAACAAAATTCAATTGGGCACAAGGCAGAAAAAAGAAAAAAGATAAGAGTTAAGTAACCACTAACCATGGAGCATTTTTAAGTGACTGGGTCTTCGAATTTCCGCATTAAGAAAAACAATCATGCTAAGAATATTTGTTAGTTTTGTCTAGCTTACTTACTTACTTACTCCGATGGCTCAGCGACCCGAAGTGTGTTTGTCTAGCTCGTATTGTATATTTATTATATCTAAGACTACTGATTCTCTCTCTTTGCAAAATAAGCTTTTAGTTTTCCGCCGATTTTAATGTAAAGGCACTAGGCGTGAAATAAAATCTAAAACCAAAATATTTTACAACATAGTCACGCAGTAAATGATTCACCTTTATGTGACGTGTATCTCAAAGGAATAATCCCAGTCTGATACACTTTAAAACTACTCTCAACTGTCAAATGTAGTTTTTCAAAAAATACCAACTAACTTCTATAGTGTAAATAGAAACTTTTTTATATCATTAGAAAAGTTAAGATAATGCTACCACTTAGATACTAAATATTTAGTACAAATATACGTATTAATCCAATTCAAATGCTATTAGGATAATACCTTTTGGAACTCAGCGAAAAATGACGTCAACTGCGCTTGTCCGTAACGTTAGCAACCAATAGCAACGCATTATTTATCATTGTGTAGAGTCATTGTCACTGTCGCACCACGCATCTCCGAAAAGTCATAGCCTATAGCATTTAAACCAGATATCACGTATGTGTAGCTTTTAAAAAACATTGTTAAATCAGGGCCTTAGTAGAATAGGCCGCAGTGGTATCTGGATTGCGTGCGTGTGTGCCAAAACCAACATAAAAAAATGTTCTACGCCAGGAAATGTTTTTTTTATTAAATGATGGCACCACTTACTCTATACGCCTTAAACGCAGAAGGAATTCGTCTTGTGACGATGATAGGTCACAAGAAACGCTGACTCAGCAATAGTGTCCTTTGTCACCGCTTATTAAACCGCTCGCGTTGGTTTCTCCCCACCCCCTTGCTTCCCCGCCGTTTCCTCACCATGCCTGTCACATTAAGAAGTTTTGGCTTCGTCATCTTTGTAATATTTTCATTTGGAAGCCTTCGTTTGTTTATTTGGAAGAAAAAAGGAACTTCATTATGAACTGTTTACACTGAGAGGATAATTATTCATCACATATTGACGACTATTTGGTTTATAACTCAGCTATTCCATCGCAGGTTGAAAGGGCCGGCTCGGCTGGAAAAGTACCACCCTTTCACAGAAGACCCACTTATGAATGGTAGCTTACTATTGCGCTTTGTTTCATGTGTATCTTTAAAGTCTACGTAAATAACGAATATTTTGATGCTGATATTTTAAGTGAGGGAGATTAAATTTAAATAACGGAAGTCTTGTAGTCTAACCAGAATTTCTAGCACAAACTAAACTCTACGTTCTAATGAATTTGACCACTAATAACTACTTCAACATCGACTGCGTTAAAGAGTCCCTTTGTCTGCTAAAAGCTAACTTGACGCACGAAACGTTATTTCTAGGTAAATGCACTTCCCAATTTGAATGCTTGGAAATTGAACCGTTTAATAACGTATTGAAGCGAAATGCTAACGGATACGTCGTCATTTAACTTGCGTTGAGATAAAGGTATCTATAACGTAATACATGACAGCAATTTCCTTTGAAACAAAAATTAGGGAAAAAAGGATTTTTATTTTTAATTTTGATCAAGCTTTTATTTAAATACGCTTAAAAGGCTACAAAACGGTTAAAAGGCTTTCAACGATGAACATAAAACGTCATATACAATTCATATGGTACAAAAATCTTGGCACAAGCGATGTACATTAGATCACGGCTGGAAAGAAAATGTCGAGGTTTATGTGTGACTTCCCCACCCGGAAACTTAATAGGCCCTTCATATTATTAAATGGCGGTAATAGCGGTGTGATTGGCAAGGGGCACCAAACCATACCCGATGGTTGTGGTAGCTAGTGCAATTCGGGAGGAGATGCTCCCACACCTCTAATTTGCTGGCTACGACTAAGGATAACAGTACGGTATAGCTGTCTTCTTTTCACTCTTCCTTCCGTCTGCGGAACGGAGAGGCGAGAGTATCGAAAAAACCGTCCTCTCTCTCCCGCTCCACTGTCTCTTTTTTGCGAGAAACTTCTTTGCAAGTAGCAAGCGTCCATAGACCACAGAAATCGCATACCATCAAGCGGGTCGTATGTTTCGTTGCCATCATTGTGGTATATAAAAAAAAAGTTGACTGTTTTCCAAGCCCGTCTGTTGATAAAATAAAAAACTTAATCAAAATGTATTTGATATGCCGAAACACTCCTGCCGTATTAATTTATCGTGTTTACAAGGTGGGAGCTCATACATTAAAATTAACACGAACATAAATAACCAGATGAACTACACTGATGCAAAATGTGCTTTCAATTAAAAGGAGTAGTTTCCTCTCTCATATTTTCCGGAAGGTGGAGTAATTAATTTTTAAGGTTATTGAGTTGCTGGCGTAATATTTTTCGTATTCAATTATCATAATTTACGTTTAATCAACACTAGCGGCCGCCCTCTCGGTTTCACCCGCGCGTAATTTCCTTTTTCAACTATCCCCTTTCCCCCACTTTTCCGGGATAAAAAGTATCCTATGTTCTAATCCCGGATATAAACTATACGTGTGCCAAATTTCATCTAAATCCGTTCATCCGTTATAAATAGTGTAACTAACACCAACATTCTTTTTGTATATATAGATTTGGCACGTGTGTTCAATTAGGATATCATATTTTTTCTTATTTTTCTCTGACTAGTTGTTTCCAGGGCTTAACTCTTGCGATAAATATGGATATTTATAAGGAGTGAAAGAGTTTTGCCATTCGCTATGTCGTTACGTATGGTTGCGTAAACATAAGCACATTTAGGTTTTAAAATTGGGAGGTAGGTATTCGGATAACATCTTCTGTCTGATAAAATAAGTTACTTGCCACGCAGAGAAAATATGCTGTCATTATAGCTTAGTCTGTGATCTGCCAATATAGAAGCCACAGATTGAAGACTTAGGTACATCAAAGTAGTCTACACCACAGACTGTCTACACTGTGGTATATTTAGCGATGCATAGGCCGGGATGGTAGCTTCATATCAAGTGTTTTGCAGTACCTGTCAGTAAAATTCGGTAAAAAATAAGCCTGTAATGTACCATAGATATGAACTTGGCCGTCATTTCAAAAGATCGATGCCTATAATATTTATCGCCCTATCATGCTGCAGTAACCAAATTACTTCGAACAATTCATACAAATCAATTCTGCCCCCCTAATCTCATACAGGTTACCGTCGACTTGCAATTAATTTTCAATTGTTTGCTTTCCACCGGGCGAACGTTGAAAATCCGCGCAACTTTTTCATTGCCTGTGGAAGCAATTACTGCGAAACTCTTCACATAAAACATTCCATCTAATAACTGTAACCGAATGAAACACGACCCACTTTTGTACGGCAAAAAACAGCGGACACAGTGTAGCGGCACGATCACGACATACCACAGTATAATGTCATCTTTTGAAAAAAAAACAAAGCAAAAAAAAGAAGACAGATTTAGACGAATAAATAACCTACTTATAAATAAGTCGGCTTGAAAAAGTTCATGGAATTCTGTTTTTTATTTTTTTTAATTGAGAGGAATGCACTGCTCATTCTCTCGGCCGGGTGGTACTGAGTGCTGGTGACAATGAAACTATCTTAAAAAAAACAATCGTTTTGTAAAAAAAGGAATAATTAGTACCTGACACACAGGGTATCAGGGTATATATCAGAAGTGTTACATTAATTTGTATTAAGTATTACATTTTTCAAAGAATCGACTTTCATTAGAAACACTGTTATTTGTGCTCTGTCCTTTGCCTACGTATTTAATAACATTTACATTGCAACTGCCCAAGTATAGAAACAGTGGATAAACAGACCTATCTTGGTTTGACAATTGACAGTAAATTTAACTGGAGTCACCATATCGAACGAGTATCAAATAAATTGAGACAATTTTTGGCTAATATAACCATACTAAATAATCGCATCCCATTTAAAATAAAGTTACTTTTATATAATGCACTTGCGGAGTCACACATTCAGTATGGACTTAGTAGTTATGGAAGAACCTATAAGTCCTACCTCGATCAGATATACAAGCTACAACTAAAAATACTTAAAACTATAGTTTCGAAAAATATAAAACAATTATTCAAAGATGATGAAATAGGTCTTTTTAAACATTGTAAAATCTTACCAGTATACACGCAAGTGCAATATTCAATACTCAAAGAATCTTTTTTTGATGTTTCTTTAAAAAAACCCGTCACACACCCTGTATGCACTCGAGCAGTGGCTAAAAACCGGCTGTGCGAACCGCGCGCAAACAACGCGTACGGTGAGCGCACCACTGCCTACCTCCTTCCGCGGCTTATAAATAACTTGCCTGCCGATTTAGTTGCCAGTATTACGAACAAGAATATTAAGAAAAGATTGAAGTTTTATTACTTGGAATAATAACCTCTATTGTTCTAGGTAGTGAGAATTCAATTTTTTCCTGTTGATCTGTTTTAATTTATGTTTACAGTACATACATAATGTTGATATTGTGTTCTTTTCGTACATCATTCTTTATTTTTCATTTAAAAAACTAAAATTGTAATATTAGATTATTATATGTAGTATCCAAATATGTAATAGTGTAATGTAAGCTCCTGATAGCTCTATGTTGAACCTTTGTGGTTTTTTGATGTTATCAGTTAACATTAATTTGTAAAAAAACTTTTTATTTATAAATAAATTAAAAAAAAAAAAAAAAAAATTTGAATATTTTACAGAATGCTTAACTCCAAAGTCTAAAAGTTCTTTTTTTTGTGTCCCATGCATCTATTGCAGATTCCTTACTGCATTTCCCAACACTATGTCCCGACTAAACGCAAAGCGGTTATCAGTGACAGGGCTTAAATGAACGTCGCCGAGCCGCGGCAACTTATTAAAATGGTAATTACTTCAGCGTTATGTGAAATATTTCACCGCACATATGTACAGTCAACAGCACGTCAGACGTAACACTTTGGACTTTGTACCGCTCTTATGTCGGGGGCATAAGCGCTATTATCGAACTGCAAGTGTATACCGTGATGTGCTGTTGACTGTACATATAAAATACCATGTCGATAGAGTTAATACAGTTTTGTATAGCACGGAGGTATTGTGGTTGTCTAAAACTCAGATAAAGAAGATGAATCCCTAGGCGCCACCCCGACTTGAGGCCTCTCAAGTCGGGGTACCCGGGGATGGGCTGGTCAATAGCCACAAGGCTGGCACCGCACCGGCTCGTCCCAATCGGGTTGAAGTGGAAACCGGGGGAGTTCAGTGGGTAGTGGACGCTTTAGTGTCGAGTCCCACACACGGCCGCAGGTCTAGCTAGCCTGCGGTTATGATGCATAAACGCATTCACTTCCGAAAAAAAAGATAGAGGATGAGAACGCCTCGATGGTATATTGGTATAAGTTGTGGATCGAGATCTAGGAGTCCTGGGTTTGAATCCCGACTCAAATCACCACGCTTGCCAAATTGACGACAGTAACCATAATTGTAATGAGAACTTCCTGATTTACCTTCCAAAAGTACATTTTAAAAGGACGATAGGAACAAGGAGTTTAATAGGCTAATATTTTTTTATATGAGAGTGCCAGAGGCTTGAACAGTTGTCACATTCACTTGATGGTTTAAAAAACCTAACGCACCTTTCACACGGAAGTGCAGGATCCCGTGTTGATGGCGATGGTTTAAATGCTAACGTTCACACAAGCAACCCGCATGCGGCATATAAACACAAACGGAATCCTGCAGAAAACAGAATACTGCACTGCCGTGTGAAAGGGACGTCACGGTCTCCAAAATTAATCACAAATTAATCAGCTCATTGTAAAAAACATATCGAATAAAGCATGAAAAAAAAACTAATAAAAATACTATTCTAGACTACCTAAATTACAATGCAAAACTCCGCTTAAGCGTTGGCTGTTATCTGTGACACCACTTTAAGCTACAGCACGAGCTAGAACTTATAAAAATGCTGGCTGAATGCGTGTCAAATGAGCGGAGTAAATGGCTTGTGAAAAATTAGTTTTTTGTTGTTAGCATAAGCCAGTGCTGCTTTATTCTATTCTTGTTAAAAATAATGTGCGAGATCGGCCACTATAGTAGATTTGGCTGTGTGATGTTTCAATTCGGAAAATATGTCCGAATATAATGTGTCCGAATCGTCAGCAAGATATTTTAAATTGTAATATAAAATAAGTTAGAGCTCTGAATATAAAAGGCTCGAAGATCAGAAGAATGTACATTGTGGTACCACATTGCTCTTAATGTTCGAGATATATTCCTTGATTGGGGTCCAACAAACAAACGCTTACTAATCAGATGAGAAATTACTTTGCCAGTCAAATAAACTGATACGTTATTTTATAAAAAATATAACATTTAGTAGTAATTCCTGGCGGTTACGACTTAAAGACCTTCAAGAAACGAACGTACTCTCTCTTAAAAGGCCGGCACCGCATTAGCAATCCCTCTGGCGTTGCAGATGTCCATGGGCGGCAGTGTTTGCCTACCATCAGGCAACCCGCTGGCTCGTTTGCAGCCTTTGGCATAAAAAAATAACATTTATTATAATTCAACATTACATAAATGGGTGTATTTGAGGAACGCGACGGTGACTTTTTGCTTATAAAATAAGCCGTTAGCTACTTTTTGTCCCATTTATATAAAGAAAAACCTAAATTAATGTCTCAAATAGATACTAACAATCTCGTTCTCTTAATGATTATGTTGTACCATTACATCGATAAATCGGACTCGTTTATTTTACTTGCTAAAACAAAGCAAAATGAGTAACACAAAAAAAAAACTATCGATTCAGTTATAAAGGTTCAGTACACACAAGCTCTTATCGCTTCAATATGAAAAAATTAAAATATAATTATGTATACACGAAGGTTGAAGGCCAATTTTATATTCCAAAATCCATTGTTATGCAGCTTCACTTGACAAGGAATCACACAGTTCCCATGACAGCAAGGTTCGGCAAATTCCACCATACGACACTTTACCTGAAAGCATTTTATGTGTGCTGTCATTCTGAAGATTCCTTTGATCTACGAACCTTTTATTAGTTTACAGTCTCGCATTTTCCATATTTGCCTTTTATTGCCGAAAAACCAATTCCTACGACTTCCTGAAATTCCTACACGAAGAACAATTGAAATATCTGGTTGAAATGTAAAATCAAAACATTTTACTATTCTCTTTAGAAGATATTAAAATTTATTAGCATGTGCAATGGCTATCAATTCATTACATATTTTACCATTTGCTTAACCCTTTCCCCGCCACGCTTTTTTCCGAAAATGGTGCCCCTAAGGCCACGACCATTAAAAAAAGAACCAAAAAATTATTAAGTTATACTCAACTCATTCAGGCAAGTAAAAACACAACGTTTCTTGATCCTGTTTTTTTGTCTGATATATTATTCATTGGCGTGGTGGGCACGAAAATGGTTTGTCTGATATGTATATCAGACATTGGCGTTGAAAGCGTTATTTTCCATTTCATTTATTTGCCCTAAGAACCAGGGGTTGAGTTTAAATCCCAACTGGGACAATTTATGTGACGAATATCTACGTTTGTCCCGTTTCTGGATGCTGAGTTGTATATATTTGTAATTTCTTCGTTGTTTCCGATATCCATATCGAAACTCCAGACTATGTCTGAAACTCCAATTTTAGGTTTAGAGGATTCCGTCAAATAGCTAAACTATAGTCCAAAATGAAACATATTACTTCACATTTGAACCTTTATCTGCGGAACACTGAAACGAAATGAGTGCGATTGTAAAAAATGCCATCGCCGCGGCACATTCGAAATAACCACTATAAATGCAAATCAAACTTGGTATCTTGATGAAAACAGACGCACAACACAATACAATACAATAAAGTGATTACAGAACACACTCGTCCTGCGAATTCAGAGTAAGAAATATAGTATTTTCGTAATTTTATTTTACGAAGAAACTTTCTCTTTTTGCTTTTGAGTGAAAGAAATACTTCTATCTCTCAGACGTAAAAAAAACTTAAGTGTGTGTTGAATTCGTAAAAGCATTTGCTTTTTATTTATTCGTCTGCAACTCTACATGGTCGAGAATTAATGTTACAAAAAATATTTTCAGAAAATTTTGTTGACGTTTTCACGATACTAGCCTCACAGTTGACAGGTATTGTGTTCAACAATAATCATAATATTACGAGATTCATTTATTTCTACTTACTTTTATACCGTCACAAACGAAAGCAGGATAGAGTCCATGTACAAAAAAGTCTGTCTGAATCTTTTCACTAACGATTCTAAACCTAAATTATGGCTTCAATTTAACAGCGTAAATACCCTCACTAACCTCTGGATTAACAAGGCGAGAATCTAAAAAAAAACACGCAATTTTTTCGTCGAAAATATTCAAAAGATTCGAAAGCTGTCGCCGGCGTGGAAACATTCTCACTTTATATCCCATCTGTCCATTCAGCTCAAAGGACGCTGTGGAGCGATATCATTGATGGTCGCGCAAAAACTCTAGGACATTGGGCAATTTTGACGCGTCTGCTAAAGTTTTAGCACTAAAAATTCTGCATGAAAACAGTGCGAATTGCTTTCAGTGAAAGTATAAAAATATCAGTTGGATTGAATGTACTAAATTATTTTCATGAAGTTTCGAATTTCCAAACCTCTTTTGATGGATTAATAATAAAATTAACAGACGTTGCTGAGGTTAAAAAATAAAAGCCTTAAAATACGGTAGTAAAACAGCCGACTTAATTTTTGCTCACTTAACTGTGTACAATGTACTTTCTACAATCGATACACAATACACATAATAATAATTGTCATAATACACACAATTGTCAAAGCACCTACATCTTGCCCATCTTGGAACTCTTGCAAAATAGGTAGGTGTCATCATCATCATCAGCCTACATACGTTCCCGCTGCTGGGACACGGGCCTTAAATCAATTGTGAAATAGATAAATGTGTTCCAGATTTATTTTATTTTAATAATTAGTTAGATTAATTAATTTAAAAAAAAACCGTTCCAGGTACTTACTGCGTACATAGTTGTGAACGCTTCTCCAAAGACCCGAGACCTTAATTTCTGCAACAATTTATTAAATTCATTAACAAAATTACTCGTCTTAATTTATTTCAGTTCTTCTTCTTCTCTTCCTAAGCTTGTAGGAGATTTAATGTTTCTACAAAATTGGAAGATCTTCCTCCAAGTTATATCGACTATGATCAAGTCCAATGTGATCACAAACCTGTTGTTAAAAAAGTCTGATACCATATACCCGAGATCACAGCTATGCTAACATTCAGAACAAAAATATACATTTTTATATTGTAAAAATACCGTTTAAATGATAGCTGTTGAATCTAAAATGGACCGTACAAAATCCAATATTGGTGAAATGGAACGTTTCCACGTTATAAAAACAGTGAATGGCGCGAATGAATCAGCCATTGATATTTTTTTTGCGATTTATAGCCAGCCCATTCAGCTCCTAAATGCATGGGGCGAGCACGTGATCTGATAGGCTTTGGTTTAGTTTCAAATACATTCAAGGGAGATCCGCTGTGAGAGTAAACAAAACGCACGCAACGCATAGTTATCTTTGGTCTTTACCATTGGTTTTATGTGAAGTAGTTTTTTTTTAATATTGGGAGAGAAAGGTGCTAGTGTGTCGCCGTGACGTGTCATTTTTGAGACAACCTGTATGTGTTTATGTTTCTTGAAGTTTGGAAATAAATAATAATACCTATAAATAATAATAAATAAAATAGTAAGTACCAGATTGTTTATGGTTAACCAGACTTATATAACGCTTATAAGTATCAGCTTATTAATGTCCCACTGCAGAACAAAAGCCTGCCTTGAAATCAAGTTAACGTTACAATGATGGGTAGGTGGCTTAATCACGCTTGATAAAACACTTAATAAAATGTATTTACAACACCAACTTCCAACAACTTATCCCTACCTATCCCTCTAAAATAAAAGCCTCTGGTACTGGCCGATCGCCTCAAACAACACCATCCAGCCTTTGTTCCGTTCCGGAACTTTTCGCAGGCCGCCCAAGGTTCCGCGACGGCCTAGATTCGGATCTGGATCGACTACAATGCTCGAGTTTGATGACGTTAGAGGTGAAAAATATGGAGTGTATCACTTTGTTTTTAACGCTTCGATTCTATCTGTTCAAGTTTTGGGTCGTTATTGTTAGTTTTTTTATCTTTCATTTCAGGTGTACTGACTGACCCACATGAATATTGCCAGAACATAGCTGCTATGGCAGCACCTGTAAAGGTGACAGCTACTCATTCGGACCCTGGAAAAGTCCTACCACCAGCCACACCCAAGATAGGAACCGAACCCACAACCCGAGCGTTGTAACCACTGTTCTATGGAAGCGATCAAATATGAAAGATTAAACAATGTTTCTATCAGCTTTTCAGCAAACGACGCCACGTCTCTAAACACATGTGCCTGCAGAAATAATCCAATTAGTTCGAGTATCATAAGAAATCTCTCCATACTGGGCTCGACGACAAGACGAATTGTACAAACAATTTTATCAAATTCGAAAACAATAAGCAAACAATATACTCTCAGAAAAACACTCGCTGGAACGTATCAATTTGACGGAACAACAAATTTTCTAGAGCACCCGACTTTGCTGAGCACTCTAGTACAGAGCAAAATTGTCAGCTGGTCAATATTTATTGTGAATATTTTGATTAATAAGCGCTGTATAGTGTATTCTTCATCTCACTTACTCACATTAATAATGGACAGTACAGGAATATCAATATTGCTTTGCATAACTGTGACTCACATGTACTCACTTCGGCTGCAGTCTGCATCAGTCTGCTTGCGTCAAATGTAGTTTTTTACTCTGTCAGACATAGCGACAATTCATAAGATGTAAACGGAAAAAAAAGAAGAAATTCGTGTAATTGCCATTCTCAATTGGATACGAACTGGCGAGAAAGAAATAACCACGGCGCCTGAGGCGATCAGAGTCTCTATCAAGTGTTTGCTTTACCTAAAGAGGTTTTACCTTCTATTTAATGCCTCTACTATACAACTTCTTCTGTTTTATTTATGCCATAAAGTTGGCAATCAAGCATACGGCCCACCTGATGGTAAGTGGTTACCGTAGCCTATGAACGCCTGCAACACCAGGGGTAGGTATCACGTGTGCATTGCCGACATAATAAAAACCTTTTCACGCCCTTCTTGAAGGACCCCATACTGTAGTCTCGTGGGAACACCTCGCCGGGGAGCTCATTCCACAACCTTAGCGTATGCGGCAGGAAGTTTCTCCCAAAACGCACAGTATGCGACCATTTTGGTTCTAGTGTGTGTGGATGAATTCCCCGCCGATGGCGAGCGGTGCGATGGTGGTAAGTTCTGTGAAAAACAACTTTTTTTTTAATCGCAGGGGAACTGCCGCCCGCCCGAAGTGCAGTGGGCTGACACCCTTTTGCATACCCCAACGGGTGGGTTACGTAAGGCTCTCCGTCTGGCATACCCACTAAGCCCCCTGCAGCGCTCCCTCATTGTCCATAGGGAACCACGGTAAGCAGCAAGCGGTCCTCCCTGGACTGTGTAAACCTACTTGTTAACCTAGTCTATGCCGTCATGCCATTCTGCAGACGGAGCTAGGAACTCACACTCGTAGGCACGTATCAATAATTCCTGCGGGATTTTATTTCCGCTTCGCACGGACGCTCGTATTTACGACCGAAAACAATTCTTAGAATAATCTACAGTTGAACTGCGAAGCACTAAGTCTAAGTTATACTTTGAGATAAAAGTCTACTTTTCACCTTTAATGGTGTTTTCGTGTTTTATGATTAGAGTGAGTTTTATCTGGAAATATGTTAACCTTCACTATCGTGTGTATAAGATCACCTTTAAAGCACGCCAACAGTCACAGTTGATAACATATGGCTTTTGCGCTCTTTCACGCAGTAATGAGTGCAGCTGAGCTTCTCATTACAACTAATGAGTGCGAGCGCGCTTTACTCAGCGCTGGGCCGATTAACGGTTTTCCGGGTTACGCTTTAATCGGGATAAAACTTGATACCTTCCATCACAATAAGATATTCATACATACATCACCACGTCAGAAGCTTTAGAACATGGTAAAGGCAACACAAACACCCTATCTAGCTTTAAAATAAATGTTTAAAAAACAAATGTTATCTGAAATTTTCCATTGATAAATATGGTACGAAATACGCGGTCTTTTGATTCGTTTTCGTTTCAAATTGAATAGAATAAACGTATACATAAGGGTTTATACATTTTACTTTTGGGATGTATTAAATACAAATAACTCTTGAATAATTCGCTTAATCAGACAGAACATTTTGCTAATATTTGCAAACTCATTTAGTTCCAGTATTTTTAGAATTATTTGGCTTAACAAAGCAAATATATAAAGCAGTGTAAAGTGAACGGATTGTATGAATGTAAAGAAATAAGTCTTCATCAACAAGAATACCTACAAGTTAAAAACCACTTCTACCAACTAACTTCTAACTGCATTAATACTTGTCAGCTCTCAAGTATTAACAGCAGCGGTTAACGCACAACTTCTGTGCTCTCTCGAGTAGGGAGTGCGGCTGAGTTTCTCATTACAACTAATGAGCTCGAGAGTACGGCGCATCACTTAGCACCGCTATTAACAAATAGCCCGTCTTCCATTAAAGTATTTCGCTCTTTAATTGTTTTATTTCAAGCAAAATGAAATAACATTTTTGCGAGACAAGAACTATAATTATGACTATCTAAAATGTATAAATATAAAGTCAAATAAGTAAAGTCAAAGATAGTAAGTAGTAGATAGTAGGGTTGCTAAGCTTTTCAATGCGCGGAATTTACCATTTTTTAAATTTGAATTAATTAGGTCTTAAATGTACGTAAGTTTTAACGTAAACACTAGTTTGATGATGTTTTTTTTTAAATACTTAAACAGTTTCAAAATGTTTGATTTATTTATAGATATATACAGCGTATGGCATACTTAACGCCTATAAAGTTAGTAGGCATGTTTAGCGCACAGTTGGTACGCTCTCTCGCGCAGTAATGAGCGCGGCTTCTCATTACAACTAATGAGCCCGAGCGCTTCACTTAGCGCTGGCCCGATTAATGGGTCAACTTTTAATCGGAATTAATTTTTGCAACGAATTTCAACTTTAAAACGAAAAGCTGAGAGTTTTGAACCTTTCTAACTTCGTCTTTTTTGATTGAAGGTTGATAAGTTCAGTTATTTTCTTTAAAAAAAATCAACAACAAATACTTTATCTTATTATTTTAATATGTTACAATGTGTTATTCTGAAACACTAGGCTACTTTTTACCAACGCACGATGCGGACGAGGCCCCTAGGCGAAATCTAGTATTAAATTATAATAATAGGTAAAAATAAACACTGTTAACATCTAAAACTTTACTACTAAAATATCTATAATCTCTATAATATAAAGACGAAAATTGTGCAGTAAAAATTAATATGTTTATTACTTTTACTAAAACCTCTTTACAGGCAAAACAGAACTACAGTTGTGTTTTTAGGCGGAAAATACTAAGATAATCAAATCCGTTGGTGGAAATGTTACTTTGTATAATGTTGTGATTCTAAACAACTTCTGTTCTATAACTTTTGTTTCCGCTTTTGGCACATCCAAAATTCAAGTTTGCACAAGTTTTAATATAATATCAACCAAATAACCTCCGTAAAGTACAATGAAGCTCTAAACTAACTCTAGTTCAAACAAGATACAAAGTACAGAGTGTTTAAAATGTTAACGTGAAAACTTTCCATGCTTGCGGCCCCAGCAAAAAGCGAGCCATATTAAAAATACAAACTAAAAATATAAAATGAGAGTCGACTGGCTCCGGTACCGCCTTACCCACTGCTTACTGGAATTAACAATTCCACGACAGGACTTGGTAGCACGAGCAATATCCTTTCTCAACCAGAAATCACCAATGTAGTCACAAAACTGCTAATGCAATATCACCCTTACCCCATTCCAATAGGAACAGAGACAACTTCTCGAGCAAACCTAGAAGTGGAAACCAACAATACGCTTCCCTCCTTGCTGTAAAATGTAGGATATGATGGCTCAACATAAAATGGTCCTGTGTCTATACAATTCATATGAGCAAGGAAATTGTTTGCACTATATCCGGGATTTTGCCCGGAGATTTCCGAGTCTCATAGCTTTATCTGCGTTACAAGGGGTCGTTGAACTTTAGTAAACTACGGCGAGAATTATGGTAAGTGGGATGTAAAGGTTGGGGTTAAGAAGTCGACGATTTTTCCGAAATTCCGGTTTCATCCAGAATCGGTTTGTGCATTTTGTGGCTGTTTCTGTACACTAAGCACGACTTTCTAGAAATTTGCCAAATGGGATCTTATCGGGCACAGTACTATTGTATCGAGTTGTACAAAAGCTTTGGTGAGTGTACTGGAACAATTTAGAATTGAGGTTACAGAGGTTATACATATTTGTGTACAGAACCTGAGACGGTTTTTTTAAATGTTTCTATAATACTAGTAGACACGGACAACGGATGAAGCAATTTTGCTGAAAATTTGTGGAGAGGTTGCTTAGAACCAGGAGACGGACATAGGATACTTTGATGGGGGAAGGGAGGGATAGTTAAAAAAGGAAATTACGCGTGCGGGTAAAACGTGCGGGTAAAACCGCGAGGCCTACCGCTAGTCATATATAAATTAAAGTTATGTCAGCAGACACAAAAATTTTGCTTATGCGATGTAGGTTGACAAAACATTTATAATTAATTTTCAGGAAGGTACTTCTTATCCATATACCACGCAGGTGAAATCGCTGATGGAAGTACATTACGAATAAAATACAATTCCAACAATGGACTTGTTGACCCATTGTGGTATTTGCCATTTCATCAATAAGCTCCACTCATCCGGAAAGCGTCAAATTTGCGGTCGAAACGTAATCCGTTTACGCAGTCATCTGGAAATTAATCTAGTTTTAGGTATTACGCTTCTGTAGCTTACCATCGCTGAATCCCGATATTTTCCTTCTGAATGATACTGGATAAATCGAAACATTATTGCTTTCATACTCCATTTAATTTACTTAGAGAGACGTTGAAACATGTCACTCGTCGACGTGTTTTTGTTTTTTTTCCGATTAGAAAAATTTCATCCATTATTTCCGGAATACTTTGTTTAGTTTAGTATAAAATAATGAAATGGTTACGAATCCATTGTTTTAAACTAATCGCATTTGCATTGAACCTAGGTGATCATCGTATAACACGTACTCTGTACGGGTAAATCCAAAAGAACAATGCCCACGAGCCATACAACTTTTGGCCAAAAGTGAACAGTTGTTTATTGCAAAACAAAATATTGTTTTAGTTAAAATGAGAATAACTAACAAAAAGTCCGCCACGTTAATAGTTCTTACGATATTAACAATATTAGTTGAGAACATAAATTAAATTTTTAACTATTTATGACATGTTTAGTTATCTTTTCTTTTCATTTGCTTTAGGTTTACCTATTTGTTTGTAATGAATGAAATAATTATTCATGAGTTTATGAGATGTAAAATCAGAGAAAAACACATTATTTAATTAAACATAATACATATGTAGGTATTTTATTTCATTATCATAATGACATAATACATCATCGACTGGGCAGGAGCAGTAATATTTGGCTCAAATATAGCCCAACTGATGTACCAAATGAATAATAAAAGAGCTGGCGGTCTTCTAGTAACTATCAAAAATTAAATTAATTTAAAATTATTTATTGCACATTTTAGTATTTTTTAATTTTACTGTCCACGCGTTGGCCAAAAATGGGCATTGTTCTTTGCTATTATACTAAAGAAACTGTTATCAGAAATGTAAACGATAACCTGTTAATTTTTTTAGTCCACTAAACACGCGCTACACACTCATGATCCACTACACATGGATTTAACTTGTCCAGTCTGATTGAACTTCAGTCTTCTTTGATGTTACGTTATCGAATATTACGAATAATATTTTCGAGCCCAACTATCCTGTAAAGAAATAAATACGCATCAACATTTTTACATAATATGATGAAAGCTTGACCAAATGCCTTACCGTACATAATCCCCTATCTTCAAGGGAATCCCGGTCTCTGACGAATAGCGCTGCATCCGACAATGGGGTGATTTGCAGATCACTGCAAAGCGGATTAAGCGCCGAGCCCGCAAATATTGGCTTCTCTTGTGGACTGGAGCACCGGCTCTTGAGATTTTTTAAGGAAAAAATGTGAAGAATATACCGTTACGTAATATTTAACCACTCAACGCCGAACCGGCACTCGGGTGCCGCATAACAATAGATTTTCTATTGTGTCTAGTAATCCAAGGCTAGAAGGATTAATGGCTTCGTTGAGGATTAAAATGTGTCTTCTTATAATAATAACGCCATTCTTATCGAATCTACAGACAGCAGCATATCATATTTTTTTTTGCGGAGGAGAATACGTTTAATCGGCTGCACAGGCTAGCGAGAACGGTGGCCTTAAATGGGATTTGGGACTTAAAAATTGTCCCACTATCCACTAAGCTCCCCTGTTTTGTCTCTCTTATCCTTTTACTGGCTGAATCAACACGTAGAAGATGTTTACAAACTTCTAAGCAAAGTTGAAAGGACTACAAGCTCACGGAACATTGAAAATGTACACTCCGTTATCGAAATTACCAACAAAGACGTAAATTACCGACCGCCACCCTTCCAAGGATTACGCACACTTCGCGAGCTCAAATATTTGCCAAACATTGTTCAAGCGCCATTGACCATGCAGTGTTTGCGTTCGGTTGTGAGACAATATCCCGAGTTCGCTTGTGCTCTGTTTAATTATTTACTGGGGCCATTTGACTTCGCTCTGACGTCACAGTAGCTTTGTCCTTTATGGGTGGTTAAAAAGGTTTAATTATAGCACAGACTTGTGAGTAGGAGCCGACCAGGCCTGTTCTCTTTCCGGTCTCTTCCAAAATGAATGAATGGACGTTATATTTAACATTCTGTGATATAAGAGTCAATGATTAGAAGGCACTTGGAAGGCACCTGTGATTGCGCTCTCACATTATGTAGGAGTAAAATAAAATAAATTCTTTGAACACACAACACCTTCTAGCCCAAAATCAAGCAATAATTTGTGCATTAGATGCCAGACCACGGATAAAAATATATAACGGATAGAAACACCCAGGCCAATACAAGCAGACATGTATTTGTACTGTGCGGGGATCGAATCCGCGACCGCGTAATTTTCAAGCTTTACACCAAATTGTTAATATGTACTTAACCATATGGCAATTTTCTTATTGTGTTGGCAATATAAACTGAGTTCCAGTTATAACTATTGAATTCGCTTAAAATGCACAAAGCTTTTTTAATTGAAGTAGCTTATCATTCTTCATTTCCCAGCATTTTAAAATATGCCTTAATATATCACTTTTTTTAATTCCACGTCAGTTGGCATTCAAACCGGTTTTTTCCCAAAGCGTGAAAAAAACCGGATTGAATACCCATCACGGAGTATATCCATCTCTGTGATACCCATCTTTAGTTGGCAGATAGGCACGCAGCCCACCTGATAGTAAGCGATCACTGCATCCTTTTCGATTGAGGATTGGTTCAAAATATACAGTGCATAGCCAACAGCGGAAAGCTGGTTTCAATAAAATTAGAAACGCCATTACACATTTCATATTTTCTGATCTCAAATTCACGCATTGTTGGTACAACTACGTACAATTTCCGAGAATTGTACAGAAATGTTCTATTTTCTTAACTGGAATTCCCTCTATTCCGTTCATTTGAGGATATTTGAGGTTGAAAACATAGACGGGTGTTAGCAATCTGATACGTTTGTGTTAAGTTCCGGTACTGTTTGTTTTGCCTAGAGAAATGCGTGGGAAATAGTAGCTATGACCGGTTCTTGTTATGTATCAAAAGTATACAAGACTCCATTAAAAATGAAGTCGACAGAAGCAGGACTTCATTATCTTTATTTTTAAAATACTGACAACCCTTGCTTTTCTTAGGTTTTCGACATCAACACTATAACTAAAAATTAAAAAAATAATCTAAAATTAATCAAAAAATTTCGCTTGACCCGGAAATTAAGCCCAGGGCCCAAGATCACGGTACCTTAACTACCAGAACATACAGACGCGTTTGACTATCTCTGACTAATGTAACTGTAGTTCGTTCGCACTTTAAAGCGGCGGCGTTGTGTGACTGAGGGTTTTCTGAACAGTGTCCAGAGGTTGGATGTGTTAAAAGTCCTGAACCTGATCTCTTTCTAGTCGTGTTGGACTACTATCCCACCGTGTCATAGGGAGAGTACGAGAGTGCAACTGTGCTTACGCACTCACTAATGCACTATATTATATCCTGGTTAGTTGGTTCATCATAAAAATTGGACGCCGAAGCTAAAAACTCGGCTAGGAGGACGTTATTATGTAAACGCGTACTTATAAACCAGTCAAACGGAACCAAATTCTTTCATCATACATAATCTTATGTACAATGTTTCGAACCCTCCTTAGAGATATTTACCGCAAATCCTTCCCCCACATGTCCTCTGGAGAATAATGATTCCGCTTATGAGTGGTGTTCAGACTCTAGTTGTTTCGAAATTTCCCTCCTAGCAATTGAATTATAATTAGCTTTGTCAATTATTATAATATTATTGTTCATTAATGTGTTAGGATGAAAATGAGAAGAGAAAGTATGCCTATAATAAGTAAGTAATAAGGCTATTCGCCTTAGCGATTTTAGCAACATGTTATGTTATTTCCATTTATTTTATTTTAAACTAGTTAACCACTCAAAGCCGAACCGGCACTCGCGTGCCGCTTAACAATAGATTTTCTATTGTGTCTGGTTTTCCGGGGCTAGAAGGATTACCTAAGTCTTTCTTTCATAATTATATTCAACCCGCGTTTCGTAATTTAAGTTAAAGGATAGTTGTAACAAAGGGAATGGTCGTATGTAGGTCATCTGATAACATGAGTTACATGAGGGAGCGCAGTAAGATATGACAAATGCTCCACACTGCGACTTGCATGTCAATGGACAAATTACCAGCAATATGTGTAATTCAGGTATTCTATACAATGCCTAGGCAATGTATAAAATAACTGATGCCCTTGGGCAATGTATGAAATATTATGAATATTATTAAGTTAATATTGTAAAACACAAAATGAAGGCTATCATAACTGTTGAGTTTCTTGCGGCACTTCTTCTCAGCAGGCCATTCATTCACGTCGAAGTGCTAGTAAGAAAAAAAGATTATGACGTGCAAAATAATTTCTTGGTAAATCAAATTGCAAAATAAATACTTTGACTTTGAATTATAATTCCATGCTTCGGAAGGCACATCTAGCCGTTGGTCCTGACTATGTTCCTGTTCCAAGTTGGTCTGGTTTTCCTTGTTGGGTTACGGAGGTCAGATAGCAATCGCCCCATTGTAATAACCAGGCTTGTCAAATGTAGGATCATAGTCGAAGCGAACCCTGAGCTCCATACTGGATGCAATCGGGAATTCTCTGGGAGGATGATGATGACTAGTTTAATCACTAGTTACGTTAATTAAGATTGGTGATTACAAAAAATTTGCCTGACCGGGAATTGAAACCGGGATGCCGAACAGTCATGACCTGGAAATCACCAGAGAAACGAGGCAAGTAACTAATGAAGTTCAATAAAAGAAGCTGAAGATGAACACCTTATGGTAAGGGAATAACACTACTCATGGACACCTGCGATTACGGTCTAAAATGAGTTGCCTCCCTCATAAATAAAATGAAAAAAGGTCACAATGATTGACAAAATGGAAAAACCGAACTTTTGAAAATATTTTAATTGCTAATATAATAAGAAATATTTCGACGAACAGACAACACTTAATGAAAAGCGAAGGATTCCATTTCACAAAATAAATAGTAAAAACAAAAAATGTCAATTACAAATTCTTAAAACAACTTGATACTTTTAATTTGTAGCAAAATTAACAAAAATATGACACCACTCAGTTGTCGAAGTGGCAGAATTCATCGCTGCTTTGTTCTGTGTCATTGTGTCACTTTGTAATTTTACACTTTCCTGTAATTCACGAGTTTGGCAACGCTATCTGAATTTAGATCCATATTGAACTGTGATAAAATAGACACAAAGTAACGCTTTGTTTTGTCGAGATACTGTTACGTTGTGTCAATAGAAAACAAATATTTTTTTACACCAGGTCAGTTGGCAGACAGACACGCAGCCCTATCTGATACGCAGCCCACCTGATGTTAAGCGGTCACTGCGGCCTATTCCATTGAGAGATACTTCAAAAGGAAGCGTCGCTCAATGTGCTGCCAGACTGTAGGCTCATCTGATCTTCGAGCCTTTTATTTCAAGTGTACTGGCTCCCACATTAATATTGCCGGAACACAGCCAGAGCTGTTATGGCGACAGATTTCACCTGTGGGGGTGGTCACGGATCCAGTCGGACTCTGAAAAAGTCCTACCACCAACCATACATGATAACGAAGGCATCTTTCTTTAATAAGGCGTAGTCGTAAACACTTGTGTCTTGTGTCGGATAAATGCTAGGTATGGGATGGATAGCTGAAGCGTGAAGGGGTGTGACGTTTTGGTGTGATGGAAATCATCGAAAATCTAAAATTAGTATTTACCAGTAAGTATAAAATCAGCCCTCCCTGTGCCGACATACATACTTTTGTGTTCATTTACTTACAATGTTACAATGGTCGCGGCGGCATAAAGGGTCCAAGTAGCGGTAAGCAGCTAGAGTTAAGACTTGTGTTATTGATATTGAAATCCCTGTCTGATTTAGCTTAGCTATTATCTCTTCAGGCGCAATCCTATGTCATAATAGCCTGTAGCTATGTTACTGAAATGTTAATGTAGGAACTAAAGTGTACTTGAAATTATAGGGTCAAAGATCTGACGTACGTGTAGCAGCATATTGGTCGGCGCTTTCTAGTTATGTATCCCTCAATGGAATACGATTGCCACTTACCATCAGATGCCTGATTGTCTGCCAAATGATACAGCATTAAAAATTTAAACAATAAAATAATTTAATTATCCAGACAGATAAAACTCAAAATAAATGTTATTTTCATGACTATCTGTTTTGGTTGAGTGGGAATCCACAATCCTTGGCCAATTGGGTATTATTTTTTAAGCCGGTTGACTAATTCTGTGTAAACTAAGTTAGTTTAATGAAACATGTAAACATTCGTACACACAACACAAGGAATAACAAGAATTGAATTAAAAATACAAAGGAAAAGACTGTACAAAGTCAAACCTAATAAATAAAACATTTGATTAAGGTCACTTGCTATTAGGGTTAAGTCTAGAATAAAATACTAGCCGTGTTTCCTAGCTGGAAGCTAGGTTACGTTTTCTTTCTTCTAATTTTGAAAGTAAATTATTTTTCTATTGAATTAAAATTATTTTTCTTTAATGGTCGAGTTGAGAAGTATTTACATTCTTCGTTTGTCAATTTTGTCACCCATTGCATAATTTTACCCATTTAATAATAAGCAGGATTTTTTTATTAATAATTATTTATTTAAAACTAGCGATATTTTATCTTGTCTTTTTTATTTTATCTACTGTTGTTTATCTCTTCATCACCATAAAAAGCCTCTTTTTTAATATTTTAAAGATTTAGTTTTTAAAGTAAATAAAAAATGAAATTAAAGAACAAGATACCTAAGATCATAATTCATAATACACTAAACTATATCATAACAATTTAAGTAATATGATTTTATTTCTATTCAAGCGTGGTGATTTAACCAGTACCATTAGTTTTGATTACAATGATGGAAGCCTTTTCTCTGAAGTGGGCTATTCAACAGGCTGATACTTTATTTTATTTTTTCATTACCTACTGTCCATTTGCTGAGAAACTATACACATCACACAACATACTATATTTTCTCCCAACATCAACACAAATCGAGAAATTACCATGTAAAATATGAAACGGCAAGTAGTGCAACTACATCTGAATTGTGTTGCAAGTTTAAAATGTAAAAGAATGCAAGACTACCGAGGAGTTTCGTGGAACGAGCATACTGCAGTTCATTTCTGCAGAAAATGGCGAGGGAGGTAACAATGAGCCGCATTTAGACTGGTTGTAACTCAGTTTATTAATTTATTTTGAGAACACAACTTTGTTGGGAATTCTGTTCACATTAGCATATAA
Organism: Mecyna flavalis; assembly: GCA_949319885.1. Classification (NCBI taxonomy): domain Eukaryota; kingdom Metazoa; phylum Arthropoda; class Insecta; order Lepidoptera; family Crambidae; genus Mecyna; species Mecyna flavalis. The sequence continues at coordinate 20,948,424 of OX439427.1, forward strand.
GTTTGTTGTAAGAATGTAAGTAGATTCATTGCAAATTCGCGATTTTATTTATAAAAAAAAATACGTTCAGTTAACGCCTCGACGGTGTAGTGGTTGAGGTGCCGGGTCGAGATCTCGGGGTCCTGGGTTAAATTCCCGGGTCGAGCTAACTTTGTGTCGGTTTTTTCGGATACAACTCGGGTTTTGGATCACCAACCCGCATTTGGCAAGCATGGTGATTGAGCCAGTACGCATCGTTGTAACGATAACTTGATTTCAAGGATGGAGGCCTTTGCCCTGCAGTGGGACAGTTTATAGACTGATACTTGTTTAAGATAATATGTATAAGTAACTATTTAGTAAGGCTTATATCCCTCTGCAGGGCATAGGTTATCGTCACAATTATGGATTCTGGCTTAATAACCACCCTTGCCAAATGCGGGCTGGTGAACACAAACCTGAGCTGTGTTTTGAAAAAGTCAAAACTTTTTTGATTATCCCAGAAATGGAACCTAGGTTCCCAATATAATATGGATCGGTACCTCAAACCATGAGACCAATAAAACATGGATAAAATAAGACTAAGCAACAAACCTAAAAGATCTTTTAAATTAGATACTCGTGCCGAACACAAGCAAACTGCCTCTGTATTCAATAAAAACAAACACCACAAAACTTTACAGGCGTACCTAAACACTTAGCAAGCATATTAAAAATTTAACCAACAGGACCTAAGAAACAACAGTTGGAAACCTGAGCACGAAAAAAAAGTGCACAGGAGTGTAAGTGTAGTAAAGGAGTGGATTTTACTAAGAGCTCTTAATGAAACATTCAAACTTCTCTCATTGTGGCTTCCACATGCTTGTAAGAATCACTGCTACCTGCAGGGATGGGAAAAAGGAAACGTTCTCGCGTGCCTTTGAGTCTACGATCCCACCAGACTATTACTGGACGTAACCTTTACACCTTTAGAGATAAAGTTCAAAATTGCATCGTTCCAGTAACTACGGCAGCACTACCTCGTTTGCTTAAACCAACGTTTAACCTATCGCATCTTTCCTTGTGCTCTCTTATTCCGTAAGACATAAGAGTTGCTTTTACATATTCAGCTAGCAGATTTAGTGTAAGGTTAAGTTTGTTGGGGAAATGTTCTCCAGTCAGAAGGTCGGCAACATAGCCGGTGTATTATTTACGGTTTTTCGTAATTCGCTGCAAGTTCCTTTTGAACAGCCCCGTGGATTCTTACTTTGACAATTGCCTGAGTTTTACTCGTGTTTTAGCTTCGTTTTCTTGGAAATGTTCTTGCATGAAGTCGGTATGTAGAACGGTCAGATGAGAGTGAAAGTTTGTAGACTTTTTACATTGATTCGAGTGTGGCACTATTTAGCTTAGTTTAGTTCGTTAGTAGTTCTGATTGTTATTTCAAATGTGGACAATATTGGCTTACATTTGACTGACCCGATGGCGCATTTGGTAGTGACCCTGCCCTATGCGCCAGGGTTCGTGGGTTCGAATCTCACTCAAGACAAACACATATGTGATGAACATTTATGTTTTTTGTGTGTCTGGTTGTTTATTTCTATTTAAGTATAATATACTTATACATATGTATGTGTACATATATTTGTGGTACCTTCGTTGTTTCTGACACCCATAACACAAGTGCTTACGCTTCTTACAATAGGGTCAGACACATCAACGATATGATGTTGTCTGATCTGATTGCAAAATTAATCACGTCCTCTGGTCCATAAGGAATGTGCACTACCAAATGTGCCATCATTTCCTAAATCCTTATTTTTTAATAAAACATTTTTTCCACAGACTATTGTGTCCACGGACACAAATCTTGTGTCCGTGACAAATCTTTGTGTGTCTTTTTTTTGCTTTTCTAAAAAAAGCACGCTTTTTTTAGGTTGAAATTTTTGGGTTAGTGTTTACATGTTGCTCCGCGCAGAGACAAAATGTTGGGTTAGTACTTAAAACTTATTGTTATTTTTTCCTCTATTTCCAGTCCCTAGTTTAGTTATCAATCTCTAAAAGCTAGCCTTTAATTTAACTTATCATTCCACCCGCCTAGGGCGTGCTAAGGCAAACAAAAAGTAATACTCAGAAGTTCCACGATCATTGCCGGCAATATACTTAAAAAACGCGCGCATCCTCTAGAGCCCTATTTGTAACAATTACCTCCAACTTGTGTTCTTAAGACAAACTACTTAATTACAGAGAGTAGACTCACAATTAAGGCAAAGGGAAATTAAGTGGAGGTAGGAGAATTTCTTTGCGCGAGATGAGTTTATTGCTGGATTTCATTGAGATTGCTGTTGGATGATGTAATCGTTTTTATTTATTTATTTTTATAAACACAATATTACCTAAAAATTATTATCATAAATAATTTTTATTTAAAAAAATGCACACAAAAGTATAAAAATAAATATCTCTTTCTTTTGTTTAAACGGTGTTGGTTAAGTTGGTACGTTAACTAACACCGACTCTAAAATTGACAATAATTGTACATTATACTTTTTTGTAAATACCTACATGCATATTATACATCCACATAGAAATACCGAGACTGATGTAAACAGACCTGTTGATGCACACAAATGTTTGTACTGTGAGAAGTTCGTGTAATAGCCGACTTTTCAATAACCATCAAATCGGTCGCCGATAAATTTTTGTTTTAATCAAAAAGTTTTTATTGTTACATGGTTTTACAAAGTAGTTGATGGGAGCCTCCTTTTAAGTATAACACTTGTATAAGGAGCCCCCCGCTCTTTCTAGTAGTACTAAGTACAGAACCCTAGAGCATGCACCGACAAACAATTCTCTGCCTATATCAAAGATAATAATATGTGCTGCCAAACTCTCGGGCCTTCCTCTGGGCAATAATTGCCCGTAAGATAGTTAAGGCACTTGCCAACTTTTAAACTTTCAGTTGGTTCCCAACAAATCCCCGCTTTAGGCTGTTTATAACTCGAGCATTCCTGCGCTTGCAAGTTTGGGCCCTTCCACAGACCCTGTGGACCCGGTATGATAAGTATTTGGCTTAGCTGCGTTGTTAGAACGGACAAAAGTTCCGAAATATTAAAGGTTAGGGATACACCTACGCATTGGAGAAATTGCTTTAATACTCTACATCTCTGACGAAATTCAAAATTAAAAATATTCTTTATAGCGGTCGCCTTCGCGGTTTTACTCGCGCGTCATTTCTTTTTTCAAATATCCCCCTTCCCCCCACATTTTCGGGATCAAAAGTACCCTATGTCACCCGGGGGTAGTGTACCTTATCAACAGTGAAAGAATTATTCAAATCGGTTCAGTAATTTTGGAGCCTATTTAATACAAAGAAACAATTAAATCTCTCCTCTTCATAATAATAATATATTATTATTAGTATAGATGTTATAATATGTATATTATTATAGTATAGATGTTCAACCCTGGTGTCAAATGATCGAATCCACATCTGGACTTGGCAAAACCTTTTTTTTTTTTTTTTTTTTTTTTCTCGGAGGAGAATGCGTTTATGCACCATAACCGCAGGCTAGCTAGACCCGCGGCCGTGTGTGGGACTCGAGACCGGAGCGTCCACTACCCACTAAACTCCCCCGGTTTCTCCTTCACACCCGATTAGGACGAGCCGGTGCTAGCCTTATGGCTATTGACCAGCCCATCCCCGGGTACCCCGACTCGAGAGGCCTCAAGTCAGGGTGGCGCCTAGGGAGAGCCACCCGAGAAACTAGGTGACCCTCAGACTTGGCTCGAGCGACCTGTGCAATGCGGGCGTTGGGGGGCTACCCCCGCCCGCAGGTCAACCCTCAGGCCGGAGAAAGCGTGCTAAGTGAGCTCGCCTTCTCCGGCCTGGCCGTCTACGCCGGAGGGGAGCAGCGAGGGGGTCCTCCTCGCGCTCCCGCTCCGCTGCCTCCTTCTGCAACATTACTTGCTCGCAGAAGGAGGCGGCCGCCTCCCACGCTCTCCTGTTGGCCACCATGGCACGAACCATGGTCGCCAACGAGAGGCGTCCACCGCCTAGCGCCGCGATTAGTTCGCGGCGCTCGTGTCGCCAGGCCGGGCCAAGTGTGTGCTCGGCCGTGTCGTCGGGAGCGTCGCAGTGATGACACTGCGGCGTCTCCTCCCGACGGGGGACACGGTACAGGTAATGTCCGAAACTTCCGTGTGCGGACAGAACCTGCGACAGCCGGTAGGTGAGGCAGCCGTGCCGGCGTTCCACCCACTCCCTCAGTACCGGACGAATGGCCTCAATCGTCCAGTGGCCGGCACTTGGGGCTTGTAGAGCCTCCGTCCATTTGGCCAGGGCCTCTTCCCTGGCCTGAACACGACCCAGCGCCACCTCCTCCAGGCTGGGTCGTTCCCCCCGCATCCTTGCCGCCACCCGGATTCGATGCATCTGGGCCAGAACCAGGGCATCGAACTCCCACGGGATTGTGCCTGCTAAGACGCAGGCAGCCCCGTGGGAGACTGTGCGGTAAGCCCGCACAGCTCGGGTCGCGATGACCCTCTGCGGTCTCCGCAAGAGGGCCTTCAGCGAGGGGGAGAGGTTCTCCGCCCAAACAGGGGCTCCGTAAAGTGCCATCGACCTCACCACCCCATGGTAGAGTCGACGGCACCCGGGTCCTGGACCCCCCACGTTGGGGAGGACCCGTCCGAGGGCTGCAGCGGCGGCGCACAGCCGTGGAGTGAGGAGCTTAAAGTGCTCCTCGAAACTCCACCGGGGGTCCAGGGTTAGGCCGAGGTACTTTAGGTGCGCCTCAACCGGGACCCGGACCCCCTCAACCCGGACTTGGAGCCCCTGTGGGGTCCTGCAGCGTGGGGCGTGGAACGGCATGGCCCTTGTTTTTTCGAGGGCCACCCTCAGCCCCAAGGAGCGGATGCGCCGGACGACAAGGGAAGTGCCGACCGACGCAAGGTGAACCGCATCCTCCCAATCGCTCGCCCTCGCCACGACCAGGGTGTCGTCCGCAAAGCAGACGACATCCATCCGCGGCAAGAGCCTACCCCGCAAGACCCAGTTGTACCCCAGGTTCCATAGCAGAGGTCCGAGTACGGACCCCTGAGGCACACCCGCCGCCATTGGCCACGATTGGACGCGGCCCTCCGCGTCCTCGTATAGGACTGTCCTGTCTCGCAGATAGTCCATCACGAGGACGCGGAGGTAGAGGGGCACCTGATGAAATACTAGTGCCGCCTCTATGCACTCATGGGGGAGGCTGTTAAAAGCGTTTGCGATATCTAACGACACCGCAATAACAGCCTATCCTCGTGATGTGGCCGCCTCAGTCCACCCCTTGAGGCGGGCCACCGCGTCCATCGTGGACCGGCCAGTTCGGAAGCCATATTGGCACTCAGCCAAGTCCGGGGACTTGGCAAAACCTGGATCATGGTCGTACCCTGAGTAGAGAAGAAATAAGTTGTTCATCTTTCAAAAACATCTCATAAACAGGAGAGGAGAGACAGGTCAGGTAGTCAGAAGACTAAAAAATTAAAAGTAATTAGTTGTTTCGAGTTATGAATTCATGAGAGCTAAAACAAAAGCCATTAACAGTCAACGGAAAGTTTTAATTAGTTCACGGGAGCCGAGATGAGTGAACAGATATTGTCTAAAGCATATTGCATTTGGGACGTGTGGCATGCATGCGATCTATTTTTAAACAAGAATAAATACTTCATTAATCCGTCTAGCCCCGGAAAACCAGACACAAATGAAAATCTATTGTTTACGCGACACCCGGCTTTCGGTCGGGTGTTTAAGAGTTAAGCTTAATAAATATAAAAGAAAAGACAGCCAGAGCTGTTATTTACTTTGCTAGTTGGACTTAGCAAATATCCTAACACTAACCAAGTACAAGTTGGAAATCTAACTCACGACCTTTGGGTTTTATACCCACCTTTAGCAGATTAACGTTGTGTGATTTTTCAATGCATCTATCTATCTATCGTAAGGCCTCGGCCTCGAATTTTGCGGGCAGCGGGGCGGCAGCGGCTCGTTCTTGAACAAAGCGGGGCGGCAGCGGAAGCGGTGGCGCACGCAGTCGCACTGCGTTTCACCGCTTGACAGCATCGTACCACTCTTGACGGCCCGCGTCAAGCAGTGACCGCAGTGCGCCTTTACCAGGCCTTTACTATTAATGTAGGCATCAGAGATGCACTCATGGATCGTCAATCATCAAGGTAACAGAATTGTGATGTAGATGTGGACTCGACATTATTAATTGTAGGTGAAACATCTACTTACTAGCTGTTATTTCAACATATAAATGCATATTATCTGAATCAATATAGTCCGACTGTGCCTTACCCTCAAGCTTCCGGCGCAGAAATTAAAACTCGGACCCAATCGAAGTTCGCCAAGTTAATCAAGAGTTGATCTGAGACCGAGGTGCGAGATGCTTTTATTAGTCTTATACCAAATGCAATTGATCTTAGAGAATTTATGTAGAGATTTATTTTATGCTTTTTCCAACGCAAATTTATGTACCATGGTTAAATAAAATAAAATAAATATCCCTGGACATTATTGACAAAGCGCCATCTAGCCCCAAAATAAGCACATTATATTATATCCTTTTTTTTGTAAATACATACATATTATACATAGAAACATCTAGACCGATACAAACAAAATGTTCATGCACACCAATGTTTGTACCGTGCGGGGATCGAACCCGCGACCCTTACGCGACTATAACGAGTTGATTCATGTTGTATAGAATTTTTATGCCCGCTATTTCTATTGTGAATATATAAATTAGTACAGAATTCTCTTTTGTATAATAAAACCCTTTTTGATATGACTAATCAATGAACTTAATTATTTTCTATTTAATTTGCTTTGTTTGAGACGTGTAACTATGTCTTAACGTCTCATCTGAAATAAAAATCTATGCTATGGACATTGAGCTGAAAGTTGTTAGAATTTGACAGATAAGGGTTGATTTGCTTAACATCATTATATATTGCGTTTTACGTCATATAAATTACCTAAAGCCTTTTCATATGTATATTCATAATCTAATGTGATACTGATAAGATCTGGTACTAAGTCTACTCCATTAAAAATAAGGGTTCACATTCAAAATCCACAGATATTAATTTTAAATAGAAGTACGGAACCATTTAATCGACCGTAAGCACTTCAAAGTAACGTTTCTGCTCAGCAAAAGAATGATCTAATTTCCTCCCATCTGACACAGTATAAGGTCAGGTCACTGAAGTTATCGCAAAGAAACGCGCGATCGTTTCACAGCGATCCGCCGTTCATGCGCGCGCTGGCCGACGGCGCCCAGCGTCTGAAACCAGCCACATTGAGCCCGCCGGGCAGCCGACAAAGCCCGGCGACACAACCCGGCGGCCTGTATGAAAAGAATCATGTCGGCAACATGCGCCCGCGCGTGTTACCGGCCGACATGTTGGCGGCTTGGGTACGCCTGCGTTCAGTTGCTCGGCGCTTTTCCGACTTGTAATAAGTGAAGCCGCCAACTAGACCGCTGACAAAAAGTTGCCGACGTATGTCGGCGGCCCGCTGGGCTCAATGTGTATTGCGCTTTACAGTACAAATGGGCCATCTCGTCCGGGGAAATCCTCTAACATAACACCAGGGTGAAATAATAGTGACTACTATTGTGTTTCTTCAGGTTTTGTGAGAGTGCCGGGGGCCCACACTCCCCATAAACCGGCAATGCATCAGCCATCCCTCTAGTGTTGCAGATGTCCATGGGCGGCGGTATTCAAGCTTTGAACTTATAAAACTTGTCAAAATACTGTATTTTTCGCATGGCTTAAGACACAGATGCGCGTCCTCTAATCGTATGGTGCTGTGCGATTAACAGTGTATGTCAGGTTAGAAGTAAGCGAAATTAGGCATCGCAAAGAATCGTTTAAGTTCGAAACAGAAATGCCTTACTGTCATTCAATCCGATGGGAGTCGAAGCTTAATGCGGAGACAGAAGGTATTGTTCACGTTTGGATATCAATTTCCTTTTCAATTTAGCCTCAGATTTACCATGGTCTTTCGTAGACGGGGTATTATTGATTGATCTTACTTACTCAGAATTCAGCTTTCAAATTGTCAGGAGTCAGGACACGGTATACATAAACAAACATTTTATGTAAACATTCTTTGTAGAGACGTAATAAATAAAATTATACATGAAAGCTCCTAAACCGAAACAAACAGTCATGTTCATGCACACCAAAATTTTTGTACCGTAAGTTACCTCTAGTATACTCATAATAGTTAATTCTCAGTATTAACATCAGTCAGTTATTGTACCCTAAGTGACATCTAGTATAATAGCCGAATTCTCAGTATTAACATCAGTCAGTTAATATCAATATCACAAAATAATATACTACCTATCCTCAATTAAGTAGAACTTATTGACTTTGGTTCCAATTACATAGCGTAATTCATTAGTCATAATTATTAAAGCAATTTCTCCGTCGAAAAAAACCCTAATGATTTCCCGTGTCTCCGACCCAATTTAATTTAAACGTATATTTTTCCGTGAACGCCGAGCCCCATGAAGATGGAATGAAAACAGCGAAATCTGTAGAATAAACTACGATGGGAATCGGTTAGAACCGCCTGCGCTGGGACCGACGGGTAAGGCAACGTGCACACCTGTACATACTTTAAATTATCTAAAACTAGTAAGCTTATTAATGTTCCACAGCAGGGCAAAAGCCTCCATCAGTAATTATTATCAACATCGATAAGGGACCATTGGCTTAGTCACCAATATACCATTACGGGCTAAAATATGGAAACACTCCCTGTTTCTTTTATCTTTTTTAGCAAATAATCATTTAAACACCTAAAGGTTAAATTAATATTTTATTTATATTTTTGCTCGTAAGTGTAGTAAGCAGCCACGGCAGCCTAGTCCATTTAGGGATTCTTAACCACAAAGCATCGCTCGATTTGCATCCAAACTGTAGGCTACTTAGGTCTTCAAGTATTTTATTTTGAATGAACCTGTTCCCATTTTAATAAAGCCGGGATACAACTAAAACTTTGACTCCAGCTTAAACAGCGGCGGTGCACGCCGACGCACTGCGGATCACCGCTTGACAGCATCGTACCGCTCTTGACGGCCCGCGTCAAGCGGTGACCGCAGTGCGCCTGCGTGCGCCGCCGCTGCCGCTCGCGCCCCGCTGCCGTGAAATTCGAGGCCGGGGCCTAAAGGTAGTGTTGTTAAATCTGGTTTCGTATTCGACGAAGTTATACATTAGGGGTTGTTGAAATAACAAAATATCTTATTCTTTATGCTATTAAGCGATTCTTATTCATTAAGCGATAACATCGAATCAATATTTATGACTTTACGCGCCTGTCAATCCATCTAGACCCAACCTAATCAAAGTCACACAAAACATTTAATAGCACCAACGAAAAGTCCAAACTTTAAATTTCGGAATCGTACCGGAATCATTTATTTGCTTAATCAAAACCGAATCCTATTAATTACGGCAAGTGCCCAGGGCAAGTTTGCGACTCACAAGGAATTATTGCCTAACTTCCACTCGATATAAACGTTATTTAATTTCGCGTGTAACTTAGTTTTATAAATTGAGAAAGTTCAGCCAAGGTCGAGTCCTATCGAGTTGTTTGCTGATTAGGAAGTGGATTTTCAAGTTTGGTGATAATGTTGAATGATTGACTGCGGGGGATGACTGTTGGAGTTTATTAGGGAGCGGCGGCGCACGCAGGCGCACTGCGGTCACCGCTTGACGCGTGCCGTCAAAAGCGGTACGATGCTGTCAAGCTGTGAAACGCACGGTGACAGTTATAGTTACAGGTATATATGGAAAACCGTAATAAATACCATTAGACCAGGTGGGTGACCTCCCAGAGCTGTGCGGGCTTACCGCACAGTCTCCCACGGGGCTGCCTGCGTCTTAGCAGGCACAATCTCGTGGGAGTTCGATGCCCTGGTTCTGGCCCAGGTGCATCGAATCCGGGTGGCGGCAAGGTTGCGGGGGGAACGACCCAGCCTGGAGGAGGTGGAGCTGGGTCGTGTTCAGGCCAGGGAAGAGGCCCCGGCCAAATGGACGGAGGCTCTCCAAGCCCCAAGTGCCGGCCACTGGACGATTGAGGCCATTCGTCCGGTGTTGAGGGAGTGGGTGGAACGCCGGCACGGCTGCCTCACCTACCGGCTGTCGCAGGTTCTGTCTGCACACGGAAGTTTCGGACATTACCTGTACCGTGTCCCCCGTCGGGAGGAGACGCCGCAGTGTCATCACTGCGACGCTCCCGACGACACGGCCGAGCACACACTTATTGAGTGCCCGGCCTGGCGACACGAGCGCCGCGATCTTATCGCGGCGCTAGGCGGTGGACGCCTCTCGTTGGCGACCATGGTTCGTGCCATGGTGGCCAATAGGAGAGCGTGGGAGGCGGCCGCCTCCTTCTGCGAGCAAGTAATGTCGCAGAAGGAGGCAGCGGAGCGGGAGCGCGAGGAGGACCCCCTCGCTGCTCCCCTCCGGCGTAGACGGCCAGGCCGGAGAAGGCGAGCTCACTTAGCACGCTTTCTCCGGCCTGAGGGTTGACCTGCGGGCGGGGGTAGCCCCTCAACGCCCGCATTGCACAGGTCACTCGAGCCAAGTCTGAGGGTCACCTAGTTTCTCGGTTGGCCCTCCCTAGGCGCCACCCTGACTTGAGGCCTCTCAAGTCGGGGTACCCGGGGATGGGCTGGTCAATAGCCATAAGGCTAGCACCGGCTCGTCCTAATCGGGTGCGAAGGAGAAACCGGGGGAGTTTAGTGGGTAGTGGACGTTTCAGTCTTGAGTCCCACACACGGCCGCGGGTCTAGCTAGCCTGCGGTTATGGTGCATAAATGCATTCTCCACCGAGAAAAAAAAAAAAAAAAAAAAGGTGGGTGACCTCCCTGGAATAATGGCTTCAGGCATGGGACCAGGGAGTGCTACCAATGCGACCAACAGGGACCCGATGGGGTTTAGTGGGTAGTCCGCGGGAGTTCCAAACCTCCCTCAGTCACCCCCGTGGCTGAGGATGTGAGTATACGCATTCCCTATCGCAAAAAAAAAGGTGGGCGACGTGTATGTATTATCACCAAAGAGAAAAAAGTCCAGATATAAACACAGATTATTGAAGCAAGTCTTCACAACGAAAAGCTTAATTAAACCAATACAAACTTCATCCAAAATTACAGCACAAACCTAACTTAAACAAAATTCCCGTACAATCAATTACCTTGAAACAGGATTACTCCATAACTTTACTCACGACTGATTCCCGGAATGGGTTCACATCGGTCCATTAATATTTACATTGTCCGTTGAAGTGATGCCAAAATACGGATGTGTTGGGTATCACAATTAATATTATCGTAGCACGTTTACCCCTATTATAATATTTCATATTTTAGGTTCAAATACATTTTGAAATGAGACCATTTATTGAGTGAAACGTACGCAATTTTTACCTCCGAATAAATTTTGACACATTCTGTGGACCAAATATGTATATCTTCTGTTTGAAATATCATTGTTTTCTCTTTATCAATTGTTCAAAATGTCATTATTGTCACCTAATTTTTATTATTTTTTTGTAATACGAAAAAATCTAAAGCTGTAACATGTTTGCATTACAAATAATTCAGCACCACACACTACATACGTTACGATCAGTGCAGCGCAGACTTTGACAAATGCATGCCCATAATTTCTGCGATCTCTCCCGACGTGACAAAGGTAACATGACCTCCCACCCTCCCCCTTCCCAGTACAATAACGTGGGAAAGAGGGGAAGTTGTTCCAGTTCGGAGGGATCAAATTACAATGGGTGAAGTGGAAACATCGTTTGGGGGCATTATCGGGCCAGTAAATGTGCTAAGTCAGGGGCTACTTATCTGAGCTATTACTCTTTACTAAGTGAAAGGAATTTGCATTCAGCATGTGGGCTCAGATGTGGACTGTAATGCGGGCTGATTAATTGTGGTTGAAACGGTTTTTTCGATGATGACTGATAAAATGTATTAGAACTTTTTGTCTTTGTGAGTTTGAAATAAAAGACTTTATAAGACACATGAATTGGCGTTGTTGATTGAAGACTGACTGAATATTCTACTTAATAGGCAGTCAGCAGTTAACGTGTAATTTTAAGAGATTTTTTTTATGATGTAGAGGCAAACGGGCTTTTGTGACACCTGAATGTTAATGATATCAGAAGCTGATGCTGATGATTGTTCATATGAGAAAAGAGTAAGGGGACGGGGTTAAACATCAAAGCTGACGGAGTTTTATTAAATTTACTCCCCCTTAAAGACGACCAATTTTCACCAAGTTGGTCTGTTGCTAAAATGAAATAATTTATTCAGCAAATAGATTTTAAAAAAATACTTTTGCTCGTCAATCTTTTTTTTCATACCAGCACTTCGACGTCCGTGGCCTGATGAAGAAAGAAGTGAAACAACCTCAGTCATTAAATAAATCAGTTTCCCATCTTATACATTTCTCAGATTCCTCACTGCGTCCTTAACATCTTGAAGGATTTTACAGACCAATCAGCGTTACCCCGCATTCGCGATTAGCGCTGCGTGAGACAAAAAACCGGCGAAGAAAGAACAGCCGCAGAGAACCGGGAAAGTAAACAGTCCGAAGAAAAAGCGACAAGTCGTCTCATTAGGCATTCCGCTCTCGCTCGCCGACTTCCTTGTAGATTCGCTCAAATTGCGTTTGTATCTGCGAGTAATGAGAATGTTAAACAATGTTGCTGGAGGTAGGGGTACGCAGTACGCAGGAAATTGTAGATTATGTAATTAAGGGCTCGGTTAAGTAAGAAAGAATTTATGTACAATAAGTTTGTGCCTTTGTCGTTTTATTGAAATCGAACAATTTCTTTAGAGTCAGTTAAGGGTTAGTTAAACTACTTACATATAAGTTCGTGGTAATTTAAATAACAGAGTCCACAACGCGCGAGTACCTAATATAAGAGTTAGCTAAAAAACTATTCGATACTTTATGGTAGTCTATGGTTTCGTTTCGAATTGTTACTTTGGCTACCAACTTCTCGATCGCTATCGATTGATCTCGTGACATTTCTAAGGCAACTGCCAAAATTGGAGTTAGCGAAATTCGCTATTGCTATCAAAATGTTACTTTGTCTAGGCCCCCTGATGTCCATAGGCCACTATAACCACTTACTATCAGGCCGGCCATAGGCGTGAGCGCCACCCTTGTGATAAAAAATTCACAGATCTCGTGCCTTTCACGACCTTCTGGTACATTGGAAATGCACTTAGATAGAATAGAATAGAATAGAATAGAATAGAATAGAATAGAATAGAATAGAGTAGAGTAGAGTAGAGTAGAGTAGAGTAGAGTAGAGTAGAGTAGAGTAGAGTAGAGTAGAGTAGAGTAGAGTAGAGTAGAGTAGAGTAGAGTAGAGTAGAGTAGAGTAGAGTAGAGTAGAGTAGAGTAGAGTAGAGTAGAGTAGAGTAGAGTAGAGTAGAGTAGAGTAGAGTAGAGTAGAGTAGAGTAGAGTAGAGTAGAGTAGAGTAGAGTAGAGTAGAGTAGAGTAGAGTAGAGTAGAGTAGAGTAGAGTAGAGTAGAGTAGAGTAGAGTAGAGTAGAGTAGAGTAGAGTAGAGTAGAGTAGAGTAGAGTAGAGTAGAGTAGAGTAGAGTAGAGTAGAGTAGAGTAGAGTAGAGTAGAGTAGAGTAGAGTAGAGTAGAGTAGAGTAGAGTAGAGTAGAATAGAATAGAATAGAATAGAATAGAATAGAATAGAATAGAATAGAATAGAATAGAATAGAATAGAATAGAATAGAATAGAATAGAATAGAATAGAATAGAACTACCACCGGTATCGGAATGCAGTCATCTGCCGAGAAGAACCGGCAAGAAACTCGACAGTTACTCTTTTTCATCGCCATGTTTGTTTACAATTTGTTTGTTACAATTACTGATTAGTTTTAGAATACCAAGCCATACAGTATAAAGTATAAGAATGAGACTATAATCTAGAAAAATCCGTGAGCCCTGGAAGACCAGTGCCCAAAGGTGGCACCTGCAGCACAAGTATGACGTATGTGCCAGCCATAATTTCACTCAACCATATTAGAGGGAATGTAACCACCCGACACATAACGCCACCACCCCAAGCACATTTTAGCGAGCATGACCGCCAAGGTTACAGACTCTTCAGGATTCTTTGAATGAAAAAATAAATTTAATTTTACTGAATTATAACATTTAATGTGTTACTGTATAGCAAAGTTAACATTGTTGATACTATCGGGATTCTATACAATGCAAAGGCGCAAGTCCAAGCTTCCTTGTCGTTGAGGTATTCTTATTAAAACGTCGCCGGTCCCTTTTTCTCTTGTGTCCCACCTTGTGTGTTTTCAGCTCCATGACGCGAACGGCACCTGTCGAAAAAGAAAAGCAAAGACAAAAAACAAAAGAAAAGTCGGTCGGAGATACATAGATCAGCAGTCAGATTGTTCTGAGGTGATTATCATCCAATGCAGAGGAGCAGCACTATCAGTTTGGGCTCAGATTTCTGTCCGCCAAAAAGTCGTTTATACTGTAGTAACCCTTTTTTACTAATATATTTCTGACCTTTGTTTTAAAGTTTTGTATGGGCAACTCAGTGATACTCTTTGGAGAATAGAATAGAATAGAATAGAATAGAATAGAATAGAATAGAATAGAATAACATTTATTGACCATAATATAGACACAGTAATTAACAGACATTATAAACACATAGATAGGGCAAACTATAATGAAAACAACTCTTTGCGCAAGAGATACACAAGGGTTAGTAGCAGGTACCGTCGAGTAACGTTATTTTTTATAAGCGGACGCCCTTTAACAATGCTAAGTTTTTTTCGCCTTTTGCACACACGCTTTCGTCCGCCAGATGTGGAATTATCAGCATTACCCAAGCCACGCTCGGCTGCCCAAATTCAAACCCAATTTTATATGTAATTTTAAAGATTTTGTTTAGCAAGTCTAAGCAATTTGTTATGACGATGAAAATTTCCCTGAAGTACAAATTTTAAACATAGTATGTTTGAATACAAGGTCGTCTCGATGTGTTTTATGCCGATACTGCCATTAACGATGCGATCGCAGGTGTCCGAGTTCTGCGTGACCAACCCGAGACATTGACGCCTCGGAAGATAGCCGGTAGCCGTATTCTCCATCTTGTGCAATTTCTGCAACCTACTCGTGCGCTGATGAATATTAGCGCAACCGGTGATCATAATATTATCCTCCGCCAAGACGTAGCCAGGCAAACGTCGTCCCTTACACACATTTTACTAGCACATGTGCTTCATTTGGTGACCTACTATTGAGTTATTTTCACAACGTTACGTTATTGTTGATCACAACTGAAAAAATATAACGAATATTTTATTAATAATATTAACTTCATTTTGCCTTATTCCTATTAAAAAAATCAAACTTATACACATAATAGTCATTAATATTAATCTTCCAACCGTTATCAACACTTTACGTGACTTATCAGTCCACGCGCCGGACAACTCCGATAGAAAGGGCGCTACTACCACCTAAGCGGTTATAGATAGCGAGGTCTCGTTTTTTGTAAACTGTAGCCCAACTAATTATCCCGATACCTTTTTTTTATTTTGTCTCTATCTTTTTTCGTTTTTGAGAAATCGTTGATTCAAGTTGAGAAAACCGTAAAAAATCACAACATTTTTCGACATTTTTGCACTTTTTCGAAAAAGTTTTTGAATTTTTCAAAAAAAAAATTCACCATCTTATAGACCTTGTCAAGACGCGTCTTTTGACACCTTGTTTACCCACGTAACCCCAGAATTGACGACACCAGAGCGATGTCGCACTTTCGCTGAAATTGGCCCCCTACCAACGCGATCGAAAAAACATTTCCAATGTTAAAAAAGACTTAAAAGACACTAATCATGATGACACGCATTGATGATAATCAGAATTAAGTTTTAGTGACTAAAGGTAAGAACCTAAGTCAAAAGCGATGTCTAGATCTCATTCACGAACACAAGCATACATTCAAAGCCTAAATTAATACAGCACATTACGCAACAATGGGTGTATTAAGCATTTGTATGCAGATCGCCTGTAACGGGCTATTTACTACACATCCATCATCGGGATTGAGTTATCTTACAATAGAAAGATGAATAGTTATTGAGCATAACGATCTTAGAGCGCCGGTCGGTTCATACATCTGGAGGTCGTGGGTTCGATTCCTTGGGTTTGGTTGATGGTAGGACTCTTTTAGAGGCTAGGGCTAGGTACCACCCTCACAGGTTGAAATATGTTGCTGCGATTGCATTGACGGCGTTCCGGAAATCATCATGTGAAAGCCAGAACACTTGAAATATAAAAGCTCGATGATCAGAGGAACCTATGTAATTATATTGAGCGATTGCTGTTTAGGTTTCGATTGATTTCAAAGATAGAGAAAAAAAGAAAGAAGCTTATCTTATAGGTATAGCAGTCGACTAATTTAACGTTCGACTTATCATACTTTTAACAAGGCGTCATCGACAAATTGTAATTCGACGAGATGATTTTCGAAATGGAATAGTGAACCCATCAAAAACATAGAAGATACCTTAAATAAAAATGTAATTATTAACAAACATCTGGACGTTTGTTAATAATTGACGGACGTGTGATACGTTTGGTACCGACCAAACATTTTTTTGGGAATACATTATTTCATGATGATGTACTCAAAATGTACTATTTAGTACCCAGCAATAATTAAATTCTACCTTAGCGAGAGATCACTAATTGTTACGATGAAATTGGGCGGTACAGAACGTACTCGTTTCGACGTATTTGATTTATGGACTCTGGAGTCCAAACGGAACAAAACGTTCATCACACAAATTTTGGTCCTGCTCCTGTGGGATTCTGCCACTAAGGTCAGGGTCACCATGAAATGCGGCAACGAGCCAGTCAAATCGTCCTTTATTTTTAGACATAACCTTAAATACGAAACACAAAACAATGAGGCATTCCCGACACTTTGCATCCCACTCTTCCTTCCCGCACTCACAACATCCATCATATTCAAGACACCATGTACATTAATTAGGGCACGCTTACACGCGTCAAACTTTAACTCAGATTGAAGAGCGAAGTTTTAAACTCGCGAGACGAAGAGATAAAAGTAAATACGGTTAAATTAACAATGTTTTGATTTACGATCCGAAATTTTCCGCTCGACTTTCTCATTTATCAAACACGTTAGGATTGACGCTATACGTGTAATTCGGGTTTAATTTGACTTTTAAGTTGTAATTTTGACTTTTAACTTTTAAGTTGTAATATTTCTTCACTAATAAGTAAAGAGACTGAAATTATAATTTTTTAACCAAAATCTAATGAACACGTAAAGAAATTAGAAAAATTCATCGAAAAATATCTTTTAAAAAAAAAGTTTATTTCGGGCAATTGTGTAAGCTCAAGCAAAGCCTGACATAAAGTCAAAGTCAAAGTCAAAGCATTTATTTTGCAATTTGATTTACCAAGAAATTCTTTTGCACGTCATAAACTTTTTTCCTACCAGCACTTCGACGTGAATGAATGGCCTGCTGTTGAGAAGAAGTGCCGCAAGAAACTCAACAGTTACATATGATAGCCTTTTTTAAATCATTTTGTGTTGTACAATAATAACTTAATAATAATATAATGTCAAATTAATAACAATATAATGTCAACTTAATAATAATATATATTATGTAATAAGTACAATAAATAAGCATAAGAGTAGATGTGCAGAGAAGCAAATGTGTTTCATGTCCACAGAGTCTTGTCATTTAAGTAATCTTCTACTTTATAGTAACCTTTCCTCATAAGGTAATCTTTAATTATGACTTTAAATTTATTTAAAGGTAATTCTACAAGACGTTGTGGTACTTTGTTAAATAGTTTAATGCTCAGTCCAACAAATGACTTTCCTGTTTTATGAAGCCTGACATTAGGAACGGCAAGTCTGTGCTTATTCCTTGTGTTAAATTTGTGACAGTCGGATTTTTTTAGAAAATTATTGTAATTCTTCCGAACATACATTAAACAATCAAAAATGTATTGCGAAGGAACGGTTAAAATGTTAATTTGTGTAAATAGACCTCTGAGCGAGTCACGAGGTCTAAGGTTGTAGATTGCACGAATAGCTCTTTTCTGTAATATAAATATAGACTCGATGTCAGCAGCAGAGCCCCACAACAGTAGACCATATGACATGACACTATGAAAATAACTAAAATAAACCAATCTTGCCGTTTCAACATCAGTGATATATCTTATTCTTCTTACTGCATAAGCAGCTGAGCTAAGTCTTGCTGCTAATGCAGTAATATGAGGACCCCATTGAAGTTTGGAATCAATATCAATTCCTAAAAACAAAGTATCATTAACTATTTCTAATTGCTCATCATTCATAGTAATGAATGTATCCATCTGTTTTACATTAGGCATCATAAATTTAACACATTTCGTTTTCTTTGCATTTAGTGATAAGTTGTTTGTGTTAAACCATTGTGACACTCGCGACAGAGCCCTGTTTACCTTGTCAAATGTTTTTTCATTTCTATCTGTTTTAAATATCAAAGAAGTATCATCAGCAAACAGAACTATCTCACAGAGGTCCCCGGTGTAGTATGGTAGATCGTTTATATAAATCAAAAATAGCAAAGGGCCCAGTATAGAGCCTTGTGGCACGCCCATTCTCAGTTTAGCACCACACGAATTAATATTGTTGATATTGACTCTTTGTATCCTGTCAGTGAGATACGATTCAATTAGTTTCATGGCAGCGTTGGAGACACCGTAATGTTTTAATTTATCAAGTAATATTGTATGGTCAACACAATCAAATGCCTTTGATAAATCACAAAAAATACCTATTGCGTTCTGTTTACCTTCCCAAGCATCAAGGATATGTTTAATAAGTTCAATTCCCGCATCGGTTGTACTTTTGTTCTTAGTAAAACCATATTGCTTTTTATGAAGTAAATTATTGATGTTGAAATGTTCAAGTAATTGATTAAACATAATTTTTTCAAAAATTTTACTTAAAGATGGTAAAATAGAAATTGGCCTGAAGTTGGATGGGTCACTTTTATTGCCCGATTTAAATAAAGGTATTATTTTACTGTACTTCATCAAATTGGGAAATTGACTTTCATCAATGCATTTGTTAAAAATGAATGCTAAATGGGGTGAAATAACATCAATTACTGTTTTCATTATATCAGTAGAGATGCCCCATAAGTCTTCGGTTTTTTTTATGTTCAGTTCTTTGAACGTTTTCAAAATTGTGTTTGGGTTTATATAATCAAATTTAAACGGAATCTGACATTCAGCTACACTCGAAGCTAATAAAATTTGAGCTTGGTGTGAGCTAGAATTTAATTGACTAGTTGTTATAATAGGTATATTTGAGAAAAAACATATTCAGGTACCATAAAAGAAACAGAGAAAGAAATTTCACCTGTGTGGATGGTAACTGGCGATTTGGACTCTGAAAAAACCATATACTCGTACCAACCAAACTCAAAAGCGAGAATTGAACCCACGACCTCCGTGGTATAGACTCGAAGGTTTAACCACTGTTTCGCGGTGCCGGTCAAACCAACTATCCAATGTGTTAGTAGTCGAAAACAAGCACACGAATCAAGATCGAAATCTATAAAAAAGAAAAGTTGGCTTGTTCCTTCTCTTGACATTATCAAAGAAATTCAGCATCCACAACATACTCGTAGAAATGTTTATAGCATTCAGAAAGGAAACTTTCTACAGCACTTTTTTGCCACAGTATAGAAAACTTAAAAGTGAAATGTGTGCAATGTATAACCCTTAGCCAGGCGCAGGTAGATGAAATTTTTTATTGGTTTTCGCCCGTATCAAAATATTGTGGTCACTATTTGACCAACCTGGCTAAGGAATAAACATATCAAGTAGGTAAACACTCCACAGCCGGCCGATAAGTTACATTTTTTTACTAGGGTTTGAGTATATGAATACACACGCTAAGCACTAACTACACGCGCAACCTCTGTTCCATTTAAGGACTCTTGTTTAGTATGTAATGAGCTTTCTATTCCACTTTCCAATTTGAAGGGTGCCACGTAAATTGACAGTCGTTGATCGGTGCTATCTAGCATTTTGAGGATTGACCCTTGATAAATAACTAAAGCTTGCACTCTACTTATACCTCAAGCATAGCAAATATTTTGAATTAAGCTAAACCTTACTGTGATGCAGTTTTTTCTGTATTACATGCGACCGTAGATCCTAAAATGCAAGCTCGCGAGTAAAACTCGATGGCGCGTGAAAGGCCACGCATATTAGCAGCACGTATATGTTTGTGCACTTCTATAATACAAGCTTAGTTTGGGCTAGACGGCGATGTATGACTAGTGTCCAGAGACTTCTAATTTATTTACTGTTAGCGAAAAAAATCTAGCCGCAACCAAATTCTTACTGTAGTCCATGTAACTAGTTCTCAAAATGCAAGCTTGCGAGTGAAACTCGATGGCACTTGAAAGGCCGCGCATATTTAGCAGCGCGTCTGTTTGTGCACTTCTATAATACAAGCTTAGTTTGGGCTAGACGGCGAAGTATGAATTGTGTTGAGACTACCTTACTTAGTTCTTTTTAGCAAAAATATCTAGCCGCATCCAAATCATCACTGTGACGTTGTTTTTTACTGTAGTCCATGCGACTGAAGCTCATAAAATGCAAGCTCGCGAGTGAAACTCGATGGCGCGTGAAAGGCCGCGCATATTTAGCACCGCGTCTGTTTGCGCGCTGCAGATTATTCATAATATCTGATCGTGGCAGAGTCAGCGACTTAGTAAGAGGATGTTTTTCAATATACAGGGATTTTAAAAGTAAGCTGCACGGAGTTTTATACAGTGTTTGGCGAATGATTTTAGTAGAATAAAGGGATAGATGTTGTAAGTGGTGGATAGATTTATCTATATAAAAGCGTCATATTATAATGCACTTCTGTCCATTTACGAATAGTGTTATATTTGTTGAATAAAAGCGGCCTCTGCCAACATTTTGCTCACTCAGGCATAGCTATTATAAATAAGCCCTTCGCAATAACTATTTACTTTTTAACAAGGTCAATGTACCCTATACTTCCTATTTCTTTTCCAATTTCTTACATGTAAGGCAGAGCATCCAACCCAAGTGGTCAACTTTAGAGATTTATGGGATCTTTAATCCCATTGCCAACCCTAAACTTCAAACAATGACATATGCAAAAAAGTTTACGACCTCTGAACGAACGATAGATTTATTTACATGAAAAAGTTTTCCGTGTTACAAATGTGACCCCAAAATGCCTCCTTGGTTTAGTGTTTTAACAACCGGGACATGATTTCGGGGTCTCTCTCTACCCCCATATTTCCGGGATCAAAATCCTCATGTAACGGCTCTTGCCAAAAGACTTAGCTCAGCCGCATATGCTGTCAGAAAAATAAGAAATCTGACTGATGTGGAAACGGCGAGACTAGTTTATTTCAGTTACTTCCACAGTATTATGTCATATGGGCTGCTCTTATGGGGATCTGCCGCTGACATAAACAATATATTTATTTTGCAAAAGAGAGCCATCCGCGCTATATATGGCCTCAAAATCCGTGACGTGTTAAGAGAATTATTCCGGGAAATAAATATATTAACTGTGCCATCACAATATATACTGGATTGTGTTATGTATGTACAAAAGAACATACAAAATTTTTCAAAGAAATCAGATCATCATCAATTTAACACAAGAAATAAACATAGGCTTGCTATTCCAAATATTAGACTTCAAAAGATTGGAAATTCTTTTAAAGGATTAAGTATTACAATGTATAATAAATTGCCAATGGATGTTGTTAGCTTACCCATAAATCAATTTAAGTCGTGGATCAAGACCCGTCTGATGAAAAAAGGTTACTATAAAATTGAAGATTTTCTTAATGATGGAGATCTGTAGATACTGGTAGTAGGAATGCTTCGCTCCCTGTCAGCGCAAACTGTATTTTAATCTGTTGTCATTGTTGTTATATCTACACTACGTCCTACAGTTATAATTTTTTCTTTATTATTATTATTATTATATCTACATTCACACGAAAAACTGTATGGCTTAGTATAGATAGATTTATTATCATTGTTGTATTTTCTTTGGCGATTAAAAAGAGTAACTGTCGAGTTTCTTGCCGGTTCTTCTCGACAGATGACTGCATTCCGAAGCCGGTGGTAGAGTCACTCTGTAATTGACGATTCATAAATACTTGATACAAGTTTACATGAATAAAGAATATTTTGATTTTGATTTTGAATATTTTGAAAAGTACCCTATGTTCACCGGGGATAGTGTAGTTTTCCAACAGTGAAAGAATTATTCAAATCGGTTTAGTAGTGTGGGAGCCTATTCAATACAAACAAATAATCAAATCTTTCCTCTTTATAATATTTATTATTATAATGACGTACTACTATTTCAATTAATGTTACTTTATTAAACGAAATCGCGATAAAATGCGTCATCATATTTTGTGTTATATATATATTTTAATCCCAAGCGCCATTTCATCAATTTGGTAACATTTCCCTCAGAGAACGACGGAAGACAACACAACAACCTCCTTCATTATACCAAATGAATTAAGAATCTACTTACTTAATATTGTTCTCGTTATGTCCTCATACATCCTTATTCATTGACATCCAATTTTGAATCACGGCATTTCTGGTTCTGGAATAGAGGAAAACATGGGCGAACGGAAAACGCCTTCTAAGTCCCCTAACTTGCCTAATCCAAAAATCTTTAGTTCATGATGTCTAAAGCTGATTGAAGATAAGATTATGGTCAGCAAAGCCGTTTTAATAGAAAGGGCGCGTTGTTTGAATTTAAAGTGCAGCATTTGTCGGAATTGAATTTTAAGTGTTCTTTGCAAACAATATCATATTAAGCCTGACCCCAAAGTAAGGAGCTTGCGCATTTAGTAAAAGATACGTTAAGGAGAAATTTTAGATTTTTCTTGGGGACGTAGGGGGGAGTAAGAAGCAACTTTACAAGGTGTCCTCCCCGGAAGCATACGGCAACCGCATTTTTTGCTTCCCCCGGAGCATTGAGCATTGTCAGTACTGACAAAAGAAGTAGACTACTTTTTATTTTTTCTTTCTTAAATGTTTCTTTCTTACTACGTACTTCGTGATAAACGGAACGCTCCACAAAGCCTAAATTTAAATCATTTGATGATATTCAAATGATGATTCAAATTCGAACGGGTTAATTGGCTGGTGGAGAGGAATTTCCTTATCCAAAATCGCACACATGTCCAGAAGCTTGAGACACATGTGGACTCAGTTGCCACATTATGTATGGACCGTCAACTAATTCTTGAAACTTCGAAAACATTGACACAACAAGTCGCTAAGCAGCACGAGTAGCGCGTCATAAGTTCGGCCGTTCGCTCTGACGCGAGCAAGTGCAAGAAGCAAAAACTCGCGTACAATGAAATGAACAGCGGATCCAGGACGCGCCCGGCGCCAAGTTTTATCTGGTGTGTGCTGCGAGATTAAGTTCGGCCGAGTTTGCAACTAGGCGGTGCTCGCTATGACGCGATTCTGGAGTACGGTAGCGTACTTTTCTCATATTGATCAAATAATTTTTGATGTTGTTGCTACTAAGCTGTATAAGGCTTGATCTAAATCATCAACTACAAATCATCGTTGTCATTATCTATACCACTACGAAAAATATATTTCTTATTACAATAGTCAAAGTCAAAGTATTAATTTTGCAATTTGATTTACCATGAAATTCTTTTGCACGTCAAAATTAGTATATTGTAGTCTACTGTAATGAAAATACATTGTCAATTAATACATGATCAAAGTTGCCCCGTAAAATTACAATAGCCCTAAAACACTAAAACTAGCAATAAAACTTGTATTGTTTTTTAAAAGAGGACACCTGCGTCATTGATATTGCCTAATTATACTGAAAAAGTCTTAACATCAAAAAAACTTAAAAAGATTTTTTAAATGATTGATAATTATTAATTTATTATTTAATTTTGAAATATCGTATCAAAAGTACCAGTAGATTTTTACTTGAAAGACCAAACGACAATTCCACCACCACTTTTAATTAGAGGAGACAAAAGAAGATACAGCGTCAGTAATTATCGAGCTACACCAGAATTGCCCCCCCCGCATCGCCTCTAGTTTTCATTCGCAGCTCTATACGCTCTTGATTGTAATCGATTCTTGTTTCTCACTTCTTTAGATTTCAGACGCATTTCTATGTTGTGAGAGAGGAAATTGCACTTTCACGTCTTCCTGTTGTTGAGTCGGAGTCTAAAGTACAGAATGCAGCTGTTGTGTGATAAAGACAAAAAGGTTCTTTCAATTCGTTAATGGGGAAAAGTTATCAATAGGTTCAATATAGTGTTCAATATAAGGAAAGCTTAAAACTATGATATTCTTTTGTATTAGCATGATTGTTTTAACCCATTTTGAAGAAGATTTCACATGGTTAGGATCCGAAAGATTAAATTGATAACACAATTTTACTAAAAACAATTCAGAAAAGGTTATTTCTTAAATAAGCATGAACGGATCAAACAATTTTTTTTACATTAATTCAATAAAAAGTGATGCGTATATTTTTCTGAATCACAAGGATCACATTTGAATGTGTTTGCAACAATTCCATTGCAAGTTAATACAGAAGTAGAAGATATCAACGATCGAGGCATCAAAACAATACTTAGTCGACTACCAAATCTCTTCGCTCAATCGCATCGCTAATTTCAACTAACTCCTAAATAATCCCGACAGTGGAAACAACACACTTTGATACGGAATCAGATTTAGAAACTTCACCAGCTAAACTTCAAAGGACTGAATGGATCCGTGTAAACAGCGATAATGCCGACTTAACCACCATTCCGCGAAACTAAGACAATAATTCTGTTCGCAGCTAATATTTCAAGTTTCGTCGTCAGATAACTCGCTTTGTGTTGTTCGGTAGTTGGTGATGCGTGGGAATGCATTGATACTCGGAAATAGAGATAAATTTTGACGATTTTTATTCATCTTTAAGATTTCAATTTAACTTTATTTGTTACCAGCCTTCCGCCCGCGGTTTCAACTGCGCGTAATTTCTTTTATAAATTTTCCTCCACATTACCAGGATTAAAAGTACCTCTACCTTATGTCACCCGGGAAAGAATTTTCCAAATCGGTTCAGTAGTTTCGGAGACAAACATACAATAAAATATTTCCTCTTTATAACATTAGTTTCAATTAAGTTAGCGGACAAGCATGTAGCCCGCCTGATGGTAAGCGGCCGGTGCGGCCTACTCCATTGAGGGACACTTATGCAGGGTCGCTTAATGTGCTATATCACTTACATAATTGCAAATGTACTATCTACATTTATACTGTCGGAACAAACCTATTATGGCTGCAGATTTTACCTGTGACCACCTGGGTGGTAGCTAGGCAGTCAGATTCTTCTAAACAGTCTACTAAATACAGTATACCTAATAATTAATAAATGGTTTAAATATGTAATTTGATTATACCATAATTTACTTTGTTTAAGTTTTTAGTTTAATTCCACATTGTTTGAACTAGGAGTATTAAGACCATGGAACAGTGGTCGTACCGCGGTATTAGACGCGACCCGTAAACATACCGATAAACAACCAGTTGTTTGTTAGACTATCGTCCGACAGTGCTGTGTGCGTATCTTCTAACTGAAGTGACAGTGGGATCTACCGAGTCAATAGTTGGTTACTAGATTTTACTACTGCCTCCGTGGTACAGTGTTTAGAGCGTTGGGCTCTATACCCGAAGGTCGTGGGTTCAAATCCCGCGGGGAGCAATCACTTTGTGTGAAGTTTCCAGTTTGGTTAGAATATTGCAGGCTTGAATCACCTGAACGTCTGAAAATGATGATGATTCCGTGCTTCGGAAGGCACGTTAAGCTGTTGGTCTTGCGCCTAATCTCTCTTTGGTCGTGTCAGATTGCTGAACACCGTGTTATAAGAGTGAGCGTGATATGGAGTGCACCTGTGCTTGCGCACTCACTTGTGCACTATAATATATCCTGCGTCGTAGTTGGCTGATCGTAAAAGATTGGCCGCCGTAGCCAAAAACTCGGCTAGGAGGACATTAACTATTATTACTAGACTCATCTTCAAACGGAATAAGAAGCAACTTCTCAATACCTCTAATTACTGCTTGTAAAACGTAAGAAAAGGAAGTATGAATATTAAGACGGTAATTAAGCAGCCCGGAGAATTCCAATCAGAAAGTCAAACTGTAGTTACGAACAGTTTGCAAGATCTCCGAGTTGCAAGCTCATGAAAAATTGACTGCGCAAAAACTACCACTTCGTCGTTCTGTTTGCTACACTCTGATAGAGTTGTCGGAATTTTTTCGCTTCATTACTCAGATCTCAAATAAAACTGAGTACTTTAGTATATATTCTGTGACTGAGTTGAGATATACAAAAACTCGCAAAATAAATTACGTTCGCGTCATAGTTGCAATAATGTATCTAATGATATGACGAGCCATTTGGTGTAATGGTCGAGAAGTCGGCTATTACACCGGAGGTCGCGGGTTCGATCCCCGCACGTTACAAACATTTGTGTGCATGAACATGTCTGTTTGTATTGGTCTGGGTGTTTCTATGTATAATATGTAGGTATGTATTTACAAAAAAAAGAATATAAGTAATGTTTATCCGTTGTCTGGCACCCATAGCACAAGCTGATGCTTAGTTTGGACAAGTAACTATTTAATAATGTGTAGTTTGGGGCTAGATGGCGCTGTGTGAATAATGTCCAGAGATATTTATTCATACTTTTTATCCGAGTTCAATTCGGTATACAAGGTTTTATTTTCCCTACCAGTATCTAACCATACTCAAAGTGGCCATTTATTTTAAAATTCATAACCCTACACCATAGACCTTCTTCAGAGCGATAGCTATAAGCCTGATTGGGCCAGCTTTTGAATGGCGCTCTATTTTCTGATAAGGGCGGTTTAGTTTTATAAGTCGGAGGTTGGTGTCCGTTCCGTTGATAGCTTCATTTGACTTTCATAAGACCGTGAGCCTAATCCTAGCGAGATGAATTCGGTTTTACAGACCTATGTTTTTATAGAGGATATTAGGTCCAGAAAGTCTATAAAAATCAAGAAACATTCAAAATTTCTTTTTATTAGTGTACTAAGTTTTCGATTAAAAAGTACGCCCTCAGTTTCGTAGTTCCAAAGTGCACATTAATATTTCTGGAACACAGCCAGGGCTAGTAAGTTGAGAGTTGTCTATATATTTATACATTATTTCAAGCGTAAAATCTTCTTGACCCATTTTATTTCTTGCGTGATGAAGGATTATTAATTTGTAAGTCAGTGCCTTCTATCATCAAGTTGTGGCAAGCAGGTACGGGATGTATGTTGATAAAGATTGTTTGAGGTAGCTACAACTAACTTGACATAAACGATAGACGAGTCCCCCTTTTTTTTCGGGGAAGAATTTTTTTTTTTATACTTTACGCAGCCCACCTGGTGCATGGTAAGCGGACACTGCGGCCTATTCGAGTGAGGTACACTTCACCTGTGTGCTCAATTTGCTGCCAGACTTTAGATTCATCTGATCTTCGAGCCTCTGATTTCAAGTGTACTGGCTCCCACCCGGAACACAAACAGAGTGTTATGGCGGCAGATTTCACCTGTGGGGGTGGTAAGTAGGCAATAATTGTCAATACCTTCTGTTGTACCTAATGTAAAATTCTTTTTATAAGGTACAACAGACATTGTCATGTGTCAGCCAATGACTACCCTTTAATGTGAATGGTGATGATGAAGTGTCCCTCAAAGGCATATGCCGCAGTTAACGCTTACCATCAGGTGGGCTGCGTGTCTGACTGCCAACTGACCTAGTATAAAAAATAGCTTCTTAAGCAATTGTCATGACCTCTTCCCATTTCAGCAAACGCTTCGTCAGAGCGCCTTGTCCCTCATTCATCAGCAATCTTCCTCCGATTGTCGCCGGGCAGTTTCCGTGATTAATCGCCTCGCGCCTGCAACGAGACTTAATTGCGTGCCGCCGAGTCCCCTGTTATTTGACTTTTATTATCTGACTTCGTCAATCATTCCCGAGAAATGGAAGTGTGTTGTCCTCGTGACTTTAATTGAGGAGAATGGTGTTGGTATTTATCCTTTCCTACCACTGGAGCTACATCGGGCAATAAAAGTTGAGGAGAATACGTATTACCAAATTAGGTAAATCGATGGGCTTTTATTGGCCCACTAAAACTTATGTGTGCTTTATTTTCATAAGAAAGGAAGTTATAAGTAAACTATGTGACGTAGTTTTACGCCACGTATCTAAAATGTCATGCATGTGACTGGTTTCTAATACGGTTCTGTAATGTTTTATGAAAAAAACTTACTGATTTCCATGGAATTAATATCTATTAAGTCTATGCTGATTTCACAAAACGAACAAGAAAAAGTAGATCACCAACCCTAAGATGATCAAAGATTATATATATTATGTACTTATATTATTAATATGTGACAGTAACTCTGTCTGATTTAATAAAGTTTGGAATTGATATAGACTAAACCTAACGAAGACACATTTTTTTTGCGATGGGGAATGCTTTTACACACATCCTCTGCCACGGGGGTGACTGAGGGGGGTGTGGGACTCCTGCAGAGTGCGGACTACCCACTTAACCCCAGCGGGACCCTCCTTGGTCGCATTGGCAACACTCCCTGGTCCCATGCCTGAGGCCATTATTGCAGGGAGATGAAGACACATAGATTTTTTATCCCGAGACAATGAACAGTTTCCTATAGGATAGCAGAGATATGAAACCACGCGGGTGGAAGCTACTATCAAATACTTTTCAAACAATTTCAGAAGTTACAAGTTACACTACTATGTCGTCAAAACAGAGGCGTGTGCTAAAGTTCCGTGATAACTTACGAAGTGCGTACACGGAGGCAACTTTGTTAGTTAACTCCGCATCAATATTCCGAGCCTATTGTCTTTGATTGTTACGACTGTCGTCTCTTCAGCCTGCAGCTATGAGGCAAGATTACATTTGCTATGCTATATTTTGTTATAATAATCCTCCTAGCCGAGTTTTGGCAGGCAGGATGCATAACAGTACACACAAGTCTATGCGCGATCACAGGTGCATTCCCTATTCCTCCATTCTCATGCAAGCACGGTGGGACAGCAGTCTGATAAAAGCCAATCACATTATTTTAATCTATCCATCCCACGAATTTAACTTAGGTTGCACTACTATGGAAGCAGTCAAAAATGCAACAAGGCTTGAAGCGAATAGTTTCAAACGCTACTTACATATTCCGCTTAAGATTAATTTCTAACAGCTTGGTGAGAACGACAATGCCAATAGTAAGATGGTGAACAAAAGGAAACTAGTACTTGCGCACAGATTATACTAGAAGAACGAGGCATACCCCATGGTAGATAGACTCATAAATATAACTAAACATCAGTATTACAGCATCAAGATTAGTCAGCGTGACCCTCGTCAATGCATTAGAGCCATTAGACGCGATTTCGACCGTAAATTGCGTTGAGTACCGCTCCACCTTTGTTTATCGTTTCAAGTAAACAATTGCGAATCCATCAACTAATTAAATAATGTATAACATTTGTTTTGAATGCGATATCCGTTGGCAGACATTTCTGCAGCCCACCTAGTATGGTAAGCAGCCACTGCGGTGGCATAAGCTCAAAATCGACTTCAAATAAAAAATCGAACAAAACAATACAAAAATAATGACTATTTAGAGTTGAAGTTTATCGAAGCGACGTTTTAGTGCATTTATTGGTTAAATTCGGTTTCTTTTGGTAATTGTCCCACCACACAATGAAGTCATCTGTATCACTTAACAATGATTCTCGCTTTGTTTTGCGCGATCATCTATTATCGGAAGTGGTGATAAATCGGCTGTCGACGAGCGTTCAGAACTAACCCCAGCCTGTGTCTGCTGTCACCTTTAATCCCGACAACCGGTAATCTTCACCGGGAGGAGCTTACGTACAGTCAACAGCAAAAGTAGATGATAAAGTCTTACTTACTTACTTACTAAGATGGCGCAGCGACCCCAAAATGAGTCTTGGCCTCCGACAACAAAAGACGCCACTTCAGTCAGTCTTGCGCCATCTCCCGCCACTTCTCCACTCGGAGTTCGCGCAGATCCTTCATCACCTCGTCAGCCCAGCGATACCTGGGACGACCGACAGGGCGTTTAACACTCGATCGAGATGATCAACGTCAGGAGTTCAATACTAATGAACGTAGTTCGCGTCAGAACTGTATGATGTCAAGATGATCTTAAAGTAAGTGATTTTTTAATATAACAAACATTATTTACTTTCTTTGACTCCTTAGTTCTGATGTGAATTTCGTTTACAATTTTTGGAGTCAACATTGATCAGGCATAGTTAATATTTGGTATAATGTAAAATCACTTACTTTAAAATCATCTTGACACCACACAGTTCTGACGCGGATTACGTTCAGTAGTTTTGAACTCCTGACTTTGATCATTGACTTTTTGCTGTTGACTGTACCTATGTCGTTGTGCTAGTGTAGAGATCACGCATATTTGGATTATCTATTCCCGCGTTTTTGGTGACAATATTTCAATTAGAAAAGTATTCAAAC
Source organism: Mecyna flavalis (assembly GCA_949319885.1). Taxonomy (NCBI): domain Eukaryota; kingdom Metazoa; phylum Arthropoda; class Insecta; order Lepidoptera; family Crambidae; genus Mecyna; species Mecyna flavalis. The sequence continues at coordinate 20,979,167 of OX439427.1, forward strand.
GTTCAATCTGTAGCTAATATTAAGGTCCTTAAAGAAAGAAATACACGCTTTTTTGCAAGGATCTTATGTCGTAAAGGTTAGTTGGAAGTTGGTTTCACAGTATGGCCGTGGCAAGAAGTATCTTGAGAAACGGTCCTAGACCACCACTTATCCAGATAGTAAGGACTTAACATCAATTTGTAGCATGTTTTACGATGGTAAAACTCGGCAGCGTTTTTTTTTATTTATAAACAATAAGATTTAATTTTAATTTGCGCCGTCTCAGTGAAATACGGTAAAATGGCTCCAAAGCGTTTGCGCTATTAGAATCCAAATCAACTAGTGTTGTTTAGTAATTCATTCGCAATTTCGCGGGTAAAGTAACACGAAAAATAAAAAAGTATTCAGCTATATTGGATACAAAGTTTCACAAAACACTTTCGTTAAGAACTGCAAAAAAAAATCATTAAAAACAGGTCAAACATCGAGTTATTTTTTAACAACAAACAGCGTAAAACTTGTACAATTTATTGTGCAACTTCATAATTAATTTAATCGCAACCGATGAAAGGAAAACTTTTAATTACGAACAAAAGTCGAAGTTTAAGTGTCCGCATTTTTCCCTATTGTTCTACACAAGACAAAGTTTCGGAGAAAAATAACGGAACTTACATAATAATATTGTGCTCGCAAGTGACTCAGCTTAATTCATTTTGGAACACTCGAAATTATTTGTTTGTTTTGAAACTTCCATCGTATTAACATTTTAAGAATGTTATGCTGGAAGTTTTATGCTGCGTTAGTTTTGTGCCAAATTGTGACAAAGCATCGGGGAAATTTAAACGATTTTTGCTATTAGTATTGAAGGAAAGTTTACTGGAATAAAAGGTTTGGTACTTTTTACGAATTTGAACGTAACATTGTCGACCGATTTAATATGATGGTCGAGAATTTGCCTATCGGACCAGAGGCTAAACTTTTTTGCACAAAAACATGGCAAATATCCCTAAAGCAGTATGTGCTAGCACATTAATGTCGCAGAAGGAGGCAGCGGAGCGGGAGCGCGAGGACGACCCCCTCGCTGCTCCCCTCCGGCGCAGACGGCCAGGCCGGAGAAGGCGAGCTCACTTAGCACGCCTCCTCCGGCCTGAGGGTTGACCTGCGGGCGGGGGTAGCTCCCCAACGTCCGCATTGCACAGGTCGCTCGAGCCAAGTCTGAGGGTCACCTTGTTTCTCGGGTGGCCCTCCATAGGCGCCACCTCGACTTGAGGCCTCTCAAGTCGGGGTACCCGGGGATGGGCTGGTCAATAGCTAACGCTGGCACCGGCTCGTCCCAATCGGGTGTGAAGGGGAACCGGGGGAGTTTAGTGGGTAGTGGACGCTTTAGTCTCGAGTCCCACACACGGCCGCAGGTTTAGCTACCCTGCGGTTATGGTGCATAAAAGCATTCTCCTCCGAAAAAAAAAAAAAAAAAAAAAAGTATGTGCTAGCACATGGTACAAGCAGCCGCAAAAGTAGCTACACTTTTTTATGTACAGTACGACCTTATTTTCATGACAATAAGACTTTGATATAGTGTCAAATGCAAATACTTACTTTTAGGCCGACTGAACGTAAAGCAGCAGCAAACAGAGAGACGACTCAGAACAAACAACAACTTCTCGCACGCACACCACTTAAGTTACGTTTACAGGGAAATTTATTTATTTATTTAAGCTTTATTGCACAGACAAAGTACAGATGGCGGACTTAATACCATAAGGCATTTATAAAAAATACATAACTTCTAAAGAGTTTTATCAAATCAATAATAAATTCCATACAGTCAAAAAATCAAACCTATTAAAGTTACGTTAGAGACTAATACCTTCTGTAATTCTTTTTCATTTTGTGTCCGAAGTATAATCAAATTGAATGTTGTCCGAACAAATTCAAACGGCCCCTGGATAGGACGCACAGGCCGGCCTCGAACCAGTTAAGTATAGATTGAAACTATTTATTATTCATTCAGTGATTCTAGATGGCTTTTTAAATAGTAATACTCGTATACCTACTCGTAGAGCGACAGTAAAAAACTGTGATATCAATACTCTTTTAATTGAAACCTGAATGTTTGATTCTGTTTCTGTTTGACCGCGAATTGTGGAAAATGGAAAACGTTAGAATTTAGATGGAAATTAGAACGTAGGTACATCAGTTATATTATCGCAGTTGATAAAGTGCAATTGATATAATTACCACGTTCATCAAGTAATAGCCTTCCGCCCGCGGTTTTAACCGCGCATAATTTCTTTTTTCAAATATCCCCCCCTTCCCCCCACATTTCCGAAATATAAAGTACCCTATGTCACCCGACGATGATGTAGCTTTCCAACAGTGAAAGCATTATCCAAATCGGTTCAGTAATTTCGGAGCCTATTCAATACAGACAAACAAACAAACTATCAAATCTTCCCTCTCTATAATAGTATAGATAGATGTAGATAGATAAACCTCAGTGGTTTAAGTGCGCGGTAAATATATTTATAGTTTTTGTATTAATTTTTTATATGGTAAAATGTAAATAAATGAAAAAAAAAGATAAGTCTTGGTGAAGGAGACTTATGGCAAAATAATTACAAAGAATCATAAATCAAAACATTACTTTTAGAAAACAAATACGTTTTGATTGGTGAAAAGCAGTTTTAACATTTTTTGTAACTTCATCACGGGCGAAAGTGTTGTAAGTCAAATGGCCGAAATATTAATCAGTTAAATTAAAAGGTGATAAAATATCATTAATATCTACTATTACCGGTCAATTTTCACTTATTACTTGACAGAATATAACAACGTTATCACGCAATTTTCCGCTTGACTCTCATGTCCTACTGATCTCCGGCGATGCGGTAATCGATTATCGATACTTATTTTACATAATTCCTTCAGGTTTTGTCACGTTTTGTCCTTATTGTTTGCAGACGTTGTTTTTACTGGATTAAAGATTTCATGTTTTAAAGTACTATAGATTGTCTTGCTGTTAAAGAGAGAACGTTTCTAAATATATTTGACGAGCCATTTGGTGTAATATTCGACAAGTCGGCTATTACACCAGAGGTCGCGGGTTCGATCCCCGCCCGGTACATAAATTTTTGTGCTTGAACATGTCTGTTTGCATCGGTCTGGGCGTTTCCATACTTTCCATGTATAATATGTATCTATTTACAAAAAAAAGTAAATAAGTTATGTTTATCCGTTGTCTGGCACCCATAGCACAAGCTAATGCTTAGTTTGGGGCTAGATGGCGCTGTGTGAATAATTTCCAGAGATATTTATCATTATTATAATACAAATTTTCGTCTGGATTGGGATGTATCACAGGTATACCATCTTGATGCGTGTTTAGCATTTGTGTGAGTTTTGGTGTTAATATTGAGTATAAAGAGACTGCTTCCATGTATTTTTCGTTCACCGTTTGCAATTTACATTGCTTGTCATTTCTAGAGCAAGTTTTCCTTATCTACAAGGGGAACGTTTTCCTTAATGCTAACTTGATAAGTGATCCCTTATTGAGTTTGCATTATAGTCGTATATTGCGAACTCGCCTCTCTGTTTTAATTGACACTTGACGTTCATTTTTAGATTCCTTTCTTTGGTTACGTAACTATTGTGAAAAGTCGTAACTGTTGTAAATAAACTCGGACAAACATGTATGTATGTATGTCCAAGTTAATTTTTTTCCTAAAAGGCGCCCATTGTTAGCGGTAACCACTTACCACCAGGTAGCTCTTGCTCCATTGACTTTCAAAAATGTCTGTCATAAAAAACAATATTTTCGTCATTTTATAACCACAGTTTTATTGATTCAAAAACTTACCGGTGTTGATTACCGGTAAGTTTAGTGATATATTGTAATTGAATCGAATTATATTTGGAGATAGATTGTGGTCACTATCTTACCTGATGGTAATTAAGATACGAAGTAGGGTTGTAGTAGATTTAAACTCAGGCATCGCATCTGAAATTGGTAATTCGTATCATTAAGAACTTTGCACGGATACTACGAGTAATTAGAGGAATTCGCACAAGACCCATTCGTCTTAGCGACAGCGAACTGACTCAAACTTACTCTTAGGTTAAACACGTCTGGCCCACGAAGCCATAAATCGTTAGTGCTCATCAGGATATAATATTATAATCTTGATTTTTAATTCACACAAAGTATGGAACGGAATCCAAGCAAAATCTTTTTTGGCTTAAATAAATTGGGCTTTAAAATGTAGGTACTGACAATGTCTAAATAAAACTATTATAAAAAAAAAAAACAAAAAAAGCATGTTAATAACAAAATAAAAAAAAACCAACAAAAGCATGGACCCGAGAGTCTGTGGCAAAAACTGTTTTATCAGTTCCTATGGGATAACAGAAATAGATATCCGAGCTTGCAAAGCCGCGGGCAGATAATAAAGTAATATGTTTCAAAGTTATGAACTTTTCATCCAGTTTCTTGTCGCTTCTTCTCAATACCAAGATAATCAACATTGGTAGTGGTAGAGTCATTCTGTACTTGTGACAATATAAACATGATTCATAAGTGCAACTCCAAAGTCTACATTGATAAAGAATTTTGATTAAGATTTTGATTCCGTATACATAGCCATAGGTAACTTATATTAATAGCCATAGGCCAACCCTGGACATTGGTCCAGGGTTGGCCGTTGGTATTGACCAACGGCCATGCTCACACCCACAAATGTTTGCCATGTGCCAGGGTTTGTTTGTCAATTGGTTACGCTATAGGCCTAGGTTTAACCCTTTGCCTATAGCGTAACCAATATCTTATCACACCAAATCGCTCGCCAAAAAAACTAAAAAATATTTGTACAGAACCCTGACGGCATCGCGTTAGTCATTTTCAAGTTTATGTTTTTCGTTCATTAAACAAATTTTACTACAAATTTTAACGAGCCTTTGTACTTTTAAGTCTTTTTAAAATATTCTTTAAGCACCACTTTTATTGTTACGCCAGAAGTTGTTTTATAGATAGCTAGAATAGCAATAAGGTTTTAGTCGTATTTTAAAATGGCAGCTGTACATTAAAGGACACATAACAAAACGGCCATATAAAATAACTAACTAGTGCCAGCGACTTCGTTCGCATTGATTTTCAGTCATGCCAAAGCAGATCAAGGATTTACATTTTTATCTTTCAGCAGAAAATGATCATCAGACAACACTTTCTCCTAGGGCACCATTTTCTCACAGTTTAGTTGGCCTGCTGTGGCTCTGCAACAGGTTTTTCTTTTTCCAAAATCAATTATAGCCTACGTTTCCCTTTAGCTCCATAACAAAAAAAAACATTTGTATGCGTCTAGTAGTTCCGGAAAGCAACGGACATATGTACATACCAATTTTTTGACAGTGGAAATGTCTTTTTTGTTTTTTATTTGTCGATCGCTCCAGGCTCCGATTTCACGATTTCATCTTTTTGGAAAAGTAGTCAAAACGACATCGCTTAGCGACAAATAAAATCGAATTCCGTAGATTGAAAGATACAATGTGCTCCATAGTCGTGTGAGGCACAAAATCTGTACTTTTTCTGTTCCTGGATATAAAATATTTGTTGCCTATTTAGATACCCATAACAAAAGCGCTCTTAAAATTCAGAAGTTTGACTAAAGTATGCGATGTAGAAGGAAGTTTTAAAACTGTTCCTAACATAAGTATAGTCCGCAATAAATCCAAGGAACGAACGTTAACTAATTAATTATTCTTACTTAACTGTTAGAATTCAAACTGTCCGTGAAACTTCCGTGGTCGGTAACAGACTATCCCTAAGCGAATTAACTTTAATACCGGCAGTTATCAACGCTTGCTTAAATACAACGGCATTACAGGAAATTTTAAATGTAAACTGGATAATCTTGTTAATTAGAACTCTGAAAACGTGCCCTGTTGAAGTCATTTCAACCAACTTAACATAATCGTGCTTTTAGCCGGCTTAGTTTTCTTACTAAAATAATTAAGTTGAAGTAAAATGTGACGTCTGTGTAAAGCTTTGCTTGAAGGTTGCTGTTGATTAAATACGAAGACATTTTATTTATTTATTTATTTAAACTTTATTGCACAAAAATAGTACAAAATGGCGGACTTAACGCCATAAGGCATTCTCTACCAGTCAACCATTGGGCGTGACTGAAAGGAGCGATTGGTGCGGTAATTTAAAAGGAGATATATATAACCTAAGCAGAAATTGCAATATTAATACTGGATCATAATAATATAAATATTAAAAATACATGAATAAACAATTATATATAAACATAAATATACATACATAAATACTATATAAATATATATACTACATTAATAAATAGAAATTTAAAAAAATAACATTATATATACATTGAACAATTGAATCGGAATGAGAATGAGAAGGGACATGACAAGAGAGAAAGAAAAAAAAAAAAAAAAAAAACACGTTTTATTAAAGAGAGTTCAAAAGGGAGGCACGAATACGTTTTTTAAAAAGGAACTTATTTGAAGACAGCTTAAAATCGGTTGGGAGGGAGTTCCACAGCCTAATAGCAGAGAGCGTAAAAGATTTAGAAATATAATTAGTCTTATGAGAGGGAGTGCAAACATTACATAGACATTTAAAAGGAATTAAACTTTCTTGACCGTAAAGTTAAAAGTAATTAAGATAATTAAGTTTATTTTAAGCATAGCTATTTGTACTGTATATTATTTATGTATCAGTCTCCAAGCCTTTTAATAATTTAAAGTGTACAAGCTGCTATATTAATATCGACGGAACACAGCCTGAACTATAATGGCTGCAGATTTCAGTGTGAGTGGTAGCTAGCAAGTCGGACCCAGAGAGATGAGAGAGTCCAAAATCATCCATCGCCAAATTCAACTCGCTCCACCTTTAACGTTACGTTTACCGTTTTATATCCAAACTTATCCACTGTTTCATGAAATGGACAAAAATCAACATTTATGTGAGATAGGTAAATCATTATTTTATCGTGACTGCGAAAATCAGTTAAAACTGTTTTTGACCAAGGGCGTTGGTCATAACTACTTTTGCCAGATTTTTGTAGTTAAAAGTGGTTTTGACCGGCTATGAGTTTTGACTGTAACAGTGACAACACGCACGACCTTTTCCAGTCAACAACTATTTATTTATTTATTTATTTATTCAAACTTTAATGCACAATCAAGAGTACATAAGGCGGACCTAATGCCTAATGGCATTCTCTGCCAGTCAACCTTTGGGCCAAGCAGAAAAAAAAAATGGTGGGTAGTGCTAACGGGCTAAAGAGAGAGAAAAAAAAATGAAATAAAATAATTAAGTCTTAAACAAATTAAAATAACATAAATAAAATATAATAATATATATATGTATATAATTATATATATTTAAATAATATATATGTATATATAATAATAATAATAAAGAGTAAAACAAAAAAGAGAGAAATGACGCTGGTTAATGATTGGGACAGGTGGATGACGATGCTAGGGAAGTCTGGAGATAATGTTTTCGGAGAAGGAACTTAAAAGACATCCGACTCGGATTACTATTTACTACCAAACCCTATATCGACAAATTCTCAATTAAGAAACCCAAGCGATGTTTGTCAATACTGTCGCAGGAGACAGCGGCATTAACGAGGGTAATTGGCAGGCGGCTTATTCGATGCTATCGGCGCCTCTCCGTTCAACCGGAGATTTGCGGCGACGAAGATGGACTGGCTTGTAGATGATAAATAATAACGCCAATAAATATGATGAATATAAAACCTTATTCAGCATTTAACATTGTCATTTAACACTAGATAGCTTAAGCTGTCACCAGAACCCATCCCATTGATATAAAACTTCACCAGGATGTGCTGAAATTACTCTTCTGATCTTTGCTATATATACATAGTATCAGAGTCTTAAAATTGCAATATTAATACCACAACACAATTTGAGCTATTCTAGCTATATACAACATCTTTTGGAATACCTGAGCAGTCTAATTATAACATTAATGAGGCAACGAGTTAGTTCTAGTTTTTAGCTAACTAGCAGTCTCCGTATATTTATGTATGAATAAGTCGGTTTCTATAACTCTGTGTAGAAACTCTGTGTTTGGACCTTTCTAGCCCCATATCACGCCTCGACAAATTCTCAATCAAGTAACCAACGCGATGTTTGTCAATACTGTCGCAGGAGACAGCGACATTAACGAGGGTAATTGGCAGGCGGCCTGTTTGATGCTATCGGCACCTCTACGTCCGAGCGGAGATTTGCGGCGACGAAGATGGACTGGCCTGTAGAATTGGCTGGGATCATCATAACAGGCCAGTCCATCTTCATCATCGTATTAGATAAGTCTGCATATTTTTATATCACCTCAATAATATTGAGCTGAAAGAAAATAAAGTATTTACATAATTTTAATAAAGCCTCAATTGAACTGTATCGTTCCCTTGAAATTGTTTTTAATATGGATACAGAGAAATTTCAAGGGTTCCATTTTCTTTTCGAAAACACGTCTCGATCTACGGCCGATGCACACGTTCTGCATAATGCATCAAGCAGATCCTAAGAGCGCGGTAATGTTGTTCTGTTCCCAGTGTTCTCAGAGCTCGCTCCAGTTCAATTATGTAAAACCACCGCCTTATTCATTTCACGACGCCTGGATAGACGTATGGGTTGTAAAGTTCCCTACGTTCGATCGAAGGCAGTAAAAGATAACGTAATTACACCTATAGTTTTAGAGGGTACCCTTGGGTTTGCGAACGGTTTGTGCTACATAGTAAGAAGTTATTACATCCGTATCTATAGGACCCACTTAAATAAATCCAGGTGTGTCAACACTTAAAAAGTTGAGTTTCAATGTCACGTTTTGAATTTTACGTAAGCGAAAATTTTGTTGTTTCTGCGCGGAGGAACTTTCTACAGTAACAAGCAACACACAATGTCAACACCTAAAAAAGGCACGGACGAAAGAGGCAGTGGAAAACTCTAGTATTCAAAAAATAATAATATTACGTAACCAGTAATTGTTCTTCAGCGAGTTCCATCGGTACGAGTGAAATCCTATCAAAACTTATTCATTGAATTTATGAAAGTAACTTACACTATGAGAAACGATATATATTATAGCTACTTCTAATCTCGTAAAAATTTTGTTCCCATAGGATAATACTTTCTTGAACTTCGCTCCACTCATCAGTGAAAGTCGTACGTCAAGTTTAATATCTGCACAAATCGCTTTATATGTACCATATCTATTGTTTAAAATGTCGTTGTAGCGATCCTAATTTTTTACGTTAACTCGAGTTTAAGTAAGGCTCCCCTCCCCGGCGGATGTAAAGCGACCCGCTAATGGGCTATAAAGGCCTATATCGCGCTCGCACAGCCTTTACTCGCACTATCTAGATCCAGACAACATCACCCCAGATTTATGCTAAGGAATGAACAGAATTTTTCTTTGCGTCCGCGGCGTTAACGGAAATGTTAGGACGTGATAAAATTGTTAAGTTGTGTTGGAATAGTGGTGTTAAGGTTTCGAATAAGTTACGCAAGGAAGAATTATGCAACACAACGCGATATGCAAAATTGGGAATCGGAGGCATAGCGCATAAATATAATATTATATTAACCGATATTCAATTCCCGTTCGTCCCACCAGTGATGGGACGAAGCTTGGTGGGACGAACGGGAATGAACCCATAATACTCGTAGCACATAATATATTTGAGAATTCGACTTAGCTTTTACGTCACTTTTTTACACTATCATAAAACCCGGTCACGGGTTCGATTTCGGTTATTGATTGGCTTTTACCGAGTCCGACTGTCTAGCTAGATGAAATATGCCAGAAAAGGCAATATTAATGAAGAAGCTAGAACATTTTAAATAGTAGGTACGAAGATCACTTTAGAGGAGCCTACTTCGATGCGTCCTACTTAAGTATCCACCAACGGATAGGCCGCAGTGGCCGCTAACCTATGCGGCTTGTCTGACAAAATATCTTTATTTTGTTTACATGTAATTTTCTTATCACCACGACTACAACGAGAAACCCGGGTTCTATATGATAAGTAATCACCGTCATCCACGGACATTTGCAATACCATGCATCGCATACGCGTTGCAGGGATTTTAAAGTGGAATTCACTCCTGTCTTGAAAGTAAGGTCGAATGTTTGTAAGCACTGCTGAAGGTCATTTATTTAAAGAATTTATCCTTTTTAAAAGAGGATTACTTAAATATCTATAACATTTAAGTATCATTGCAAAGCCTTAAACCGATAAAACCAGGAAGAGGTCGAATGCCCCTCGTAACTATCAAGGAAGATTATAAAAACAAATCGTAAAAATAAATATTCCTCAATCAAAATAAACATTTCAACTTTAATTTGGAATCTTCCTTATTGCGATCGCCATAAGAGTCATTTCAGAATGGAGCGTGGTACGTAGCTATCGTCGTTTGTAGAACCTAATGGGCTGTGCATAAAATTATCGAGGATATAACCTTCAAATTTGAACATCACTTTCTCGATAAGAAGCTTTCCTTGAAATATTGATCTCTGTGAGTTTTGTACCAGTTACTTTTTTTTGAGAGAAAGAAGAAAGAAGGCTTAATAATACCCGGAAGAGCGATAATGATGACTTTATAAGTAGCAGCACTTTTTTTTATATACTACGTCAGTTGGCAGACAGGCACGCAGCTCCGCTTTTTGGGTGAAAAGGGATTTAGTGGGTACTAGGACAGACACCTTTAAACCGAGTCCTATACCGCAGGTCTCGGAATACCATAATCATTCTCCTACGCTAAAAAAGGTGAAGTGGAGATCCGCGTACAGTTTGCTTTTCAGTTTTGACAAAATGCACGTCTTCTTTAACTTCATAAGAGCGTTCGTTAAAAGTTTAATAAAAATCCTCATTATTCTTTTTCATTGTTAAAACTTTTTGAAACGAACTATTCTTATTCTTTTGATAAAATTCATTAACGTTTTCTTCAGAAGTTTCTTAGCATACCTAACTGAATACTATGAATACTATGTGCTCATATGGACCTTATTTAAATAGATTTGTTTATACCTAGAACTTTAAATGTTTATTGTGGATGTGTTCCATTAATATGTACTGTTTTATAATACGACCGTGGCCGTCAAGAAATCGACCAGCCTGATGTTAAGCGATTACCCTAGCCTATATGGACGTTTGTAAAAAAAGGTACCAAACGCCGTGGTACGCATGAGAGGAGGCAAGTGATAGCTACCCGTATGTGGAAGGGAAGCCACTACTAATAGTACGAACAAATTAAGGAATTATTTTTAGTCTTCGAGAGAAAATTTTTAATATACAGAATATTGTAGGCCATTTGGTCAGTAAAAACACGTGAGGTTCCAAAATTCAAACAAAGAAAAGAACGTATGCTTAAAAATTTATTCACTAATAAATTCAGAAAGTGGAAGGACACACCGGCAATAATTCCCAAGAACTAGAAGCAAAGCTAAAACGTAATCGTAGAAATTGTAGTTAAACGGTACATAAAACTGCTCGTGAAATAATAAAAGGATAACTGTAGCTTTTGTATGGCAAACTTCCATTTTCCGCTGCGAACGTTCTCCGCTAAAATCATGTGTTTTAAATTCTACCGGCCGTGGTATTGCCAAGTTTATTTTGAGCGAAACTTTTATTTAAATAACGGTGTGTGCGTGTTTATACGTTTGCCGCTCTCGTCACGAATTCACCCGTAACATTTTAAAAAACAACCAATTTTAAGTCACTAGCGCTGAAAATATGTTTAATGCTACGACGAACACTTATTTTTCATGATTAATTGAAGTCCAATGGCACTTTTACCTATGTATAAGGCATAAAATTTAGATAAGTTCTTACTTTTAATTTTGTATTTATGTTTATTTTGTAAAGATGAATGTCCTTCAGTTTGCATGTGGTGTTTACCTTTAAAAGTAGTTGCACGTAGTTAAGTTCCCTTATTTGTAAAATTTATATTTTTATTAGTGTAACTTACGCTGGTGAACCTGAATAAATAAATAAATAAAATAAAGAAGCAGCAAGAAGGTTCCATTATCTTTAAATTAAAACTTTATATAAATAAGGAAGTGCGATTTTATATGGACGCATAATTTCTGCGTGACTGTAACGGGGCGAATATTTGGAAAAAGAAATTACGCGCGGGTGCAACTGCGAGCGGAAGACTATACGATAAATATAACACATAATAAGTGGAAGAAACAACATGCTATTATCCTATCAAGCATTTCTCCCCGGATGAGAACGCGTTAGGCAGTAACCGCAGGATAGCAAGACCTGCGAATGTGTGCGTGACTCGGGACTAAATAATATTATGTTCGTCCCGATACCCGCCAAACTCTACCGATTTTTTTCTTTACACCGGAGAAAGAGCCTTTGCCTGCCTTGTGGCGGTTGACTGGCTTATATACTATATCTAAACCGATAACATTGAAAAGGCAAAACTCCAATTCAGAAGTCTGTCAATTCACATAATGGGTAAGCCGAAAAGTTGTGTTATTTGTTTACCCTTACCTCTGTCGGGTCTGCGTCCTCCGCAAACAGTCCTAGGCTAGTGTTTACTTATTTTTCTCACGTTTTCTGCTCACTTCCTACTTTTTACATGTTTAGGGAGTGTTCGCGGCAAGATTTGGATGGAAAAACACTTATCTGTGCGTCGGTTCTTTAATGCAGGAAACGACAGTATACCACTACTTTTTGCACATACAATCGGCTTATTTTGAAACTTGATAAGACATCAGTTAGCTGCTTTTGCAAATATACAAGTTACTATGGAAGTTACACATCTATTGTTTAAAATATTATTATTATGTGTATAATATTGTGTTTTCTTATGATTTGTCTAGCTTCTGCCAGTAAGTAGTTTTTTTCTAATTGGTGTATTGTTAACAAGTAGTCAATGTTTAATTCTGGCTTACAAGCAATATTTAATATACATATACACTGCTTGTAAACCATGTATAACTGTGACGTTTCATCTAAAGACGTTCGGTTGTTTTTGCCTTTCTGATAATGTTATACTGTAAAATGGACAGTGGGAGAGGAAAAGTAATACTATAAGCAGTAATATAACATGACTAATTGTGGTCTATGTTTTCACTCTTTATCTAACAGATGGTATAACATACGTTCACATGTTGCGAGTAGGACGAAAAAAGCTCTTGTATAATATCTGCGGTCTCCGACTCTCGTTAACGCAATGTGCCTGTTTTAATTTAACAAAACGAAATGGCAAATGTGTTCATAATTTCAGTCGTATTTCGATGAATGAGGAGGGATTGTTTGTTTGTTTAGATGGAATTTACATATGTACGATAATCTCGAGGCCTATCAATGTCCAGCAGTGGATATCTTTCGGCTGAGATTATGATGAAGGTGATCTCAATGTTTTGTGAAAATATATTTGTAAAACAGTAGCTTTCTGTCTACGGTTTCATATTGTAGTTATGAAACCGCATTTTCACTGTGTCATGTTTTAAAAAATTGATTCGGAAGCTTAATCTTTTATCTTTACAAGTATCTAACATTTGCTTTTAACAAAAAACATATAAATTCTAATCTGCTATCCCTTTAGTTCCTACTAATAGTTAGATTCGAAAGTAAATCTGTCTGTCTATTACACGGCTAAACCACTGAACTTAACTGAATAGCATGTTGTATTTTTTGAAAAAAAAAAACTCTTGGTTATATTGTTGTACATATTATAAAAAATAAAAAATTTAAATGTACAAAATTTATAATTGAATCACTATTTTGCAAATTATTACTGATCTATTTCTCTATATTATGGTAAATAAAGAACACACACAAGACAGGTCAAAAAAAGTAAGTTTCTGTTGATTCCTCTGTAAATTTTGACCAGTCCGTCGCTCCCGCCTGGGCCGACCTTTTCCACTTTCTTGATACATTTACCTATCCCTTGTAAAATATAACCAGCGATTCAGCCCCTGAATACACCTCATTCGGATTTGTCGCACCTACACGCAAATATTCGCGGCTGACAAAAGAAACAAATGGCCAACATAAGCGGGAGCGTTGTTCATTTTGACGATACGGACGATATTCTACGATGCCACAGATAATGCGTAAAAAAGTAGACTAGGTGCAGCTACAAACGCAAAACTATAATTGAAAACCTATTAAACATCCTCTGACTATTTAAGTTTAAGAATATTGATTTTTATGCAGTATCGATGATATGCAATATGAATAATGTTATGATGATAAGCGGCCACTAGCGTACTTCTTTGAGGGCCCACTAAGCCTTTGCTTCTGTGACAATCCAATGTCGACGAATCCATCAGGTTTACATTGAGGGGGGCTGGCAGCACCAGCCAAGGCCACTTGCCTGCTACTATCCCGCACGGAAAACTCCCTGGCCCCCAGCGATCCATACACTGTCCAAGTGTTTCATCTTGTTTGTGAGAGTGCCGGAAGCCCCCTTAAAAGACCGGCAACGCATCAGCGATCCCTCTGGTGTTGCAGATGTCCATGGGCCCAGGAGATTGCTTCCCATCAGGCGACCCGCTGGCTCGCTTGCCGTTATAAAAAAAAGAGTTTATTATGCAAACAACAACAGAGATCGATCAAGACCCCTTTTTTTGTGGAGGGGAATGCTTTTTGGAACCATAACTCGTCTGGGGTAGGCGAGCCGTGTGTGGGACTCGTGCAATCCATGCCCCAGTCTTTATAAAGACTGGTGCACGGAGAATACCCACTAACCCCCCCTCCCCCCCCCGCGCTCCTGCATCGCCGTCGGTAGCGTCTCTGAGCTAGGACAGACCCTGACAACCAGAGACACCGCAGGGCGACCTGCCCGCCTCTTACAGGGCGGGCCCCGCTTGCCTCCCCCCGGCGGAGGGAGGAGGCTGGATAGCAACGGCCGAGAGCGCCTGGTCGTTGCCACCTACTTTCGTGCATGTTTACTCAGTCGGAAGGTACAGGCAGGCAATATCTCGTCCGCGAAGTACGGCTGTCATCATTTTTGATTAGAGACTAATGCGTGTTATTATTGCTTGTTTTTTGTTTCGCTACGTGTGAATGAGCTGTGGTAATATCGTCTTTTTCTTCATTCGCTTTAATGACCTTATTTGAGGAATAAGCCAATTTAGAGAATGACGTATATGAACGGTCTGAAGTTAGATTTATGAATCAAACTCGTTTTGTGTCGGAGAAGTAGGTGACTGTTTTATTCAAATTGTTCGTTGATATAAGGGACCTCCTACAGTCTTGAGTTATTAAAATCGCGTTATGTAAAACCTAAATCAATTCGCGCGCAATTAGGACCCGAAAATGTGTTTATTTAGCCAGTGCCATAAGGATACTAATCCGAAGAGCTATACGTGCTTTCACACTGAATACTTCTCTGACTGAAGGTTGGTAGATAGCCACAAGGATGCAACCTTCTCTCCGCAGACATCACTAATCTCCGGTTAGGGGAGCAAATGCCTTCTCCTCAAAACAAACACCTCTTTTGCCCGCTTTTGATTTTAAGTTTACTGGTTCAGACTGGTTTCCAAAATAATATTGCCGAAACACAGGCTAGGCTACCCAGGCCACACCAAAACTGGCTTGTTTGCCTTTTTCTTTTATAAAAAAATAAAGACATAAACTTTAATTTGTATTAATACTTGTGAGAGACACGTCATTGACGTCAAAGCAAGTTAACTTTATTCTCGTGACATCACATCCACCACAACAAACGAAATTGACCTACATAAAGTTTCGCTCATATATAATGTAAGCGAAAGAAAACGGGCCCTAAAAAGTTATGTGACGAGAGCATCACCATGCGGCCCGTATCACTCAATAAATCATCGGCCCGGGCAGGGGTGATCAAATTTTATGGGCACGTGCCAATTCACCGCCAGTATGGGACTACTTCAATAGGCTTTGCGTTTTTGCGAAATTAGTTTTGATCAACATCTATATTTATTATGTATATAAAACTCAAGGGTAACTGACTGACATAGATAGATAACAACGCACAGCCCAAACCACTGGACGGATCGGGCTGAAATTTGGCATGCAGGGAGATGTTATGACGTAGGCATCCGCTAAGAAAGGATTTTGATCAATTCCCACGGGAACGGGAACCACGCGGGTGAAACCGCGGGCAGCCGCTAGTGCTCATATGTATGCACAGCAAAACGATGTTTATAGCCTGTGTTCTTTAAAAAAAAATCCTACATAAGATACTTTCGGCATGCCAAAATACAAACAAAGTGGCGAACGTTTAAAAAGGCCTATATCTAGCGGCGGACAACGGCAGGCTGATGATGATGATGACGCGAATATTCATTACTTACATTTATAGAAATTACATAGTAATTATACTTTAAGTTGCCTAGATCAATACACAAATATTTGTAAAGTGCGAAGATCGAAATTGTGATTTTTATCCACAAAATTGATTTTTATGTATCGTCGTCGTTATGTATTTTGAAAGATATAATCTACATTTATAATCACGGGCGGGACACATTGCGAGAACGGATTAAGGTAGACGGCAGCCCAAAGCGGACACTAGGGGGCGCGCTGACCACCTCTCGAAAGAGTGTACGACACCCGCTGACACGGAAGGAAGAAAGAAGTTATAGTCAGGAATAAATAATTAAAGGGTTACTAATTATGATGATAATTGTGAACGACATTCCGGATAAGAGGTTCCGGATTCCGGATTCCGGATAAGAATTCCGGATCTCAACCTCCTTAGAATCACCTAATGCATCCTCAGCCTTACACACTCCGGTTAATAGCGAAGTTTTAGTTGTTAAAACAAGGCATTGCGGACTTCCGTCAGCCAGAGAAACAATATTCCTACCAGCGGGCGAAACAGCCAAGGAAGTACGCCTTGCGTGCTGCTTACTTTCTCTCAAAGCGCTTGTTACACACACTACCACTTAGTGTTGATTCACATTAGGAATCTGTGGAAAACCACGTATGAAATTCAAATTGCCAGTACACTTAAAAATTAAAGGCTCGAAAACTTACAGTGTAACATCGCATTGGGCGACGCATCTTTGAAGTGTCCCTCAATGAAATAGGCCGCAGTGACCGCTGACCATCAGGTGGGCTGCGTGCCTGTCTGCCAACTGACTTAGTATAAAAGAGATTGTCTATGTTTTACAAAATTTAATCAAAATCAGGTCAGTACTTTAGACGTGATAGCGTAACGAACAGACAGACAATACATAACAAGATTTCCAAGCCGGCGAGAAAGTCACCCAATATTAATGGTAATTGAATAAAGAATTTTTTGATTTTGATTTTTATTTATTTATTTGTGGTACGCAGACAGATTACAGTCAGACACATGTTTACAATTCTTTATATGTATAACTAAATTAGACTAGACAGTATTTTATGATTTTTTTAAAAGACTTAGAGCTATTTTTGCATTAACAATATAAATATGGATCGCTGCACTATGCGCTAACAATCCTTTCTACGTAGCGCTAAAATGGCAGCTCTGAACGTAATACGCCTCACTTCATACGAGGTCGTCAGGTCGTGCATTCGTTCCCCGGCCGTTACCGCCACGTTTGTTTCAAAATCAAGCTTTAAGATGCAGTTTGTGCAACGAAATAGAATATCGTAGGAAAATTTCTACCTGCCAACATAATGTTTCGTTAAATTAACTTCGAGTTGAAACGTTTCTAAAGTCGGGCATTTCTTTGCAGTTTCATTAAAAACTAGTACCTACTTCATTTAAGATTGGCGGTTTGCAGTCTTTTTCTTTTTTTAATAGAATCTTTCAAGGATAATAGATGTTTTGCGATTAGACTAGAGTTCTTCGGCGACTTTTCTAATATTTGTTTTTGCTTGTCTGCTGTTTCTATTGACGTTATAAATACGTGTTTTACGAAATTAGCAGACACCTGTCCACCTGATGTTAACGGCTCCTATGCCAGACTCCATAGATCGACGTTTATTCATTAGCATAATTTTTACAATCTAAGTTATTGTCTTGAAACGTAATATATAAGTTATTCCGGAGTCACGGTTTCCAGAAAGTAATCTTAACTTCTAGTCAACTTGTCACGAGTTTATCTGTCCTATTCATTCATTTATTTCAGAGAATAAAAATATCATAAGACATCAACACAAAAATACCTATAACTGTATGAACTGGTTGAGAAAAGAAGAAGAATAGAACAAAAGCGATAGAGATATTTCGTGCTAACGTTCGTTCAAGACAGAACCATTCGGCACATGATTCGCGGCACTGCTTAATTAAGATAAATTTCCCCAATCCCATAAAGATTTAACCCTCCAATCGGCTCCATGCATTTAGATCGCGCGATTTAAACTAGTGGCTTGTAGTTTGCTTGATATCGCCGCATCGGAATTAACATTTCCCCGACTAAGCGATCCCAGTGCGCAGTGGATTCTAAATGTACTGCGAATTGTACGTGAGACGTTGCTTTAACGTAAGCTTGTTTAAGCACGCGAATTGCAACCAACTTCAGCTCAGACTAATGTTGGGGATAGATTGGCAATTTGGTAGTCTTTTTCTTTCTGACCGACAATTTGTAGCGGTGCAGTGTTGCAGGCTTTTCGGCTCGAAGCTCGAACTCTATTCGGAGGTAGCGTAAACTGTTGTACGTATTAAGCTCGACTAAACTGCTTTTGTTGCGTTTATACATATAATTGTTTAATGGCTGTGCTCTAGGGCTTAGGGAGAAGATGAAAACATAATAAGAAAAAGAATGTGAGTATTCGCATACGTTTTAGTCGTCGATTTTGATCAAAAATACTGATGGTGTACATTTTGTATTCGCTATAAAATAGTAATATTAACACATTGGGTTATGTGCATAGAATGTAAAACGGACATTGAGCTAACAGTGCGCGGCTGACTCTCTGATTACTGAATCTCCAAGTTCTCAACCAGAAACTACCGGTGTTAAAAGTTTAAGTTTTCTACTGCCTAATCTAAGCTTATAATGTAGATCCATCCTTAATCATAACTTCATAACATAACTATAATAATTATGATTGGCAGTATTTTTTCGCTGTAGAAAGCCGAGGGAAAAGGACCTTAAAATATTACAAAATTAAATATTTTGATGAGGTTACTAGATCAATTACACAAAGGAGGAAAAAAAAGGTGACCAGTATAAAAAATTTACACAAATTAAAATACCAATACAGAATATTGTTTATAGGGAGGCAAACGAGACAGTAATTGCCTGATGATAGAAGGTCACCACCGCCTATGGACTCCTGCATAACAATGCGTTGCCAGCCTAAAAAGACATAATACACTCGCTTTTTAAAGGACCTCCTGTCATATTTGTTCGAAAACAAGGCTGCCAGGTGCAACGTTCTCTCCAGAAGTATCTTGAGAAACGCAGTGGTGCTTAACCGTCACTCATCCAAAAGTTATTTGAGTATTGGCCAATCATGTTCCAACCTTAGCATTAGCTGCCATGACGAGCAACGCAGGAATGGTACTCTGGCAGGAGTTGTTTGAGTAGCAAACACGGCCAGGTTGAAAAAACTTTAGGCTAAGTATGAATTGAATAGGTCAACTTCAGGCTAATTTCTGTCTACAAACTTAGATAGTACAAAAAAGGTCGCGTACACACTAATCAGTAGGTGCAAACAAATCTCAGCTCAAAGGAAACGTTTAATTCTCTATTTTCGCGATGTCTACATAAAATATCCGGTCCAATACATTTACAGTCGGTCTGTAATTGGGAGGAGTAATAAAAAGTAAGTGTAGCATAAAATAATGCCTCCACCGAGATTCCATTATGGAATGCGCACAAATCTAATACGGAACCCATAAAAAGTGTCATAAAAATCAAACGAAATTACTTTGCGAGAAAAAACAGGCTTAGTTGATTTTGAAGTCGGCGGTATAACACGCGAAATTTAATCAGTAACTCTTCTCAGAGTGATGCGTCTCGACAGACGTGTGATGCGATCGGATGAAGGAAATTAAATTTAATGTATATGTAAACCTAATTGTATTATTTAGGACGAATTCTTATTTATTTATTTATTTTATTTTATATTGTTGTATTGCTGTTATAAAGGGTTTTTCCATAGGGATGATAACTACCCTCGCATAATATCGTAAATAGCGCAAAGGCTAAAAAGGATGTAAAATAATTTAAAAAACAACTAACAAAGTAGTGTAGTATGTCCGTACAATATCTAATGATGAAGCCATGCTGCAGAAATTTTATCTCGATTATACACGATGTTACTTTGCATCCTTGCCATATTTACAGAGGTAACTATATAACGGACACTGAACTCAAATCATTAAAAAAATAGTGACCTAAAATTTTGATTTTTTATCTTGATTATTTAATTTTATCGACAATCTGTTACGCACACCACTAACTATCGTAGCGCATACACATCACTGTGCTTGTCTGTTCATAATAATAAATAACATAAATCATCGGCACGAGCCGCGGCGATTGCGCTCTCTTTCTATCAAAGCGGCGCGCCGCCTGCGCCGCTTTGATGTTAGATGCCGGCCGCCTCGGCGGTCTCGCCTTCAGTCGAACGCGCTCGCTCCGTGTGATCGCGTGCCGTGTTAAAATTACCGAAGCATAAATTCTAATATCGAATTGGTGGAAATGGTGCGCTTGTACGCGATAAGTGGCAACAGTTTGCGTCAAGCGGTATTAATGTTTGTGCTCCATAATGAGAACTGGTGGACTCATCGCGGTCACAATCCTCGTAAAATTAAGCGAGACTCATTCCTTCATTCCAACACCGATTCAGTCTCAACGTGTGGGCTGGCATAATCGACGGGTATTTACTGGGCCCTTATTTAATCCAAGGTCATCTCACGCAGAGGTCCAGTAGCATGGCCACCACGATCCCCGGACTTAACCCCCATGGACTATTATTTTTGGAGTGACGTGAAACGACTGGTGTACACAGTGGAGATAGAGTGTGTAAACGTGTTACGCGAAAGGATTGTTTTAGCTTTCGAAACAGTAAGACAAAACGTTTATGTGTTGCGAAAACTAAAGCGAAATTTGCTTCGCCGTGCTAGACTGTGCCTTCATCAGAACGGAGGACACTTTGAACACTTGCTTCGCAGTACGTAAACTATGTAAGTACGAACTTGTAAATAACTAATTAATATTGTATGATTTCAGCTTTTTAACTAGGTACGCCAAAAATACCTAATTTTTTAATTTGAAAAATGTGGAACTATTTTATGAATTAACCATTATTATTATTAGATATTTTTGACGGTCCTAAGCGCGTAAAGTAGGAAGGAAAATCTGAAATCAATTCATTTACACGCAACGGGCCGCGGGGCCCGCGGGCGGCTTGGCCACGCCCGCGCGCCCCAGGGTTTATTCCTATTGCGACTTTTGCACGTGCGAGAAAAATGATTTATTCCTATGTGTACTGCAAAACCAAATTTTCTTAAAACTTATTGAGCTTTATTTATGGGAGTCTCTTGTTTATCTAAAGTAATAGGTACTGTTCCCTTCTTTTATCTCTGTGAATATGGCAAGGATGCAAAGTAACATCGTGTATAGGTAAAAAAGCGACGTATGCGTATTGCGTAGTAGCAACATTGATAATGCCCTTTGTTAAAAATTAAAATTTAATGAGTTAGCGGATAAGGCCTTCTTTTTTCACTTCTTTTATTATTTATTTATTCAAACTTTAATGCACAATCAAGAGTACATAAGGCGGACCTAATGCCTAATGGCATTCTTTGCCAGTTAACCTTTGGGCCAAGCAGAAAAAAAAATAGTTGGTAGTGCTAACGGGCTAAAGAGAGAGAATAAAAAAACTATTATGTCGTGTGATGATTAAAATAAACGGTTTATCTTTACAATTAGTATTTTGGTTGTCTTATTAAACGACGTTTGTTCTTTAGCTTCCTCTATATTCAATTGCATACTTCTGACCAATACAACGAAGCCTCAAACTAAGCATTAGTTTGTGCAATGGGTGCTAGACAAAGGATAAACATTACTTATATACTTTTTTTGTAAATACATATATTTATACATAAATACAAACAGACATGTTCATGCACACAAATGTTTGTACCGTTCGGGGATCGAACCCGCGACCTCTGATGTAATAGCCGACTTCCGACCATTATACCAAAGGGCTCGTCAAACTATTAAAACTAATAGTTTACTCCTTGCCTAAAAATGAGTAATTACCTATATTACTGCCGAGAACTTGAAAACCTGGCTTCGAGCTCTTAAGCATCTCATAGCGAGGCGTGCTATTAAGTGACCGACACTTAGTACTAGCCGCAGAGAAGCTTCTTAAACGAAAATGGTGTTTTAAAGTAAGTACCTAAGTGTACTTAGTCTTGAAAGTCTTTAAAAATTTCTCTTAACTTACCACGCAACTAAGTTGCTATTGTTAGTTAAATGCTAATAAATAATTGATTAATATTATTATTATAATACGCACACTAACTGTGTTTCACCTATCTAGACTGCACCGCAAGACCTAATAATTTTTTATATAAATTTAATATAAATACTCAAAATATCCACGCAAAAGTTTTTGTATTCCAAAATTCATATGTAACAAATCTCACAAGTAATTTATCACGTTATAGCCGACCAAGAAAGTTAACTAAAATAAACGCATTGCTGTAATACTATTCAGTTTAATATGCTTATAAAGATTAGAAAAATTATAAAAATGGATGGGTAAAGAACTTTACTAAGATACATGCGATCTTTGTCAAGTTACTGCATTAAGAGTGTACTATGTATTCAAAGTCCGAGTTTCCATCGCACTGTTCCACTAGAATTTTTACAATTCATTTGTTCTATTTGAATATCGACTGAGATATTAGGATTGAGACAGTAACTCTTCTGTTGTATCTCCGTACTCGTCCAGAGCCGGTCAAGTGAGGATCGGATAAGTACAAGATTCGATATTGGAAAACAATAAATGTAGCTCCGTTTTCCTTTCGCAAATATTAGGGAAAATAGACAAAGAAATATTATCGCTTGATTTTACTTTATGACGTCTTCTTATTCAAGCATTATGTTAAAAACAATCATTATTATTATGATAAAAGCTATTAAAGTATGAATGAAAATACATTATGGCCGTTGGTAATGGAGTTCCATTACCAACGGCATAATATCGATTTTGGTGTAGGGGGCCGTCCATTAATCACGTGAGGCTCAAAAGGGGGGGGGGAGGGGGTACGGAAAACATCACGAAACATCACGAGGGGGTGGGGGGGTCTCGTTAGACATCACGTGTATTAATTTTATTTATTTTTTGTCAAAAAGCGCTATTTCTGAACCGAAATTTTGAACGGCGCGAAAATTTGAACGATTTGTACAATAGTACGACCTTGATTGACTCGCCCGCCGTTGCTAGGCAACGATTATTTATTACAAATACATATAAATGTTTTTCGAATCAAAACGCCATTTTTTTAATTTTTTTTTTCAGTCAAAAATAGCCTTTACATAGACTTCCAAAAAAATACACGTGATCCAGAGGGGGGGAGGAGGGGGTGGTCCCAAACCTCACCAAATATCACCAGGGGGGAGGGGGGGGTCAAAAACTGAGAAAAACGACCTCACGTGATTAATGGACGGCCCCTAGGTACTCGTAGTTACGTACACAAAAAAAATAAGGCTATAAGAAAGGAATTAACATTTCTTTGTAACGTTTAAAGACAATCTCTTTCAGTTTTTTTTCTCTCCACTATATACTCGTACCACAGATGTTACAAACCCTCTGGTCTGTAATGGCATTCCATTGGCAGGAATCCTGTCCGCCATTTTAGAATCCCAAAAATTCAAATTACTTTTTTATCAAGGACTTAATTAAAGTAAATTAAAGACGCGTTGGCATATGCTTTAATTTGAACCGTGTTGAAATTGCCTTTCGGCCTCACATTCAATCCGTTGGGACTAAACCTACTCTTTAATACTCGGACGATGGCCATTAATTAAAATCGCACACAGAAATAGTTGGAGGCTGAACTCACAGTGCTAGCAAGGCGATACTTGAAATATACGAACGGTTTCTAAAAACTAAAAAGAAAACGGACTTCGTTGATAAGTCATCAACGCACAGCCCTAAAGCTAATAATAGCAAAACGCTATAGATTCAATATTTAATAATTTTCACTATGCTTCCTTTTATGGTGTAGGTAAAGACGGTAGAACCATTTGCGATATGCTTAATGGATTAGTATGAAAGTAAAAAATGGCGGAGGCAGAATGCTAGTAGTGGTTGACAGGCCAATGATGCTAAGCGTGATTCTAAAGCTCGAGCCACGGTTTAGTTAGACCGACTATCATACATTCTTAGTATTAAGTCTAACATCGCTTCAGTGCTGCTATGGGTGTAGCGCAGTGCTGGCACACGGTGGCACAGGCCAGCGTCGCCAAGCGCGTAATTGGCGCGTTTTGTGCGCGGCCGGCGCGAGTCACGGTTTAGTTAAAGCGACTATTGATTCTATTACTGGTACTAGTCTAACTATTGATGTATCGCTTCAGCGCTGCTATGAGTGCAGCGCAGCACTGGCGTACGGTGGCAGAGGCCAGCGTCGCCGAGCGCGTAATTGGCGCGTTTTGTGCGCGGCCGCGTCGAGCCACGGTTTAGTTAAAGCGACTATTGATTCTATTACTGGTACTACTCTAACTATTGATGTATCGCTTCAGCGCTGCTATGAGTGCAGCGCAGCACTGGCGTACGGTGGCAGAGGCCAGCGTCGCCGAGCGCGTAATTGGCGCGTTTTGTGCGCGGCCGCGTCGAGCCACGGTTTAGTTAGACCGACTATTGTTTTAGACAGCGCCAGAGATTAAGGCGGTTCTGTTTAGTTGATGGAGATGCTTTGAAATTAACGTTTTATTTCCCGTGCTTTTATCTCGCT
Organism: Mecyna flavalis; assembly: GCA_949319885.1. Lineage (NCBI taxonomy): Eukaryota > Metazoa > Arthropoda > Insecta > Lepidoptera > Crambidae > Mecyna > Mecyna flavalis. The sequence continues at coordinate 21,004,064 of OX439427.1, forward strand.
GTATTGTTATAATCTCGAGGATTAAGTGCGCTCGAGTATAAATGGTATTTCTTTTATTCTGTAGGGAGCTTCCTTTTTGTCTGATTGTCAAGGAATGGGTGTTTTTATTGCTTGATATAAAAATATTTTTCCTGCATCAAGCTATGACAAAAGTCAATTGAAAAGGAAAAACATAAAAAGGTGAATGTAAATCTGTCGAACAATGTTCATTACTTATTTATACACATTTTTATTACAATGTTATGTTTCTAAATACATAGCCTGAAGCTTTTACTTGAATGGTTAAGTTTATTTTCTCTAAATATCGAAGACGTGTTTTGCTTAATTTTCACTAATTTAATAAAAGAGACTGAGAATCACAAATAAATAGAAAATCACTCGAATAGCCAGAGTAGAAAAAGGAATACTTAAACTCTTCTCTATTTGTTCGCCAATAAAGAACACGTCGTTAAAACTAAGTGGAGTTCTCAAAGTTAGAAGCGTGACTAAAATGATTCCTCCGTCAATCAAAATAAACATTCATAATGTTTGTCACGCAAACACCGCCGGGCCGGGGGGTTAGGTGTTGGTATTTAACACGCACAGGTACTGATGCGTAAGTGCGCACACACTGTTGATTCACCGTCACAACATTATAAAGTAAGGTTTGATACATACTGCTAGCTTATTTTTATAGCTTAACTTGTCTTACTTGATGGTTTAGTGTTTTTGAAGTGAAAACTTCTTTAGCGGCGTTGTGCACTTTTTTTATATGGGGAAAAAATGTTAAACTCGCGACAGGATTTATGTGTCACGTGACCTGATCGAAAATCCCATGGAATAAATATTATCTATGAAAATCCATATAAAATTTGAAGTCCGGACACGTGTTTTCTACAAACTTATCTGTTCCAGTGGCCAAAATTGGAACTACGTGAAATGCAATGCAAAAACGATATTTAATGACAGTTTTAAATAGACAGTAGCGACGCCGCCACCGGAACAGATAATTTGTCGGTCTATAGACAATTTCAATTTGACAGCTCATTTATTAAATGCAAAGAAAAGTGCTTCTTATGTACATCAGGAGTAGAGTAAATAATTGTATTAATAAGAACTGATGTTGTTTTCTTGAGTTTTATTCCTTTAGCGTAAGGTATATTTTTCTTTGCATGAATGAACTGTCAAGTGTGACCTCTTCTACTATTATAGCCGCAGTGCGGTCGCTTCCTATATGCTTCCTATGCTACAAAGTGACCACAAAGACCTTAATTTGATATCCTGCAAAATTCAAAATTTCATTGCCGTAATAAAACATTTAAAAAGTTTGGAATATCTTTATTCGCCGGAATTATATAACAGTATTTTATGGAAATTAACACCACTTCTCCGCAGTCTTTGGATCCGCTATGCTGCGGAGCATGCATCAGGTCGTATGAAGTTGGAAATGCTGTCCGATTTCCTGCGACAAGAGGCTCGTTCTCACACACATTTTGGCTTGTTACCCCAAATTCCCAGTGAACATCCTCGAAAGCGACATGTTGATTACTGTAACACCACTCGTGTTATTAACGATTCGGGAGTCTGCGGATTCTGTAAAGGGAATAATTTCTTGGCCGATTGCTCCAAATTCAAAAGTTTATCCGCAGATTCCAGTATGCAATTAGTTGTAAATTCCAAACTTTGTTTTCGTTGTTTAGAAAATAAATAGTTGTCAATCAAAAAAGTATGACATTGACGGTTGTCAATCATTTTATCATCTTGTACATGGCGTTTCAGTGTCACAGCAAGGAGTTTCTGATAAGTCTGAAAAAGTTTCTGATTTCATTAATTCTGAGAGATAAACTTTTTAATGTAATATAAATTGTCATGTTTGTGTACGATAGCGCAATAAATAAATATTGTATTTTACCATATAAATGATAGTACTTTTATACCTCTACCAATCAATTAAATCCCTAACCATTCCAAAATACATATCAAAAATGCACAACGTTAATATTCAGGTTTTCACTTCTGCCGGCACTCCCGGAGTGCAACCCGTCGTTTTTTTTTATGGCAGAGGCGGCAACGGATCCAGCGGGTCGCCTGATGGTAAGCAATCGACGCCGCCTGCATCTGAGCCACATCTGCAACACCAAAGGGATCGCTGATGCGTGGCCGGCCTTTTAAGGGGGGATGTGGGCCTCCGGCACTCTCAAGAACCAGACAAAACACAAAAGTAGTCACTTATTTCACGCTGCATGGTGTTATGTGAGAGGGTGGTCCTTCCTCGACGCCGGGCCATTCGTACTGTAAAACAGCTTGGCTCTACCACTACATAAAAGGTTAAAGTACCGGGCCGTGACTTCAGGATTCTCGGTTGAATTCCAAAATATGTATGGGATTTTTCGTTCATAGCTAGGATTTCTGATAACCAATTCGCATTTGGCAAGAGTAGTTATTGGGCCAGTACCCGTCGCTGATGAATTGATTTCAAAGATGGAAGCTTTTGCCCTGCAGTGGTACATTTATTCGGTAGATTATGTTGATTTTTTTATATATTATAGGGGGGCAAACGAGCAAGTGGGTCACCTAATAATAAGTGATCATCACCGCCCATAAGCACCCGAGACCCCCTTGGGGTCACAGGCGCGTTGCCCGCCTTATGAGACGACAGTTATTAGGTTACATAAACCCAGTAATTTCACTAGCTTCAGTGCCTTTTCCCCGAAACACAGAAGTGCTTGACACACTTCTATTTCACGGGAAAATATCTGGCACTGCGGTGGTACCCGCCTAGACGGCCCAGTACAGGAACCTAACCCCTGGTAAATATTTCTAACATAAGTTAGAAATTAACAATATGAAACAAACAATGCTTTGTACTCGTCTTACAATCTGCATTTAGCTTTAGTGGTGTCATGTTTGTGAGCGATGCGGAAAATCGCAAGTCCTTTGACTGAAATAAGCGGGCGTATTGTTTTGTATGAGGGTCGGCTTTAGTTGAGCTCTGCTGTATAGTTTAGGTTTCATTAAAGAGCTTCACATGCTCAACAAAGGCAAACCACAGTGGTGAAATGCTTAGGTACATTTCCTCCAAATCTTTTTAAATAATACCTCGTGGGCAACTCAAACAACGAAACCAGAGCGTCGATTTGGTGATCAGAAATCCACAGCCCAACTATGACACTCACAATCTTACCCTAGGTACTTAATATGGCTCCATAATAAATCTGGCTAGGACACATGAATATCACGGTTTGAATGTTAGAAAAAACATTTCTTGGTGATGTGTCTCGGAACAGAAAAAAAATAAAACGATTAAACTATAGACACCAGGTTCACCGTTGAAAGCACTTGGCATACATGATCCTAATGGCACATCGTAGCGAAATTTATGACCAAAGATTGAATTCAAAAGTGTCTACCTATTTTCGAACACCTCGAATCGAAAACGCTTTAGTGGAAGTAAGACAGTTATTTCATAGTACAAAGAGTGGCAAAGTATGTTATTTTTATAATTTTAAAAGCATTTTGCCTGCTTAATGGCGATATAAATATAACCTATCTAATATATACCTGGACAAATTGAATTTAATCAAGCAAAATGCTTTAAAAATTATAAAAATTATCTCTTCTCAACGATTGGTAAATACTTGTAAAATGTAATGTAAGAAGTACTCCTTTCGGATGTTGTAGTAGTAATTACTGCAACATTGAAAAGATGGCGCTGACGCAGCGTAAAATCAATACTAGAAGAAATTCAACGGGTCCGCTAAGGTCTCGGTAGCATAGTTAGTAGTGCACTCGCCCGGACAGCGAGGGGCGCGGGTTCGAGTCCCATCTGATACCTGGAGAAATTAAATATTTTCTAATATATTAGTATTTACAAAGTATGTTTTCTTCATACACGGCACCGCATGCGGTGTACCATAGTATCTATGCGTCAATACAAGCACACTCAAACAAAATCTTGACCCTTTTCTCAGTGCAAACAAAGATTATTTTATACTACTTTAGTTAGCAGACAGACACGCAGCCCAACTGATGGTAAGCGGCCACTGCGGCCTATTCCATTGAGGGATGCTTCACCAGGAAGCGTCACTCAATGTGCTGCCAGACTGTTTGAGTAAGCATGCATAGGTACTTTGGCGAATACGAATACAAGCCGCGAGCGGTGCGTTTGTATGAAAATAACTTACTGTGGCCTTTTTTTACTATGGATATGTGAATTCACGCCTCGAACACCTCTTAGGTAACACGTGCGATCTTCCGCCTGCTCAGTTCAGAGCAGGGAAACGAATAATTCTACGTGATTTTAAGGATCTGCTTTTCTTTATCTAAATACGAGAACCTACGAGAACAGTCTATTTTCTTAGTCTCGCGGCAAACATCGTATTTCGTCAATCGTCTGACTTTTTTTTTGTTATTGCAATGTATAACAAAAGACGAGCAGATCGTACACCTGATGGTAAGCGCCACGTCTGCCCTTAGACAGTTCAGTGCCAAACAGTGATTTCTATCAATTAAACCAAAACAAGAATAGAATTAGTTGTAAATTTATTATTTCACATAACTGATTTTATAATTGTCGGACATGGAAATAATAACATTCATTTGTATTCGGCAATGATTTAAGAGAGAAGGTACTGTACTAGATTCCCAGAGGCTTTGCCCGCGTATAAGTTAAGGCCTAATACGACGCCATTGACATTTGCTCATTTTGCTGCAAGTCGCGCGCCATCTATTGTCATGTACGTACCTTTGCATACGTCACGGGCACAAGCGTAACACAGAGTACAATATTAATAGAGAGGGCATTATTGCTTTTCCAATTTAATTTTTTATACAAAAATAAATTATACTATGCATGATGTATGTAGGCGTGCTAGGTAAGATCGAGGACTTTCCCGCGTGATCACTTTTAAAAAAATATACCATGCACGCGCAACGTGACTTCTTAGGAGCGGCGCTTGTAAACGTGATAGTCAAAAGTCAAAAAATGACTAACTGTCGTTTCGGACACATTTTATTCGGACACAGTGTCCGAATTGACACTTTTTAATTTATTCATATAGGCATTCTTAGAAGCACTTACGAATCGTCAAAAACTAAAATATTCAAGTATAAAAGTAGTTAACATAAAAATACATATAATATATTTCGATACATACAATATACTAATAAATATACATAGATGTAATAGATTCTACCACCGGTTCGGAATGCTGTCATCTAGTCGAGAAGTCACCGGCAAGAAACTCGCTAGTTACTCTTTTTCATCGCCATGTTTGTTTACAATTTGTTTGTTACAATTACTGATTAGTTTTAGAATACCAAGCCATACAGTATAAAGAATGAGACTATAATCGAGAAAAATCCGTGAGCCCTGGAAGACCAGTGCCCAAAGGTGGCACCTGCAGCATAAGTATGACGTATGTGCCAGCCGTAGTTTCACTCAACCATATTAGAGGGAATGTAACCACCGGACACATAGCGCCACCACCCCAAGCACATTTTAGCGAGCATGACCGCCAAGGTTACAAACTCTTCAGGATTCTTTGAATGAAAAATAAATTTAATTTTTACTGAATTATAACATTTAATGTGTTACTGTATAATACTGCGATAATATAATAATACTGCACAGGATTTTAGCCATAAGGGTGATCACGCGCGGGTGACCGCGAATACCGCGATCGTACTATACAGCGTGGAATTTTAGTCGTTGTTTTCCCGCAGTAAAATGATTCTATCTTAGTAGTAAAATAGATTAATAAAGTTTTTTTTAGTTAAATCAAAAGTTTTACTATTATGATAGACGAAACTCGAACCAATAGTACTAGCTGCGTTGCGGAGGGTCACCGGCAGGGGTCATTGCACTTCGCGTTTATCAAAAAAATGATAAATTACTATTTACTAACATTTAGTTTCCATTTTCCCATCAAACTCTAAAAAAAAAATCAAAAAAAAAGTAAAAAAAAAAATAAAAAAAAAAACTTGCAAAAATCGATAGTAATACTGAAGGTGAAGCGTTTTGCTGCGGGAAAACAACGACTAAAAAAACACGCAGTATATCATATAATTATTTATTATAAATTCTGTAAATTTTACATTATCGTCGCTTAGAATAATTAAATTATTATATTTTAGCTACGACGTCATAGCAACAGCTAGAGTTTTTAACCGATATTAGGTCTTATTTGCGTACCGCAAATTTTTCTTTCGAGTGTTGATTTTTTTAAGGTAAGGTAAGTCCATATGGGACTTTTTACATTGAAAAGGAAATCATTCAGGCTCTCCATACATTTTAGCCCTTTTTTCAAAGTGCCGGCCAACAAAAAATAATGGTACATATCGTTAGAACTAGCCATTTCAAGCAATACTTATTATGGCACGGAAGTTATGGGATCGCTCCAAAGTCGAAACCAACTTATACAAGTTCAAAGATTCGCTATTTTGTGCTGGTGCTGGAAAACATAAAACTATCTTTGATATGGCTATATAACTAATCTTATCAGACGTCACCACATCGGAAAACTGGCCAATTTCAAGGTCATACCGGGGGGCCAGTCTCACGGCTCAACACTGTCAACTTGTCAGGGATCTGTGCGACGTGCGTTAAGCAGAACAGGACCCACTGTGCACCGGAGTAGACAGTGAACCAGTCCAGAGCCACTAGGATAGGATTCAAGCTGCCATGACCGAAGCGGCAAAAAGAGTGGACGTAAGCTTGACAAGGAGACTTGTTGGTGAAACGACTTAAAACCCGTGGAGATTCGGGGTAAGAAAGAACTCTTCAAAAAGTGGAAAGTGTCCCAATCTCTTTTAGACTGCGATTCTTACAGAGCTGCTAAGAAAGCTGTAGCTAGAGGTAGGCAATACCTAAGAGGTGTACTATGGGTCAGAACAAGTGCCCCCGTAGTCCACCCAGGTAAACTTGCTAGGTGTACTACGGATCAGGAACGCCAATTGCAACCACAAAATGATAAGCTGAAATCATCTGAGGGGCGGAAGTTTATTTACCCTAGAATGTAGCAAATTCTAGGGCCCAACCACACAGGACACTACCAAACGCCGCTGTGTAAAAGACCTTCATGGTATTCTGTTATGCGAGGACCACGTGGTGAATAGTCATTTGCCACCTCTGTACTATTACTACTCTGTGCATTATTTGGTTCGGTTGCAATATTTATTTTTTTAGAGTTTATTACTTTACTGCTTAGATACTTAATATTTTTTGGGTTTTCCTCCCATGTTACATTCTAAAATCACATAAATGCACGCAACGATATTTTAAATAAAATCTTTGACCGCATTTAGGATTTGACAAGCAACAATTACTGTCACCTTATAGACCGACAAACTTATCTGTTCACTACGGTCGGTTTAGTACTTCCATAAAATATCGTTTTAGAGTACATTTCACGTAGTTCCAATTTTGGCCACCGGAACAGATAAGTTTGTCAGTCTATACAAAAGTCATCATAGTGCCTGATAATTTAAAATATCAAAGTTTTCTTTCTGTGTGTTATGTAAAACTATTTAGGCGGTTTTATTAAACATTAATTAAATAAATAATAAACAGTCTGCTCCAAAATGAAGCAAGCGAGCATCTTCGATATCACAATGCAAATATTTTTATATATAAGAATAACTTTTTCTCTAGTAATATTCACCGCGTTTTGGGAGCAGAAAATTCTACATATTTTGTGACAGATCATTTTATAAAGTTATGTTTATTTATTGTAAATTGATTTATTTGAAATTCTAAAAAGACCAGCATCTTCTACGAGAAACAAGCTTACTTTTAAAGAGAGATTTAGTACATGTAAGTATTTCAGGTCAAGGTATAATTGAACCAAAAACATCAAATTTTGCCGTTTCACTTCGTAGTCGCCTTATATGTATTATTAATTCTAGTGTATAAGTTACAAGTACTTTTAAAACCGTTCATAAACTTTGCGCTAGAGAGTTACAAACTTTTGCATCCTATGCTGCCAATCCCATTTTTTTTATTACATAAATGTTTTTAACAAAACACAAAAAACTCTGGTAAGTATAGCAGCTAAGTGAATTGAGCCCGAGGCTCGCATAAGAATAATAGTTGCCTCCATTTTCTTACAAGAACGAGGTGGAATGGAAAATTTCAACTAGGTCTGGAACACTATGTAGATTTTCGAGACGATATTTCTGTCGTCCCTCACACTCTATGAGAATTGATGATAGCTGTATCGTCTGTACAATGTTCGTAAGTGCAGAATCATTTCAAGATAGGGATATGTTGGTGAAAAAAATTCATCTTCAAGAAAAAAAATTGTCTCTCTACCTAAAGACCTCTTTAAGCACTAATAAATATTTTGTCCTACTTGATGGGGACAGTTGAAAAAAAGACAGGTGCTGGTAAAGGGAAAAGGGAATATAGTTTTGATAAATTAAAAGCTAATAATAATGAATTAGAAGATAACCAAAAGATCCCCAAGCGATAGACAACTAAAAGATGAAGAAGGGACAATTTACAAGACAAGTCGCGTATCCATGGCTTTTTTTTTTATATTAAAGAAAAAAGTTGCTAAATTGTGTCTTCAACTTAGGTAATACGATGCAGGATGTTTATTTATTGAAATGAAATAATTTGAAACGATTACATGCACTTTAACGTGAATGGCCTGTCGAAATGAAGTGCCGAAACAAACACGACATTCTGCCTCTTTAAAAATAAAATGAATCAAATCAAATTAAGTATAATCTCACTGGGGAATATTAAAACATTAATGCCTCATATAATTGTTTATATAATGTGGTATAAATGCGTAATGTCAGTCATTAATTTTCATTACCGCGTGTGAAGTGTGACGTACATCTGTTTGCATTACGTCCTGAGAGGAGTTAACTGAAATATATTACGGAGAGAGGAAGTCCGTAATAGAAATTGAATTTGTAGAGTCAAGTGCACTAATATGTTCATAGCTCGGAGCATTAAGCCGAGATCGTCGTGGGGATTCATGCGACATCTCAGCAGGTACTATATGTAGAAGTAGACATATGCATTACCTAGTATAGTTATGGTTTTCTCCGTGGAATATTCGACAAAAACATCACAACATCACAACATTGATCTGACCCCAAAGTAAGTAGCGTAGCACTTGTGTTATGGGTGTCGGAATCAACGAAGGTACCGCAAATAAATACTTAAATACAAATAAACATCCAGACACACACAAGCGTTCATCACTAAGGGTTTGTCCTGGGTATGATTCGAACCCACGACCCCTGGCGCACAGGCAGGGTCACTACCAAATGCGCCATCGGGCCAGTCAAAATAGAATAGAATAGTGGCTAAGCACAGGTTCAAAACCCGGAGGTTGTGAGTATCTGGTTGGCGATAGAACTTTTTAGAGGTAAATGTTGCCAATTAGCAGCCTGTAGAAACAGGTACTAATATATCTAGGTTTAAACAAGTAGGTTTGGCGTTTGTTTTGGTGTAATGCTTGAGAAATCTGATATTGCACTTAAGATCGTAGGTTCGTTCACGTAGCCTCTTTATCCTTGTCGTGCCACCAACTTGTTCCACCAGTGGCACGATAAGGAATTGTCATAACTCGTGGTACGCACTGAACAGTCATTTGTGTGCATGAACATAATATCTGTTTGTATCAGTCTGCGTGTTTTTAGTATAATTGATATACTCTATTTAAAAAAAGTATAATATACCTAAGACAAAAAATGTTTATCCTTTGTCTAAGGCTCAGTAAAAGTTTGCTTAGTTTGGGACTAAATGGCGTCGTGTGAATAATGTCCGAAGACATTTATTTATCTCAACTAAGTATGTCTTTTTTTCGTCTATCATATTTAATTCATCAGGCAACCATTCTCAGAACTACGTAACAGAAGAATTGTTCGAAATAAACGTCTTAATACTGAGAATTAATGGAAAGACCAACGAAATCTAATAGAGAGAGCATGTAAATGACCAACATTAGTACAACTAATCGGTTTATAGAAATAAATTTGGTGATTTTCTCTCCAGCCAGTGCCGCACAATCCCCGGGGCTGATGCAATAGTAATCCTATTGGGTCTAGACCTCGCGACACTAGGGATGTGCTTCGACCCGGTATCTAAGTTTACTAATCCGAATACCTATAGGAATAGACGTGACCAGGTGGTAGGTTCCTGTACTGGGCCGTCTAGGTGGGTACCACCGCAGTGCCAGATATTTTCCCGTGAAATAGAAGTGTGTGGCAAACACTTCTGTGTTTCGGGGAAAGGGCACTGAAGCTAGTGAAACTACTGGGTATATGAGACCTAATAACTGTCGTCTCGGTGTAGCGGGCGCAGGGCAGTGCCAGACAGTAACTGCTTCGTTACTGTTTGGCACTGAACAGTCTAAGGGCAGACGTGGCGCTTACCATCAGGTGTACGACCTGCTCTTGTTACACATTGCAATAAAAAAAGTGGTCCTCCAAAACCATCAGTGGTGCATTGAATTGTGAACTAAGAGAGACCAATTGGGCAGACCGTCAGTACAGACGTTGAGTCTGTGACACGCAGGGAGAAGACAATGGGGAATGCACTGCTTATCGGCGCCCAACCGGGGCCACATTGTAAGTTGTGGCATAGTGAGAATGCACGGGGCTAGTAGTTTTCCCGTGTGGACAGTAACAGTCGAGTTTCTGTGACAGCTGTTGTCAGCCTTTACTTTAGAGGGACTCGGTGATTTCACTAGAAACCACACAAAATCTAATATATTGATCTACCCAAAATTCTGTTTTGGCTGTTAACATAAATAAATATCTTGGGACATTATTCACACAGCGCCATCTAGCCCCAAACTAAGCATTAGCTTGTGCTATGGGTGCCAGACAACGGATAAACATTACTTATATACTTTTTTTTTTGTAAATACATACATATTATACATAGAAACACCCAGACCTATACAAACAGACATGTTCATGCACACAAATGTTTGTACCGTGCGGGGATCGAACCCGCGACCTTTGGTGTAATAGCCGACTTCTCGACCATTACACCAAATGGCACCAAATTAAAGATTTTTCGGAGTTGTAGAAAGCGTTTACCGCAAACCGAAATCAAACGACATTTGCATGTGTAGGGCTCGGGACTAAAGGCGTTCTCCCAATACCCACTGTTTAGTGGGTGTTTAGTGGGGAGTTTTCCCCTGGTTTCTCGTCTCCACCAAAAAGGAGACGAATAAAACAAACTCAAAGGGCAAGCAACAAAGTTATTATTTTTAGATAATTATGGAAATATTCCGTGTTCAAAAGCTTACTTGTATACTTGCGGAATTCAAACTTGATTTAATTGAAAAGATATCTTCCATAAACAACTTTACTTTTTCTAATAATATAAGTGAAAAAGTTCCCATTTTTTTCAAAACATATTACATTACAAAATCCGTACCCTCGACCCATCCCTACGCCGAACTTGTGACTTAAATGGAACCCAACCGCATGGAAACTTGGCGGATGCCGTCGCATATTTGCCTCACAAATACATATTCTGGACTAAGCCGATGTATGGCGTGTTTGTATGGAACTTTGTTTCCGCTCCCACTGTTGGTTTTTGGCTTTTAGCGTTCAAACGATTAATGTTTGCTTAAGTTAATATGGATGTTTTCGTGCAGTCCCGGATTCGGGCGCAGTCTTTAAGTTGTTTGTGTATCTTTAAAGTCACTTCGGAGAATGTTTTTCATGCGAGGCTAATGGGACGCAAGTAATTTTTGCAGTGAAGCGGAAGGTAAAATGTCCATAAATGTTTAAGATGTTTTAATTAACTTAATGCGATACTTTAGGTAAAAAAAGTAAATTGATAAATGTTTAGTTTGGGTATGAATTGGCATTGGTAATGAAATAATGAGAGATCCAAACCTTGTCCTAATAAATGCAAACACAATAGAAAATAACTGCCTAGTGAGATCGATCGTTCTGAAGTAACGCATGCACAAACGTTAACGTCGACTATTTCATCATCATCATCATCTGATCAGCCTGTGACAGTCCACTGCTGGACATAGGCCTCTACATATGCTCGCCACGCTGATCGATCCTCGGCCACTCGCATCCAGCTCCTGCCAGCCATCTTGCGCAGATCATCGCTCCACCTGGCCTGAGGGCGTCCTACACTACGTTTACCGAGACGCGGTCTCCACTCTAGAACCCGTTTACCCCAACGGTTATCGGTTCTACGGCTTATATGGCCAGCCCACTGCCACTTCAGCTGGCTAATCCGGCGAGCTATGTCGGTGACTTTGGTTCTCTGCCGAATCACATCATTTCGGATGCGATCCCGCAGAGAGACGCCGAGCATAGCTCTTTCCATAGCCCGCTGAGCGACTTTAAACTTGTGGACTAGCCGTGCCGTAAGTGTCCACGTTTCGGCTCCGTATGTCATGACGGGTAGGACGCACTGATTGAAGACTTTCGTCTTTAGGCATTGTGGAATCGGCGATGAGAAGACTCGACGTAGTTTTCCAAACGCTGCCCAACCCAACTGAATTCTTCTATTTACCTCGTCCTCAAAGTTGTTTCGACCCAACTGCAAGGACTGCCCAAGGTACACATATTTTTGAACAACTTCGAGGACGGCGCCGTGAATCGCAATCGGTTCCGGTAGAACATGTTCATTGAACATGACCTTGGTTTTGTCCAAGTTAAACCGTAGGCCGATGCGTAAAGAAGAATCAGCCAGGTCATTCAGCATCTGTTGTAGGTCCTGCATCGTCTCCGCCATTATGACGATGTCATCTGCAAATCGCAAGTGAGAGATGTATTCGCCATTTATGTTGATGCCACGTCCTTTCCAGTTCAGCGTCTTAAACATAATTCAGCGTCTTAAACATATCCTCCATTGCATTTGTGAACAATTTCGGGGAGATGACGTCCCCTTGTCTCACTCCTCGATGCAATGGTATAGGATTTGTCTGCTGGTTTTGTACTTGGACGGACATGGTGGCTGCTTCGTACAGACATCTCATCACTTGGATATATCGCCAATCTACTTGGCAACGCTGCAGGGACTCCAGAACAGACCAGATTTCAACCGAGTCGAAGGCCTTCTCATAGTCCACGAATGCTAGACACAGGGGTTGATTATACTCTTCGGTCTTCTGTATAATCAGCCGCACAGTGTGAATGTGGTCTATGGTGCCGTATCCGCTCCGAAACCCAGCCTGTTCCGGTGGTTGAAACTCGTCGAGTCTTCGCGCAAGACGGTTCGTGATCACTCTTGAGAATAGCTTATAGACGTGGCTTAGAAGGGAAATGGGTCGATAGTTCTTCAACAGGCTTTTGTCACCCTTTTTGAAGAACAGGACGACCACACTCCTACTCCACGCCTTTGGAGTTCTCCCTTTGAACAGGACAGCGTTAAAAAGCTTTTGGAGCTCCCTCAGTACGGGTTTACCTCCAGCCTTTAACAGCTCTGTAGTAACGCCGTCCTCTCCAGGGGCTTTTCCATTTTTAAGCTGCCCAAGAGCAATCTCGATTTCGTCAACGCTGACTTCTGGCAGGTCTTCAGTGTAATGGCGAGTTAACGTGGCTCTAGAGTCCTCATTTCCGGGATCAGGTCGAGATGCATGCGAAGCGTATAACCGGCCATAGAAGTCTTCTACCTCCGAAAGAACTGCCGGCTTTGAGGCGACCACTTCTCCACTCGCTGTGGTCAGCTTCGTCAGGTGGCTTCTTCCGAGAGATTGTACGAACACCTTAGACCCCCGATTTTGCTCTATAGCTCTTTCGATTGAAAGAGTATTAAAGCACCGGAGGTCGTGACGCACACGTTTATTTATATCCCAGTTAAGAGCTCTTTTTCCGGACGAAGTGGTGGGTGGGTCTTCACGTCGTTGCCTCATTAGCCCCAAAGTCCCTTCGGAAAGTTTCGACTTCCTGCCTTTGCGCCGCATGTTACAAAATCTCTTACCTTCCTCCCTGAGGACTCGAACCACATTTTCTAGGTTTCGGTCAACGTCAATTGTGGTTTCCAAGGCAGCAAATTGGTTCTCCAGGTTTGACTGAAACGTTTCAGATCCCATCAAGGTTTGGAGCAGGGTTGGCCGGAGTCTGGACTTCACCAAACGGACGCGTTCGGCTCTAAAGTCGATATTCAGAGTGCCTCGGACAAGTCTGTGATCGCTGCCGGTATTAAACCTGTTGATCACGGAGACATCTCTGAATATGTGCCGCTTGTCCGCCAAGATGAAGTCGATCTCGTTTTTCGTCATAGTGTCGGGGCTCTGCCACGTCCACCTCCTTTGGGGCTGCTTCTTGAAGAAAGAGTTCATCAAGAAGAGCCCCTCCCGTTCGAGAAAGTTGACGAGCATCTGCCCCCTATGATTCCTGGCTCCAAATCCATGGGATCCTACTACCGATTCGCTGCAATTTTGTACTCCCACTTTAGCGTTGAAGTCCCCCATGACAACACTGTAGTGGGTCTTGGTAGTGAGGTGGAGGGCCCTTGATATATCATCAAACATTTCCTCCACCTCATCGTCCGAGTGCGTCGAGGTCGGCGCGTACACTTGCACCACCTTGAGACTATATCTCTCAGTGAGCTTGACGATCAGGTACGCGACCCTGTTCGACACACTGGAGATCTCCACAATGTTATCGGAGAGGGACTTATTGACCAGAAACCCGACGCCACCTTGGGATTGTTGGTCACCTCCACGGAAGTACATTAGGTGGCCTGACTCAAGGGTTACGGTGTCCTCCCCCTCTCTTCGGACTTCGCATAAACCCAGAATGTGCCACCTAATCTTCCCAAGTTCTACCTCAAGTTGCGCCAGATGCGAGTCAAGCCGTAGCGTGCGCCCGTTATACGTCGCCAGGGTCAGTTTTTGATGGTGGCCTCCCGTAGCCCGGAGATTCTTAGCACCCCCCGCCCCGCCGTTACCATGGTCGCCACCATGACCAGGAATAGCGGGACTGCCGGGAACTGGGGGCCGTGGCCTATAGTTCTTTCCCATATGTTGGTTTTGCCCATAATCGCCACGCTGGGCAGGCGTGTTGGCGATCGCAGGGTGCAGCTCTCGCACCGGTGACGCTGCTGCCCGTCACCGGCCTCTAATTTTAGCTGCACCATATACCAGATGTTCTGCTAAAGTAGAAATCCCTTAGTCGCCTCTTACGACACCCACGGGCAAGAGATGGGGCGGGAGTTGGTATTCTTTAGTGCCGCTCCCGCACGGCACGGTCGACTATTTATTTTTAATAAATGAATAAGTTTATGCCCAAATTCAATAGAATTTAGACATAAGTCGACTCAACCGCTTTGAAATTGAAACAGAACATACTCCTAACAATTTACATATATTTAGGCCAGTTTCGCCGCCATTAGATAAGGTTTTTTTATTGATAACGACTTTGATGTCTGACAGCTAAATCACGAAGAAAAACTGACAACGTTGAAACTGGCTCTTATTAGTAGACACATTACTGTATGATAACTTACCCATTACCTAGCCCATTGAGGTAAACCAATATTTGCAGCACATCAACGTTTAGCGAGTCGAGCAGTTGGTTTAATTAAATCTGAGCGTAATCAAATCGCTCGCAGAACCAAGTCAGGTCAAGTTGGTAACGGCGTAGGCGGAGCATGCACTCAAGTTATTAGTGCAAGGTAGGTGCAGTTCTGTGAATGCGTTTATTGACCATTGGGCTACGTTTGCGTGGAATTTTACGTCACCAATGAGAACGTGGTAAAATGTTGAATAGTGAGCTGTTGTTAATGATGTTAATTCTGAAAGTACATACAAAATGTATACCACAAAAATTTAATGTTGTAATCCTACGGAACCGTTGCAGGCAGGTCAATTGCTGTACGTACTCTATAGTGCGTCAGAGACCTTGCAACGTGTCTTAACAAGAAAATTCACGAGGCGTGATATGCTTAGAAAACACAATAAATAAATAAATATCTCTGGACATTATTCACACAGCGCCATCTAGCCCCAAACTAAGCATTAGCTTGTGCTATGGGTGCCAGACAACGGATAAACATTACTTGTATACTTTTTTTTTTGTAAATACATACATATTATACATAGAAACACCCAGACCGATACAAACAGACATGTTCATGCACACAAATGTTTGTACCGTGCGGGGATCGAACCCGCGACCTCTGGTGTAATAGCCGACTTCTCGACCATTACACCAAATGGTTCGTCAATACACAATACGTTATCCTTTCAGTTACAGCCTGTAATTCCCTAACCGGCGCCAGTATAGAGTGAATGGACTCTACATAAACACCCGAGAAATCAAAAAGCTACCACGAAGTAAAGTTCTCAAGCCGCCATCTGTTGGTGCTGGATAGAACTAAATAGTAGCGTGGCAATTCAATGGCACCACGCTTTTTTCTGCTCAAGAAACGAGGGTGCGGTAAAGTGTTCCCCGTTTCCCCGTATCAACATGAGTGCACTTCTTTGTATAAAGGGTGATTGGAGTGGCATGCAATTAGATGCTATAGGCCTGCAATCAGTCGGAATCGGAATGCACAGAAGTGTGCCTTTAATACGACGCCCATTATTCGTTTGATGAGAATGCATATCTTCCTTCTCTGATTTCAATGTGTAAACATTTAGTTATATTAGTGCATCACCAATTCCTCTATTTGTATACAAATTCATACGTTTTAACAGCAAAAGTATATTTTTATGTCACTATTACTATTTTTCGCAACATCCAGACTAAAGCGGTATGCAACAAGCTTAGTCTTGGGAGAAGAAATACGTGAATCACAATGGTTCAAAACTGCGGGGTAGCGATTCCTGTGGACCTGTGAGCACTTAAATCATTCGTCCGACTGAACGCACAAACGAGAAAACCTAGTAACTTATGGCAATTGTGGCATTGACAGAAGAACCGTCTTTGTCAATATTTTCATGACGCTATGTCCAACCGGTAACATAATATGCTTTTCTTAGAATTCAAAAAACTGCAACCACACATTGTATTAAATCTGCAGTATTCCAAAAACTTGGAATTTACGCAAACATCTTCCATCCTAGGCGTCCCGCTAGTTCCAGTGGAACAATCGGGCCACTTCCCACCACTGCGACAAAGTTGCGGTTGACGTGTAAGCAAGTATGTACACTCAAAACTGCCCCGTGCTAACCAAGTTGAGTACTGTCAGCGTAAACATCGAACGTATTAGAAGTTATCATGACATATTTTTTTGGCTTCCGTACGCGGATTATGTCCGCGAATTTCTGTTTTTGATATCCCATGGGATGTGAGCTTTAATCTAGGCTTATAAGTAGCCCATATTACCTTCCAAAGGTCTCGTCTGTTGGTTCCAAATTTCGGCTCCGGCCGTTATTCCGGGTTGCCCCCGGACGGTATGCCCCCACATTTAAAAAAATTTGTTCCAGTTTGCCGTTAAACCGTGGGGGCATACCGGCCGGGGCAACCCGGAATGGGGGCATAACGGCCGGACCCCAAATTTTATTGAAGCTAATTTCGCATTTAAAAGTTGGATTTTGATTTTTACTCAACAAGTAGGTACTCATCAGGCCTCGCTATTAAATGGGACCACATTTTATAACAAGCACCAGCTTTTAAATACTAAAAATTCACCAAGATAGATCATTACATGAAAATAATAGAAGAAACTCATTACCTTAAATAACTTATCAATTTAGAACTTTCTGCTATAGAAGTCAGTTTATAATATCTACCAAATATTTTATCATAATTATATATTTCATTTATTAAAAATACTTTTGTTGCGGTCTGTAGTTGTATGTAAACCCTTGTCACTTAGCTGCGCCAAGTTCAAATGAGTACTTAGTATACAGCTTGTTAAGTATTTCTATCTAGGATATAACTTTAACAAAAAGTATTGAGTATTCAACCATTTTCTTTTCTTTCTCTTGTGGTTACTTTGTTTAGATGCAATGAGTTGGATATTTGTCCCAGGTTTCTTGAAGACCTATACAATTGTTAAGTGGTGCGCTCATTTTAATAAATAAAATAACACAGCATAAAAGAACTTTTTTTGTTGCCTGCGTAAATGTTCCCTTCAAGACAGACATGCTTAACGACGAGCCATATGGTTTAATGGTCGCGAAGTCGGCTGTTACAATAGGGGTCGCGGGATCGATCCCCGCACGGTACAAACATTTTGTGTGCATGAACATGTCTGTTTGTATCGGTCTAAGTGTTTCTATGTATAATATGTATGTATTTGCAAAAAAAAGTTTATCCGTCATCTGGCACATTATAAAAAAATTGTCATGTACAAAACGCTTAACTAAAAAAACCTTAACCTTAACTAAAAAAGGTTTCAGTTAGAGTATACGCGGTTCGCATCGACTTGATGTGAAAAACTAGGGCCCGATATAAATTGGCTCGCCTTGGGAGAGGCTTATGTCTTACAACAAGCTGCGGCAAGCTGAAAATGAAGTGACAATAATGTGCAAGATTGTTCTATTTATCAATCGTTATCTCGACTTATTCCCATGCTTCTTGAAGCACACTGTCCATTTAGCTGTATATGAGTTTTACTTAGTAATAAAAAAATATAAACTGAGAGAGATTTTTCCGTACAAATTCCTACTGTGATATCTGATTTTTCTGGTGAAATTTTAATAGAATTACCTACTATTACTGGTCTAACAAATAATATCAAAATAAGAAGATATTTTTAAGGATAGACAATAAGGATAAACAAAACTGGCTTAATTAATAAGCTTACCAAATGCGGATTAGTAATACTGTAGTAGTGTAATGGTCGAGAAGTCGGCTATTACACCAGAGGTCGCGGATTCCATCCCCGCACGGTACAAACATTTGTATGCATAAACATATCTGTTTGTATCGCTCTGGGTGTTTCTATATAGGTACAATATGAACGTATTTACAAAAAAAATTTATAAGTAATGTTTATCCGTTAACTGGTACCCATAGCACAAGGTAATGCTTAGTTTGGGGCTAGATGGCGCTGTGTGATTAATGTCCAGAGATATTTATTTATTTATTCAAAAAAGCAACACAAAGTTAGCTTGATCCATGATTTGAACCCAGAACTCTGAGATCATAGTCAGGTACTTATATCACTAGATCAACGAATTAAATTTCAGCTACAGAAAAAATACAAATACACGCAAGTTTTTTTTTCTTATTAATGATTCATAAGACCGAACCTTTACGTACCTTAATAAACATTCATGTAAAACAGGTAGGTACTAGTAACCTAAATTAATAACCTGCTTACTAGTCCACCGGTGTTTATGGACAGATTTCCCATTAGCACGAACAGCCGACTCAGCTTCAACCGTAAACTACTCGTAACAGGGAGAGTTACCTATATGTCGGTCGTTTATGACCCAGTTTATCATACTATGGTAATGCAGTTTGACTAGTCAATGGTCCCGTAAATAGGTCTGTGATGGAAGACTGCCTGTGTGCTTAGGATAGAAAAGGTGAATGATATACATATGTATTACAATATTTGAGACTATTTTTGTAGTGGTACAGCTATGCTGTTTTACAGTACGAAGTAATAATGGGGCTCGTCCGGGGAAGTACCACCCTCTTACATAATACCAGCATGAAATAATAGTGAGAGTGCCGGAGGTCCAAACCCCTTTAAAAGGCCGGCAACGCATCAGCGAGTCCACTGGTGTTGCAGATGTCCATGGGCGGCGGTGATTGCTTACCATTAGGCGACACACTGGCTTTTGCCGCCACTGGCATTAAAAAAAGCGCTTATCTAAAGTTACTTTCTTTGAGGTCAGATCACACAGATCAATGTGTGTATTATCATTTTATTTCTTCCGTAGTTAGATAGTTGCAACATAGGCTTATATAGCTGAAAGTCGTGTAAATAAACCTGATTACACATAACATTATACGTATTAGATAGTGATCAACCTAAGCACCGCTTCTAAATTGTTAATCAAACTACGTTGCCGGTAGTTTGCTGGAGTAATAACCGCACAAGTTGCGTTAGACCTGCAAGTTGCCGAGACGATACGACTTCAGCCTGAGGAACTAAGGCTAAGGAACAGAAACATAACTTCTAAAAGTGTTCATGTATTACTTTTTTATGTCAATTCAGTGGCAGCGCCTACGTGATGGTAAGCGGCCACTGTAAGCGCTTGTTCACGTTAACTCGCGGGCGCGGTGGCGGGCGCGGTCACAAAATATCAAATACTAGCGGGCGCCCGCGGTTTCACTCGCGTGGTTCCCGTTCCCGTGGGAATATCGAGATATCCTTTCTTAGCGGATGCCTACGTCATAACATCTACCTGCATGCCAAATTTCAGCCCGATTCGTCCAGTGGTTTGGGCTGTGCGTTAAATTCTATCTATGTCAGTCAGTCAGTCAGTCAGTCAGTCACCTTTGAGTTTTATATATGTATATAGATATATGCATCATAGCCTTCCACCCGCGGTTTCACCCGCGCGTAATTTCTTTTTTCAAATATCCCCCTCTTCCCCCCACATTTCCGGGATCAAAGGTACCCTATGTTCACCGGGGATAGTGTAGCTATCCAATAGTGAAAGAATTATCCAAATCGGTTCAGTAGTTTCGGCGCCTATTCAATTCAAACAAACAAACAATGAAATCTTTCCTTTTTATAATATTAGTATAGACACGCGCACTGCGGATCACCACTTGACAGCATCGCTACCGCTCTTGGCGGTCAAGCGGTGACCGCAGTGCGCCTGCGTGCGCCGCCGCTGCCGCTGCCGCGAAATTCGAGACCTCGGAGACCTAACATCTTTCTACAAGTTGCGATGTGTTGCCAGTGTTTCCAGTAGGTGGTAGTAGTGTGCCAACTGTCTACTGGCGACGCTGATGCAACTGTGACGAATGCACCTAACGGAGCAGCGATTCACTGCGGCCTCACGCGAGTTACTAATGAACGTCTAATTACGACGGCTCCGAAGGTCTAGTAGCTTTTATGTTATTAACCTGTTTTCAATAAAAGTTCAAGTAGGTGAAATCTTGCTACTTTGAAGTATTTTGGAGCCTCCACAGAATAGATTTAAGCCAGTCATCTCAGTCGTTAAGTCCAGTGATCACTTTGGAGTAAAAACACATTCTCACGATAAAGAAACATATTCCGTCACGTCCGAGCTATAAAAATGTCTAAAGGCGCACGCCGATATTCGAATCACAAATCTGACGCATGGGAAGTGACACTTGAAACCAGGGATGTAACGGATGTAAATTTATCGGAACCGGCGTCGGAGTCGGAG
The DNA here is from genome assembly GCA_949319885.1 of Mecyna flavalis. Lineage (NCBI taxonomy): Eukaryota > Metazoa > Arthropoda > Insecta > Lepidoptera > Crambidae > Mecyna > Mecyna flavalis. Next base: position 21,025,258 of record OX439427.1, read on the forward strand.
ATTTTAAATTTGATTTATCGGATTCGGAACCGAAGTCGGAGCCGTAGTGGCAAGAAAGATATTTTTCATTTAAGGACAAATCAAAACATTTTTCAGTTTTTTATTTTTTCGTTTTAATTATAAGAACAAATTATCATAGACAATGAAAAAAATTAACATGTTTCTAATTAAACAACAAATTAAATCAAATGCTTTTCTCTTTCCTCCGATTTGAAAGTTTCGGAACCGAAGTCGGAACCGAAAGTGTTATAATAATCGGAAGTTCCGACGTAACTGAATCGGAGTCGAAGCTCCGTAAAATCTCTGCTTGAAACCATTTGGCTACCATAGCTCCTTAATCAATGAAAATGTAATGTTTTTTAATTTTAATTAATAGAAGTAAAATCTGAGACTACTGATGAAGTAAAAAGGACATGATATTTCACTCCACAGCATCAACATAAGTAAAATGTATTCATACGTTTGAACAGTAACCGTGTCATATATCCGAGTCATAAGTGAAAGCGCGTAACCGCCATGTAATTACGGCGTGGCGCGTAAATCGCGCGAGTTCGTGCATTAAGCGCACACGCGCGGTAATTTATCGCGCTTTCTTCGCTCGGCTTGTTTACACCGGCGCGCACAGTGGTCTGAGATTCGCGTTTCATACACTTAGAAACGAAAGTCGTTGCATGCGGATTTTTTTTGCTGGATAATTTTCTAGAATGATTTCTGTGAAGACTTATGTAGGTTTGGCTACCAGGAGCCACTTAGTTTAACAATAAAAAAATAATTAGTTTTTTTTTGTATGGAGGAAAACACTAAAGTTTTTTTTTCTCAGAACTGCATGAAACTTCCGGCTTGCCGCTTACACGGTGTTTTGTCCCAGCAGAGGTGGTTTCTACAAAATATAACATAGACGCCCACGCGCGCCGCTTTGGCCACAGGAGGACGACAAATGTAAAAAAATTATAAACTGAATTCTCGCTATGTTTTTCAACAAAAAATGGGTAGAACTATTTGTTTTTCTCTTTCTACATGCTATTTGCTATATAGGGTCCATTCTATCCAAAAACATGATAAAAACAATTACTTTATCAATTGTTTTTATTCCCAAAATCGATTTCTGGCTTCTTGAAACCCATTAACGGATAATAAGTGCTCAATTAGTTAAATATTATTGAATAGACATTATTTTACCAGGTCATTATAAAAAAAGAACATAATTATAAAATGGTAATAAGGGGGTGACTTCGGAGAAGTAAGAAAATATCATAAGCTAATGATTATAAAGCAATTAGGGTAGTTAGGGTAATTAGGGTAGGTTTAAATTGCAATGAAAGTGGGGAATTCATCCAGTTCAAGTTAACTATTGTGCGCGCTTACATTAAGTTCAACCTGTGATTTAAGTTCGAATTGTGATTTATATCATGGAAGGTTTCGTAACCAATCTTGATATTTTTATGTTTGTGAAGTCAAGTAATTGTTTTTCACAACCCAGTGTTTTGTGCGATAGTTTATTGGCTAAAGTGCAAAGTTTGTCAGAAGAAGAACATAAAAAATTAAAACAATTTTGCCAAACATATTTGACTCATTTAAAAATCAAGTGGAAATCGTGCAATCGAACAACCAAAACGTTTATTAAAAAATACGAGACTTGGCTTGAAGAAGACATTAAATGGCCTGCTTTCATCCAAGCTTCATCAGCGACCTCCATCGACGATACGGAAAATATTCCGCCATCATCAACTTCAAGTTCTACTGTAATAAACGAAGGTGCATCCACATCCAGCGTCACTACCTGCACTGTTGGCACTTCAACATCAATGCAGCAAAGGAAACCTTTTTCTGAATTGTGTCCGATGCAGAAGAAGAGACGAGTATCAGACCTTCTTACCCATGACACGGAACAGTTGGCATATGCTACTGCAATGAGTTGTGGTAATAAGGAATTAGCAGGTATTGTGAAATATCTTACCGAGCACCCAGACAAGATATCAGAAACGAAAGATTTCTTAAAGGGAAAGAATGTAGCAAAATATACGCCAGAGAAAGCCTTAGGGATATTCGTATCCTTAAAGTTGTCAAAATGGCAGTATACTACATTAAGAACATGTGCTAAACAAGATGGAATAGATTTATATCCTGCATACAATATAATTCTAGACGCCAAGAAAGCATGTTATCCTCCAAAAGAAGCAATAACAGTAACAGCAGAAGGCGCTAAAGTTCGGCTTCAGTCAATCTTGGACGTGACCGTCTCTAGACTGACTAAAATATTAGATGTGGACCAATTGCACGGAAAAGAACTGGAATTAATTTCGAAGTGGGGTTTTGATGGTGCATCTAGTCAGAGCAACTACAAACAAAAGATGGACGCAAATATGGATGATTCCAGTATTTTTATGTGCTCTTTTGTACCTGTGCGTCTGCTTTGTGGTGAAGATGTCATCTGGCAGAATCCAAAGCCATCTTCTACTCTATTTTGTAGACCTATTTATTTTAAATTTATAAATGAAAATAAATTAGATATAAAAGAAGAGAGTGCTTTGGTTGAAGCCGAGATTGCAGCTTTGGAACCATCTATCATTAGTAATAACATTAATGTAAAACATTCAATGCTTATGACTATGATAGATGGCAAAATAACGTCACACTTGTCACAAACATCAATGCAGACATGTGACATCTGTAAAGCAGTACCCAGCGAAATGAACGATTTGAAGAAAATAGACGAGTAAGTTAAATAACCAATAATTCTTGACCTTTACTTACAATGTCACCTTTTAATGGTTTGATAAAACATTTTTGTTGTTTTCATTTTTCAGAAAATCTGTTTCATCTGACCTGTACAGATATGGATTATCAACTTTACATGCGTGGATTAGATGTATGGAATGTCTTCTCCATATATCTTACAGATTGGATTTCAAAAAGTGGCAAGCCCGAGATGATGACAGCAAAATGTTGATGAAGAATCGCAAACAAAGTATACAGGAAAAGTTTCGAGATCAAATGGGACTTTTAATAGATATCGTAAAGCAAGGTATGTATTATAATTAGTAACTCAAATGTTGTCATTAGTTACTTACATTTTTAAATCCTACAGGAATAAAACTACTTTTCTTGTTACAGGAGCTGGCACCACAAATGACGGCAACACGGCAAGAAAATTTTTCAAGAATCCTGAGAAGACTGCAGACATCACTGGGTTAAATCTAGAGCTTATCCAAAAGTTTGCAGTCATTTTAGGTGTTGTGTCATCGGGGCAGCCTATTAATACGGATTTGTTTGCTGATTTTACGCGGAGAACTGCACAGTTGTATGTGGAGCTTTATGGCTGGTATTACATGCCTGCTAGTGTCCACAAACTTCTGTTGCATGGTGCAGAAATCATCAAACATTTAAATATGCTGCCAATTGGCCAGCTTTCAGAAGAGGCATCTGAGGCTCGAAATAAAGATTTCAGAAAGATCAGAGAGCACCATACGCGTAAATTTAATCGCATAGTGACAAACGAAGATATTTTTAATGGATTTTTAACATCTTCTGATCCATATTTGTCAAGCATTCGACCAGTGCTAAGAAAAAATAAAAAAGAGCAACTAACTGAAGAAATGAAACTTCTTCTTTTAGCTGATGACATGGAAAGTACGGAAGAAGAAGACATTGAATTTGTCGATGTTTCTAATATAGCAGACTCTGATATTTCTGATAATGAAGAAGAATAATAATCTTTGTTGCTTTACGGTAGACTTTTTTATAGAAAAATTGTTTGTGCTTTATTAAGTAGTTAGTAATGACATTTTTATAATTTTCATGTATGCTCATTATAGATATAAGTAAGTAGCATAAGCCAAAACTGATTGTAATAATTTCTGTGATTTCCGTAAATGTATAACAATTATAATTATCTTGTTTTTCTTGTTGTATCAGTTTTTGTTTTATGATTTATATTTTTTATTTTTGTAATAAACGATTTACCATTTTATAATTACCTTTTTTTCATAATTACCTGGTAAATTAATGACTAATTAACCTTTTCCACGCCAATGTCTGATATATCAGACAAACCATTTTCGTGCCCACCACGCCAATGTCTGATATATCAGACAAAAAAACATGATCAAGAAACGTTGTATTTTTACTTGCCTGAATGAGTTGAGTATAACCTAATAATTTTTTGGAATTTTTTTTTTAATGGTCGTGGCGTGTGGGGCACCATTTTCGGAAAAAAAGCGTGGCGGGGAAAGGGTTAATAATATTTAACTCATTGAGCACTAATTATCTGTTAATGGGTTCCAAGAAGCCAGAAATCGATTTTGGGAACAAAACAGTTGATAAAGTAATTGTTCTAAACGTGTTTTTGGATAAAATGGGCCCTATATAGCCAATAGTATGTAGAAAGAGAAAAACAAATAGTTCTACCCATTTTTTGTTGAAAAACATAGCGAGAATTCAGTTTATAATTTTTTTTACATTTGTCGTCCTCCTGTGGCCAAAGCGGCGCGCGTGGGCGTCTATGTTATATTTTGTAAGAACCACCTCTGCTGGGACGAAACACCGTGTAAGCGGCAAGCCGGAAGTTTCATGCAGTTCTGAGAAAAATAAACTTTTGTGTTTTCCTCCATACAAAAAAAAACTTATTATTTTTTTATGGTTAAACTAAGTGGTTCCTGCTAGCCAAACCTACATAAGTCTTCACAGAAATCATTCTAGAAAATTATCCAGCAAAAAAAATCCGCATTCAACGACTTTCGTTTCTAAGTGTATGAAACGCGAATCTCAGACCACTGTGCGGCGGAGTTATGAGCTTGGTTATACCTGTAATGAACTCTAGTTAGTATTTTAAGATGGATTTTTGGACGAAAGTAAGACGTGAAACGAAGACTGGTCTGAAAACCAGCGCTGCAGCGGATCTTGCTCTGTTGCAGCACATGCTGAGACCAGGTTCAATTGATCATAGATAGTCTGTTTTGTTTTATTTTATTGATTATTTTGTAAATGTTTTTATTTTTCTTTTATAACTTACTGTGTTTGTGTACCAATGTTTTCTGTGGTCAATAAATGTATTTTCTTTCTTTTTTCTTTCAAGAAAGTAAATGTTTTATTAAAGCTACCGCAATAAACCTTATATACTTGCCAGAGGCGGCAAACAAGCCAGCGGGTCGCCTTATGGTAAGCAATCACCGCGCCCATGGACATCTGCAACACCAGAGGGATCGCTGATGCGTTGCCGGCAACAAATATTTAATATCGTTGGTTGCCGGCCTTTTTACAAACTTTGTAAGTCTGAACACAGTTCAGGTTTTTGATCACCGATTCGCATTTGGCAAGCGTGGTTATTAAGCCAGTAACCATAATTGTTACGATGACTTGATTTCAATAATGCAGTACTTTGTCTTGCTGTGTGATTTAAATAGGCTGATACTTTTTTTACCTTTACTAACATTTTGTCACAATCGTGTCCAACGATTATTGCTAATTTTATGGAAACAAAATAAATAGGTTAGTTACCACGGCGGCAGAAACACGAAACCGTCATTCCGCTGTATGAACAAACAAACGAAATTTGTCAACTGCCGTATAATCGCCGTTTACGGGCGTGATAACCACGATGTAAAATTTATAGCTCGGAAATGTAACGGAGGTACTTAGGTTTAAGCACTTATGACGTTTGAACGCGATAAACCTGCGTAAAAATTTAAAACCATTTTCTTTAGCTGTTTCGTGATTTAAGTTTGATTTATCACACTTTCTTTTCTATCCGATTTTTTTGTCCCGATTTAGGAGGCGCGCACCTTGATTCAGGATTTCGAACGTCAAATATAACATTTAAACGAGTGCTCGACTGCCATCTGACCTTCGTGACCCTCAACATGGTAACTACCAAAACCACACAAATCATCCGGCTCTGCAGGTTTTCTCACGATGTTTCGAAACCACTTTGCCACTATAACTCAAGCAAATAAACATAAACAAAAACAGATTTTTTTTTTAATTAAAATAGTTTAGCCACAGGCTTTTGAGTCCGTGCCTTTATTGTGTTGAGATTTTTGGGTTAGTGTTTGTGTCACAATGTTGTTCCGCGCGGATACAAAATGTTGGGTTAGTACTTAAACTAAAGGCTAAAAACAGTATATTAATACAGGCTATTTATCTCTCTGCCAACTCAAATTATTTCGGAAGATCAACACAATTTGTAAAATTAATTGAAAAAATCCGAAAAGGCAAGAAATAAGCAGTACATCTTGCCTTTAGGCCTCATTTTGCGGGAAACAAAACGTATTCATCCACTAAAATAGAAAGGACATTTCTGGAGGAAACGACGAAAGATTAATTAAGCCTTTCTCCAGAGCTCTTTCTCTAAATTTATAATTAAGGCAATCATTCACTGCCGATTGCCTATTAAAACACTAACGAGACATAATAAACTATGTATAAGCGTTTCCTCAATGTACGTTTTGAGACAGCAAGAATATTACGCGATTGCATTTTTTATTACCAATAAAAGCCTAAGTTTCTTTTGCTGATAAAATGTTAAAAATTATAAATTTTTATGTAAATATTATTTATACATTATTATGTTTATAAATACCTGCTAACTTTTGTTTAACAACTTGTTTGAATAGTAAAATCTGCCTAACAGTGTTATTATCCCTAAAAGTGACGACAGCTCAAAAATGATCGTCAGAAAGCGTCTCCCATGGGAAACAGGGCAAACCCGAAAACATTTACGATAACAGTTGTTTACATCACATCACCCGGTGACGGACGTCTGTAAAACTGAAAGTTTCAAAACCATTTCAAAATCAAAATCAAAATCAAAATCAAAATATTCTTTATTCATGTAAACTTGTATCAAGTATTTATGAATCGTCAATTACAGAGTGACTCTACCACCGGTATCGGAATGCAGTCATCTGTCGAGAAGAACCGGCAAGAAACTCGACAGTTACTCTTTTTAATCGCCAAAGAAATTTATACAACAATGATAATAACTCTATCTATACTAAGCCATACAGTTTTTCGTGTGAATGTAGATATAATAATAATAATAAAGAAAAAAAATTACAACTGTAGGACGTAGTGTAGATATAACAACAACATGAACAACAATGACAACAGATTAAAATACAGTTTGCGCTGACAGGGAGCGAAGCATTCCTACTACCATTATCTACAGATCTCCATCATTAAGAAAATCTTCAATTTTATAGTAACCTTTTTTCATCAGACGGGTCTTGATCCACGACTTAAATTGATTTATGGGTAAGCTAACAACATCCATTGGCAATTTATTATACATTGTAATACTTAATCCTTTAAAAGAATTTCCAATCTTTTGTAGCCTAATATTTGGAATAGCAAGCCTATGTTTATTTCTTGTGTTAAATTGATGACAATCTGATTTCTTTGAAAAATTTTGTATGTTCTTTTGTACATACATAACACAATCCAGTATATATTGTGATGGCACAGTTAATATATTTATTTCCCGGAATAATTCTCTTAACGAGTCACGGGTTTTGAGGCCATAGATAGCGCGGATGGCTCTCTTTTGCAAAATAAATATATTGTTTATGTCAGCGGCAGATCCCCATAAGAGCAGCCCATATGACATAATACTGTGGAAGTAACTGAAATAAACTAGTCTCGCCGTTTCCACATCAGTCAGATTTCTTATTTTTCTGACAGCATATGCGGCTGAGCTAAGTCTTTTGGCAAGAGCAGTTACATGAGGCCCCCACTGCAATTTAGAGTCGAGGGTTATCCCCAGAAACACTGTTGAATTGACAATTTCAATGAGTTCTCCATTTACAGTGATCTCAGGAACCACCTGTCGCACATTCGGCATTGTGAATTTAACACATTTCGTTTTATTGGTGTTCAATAACAAATTGTTAACAGTAAACCAGTGTAAAGTTTGTGAGACAGCATTACTCACATCGTCAAATGATTGTTTTCGTCTGTCAACTTTAAATATAAGGGAGGTATCATCAGCGAATAACACTGTGTCACACAGGTTTTCTGTATAATATGGAAGATCATTAATATAAATTAAAAAGAACAAAGGTCCTAGTATTGAGCCTTGAGGGACCCCCAACAGTAAAGGGGCTCCTTTGGAATCAATACCATTCACGTTTACCTTCTGGATTCTGTCAGATAGGTACGACCTTATAAGACTTAACGCGTTGGCAGAGATGCCATAATGCCGCAACTTCATCAACAATGTCTCGTGATCAACACAGTCGAAAGCTTTAGACAGATCGCAGAATATACCTATAGCATCTTGCTTATTATCCCAGGCATCAAAAATATGTTTGAGGAGTGCTATACCTGCATCTGTAGTAGACTTGCCTCTAGTGAACCCAAACTGATTACTATGTAATAAATTATTTACTTTAAAATGAGAAAGCAATTGAGAATAAATAAGCTTTTCAAATATTTTACTTAATGTTGGGAGAATCGATATTGGTCTAAAATTGGATGGGTCACTTTTTTCGCCTGATTTGAATATTGGTATTATTTTACTGTGCTTCATTAAATCTGGAAATTCACCATCATCCACGCATTGATTAAAAATAATAGCTAAATGAGGTGCAATAGAATGGATTATATTTTTTAATATATCCATTGAGATTCCCCATAGATCTTCGGTTCTTTTCATGTTCAGTTCTTTGAAAGTTTTATAAATTACTTCAGGACTGACATGGGTAAATTTAAAGGATGTTACACACTCATCCACATGAGATTTGAGGAGGGAGTTGGCAAGATGTGGGCTAGAATTTAATTGACAAGTAGTTTTGACTGCAATGTTAGAGAAAAACGATTCAAATGCATTCGCCACATTAGCATTAGAATCATGAATAATACCGTCAATATTTAAAGAGATCTTGCTAGTTTGTGTTTTATTTTTACAAGTCTCTTTATTAATGATTTTCCACGTAGCTTTGCTTTTGTTAGTGGCTTTCGATATTTTATCTTTTAAGTAATTGGATTTTGCTACTGCACATACTTTTTTAAATAATTTAGAATATTTTCGTACATATTCTACAGTAGCAGGGTTATTTGACTGTGTTTTCATTTCATATAATTCAAATAACCTTCTTCTACTTTTGTAAATTCCCGTGGTAGCCCAGGCACTAAAGTTAGTCTTATTACTATCGATTTTAATAGTTTTTTTAGTAAATACAGATCTAAATTCTTTTTCTACAATATCAAATAATTTTTCATACTGTTTGTGTCCATCGGCACCACTAAGATCTGTCATGGACAATTTATTGTCTATACGCTCCTTAAATAGATTTCTGCGGTGTACTGTAATAGGCCTACAAACAATAGTCGACGGAGAACGAGCAAGAGGGCACTCAAACACTGCCAACTGTCCGCTGTGATCAGAATTTATAAAATTTATAATACTTTTTTTATTTACACTGTCATTGCAAAAAATATTATCCAAACACGTAGCTGAGGTAGCTGTTATTCGCGTAGGTTCATTAAAAAGTGGATATAAATCAAAAGATTGGAAAAGATTAAGAAATCTACTAGAGTTTTGTACATCTAAAATATTAACATTAAAATCACCACACACTATAACTTTTTTATTGGTGGTACATAACTTTCTTAAGACATCTTCCATAACAGACTCAAATTCATTATAATTAGCAGATGGAGGTCTATAAACACAGGCAATAATATGCCGCTCTAACTCTGCACACGCTATCTCAATAGTTCGCTCAACTGAGGCAGACACAATATCTTTACGTTCTTTAAATTCAATTGAGCTTTTTAGTAATATAAGTGACCCACCTCTAATGGCCGTGCCTCTGGTAAACGAACTAGCGAGTTTGTAATCATTTATACTTATAATTAACTCATGTTGCTTTAACCAGTGTTCAGTAACACAAAACACATGAATATTCCCATCATTTAAAAATAATTCAAGTTCCAGCTCTTTTCCAGAGACACCCTGTATATTCTGATGAATAACATTTAAATAATTTTGATTTTCCTTAATTACTAATTTGCAAGAGTTATCCTCTATTGTCTTGGACTTAAATTTAAATGATTAATTGGAATGGATTCCAATGTCTTATTAAAAATGTCCTTAATATTAAATGCTAACAAATTAGCTAATTCAATTTTTATTTTATAAGGCAAATAAAAACTTTTGCCAGTCACAATAAAATTAAAATTAATAAATTTGTTTGTGTCAAAAAACACAAATTTGTCACTATGACATGTACAATTGTATAAAGAAGTATTCAATATGTGAATACTGTTATTTTGATTATTTGTGTAACACCTGGAAAAGGGAAAACCACACAAAATAACTTTCTTTACATTAATTTTATCCAATACTGTAAGTGACTTTATAATCTCCCTTTTACAGGTGTTCAGTCCGTTACCCATCATTAATACAATGATGGAGTTCTCATTTAAATTACAATGTAATATCCTCTCAATTATTTGACTAAGAGGAGCACCTGGCAAACAATAGTTGATAACATTGCCATTTATTCTATACTTAAGAAGAGGCCCATAGCCAACCCCGAACCCATCAGAAAAAAGGTAAACATCCTCTTTTTTATCTGATGATGATACAATGGTATTGGATAAGTCACTTGTGTCAATTACATTTAAAGGTGACTGTGAGCTATCAGTGCTGTCACCCTGGTGCTGCTCAGTGGGACCTGCACTTATGTAGCTACACTGGCTTATTAGTTTATCTACTGTATTATTATGCTCACTGATTTGAGCCTGTGCAGCCACATATTTGCACGTCACACCCTCTAAGGATTTCTGCAGACTTTTAATCTCATCCTGAAGCTCCTGGGTTTCAATTTCATGCCGTGCCCTACTTTCGTCCAATTTTTTGCTAAATAGCTCCAAACTATCTAATAAATCTACACGTTGTTTTCTTAATACAATATTGTTAAAAAAACATTTTTGTTTCTTTATCAATTTGTTTGTTTTCGTTATAAATTTGTTTATTTTACAATATTTCTTAATTTTATTTTTACTTATAGGCTTAATAACTCTATTTTCTACTAACACTGAGCACTGGTTTTCAATGACACTATGTCCACTAGGCGACTGGAGCAGCTCCTCGTAGAGGCTGTGGGTGTGAAGTGTCGACTGACACAGCCTATCCTCTTCATATGATTGTAGTTTTTTATTTCGCTGGTTAAACTCAAACCTGTTGACCTTAAATGTGTCTAAGAGTAAATACCTCACCTTCTCCTACACTGCGAGGACTCAGCCACCTGATCACCTAACAGTTCCTGTTCATACCTGTGTGTCACCTGATGTCTCTTGTGACTGCCCTGTGTTAGAACGTGTCCCGACTTTTAAATACCTTGGCGTACACCTAGATCCGTGGTTATCCTGGAAGGAGCATATTTACTCTCTGACGCCCAAAATTCGCAAATTAATCCATATCTTTAAGAAGTTGCGTAACATTGCCGACATCGCTCTACTCAAAACAATTTACTACTCGCTTGCACAGTCAGTTATCACTTACTGCATCACAGTGTGGGGTGCTGCTGCGCAAACTCACATGTTAAAAGTTGAAGTGGCTCAAAGAGCTGTCCTAAAGGTGATGACATTCAAACCTTTCCGTTATCCTACAGACAACCTCTTTTCTGATTGCAATGTCTTGTCTATTCGAAGATTATTTATACAGCAAACCATTCTCCGGAAGCATAGAGAGTTAGCCTTTGATCGACAGCTCTTGACTCAAAGACGCAGAGCAGACATAGTATGTCCTACCATAAAACGCTACACTAAAGCTGCCGGTCGTCATTACTTACACCTCAGTGCTAAGTTATACAATTATGCCAATAAAAAACTACAAATCTATCACCTGGCTTCTAGTCCTTGCAGACGTAAATTATTTACTTGGCTTGTATTGCTCTCGTATCAGGAATCAGAAGATCTACTAAAATACATACAGTGAATTGGTACAGCTCCAAATCTCTCACACACACACACACACACACACACACACACACACATACACACACACTCACAGACTCACTCACACACAAACACACACATATTACTTGTTTTCCAAATTGTTAAATATTATTCTTTATATATTATTATTTTTGTGATACATTACCTTATAAGTATTAACTTAAACCTAGTTTAATTTAAATTACTGTTTGGGAGAGGGCGCTCTCACTGCGTTACAGTTTATAACTTTTGCAGTTGAGAACACCACAATTGTAATAGAATATTAAGTTTATGTTAAATAAAGAATTTTTGATTTTTTTGATTTTGATTTTGATTTGCATCACGCAGGTCAACCTCGAGCTCATGGATCCGTGTCAGAGCCCGTTCATAGGTATCACTGCACTCGTCAAAGTTTTTCAATGTCCCGAGTAGCTGGTCCCGTTCACCAAGAGTGTCCATATGCAATGCATGAAGTTCAACCAATTGAGACTTCAGTGAGGAATTGTGATGTATTATTTTCAATGCTTCCTTTTCATTGTCAACATTTTCCTGTAGGAGTTGGCTATTTTCCCTCTTTAATTCAACAATTTCATGCAGTGCCCGTCTTAATTTTAATTCCAGGTCTTGGGATGTGGCCTTCCTGGTCATCATCTTAAAGGATTTACTGGTTTCTGGAAAAATAAATTATAAAGTGTACAACAACTGTATTGTACTAAGATTGTACCGGTTTGGGCTGCTTAATATATTTTTATTTACAGCTTAATTAATATAAATACTATAAATTTTGGTATTTTTAAATAAATTATGACTGAAAAAAGTTACTTATTTACCAAAAGAGGGTAGGACCAACAAAATATATAATGACCAAGTTTTTTTGGAAAAAGTAAATATGAAATAAATTTTGTCAGGTGTACAGTGTGTGTTTTTGGCCAAATGGTTGCTCAACATCCACAGAACTTCATGTGAAGTATTGGGAGTCACAACACAGGCACAGGTGTTCTAGAATTTGACAAATCTCTTGTTTAAGAGTCGCCAAATTCAAATATTTGTAATGTGTAGTGTTTCTGTAAAGACTTTCGAGTGTATTGAATGTGTGAAATTATTAACTTGTGTCTTAGGTCAGTGTAAAAAAGTTTAGAAGTTTTTTATAACCTATGATTTTGAAAATTTATATAACGGTACAATGATATTATACTACTAATAAACAGTTCTCCTTTCTAGTAATGAGTAAAAAGCGTAAAATATAAAAGCAATACTCCCCCGGTAAATCCGTTGTCGATTTGAAGTTGATATGTTGTTGTACACTTTGACAGCCGGCCGGTGAAAACAAGTCGATTTACAATACTTGTTAATTAATAGGTACTGAGCTGATAACACTCATCCTGGATATTTGTCCACTTATTTCACTAAATATACGTAACTAAATACATTTTAGCACTTATTTCCTATTAAAATACAATAAATTAATATCAGCTGACGGTTTGACGTCTGTCTTTTAGGGTGGCCATAGCCAAAAAAAAAAATTTCTCGAGTGAACTGAAAATTTTATGGCTCAGACTTGTTATGGCTCCGTTATGGGCATGGCTCAATGTCGTAAACGACCCGGTCTCCCCCGTTCCACTCTCGATATTATATAGTATGTTGTCTATTTTATAAGACTGAATCTTGGGAAGTGTTTGACAAATAAATAAGACGGAATTTAACGCTTGAGCCTATACCCAGACAGTGTTTACTATGAATCGGATTTAAATACTTTTTTGGTCGTATACTTTATAATGGATATGTGTTTGATCCGACGTCACCTGAAATATTGACCCTGCACTATGCGAGAAGAGTAGTGGCTAGCTTCAAATCCCTCCTGCTTGGTGTTGGCCCTGTGTCCGGACATTTTTGTATTTCTTTAAATTCTATTATTGGCACCTTTGGGGTGAGAAAAATGATGGGATGTTGGCCGATATTTAAAAAAATATATAGAATTAGAGCAAAGCTGTTAGTTACTTAGCCCAGTCATCTAAATTACTGGCAGATTTAAAATGTGTTAAAAAAAGGGGACGGGGCCAATATAAGTAGTCTTTGAAGAATCTTATCCACCAGCTCAACATTAGTGACGTAATCTCTACTACGAACCAGGTATCAGGTTCGTCCGTATTAGACAGCCGCGATGCCGATAGCAAAACACAGCAGTAATCTAGTAATCAAATACAAATAAAAAGACGAACGAAACCGTAAACGAAATGAGAAAGAAAACAATTCACAATTTTCAAATTAAACTCACATCCGCGATCCCCACATCACTTCCTAAACACAATGCGAATTGAAACTCATAACCAATATCAGCACCGATGACATCGATAGCAAAAAGCCTCGAACGTTTTTAAAATACTCTACAATTCATTAATTCTTTTGCTGATCTAAAACGCTCCTTAAGATAAAGTGCAGAGAGTTGAAAAGGTTGCTGTCGGAGTGGGATATATTGGGAAACTTGCCGCGACCGACGACGCGCGTTAGGGCGGCCAAATTGCAGCGGGAATGCGGACGTTGTAAAAGTTACGTAATTGTTGGAAAAAACTTGTCTGGCGCGGAATACTGATCTGGACGTAAGAATATAACCTCACATATTATGACAACAAAGCAAGGGCGTTAGATTAAAATAAGAAATACAGCTGCAATCGCATAGTATAATATTTAAGCAGTGGATTACTACGCCAGATGCACACACTATACTGCATATAGTATTACTCGTATACATGATTAAGTCTGTATTAAACTGCGTTTTTCCTATGCAAAAAATAATTTTCGAATAAGCATTTGAATAAGTACGCGCGTTAAAATAATAGAGTTATTTTAAACCTTAATACTATAAAAGTGTAACAACCATCCATTCAAACAATATTACAAAATTTCCCATTTTAATATTAGTAGGATAATTTTATTCGTTTTCTAGCGCACGTAGTATGAGCTTTGCTTAGATTCAGGCTAGATGGAACTGTGTAAAATATAGCGAAAGATTCATTTGTTCATTATGTAGACTTTGCTTCCTTTGTGATCAGTTCCGCAAGTTTAATAGAGTTTAGAATTCTGGGAATCGTGTTCTTAGGTCAAAATTCGGTTCGTAGTTAGGAAGTTTTAGTTTGAGTTGAAGGCTGCTAGGCTAGAGGTACTTAATGTTGTTGTTCATCTAAGTAAGGCAGTATCAGCCTATTTATTGTCACTGCTGTTTGCGCGTATTGTCTTCAAATAAAACCACACCAATGCTGTTGAACTCAATATAATCGAAGTCCTCTTGGGGTTAAGTAGGTTCAAAAAAACTCTCAACACCGCGTGACAGGATATACGAGTGAGAAACTAACGCCATCTGTTGGCGAGTAGCTGAACTATTTTCTCAACTGTATTTCACACTGCAGGACAACGACCTCCATAATTCATATTAAGTATCATCACAATCAGGGATACTGGTTTAATCACCATTGATTTTGTGGGGGGCATGCTATGAAAGAGGAAACAGGAAGAGTAAATATGCTTGCGCTCTCCCTTGCGCACAATAATATAGGCTGGTTTTAGAGTCACGCTGACAAGCAAGTCGTCAGCGCGCGTATCAGCAAGTATCGCTGTTCTTGTAAGATAGCGACGATTTGAACTGCAAAGAAAACCGGTAGTGTAGAACGCTACGCGCGCACATCAGCGTGACTATAACACCAGCCATTTTTATATATTTAGGGGACTATCCCTCTATTTCGGATCGCGTAGTCGCTCCCCGGGTGGTATTTCACGGCGCATTTGTCCTGAGACGCGCATCACCGACCCCGCATGCAATTACTGAGCGCATACGTGACGCTCGCGCCGATACACGCCGTCTTGATAAAACTGCAGGGAAAGACGAGTGAAGTACTATGGTTGAGGACGTATTTTGTTGAGAGTTTAGCTCTCATTTCATTTAATGTTTGAAAATGTTTACACAACGCCATTTAGTTCCAATACGAGTTTGTTTAGCTTTACTATGACAGACAACGGATAACATTATATACCTTTTTCTTTTTGTAAAGAAGTTATCTAGCGAAAGGAGGCAGCGAATTGAAAGGAAAATAATCTTCTTGCTGCATCCCTCCGGCCGGTGTCGATGGCCGAGCCATAGAAAACGTCCACATGTGTACCTTTGGAATTTCGGATGACCTGCGGAAGTAGCCCACTTGGGTACGCATTGCACAGGTCACTCTTGCCATGACTGAGATCACCTATCGCCTTATCTGGTCTCTACATCTGCCCACTGCATCAGGCCCAGATGTATTCAGTTAGAACCTTAACAGAGTTATTGTGAGCAAATTTTCTACAAGGCTGTAAAAGTTTTGGTAAAAATGAATTTTGAAGCATGTCTAAAATTCCTGAACTGTAAAAAACATAAATTACATTAGGAACCGGTGTATTCCAAGCTGAGCCAACAATAGAATGCGAGCGAGCGTGCATTGCTATCAAGTAAAGATGCAAAGCGCACCTAACTAAAGGTTTCCCCTTTCACCGCAAGAAATTACAGACGACGTTGAAATAAGGCCTTTTACACTTGTCGATAGGGTCTAACGATGGGTGTCAATGTAAATTAAGGCTTTCATAATTGAAATCAAATCGTCATCGTCACAATAAAATAGGTTATCGCTTATTCCCTGCTTGCCATATGCGGATTAGTTAGAGATCATCAAAAACCCGAGCTATTTTCTGAAAGAAAAAGACACAATTTTTTCTCGACCCGAGATCAAAACTAAGATATTTTAAACACTATTTCGTTTACCACAAATTTTGGAATAGTGAATTTAGTTAAACGATGTGTGAAATAAAAAAAAATTAAGAATCGTTACATACCTATTGCCTTTTTTACATAGGTGAAACAAGCGTAGCAAACAATGCGTGAAGTCGCTTGATAGTGTTTGAACACTTTCAAGCGACTTTACGCACTGCTTTCTTGTGGAAGTTGACTCGACAGCACTGTTGTAAACTTTGTCTCTGTACAACTCACTATCAGCTTCTGCGGAGCTAAACAGCGATGACGACTCCCCAGTATCGATGATTTTTTATTACTATCACAGTCGTAGAGTGTAAAGCCATTCAGTACAGCAGTGCCGTATGCACTACTTCGCTAACAGCCCCAGTTCACACATGAGCACACGCGCACACCACCCAGTGTTTGCATTGCGATTCTTTCTCCACGGCGATGGGAATTCAATGAATTCTCGGTGTAATCTATTCTGATTGCACGTCGTGGTTACAAAGATGGGGTGGTTATTCAAAGGTACTTGTACTTGGTACTCTTGACAGAAGATGGAGAGATAAGAAAATTGTTTACCCTTTTGAAATTGCGTTTGCAATAAATGCTAAGTAGAAACACAACGTATCGACCGTTTAAGACAGGTAGAATAGTATCCGAGTGATATGATACGTCACTTCACATGCCTGTAGTTGATGGTTTGAATCTACATACTTTGGCGCACCTATGAATATTTCTATGTGCGTATTTACCAGTAGCTCGGCGGTGACGGAATCGTAAGGAAATCTGCATTGAATCTCTGTGTAGTCACAATTTGGTTGGTCTGGTAAGTTCAGATATGGCGGTCGCTCCAATGTAATAACTGGACTTGGCAAATCTTGGATTGTTGTGCAAGTGTACCCTGACTAGTCCAAAACGCTTGGAAAAAAAGAAGAAACACCCAAACCAAACGGTAACAGACATATTCATGCACATAAATGTTTGTTTCGTTTCGGACGTGCAACCGCGTAGATAGCCAGGTTCACAAATCACCAAATGAGTCATCTGAATGCAGTTAACATGTTTCAATTGATTAATCATCAATTTCGGAGATAAGTCGCATCAGTACTCTAGTGGCTGTTTCCTCGATGTCCGGAGCCAGCACTCGCAACATTAGGGATTCCTCACAGCAGAGCCCGGCTTAAGACAAAGCTCTCTGGCGCGATAATGATTTCCTTCTTGAAAATTCACAACATTATTTTCGTATCAGGGATTTAGTTGAGATTTACTTCAGTTTATAGCAAAGCACTGCGATAGTGGGTTTAAGAGATATTTTTGTATTAAAATTACACCAATTGCCAATTTAATTGACTAGATCGATTGCACATTTGATGGTGACCTTGCCCCATGCACCAGAAGTCGACGATTCAAATCCCACTCACGACAAACATTTATTTATTTGTATTTAATATTTATGATGCCTTCGACGTACGACGACTTACTTTAGGACTAGATAAGTATATTATGTGACGTCGTCTGCTAATAATTTATTATTATAATTTACATATTTTGCAATACACTATGGGCACTCAATTGATACTAAAAATAAAGGCTACTTTATTTGTTCTTTCTAGTACATACTATTACTGTTGTTTCTTTGTATTTTGAATCAAAAGTCGCCTATACAGTTTCTGCTTTTTACAGGTTGCCACAAAACATCTCGCCGCTGCCGCTCCCGCCCCGCTACCGCCGAAATTCGAGGCCTAGGCCTAACTACCTAGCTAGCTAGCTAGGTAGCTTTGACTACCACAACGGTCCGGAAATATTCGCGGAGCAGTGAATTGCGATCAATACATTTGAATTAGAATCTCTAAAATCAAAGGACCACGTTGATTAACACGTTTTCTAGTGAAATGCCGCGCAACGGAATTGACTTTAATTGCCATTTTCTATTACCAACCAACCAATAAATAGGATTGGTGAATATCAAAAGAATACATAATAATATAACAATGCAAAGTCGTAAAAGCACTTTTATTATTGAAAAATATTTTTAATAGTAATACAAAGAAAACTCCAGAACAATACAAATAGACAATGATCAGCCACACAATTGTTTATAATGGGGAGATGGAAACCGTGAACTTTAGTGAATAAAATCTCACCCATAACCTGGAAATGGTTTAGATTTCGGCTTGTGAATTCGATAAAAAATTGACGCTCACTCAAATCTAAACGTAAGTACTTAGCCTGAGATCATAGCCACTGGCACCGGCTCGTCCCAATCGGGTGTAAAGGGGTAACCGGGGGAGTTTAGTGAGTAACTAGTGGGACTTAGTCTCGAGACCCACACACGACCGCAGGCGCTGCTAGCTTGCGGTTATGGCGCGTAGATGCATTCTCCTCCAACAAAAAAAAAAGAAACTTATACAACAGAAATCAAAATGAAAGACGAGAGTTTCTCTATCTCCAAGCACAGCCAGCAGCAAGTGTAGGTGTCCTTACAATGTTTGTGTCACTGATGAGTAAACACGCAAAGGAAAATCTAAAGACGCGCGCGTCGAGATTCAAACCACCGACCGTTCGGACCACTCGACTACTACCATAGATATTACATAATAATATAATATATCACAAGTCCACTGTATGGTATAAATATTACTGTCAATAGGACTCCGGTCCTATATTAGAAGCTGTAGTCCGTTCTAGATAAATGTGCAATAAAAGTCATTGACGCTTTTATCAGGCGCCGTTATTTCGAAAGCGCCTAATGGATGTCTTTGGAGCTCCTTTCCAAACAGCATTCGTAAATTTAGCACCGAATTTCGTTTGCCAGTAGGCGCTTAAGACAATAAGTCTCTGATAAACAAGTTTGTCTTATCATTAAACGAACAATCTGGTTTTCTTAGCGTCTAGTAAATGTGTTAAAAATATCCATCATATTTTTAATTACCTTTATATTCCATTGAGGGACACTGGATCAAGAAGCATCGCTCAATGTGCTGCCACATTATATTATGTCTCTCGAATCTTCGAGCCTGATTTCAATTGTACTGACACACACATTGATATTGGTGGAGCACAGCCTTGGTCACGTACTTAAACATTTAACAGAAACCATGGTCTGAAGAGGATTTGTTCCGACCTATATTTGATGAAAATTGCTGTTGAGCGGAATTCATGATGTTGTGGACAGATGTGAGTGAATCGACTCTTTGGGACACTGGTCACGTGTCATGCATGACGCTTCTGGATATACGTTACTTTATGTGGGAAATGTGGGAATGATCACGTCTTTGCGTTTAGGATGTCGCAACTTGCAACGCAATCTTCTAAATGTTCGTATTCCAGTTTGGATCTTGTTGAATATAAATTTTGAAAGACTTTAAGATATTAAAAATTGGAACTCGTAAATTATAATCAAAAATGCTTGATTTACTCTGATAATTTTCGACTAAATAGCATTTTAAGCCGACCTCATTTATTTACAATCATAATAACTATTGCTCAGAAACACATTACAATTTAAAATATTAATTATCTAGCAAATTCTGCACTAGGAGTAAACACATAGCTTGTATTGTAGAACAAAAACAACAAAAATTACTAGAAATATTAAAAAATCGACTAACTCGATTTGGTTCCTTCGACCGTAACCAGGTTCTTCGTGTCTTGTATGCAAATATTTAGTTTGTATAGTCTCAATATGGCAGACTAGCTGCTTAAGCAAACCAAGCAATTTACATTGTATCCATCCGCGGGGCTATGCTTGAATTTGATGAAGAGACCATGATATTGCACTTTTTAGGAATTCCAATCTATCCTTCCTAATATTATAAAGAGGAAAGATTTGATTGTTTGTTTGTATTGAATAGGCTCCGAAACTACAGAACCGATTTTAACCTTCGGAAGGATAGCTTTTTCTTGCATACACGTAAGGATAGGGGGGTGACTCATCACCCCACAACTTATTTGCATAAATAAAACATTTAAGTACACAAAAATATTACTTTATTTTTAAAGAAACATGTAATATAGTAATAAATTAAATAATGAAAAACAATTTCAAGTAGCTCATATGCATACATTTATATATATTTATGATTTAATGCTGTTCAAACAAATATCTTGACAGTGATCGGAACATACCGGAAAATCACATTTTACACAGAGAATTTAAACTTTTTTGTCTTTTTTC
Organism: Mecyna flavalis; assembly: GCA_949319885.1. NCBI lineage: Eukaryota > Metazoa > Arthropoda > Insecta > Lepidoptera > Crambidae > Mecyna > Mecyna flavalis. Next base: position 21,046,128 of record OX439427.1, read on the forward strand.
CTTAAACACATTGAGCACCATGCTTGTTTTTACACTTTCAAAGGAGGTTCACTTCCAGAAAGTTCCTGGTTCATCTTTAGAATATCCTGTATATTTTCAACTATTTGTCGAGGTAAATTCCTGTTCAACCGACGTTTTATATGCGTTTCATTGCCAACCCTTTCAAATATATGCTTCGAAACTTGTTGGCAAGAGTCTTATTAGGGCCTTAAGCAGCAACGTACAGTATCATAGAACTAATACCGGTCTGATCAATCGTGCCAAAAAATACAAAAAACACGAACGTAAAAGGATAGTGGGGTGATCGGCCACCCCAGCAAGGTTTATATAGCAAAATCTACGATCGTCCGCAAATCAGTAAGATATGCTACTAACTACGTAAGATAAAATAAGAGAATACTGAAAAACACAACTACCCTCAATGAACGTATAAAAAGTTATCGCATCTTTTTTGAACGTGTGGGGTGATGAGTCACCCCGCTATCCTTCCGAAGGTTAATAATTCTTTCAATGTTGGAAAGCTACACTATCCCCGGTGAACATAGGGTAATTTTAATCCCGGAAATATGGGGGGAAGGGGGGATATTTAAAAAAGAACGCGCGGGTGAAACCGCAGGCGGAAGGCTAGTAACTTATATACTAATACGATTATAAATGAGAAAAGTATGGATGTATGTTTGTAACTTAAACTCCTTCACGCCTTTGCGTAAGATAGGTACTGAATGACTTTTGGTGAAACATACACACAACATATTACAGTAACATGGAACACCAAGCCGCTGGCGGGAGCTAGTATTGAATTTCTTTCAACCTTCTCGATAATCATTTATTAGTCCAAGGATCATGCCTTCTACTCCCATCCATGACACAATATCCAAGTGGAAAGGTATTGTGTATATTTTTATGTTATTATTATGTATATCACAACACAAGTGCTTATTGTGTTATTTTGTCTGATGTATGTATATTTGTAATTATTTAAAAAAAATCCATGTTATATCCGTTTGCTTTATATGTTTTAAATTTCTTTTTAAAATCTTAGGTCGTCCGTAAAATAAAAAACAGCGTGTTCCCCTACGGCTAGTTGGTGAGTTGCAAATTATAATGTCAACAAACAAGCAAGTTGCACCGCAGCAACGACAAGGCGACTAAAGTCCCTTTATTATTGCACAGCTTCCTGCACCATGGGCGAGTAGTTTGCTGTTGATTAGTTAATATATTAAAACAGCTACACCCCCTGCTTAAATTATCCATAGTATAGCTGTTTTGACCATCTATCTATCTGTATCATCATTTTGGTCTGTCTTCGAACAACATTCTCTTCATCTTTTTATCATCATCTGTCCCAGCACTTACGATCCTGTTGACGCAGATTGTCCCATTTGCATTCCGTCACGAATTCAAAAAAGGTCCCGTCCATAGAAATAATTAGCTCAGGTTCACTATTCCATTTCGAAAATCATCTCGTCGAAGTACAATTCGTCGATGACGCCTCGTCGAAAGTATGATAAGTCGAACGTTAAATTAATCGACTGCTCATTATTTCAAAGAACATTTGATCGATGCAACACTTCATTTAAATACTTTTTACCGATGGTATATTTCATCGAAAAATACTGTTTCGAATGACAATAAGTCGATGCCTCATTTGATCGAAAGACAACAAATCGATGCCTCATTTGATCGAAAGCCAACAAGTCGATGCCTCATTTGATCGAATGCCAATAAATCGACGCCAAATTTTTTTTATGTCACATCATTTGGAAGACAGACACGCACGTAAGCGGTCACTGCGGCCTATTTCATTGAGGGACACTTCATCAGGAAGCGTCGCTCAATGTGCTGCCAGACTGTAGGCTCATCTGATCTTGATGAAATGAACCGTCGGCTAAAAGACATTTGGTGAAATGAACCATCGGCGAAAAGAAATTCGATGAAATGAACCATCGACGAAAAGACATTCGATGAAATGAACCATCGACGAAATTTTATGTCGACCGTACATATTTCGATCATTCAAACCGTCGACTAAAAGACATTCGATAAAATGAACCATCGACGTAACAACTTTCGGGTAAATAACGCATCGTTCAAACAAATAATCGTCTAGTTGTCATCGACGAATTGTAATTCGACGAGTTGAATTTATTTATTGGCAGACTACAATTTTCATATTCACATCAAAACCCCAACACGGCTAAATGCATGTCTGGACCAAATAGCCAGCAACATCAAAAACGTCAAAGCAGACACACATATGCTAGGCCTCTCAGATCACGAAACCGCTCAAACAATTACAATAAAAAGTAATAAGCGTAAAGCCTACACTACCTGGTTTGAGCATAGACGTGACTACTGTAAGACAAATATGAAAAAGTTTTGCGATTGTGTGGCATCTCTTTCATTTGCGGAGGTGTTTTGTTCCAAAAATTTGTCTCAAGCTTTTGAAGTATTTCACGAGTTAATTTGTCTTTTCTTCAAGTTATGTTTTCCGACCATAAGGATAAAGGTTAACAACAAACCATCTACTTTAAAATGGCTAACAAGGGGGTTAAGGAAGTCGAGCAAAACTAAACGTTCCCTATACATGATTTATAGGAACTCTGGTATGAATAAAAATGATAACAAAATGAAATATGCTAAGTATAATACAATATTTAAAAAATGTGTTCGTATCTCTCATAAGTTGACTAATGCTAAAAGTATCCAAAAAGCTGACAGATGTTCAAAAGCCATCTGGAATGCTATTTCATCAGTAACATGTGGAAATAATGTGTGTAAAAATGACATTGACTCTATTAAATATAATGACGTAACTTATAAAAATTCGATTGACATTTGTGAGATTTTTAATAATTATTTTATAAATTTGACAGCTAAAGAAAATAATGACACTAATAGATATAGCACTTTGACGTTTAGTAAACAAAATAAAAATCCAAACACCATATTCCTACGTCCAGTTGATGCCACCGAAGTTTATAATATTATTATGGCTCTTAAGAATAAAAAGAGTGCCGGATATGATGAACTTACCACTGATGTCATAAAGTCTGTAGCAGTGTGGATATGTTACCCTCTGGCACATATTATAAATTTGTCTTTTGCAGAAGGAATCTTTCCTGAACAACTTAAGAAGGTGATAGTCAAGCCCCTATTCAAAAAAGGCGATAAATTAGATCCTAACAATTACCGACCCATAACCATTATCCCAATACTCTCTAAAGTATTTGAAAAGGCCATACTTGTAAGGTTACAGGACTTCCTCACTAAGCACAATATACTCCGGGAAGAACAGTTTGGTTTCCGTGAGGGCAGCTCAACAACCCAAGCTTGCTTTAATTTAGTAAAGCTGATCACGAGCAGTATTAATAAAAGTAAACGAGTAGCATGTCTTTTTCTAGACATGAGCAAGGCTTTTGACTTTGTAGACCACTCAAAACTTCTGTGTAAGTTGGACTATTGTGGCATCAGAGGTAACGCAAAAGGGTGGTTGTCAAGTTACCTTAAAAATAGGGAGCAATGTACGGAAATCATCAAAACTGTAGCTTGTAAGAGACAAATACTTGAAAGAAAAAATTTTATTTCCAAGCCGCTCCAAAATAACGTCGGTGTGCCCCAGGGCAGCTTAGTCGGTCCAGTGCTTTTCTTGATATATATCAATGACTTGCCTTCCGCTACTACTAATAAATGCATACTTTTCGCCGATGATACTACGATTGTAATACAATCTGAGCGAGTGGAAATAGAACACCCAATAAATACGGCCCTATCAGAAATTATTAAATGGATGGAACAAAACAACTTAAATATTAACCTAACGAAAACCAAAGTAGTCCAATTTAACTCATACAATACCGACGAAATGGCACTTAATATAAATTATAATGGTGAAAATGTTGAGGTGGTTGATAAAGTGAACTTTCTGGGTATTAATATAGACAAGCACCTAAATTGGAAGACTCACGTAGACGAGCTCTGTGGGAAGCTTGAGCGCTACGCTTTCGCATTAAAGAGAGTGAGACAAACAGTCTCAAAGGAAGCGGCATTGATGGCATACCACGGCTACGTGGCATCGCTTTTAAGCTACGGAGTTATCATATGGGGTAACTCGGTAGAAGTGGAAAAAATTTTCAAGGTGCAAAAGCGTTGCGTAAGGGCTATCACTGGGGCATGGTTTCTTGATTCGTGCAGACCTCTATTCAAAGCTTGCAATATCCTTCCTCTGCCTTGCATCTATTTGAGAGATCTGTGTCTTTTTGTGAAAAATAATTCATCCCATTTCATAGAACACAATGTAGCTTATACCAGGCAGAAACGAATGAAGTTTCAGAACTTGTTATATCAACCTGCTAGCCACAAACAAATATACAAAAGAAACGTTTATAACATGTGCATATTTGTTTATAATTTGCTACCTAACAATTTAAAAATACAGGAAGGAAGTCAATTTAAATCTAAACTGTGTGACTGGCTCCTAAGCAACTGTTTTTATAATATTAAGGAATTTGTTGACATTTGTAAAGCATGACATTTTTATTTTTATTTCTATTTATTTTTTGTAATTAATTAAAATGTTAAAATTGTAAATTTATTGACACCTGAAAAGCATGACATTTTTTAATTTTTTTTTTCTTGTATAAATAATTAATTACCTAAATTTGTAAATTTTATTATTATTGGTTTTTTTTTCTTTTGTTTAGCATGTCCTCTAACATTTGCGCGTCTGCTTGCAGGCAGAATACTGACACATATTTATAATAATAAGACCTTTGTAAAATATTGTATTCTCGCAAATAAATGAATGATTTGATTTGATTTGATTTGATTTGATTTGAATTTCGAAATGGAATAGTGAACCCGCTCAATTGTCCCGTCCGCATTCTGTCGCATTCGCATTGAAAAAAATATACATATTAGTTGATTAGGTTTAACTCGTTTCCTTGTTGCAATAAACTCGTATGTATTTCCAAATACCTCAATCGGGATTTAATATCTGTTAGCAGACAGGCACGCCTCACCTGTAGCCCAGTACTGCCCATATTTGATTATAGGGCAACCGTCGTTCAATTTGCTACGATTGAGACCGCACATTGAACGACGATGGCTAATTTGACCTTCGAGCCTTTGATGTCAAGTGTACTGGATACCAGTAACATTTAATAGACATTACACACTTGCCTATAATAAACAACATCCCCATTGATCGTCATACGCCATTGGACCAATATCTTTTTAGAATAGAGGTCAAATTTTCAACATTAACTTGCCTTTAGGTTTGGCCAGAATCTATCATTGTGATTTTATTTAAATGATGGTGAAGCCCTCCAGTGGGAGAAAAATAGGCTGAGATTTTACTTTTAATAGAAACAACAAAATGAAAATGTATTTCGAAGAAAACTCAATAGAGTGGAGAATAATAAAATAGCCTAGGGGAGAAGGACGATGCAATCATAACAGAGTTTCATCTAGAAATAGCGCAAAGAGATCATCCTTATTTTGTGAACAGTACGTAAAATAGAACATTTAAGCTGTAGAGAAATCAATACTGTTGCTCCGTCGTCTGAACGCGAATAAAATTAACTGCTTACATGGTTTTATACCCACGTATTCTTTGGCGTATATTGGTAGCTTTGTATTTTTAACTTTACTATTCTTTTACATCATATTTTTGTCATTATAAAAAAATAATATAACAACGAATCAGGAATATGAATCATAGGGAGAAGAAGAGAAATACACATTAACAGCTACAACAACTTAAGTGCAGATTTATAACATCAATGTTTGTCTTTACTAATATTATAAAGAGGAAAGATTTGATTGTCTGTTTGTTTGTATTGAATAGGCTCCGAAACTACTGAACCGGTTTAAAAAAAATCTTTCGCTGTTGGAAAGCTACATTATTCCCGGGTGACATAGGGCAATTTTGATTCCGGAAATCCGGGGGGAAGGGGGGGGGGGATAATTGACAAAAGAAATTGCGCGCGGGTGAAACCGCGGATACGACCGCCACCAGTTTGAAAATATATATTGCAAGCATACTAATATCAAAATCCTAAAGACACTTTTCTGGGTATCAATACTACAAAACTTCTTCAATGCTGGTTTTCCTGATCTGTTTTCTTTTTTTCATCTTATGTAAATTGAAAGTAAATTACTATTTAATAATCTGTATGTTACCTTAATATCGTGTAAACAGTACAACCATCGGATAATATCCGGGCTGTTCCGTCGTCTGAGAGCGGTGTTTGCGCGAGCCTGCCGCGGGCGCAGTATTCGCGGAGCGGGTTAAACACTGGACTTTGTTTTGTTTAAGACTAGCGCCTGCAGCGTTTGCGACAAACGAAGTTGCTCTTTCTTTCTTTGAGTGGGTTCAACTACTTTACTTGTATTTATAACGTTTGTCGTATACTCAGGTCATTTTAAATCAGACAAAATTAGTTTCAAATCTTTGTGATCATTATTAACCCACTTACTAAGCATAGTAATTAAGCCAACCTTTATCAATCTGAAAATATAACTTTCAACAATGGAGTTATTTGCTTCAGTAAATTAAACCTATACATTACTTTTTTTATAGTAATCACAAAAAGGAAACAACACGTGTATGTTTAGGCAAAGTCAATAGAGAACACAAAAAAGTGTCTCGTGAAAGTATGAGAAACATTAATAAAAATATCGCAAAGAGATCTTCCAGCTTTTGTAAACAGTAGGTTCAATACTATTTGAGTTGAATATTGTCTTAATAAAGTCTGAACAACCGTGAGATATAATATCAGCTCAAGGCTGTTCCGTCGTCTAAGCGCGGTGTTTGCGCGAACCTGCCGCAAGCGCAGTCTTTGGGCTGCGTTCTGTTTAAGACAAGCGCTCGCAGCGCTTGCGACAAACGAAGTTGCTCTTTCTTTCATTTAGTGGTTATTCAACTAGTTAAGTTCTATTGATAAGGTTGTGCTTCGCTAGGGCGCATAACATATTTATGTCAGTACACAAAAAATCTAAACGTGTAGGTGTAACTGATGAAAACTAAAAACCAGAAGAAGAAGAAAAGCAACTAAACAACCAAGACAGGTTCAATTAAATTATAACATCTAGAATAGCCACATGTTTTGGCGTTTTGTGTAACAAATATTTGCATGATTTACAGATTGGATAAACATGTGGTATACTACTGAGACTTATCTAATTATCTTATTAGATGTTTAGATGACGTGTTTTCAGCAAATAAATATTTTTTTTATCATTTAGCTCCTCATTTTTTGAAGTTGTTAGAAAATAAATAATTGCACATCCCAATAAATTATTAGTTCAACTGTTCAAATGTCTTTACGAAGCGGGTTATACAACACCGGACTTGTTTTGTTTAAGACTAGCGCCCGCGGCGCTTGCGACAAACGAAGTTGATCTTCCTTCTATCGGGCGGATTTGCCTTTTAGTTATATTTGTATTATTCTTCTTTGCTTAAGTTTACTACAAACTTATTATATCAATCGTATTAGATCGATCGTACGAAAATTGTGAAGCAAACAGATAAACAATCTTTTCATATCTATACATTGTCATAATAAATTAAGTGTAATACTCGTACATAAACCAGACAGAAATACTATATAGCAATTTTTACATAAATCATTGTCAATCCCGCCAATTGAGCTGACCTAAAAATTTTAATTTCGCTAGATACATGTATGTACATAATAACCAGGCTTGTCAAATCTAGGCTCATAGTTAAAGCGGACCCTGGACGCAATCAGGCATACGCTGGGATGATGATGATGACATGTATTTATTAATTTACTCTTTATTGCAAAAAACAAGTACAATTGGCGGACTTATTGCCGAAAAGCATTCTCTACAGTCAACCATTGGGCGTAACAGTAAGTGCGAAATTGATGCGTATGTATGGTGATGTATGTACATAATACAACAATTCTGACAATAAACCTGCGATATTAAAATGAAAATAGAAAATACATAGAATTTCTCTTCCACAATGAACACTAGCTAATTGGTTAATCCATAGAACAGCCAGTTAATTCGTATTTTCATGAATTTCCCAGTGTTTTGCATTCGAACCGCGAGAAGAATTAATACGAACCACCTTAATCGAATAAATTGAATTATTCAAACCCTGTCGCTAAGGATTTGTCTTTCCAAAGAGATTTTAAATTTTTCTTTTCTTCGTTTCGAATTGTATTTTTTATTATTGTATAATATATTTTGTTAAATGGAAGCTACGCTTTTATTGTATTGAAAGATTATTGAATGTGTCTTTGACATTGAAATTTTGACGATTTAAAAATGAATTATGTTAAATATCAATAAGTCCTTTTTTGTTGCCTTTTATTTATATACAAATATTGAATTGTATATACCTGATTAAATGATAATAATGTCCTCCAAGTTGCGGCCCATCTTTAATCTTTACAATCAACCAACTACTCAGGATATAATAAACAAGTGACTGCGCAAGCACAGGTTGACTACCTACTAACTGATATCATAAAATGGAGTCAGAGTCAGAGTAAAAATACTGTTTTATAGAAATCCTCAGAAATGTAAAATTGACTAAATTGTAAAAACCAACTCTACTAAGTACAATTTTGTATATGCAATACTATTTTAGTAATTTTTACGAATAAGTCAGTTACTTACCGAACGCCTAACAAACTAATTATCCTCTTCTAATTACGTTACAAATTAAAAATCTCTGCTCCTCCTTGACGTAATCGCGACAAAACTTGGAAAGTCGCAAAGTTAGCGGCAGTTACCGAAGCAGGTCGAGACACATCTGAATGTTTAATGCTCCAGTTTTGCTCCAGAGGCAATTTCGGGTAGCATTATTATTCATGCGTATAAGGTACCAACTTCTCGAGTCAAAGGATACTACTTGATTTCTTCTAAATCTTGTCTTGACAATAACAAGCATAAAATTAGTAAAGTAAGGTAAAGTTATCAGCCTATAACGAGTAGTGTCCCACAAAAGAGTTAAAACTACGTTTGCCAATTTAATGTCGATTTGTACTTTGTGAGTACAAATCGGATTTTGGTATATAAACAAAGTTTGGGAAATGGAGTTTAAAGGTTTCCTCGAAGAGAAAAATCAGCGCATGCACATAAAAATATATTTTTTATATAAATTCCGAGTCCATGAATTGTCATTAATTTGATGTACAATATCATTGAATGAAGGGAGCTTGGAAGAGTCAATACCGGGTCGATTCGCGGTAATTAAGTCCAGCAGATGTTAATTAGTACTGGTCATTAATCCACACTCACTCAGAATCTCGTCTCACACGACAGCTTCGTATCAACGCGCCCAATCATAAACTTGACCGATTCGGATTAATACAAAAATGAAGGTTGATACAACCTTGGCAGGAAAATAGCTGTATAAAACTTTTGTCATACCAAATCTTACCGCACCGAGAAATAAGATGATTATTTATGCTTGTTTAAAATCCGTGAAACAGGTGTAAGAAACTTTTTCAAAAATAAATACCTACAAATTATTCACAGAAACACAATATCTCCACCAACCCGCACTAGGCCAGCGTGGTGGAATATGGCCCACACTATCTCACAATTGAGATAAGGCCTGTGTCCCAGCAGTGGGGACGTATATAGGCTGATGATGATGATTCACAGAAACACCCAGATCGATACAAACATTCATGTATTCATACACACAAATGTTTGTTGCGGGATTTGAATCCCCGACCTATGATGTAGGCGTAGACGACTTCGCAACCAATCCACAAAATAAACTTAAAATTAATGGCTCGAAGATCAGAAGAACCTACAGGTTCGGTATTATTTACACATAAATAAATAAAATAAATATCTCTGGACATAGTCCACACAGTGCCATCTAGCCCAAAACCTAAGGCACAAGCTAATGCTTACATTAGCTTGTGCTTTTGATGCCAGACAATAGATAAACAATACTTATTATTATTTTTTTGTAAATATTTTATACATAGAAACACCCAGACCGATACAAACAGACATGTTCATGCACCCAAATGTTTGTAACGTGCTGGAATCGAACCCGCGCGACCTCTGTAATAGCCGACTCGACCAAACGTGTGTATGTTTGGTTCTTCTTATTAGTTAATACAATACCTACAAAGGTAACACCTTCTGCCATAAAAGTACCTATAGTGTGTTAGTTTAGCCACTAGTCGTACAAAGTAGACGTCAGCTTCGATAAGTCAATCGCGAGCCAATTAGCAGTCATTAAGCCCAGCAGCTGTTTATTAGCGGCCATCATTAATCTGCATTCATTTGCATTTGCTTCGCACGCAATCTGCTTGCTGCTTGATGGATGCCCACAGCTGCTGTTCACTCATTAAATTACACTTAAGTGCAGGTTTATTGTGGTAATCATTGTTTAAAGGAAAATGTATGAGTAACTAGGTCGAATGTCAAAGTCCTATTTCAGGGTGAAATACACTACTGTTATAATACTTTTATTCAATTGCATTATCTACGGCCAGAATACCAGCGCTGCTTTCGTACCCAGTTAGATAAATGGTTGTGGAATCAGCTGCCCGGCGAGGTGTAACGAGACTACAGTATGTGGTCCTTCAAGAAGAGCGTGAAAAGGTTTTTAACAGGTCGGCAATGCGCACGTGATACTCCTGGTGTTGCAGGCATTCATAGGTTACCATCATGTGGGCCGCTCAAACCTTATTAACCCAAGCTAATTGCACATAAAAGACAAGACAGTGTCAGGGCAGTTTAGACGTCAAAGGAAAATTACATCGAGTAGATCACGGCATTAAATATCAATTAATTACAAGTTAGGCCGCGGAGGTGCAAACGACAGCTGGTCGCATCCAAAGGATTCTCACGATAGAAATTCTCGAGCGTAAATATTTAAGTTGGTCGAACTACGAAATTTGTTACCGCTTAATACCTTGAGACTGAACGGTTTTCTATTATTAAGCGGAGCTGATTAGGTATTAAAATCCTCATCTAAGTGTTTGCAACGCCTAAGAGATTGTCCTAAAAAGAAGAAAACGGATCTACCGTCTTTCGGTAAGTGGGTAGTAACCAAAATAGAAGTCTAAATACGTTTATAATATAAATTGTTATGGAATTTATCTACACTAAATTATAAATCCATACTTATACTTATAATATAAATAGCGATAATGTTATTGTTTGTTCGTCAAAATAAAACAAAATTATCTTAATTCATTTACCTTTTCTTTGCCTACATACATGTATGTATATTGTCATAATAACCTTATTATATTTTAAGTCAATGCTTCAATTTTATCAAAGACTTTTTTACTGGTAGCGCAAATTTTCACACAAGCACGTAACGCATCCGGGTTATTCACCAACTCGACACAAGAGAACTGGACCGCAGGTCCGGTTCGTGAAACTAAAAAATTGTATCTAATATTCAAAATTCAAATATAACAGTATCCATATTATTATTGTGATTAAAACTGTGTTAATTTTTCAATACACAAAGATTGGAGGAACGTTTAGTTAGACGATGGCAGCACTATTTGCATGTCATTATTAATCTACTCTACCTGACTGTACTTTACCATGTGTTCTTGTAAAATTCAAAGGTGTGTCCAGTTGACAAAGACATAAAAGTGATTTATTTTAAATTTCCCTAAGTGGACACGCGTAAAATCTTTGCGTGTCGAGTCGAGATGACGAAGTAAAAATGATATAAATTTTGAGTTTCACCAACCGGACACGCGTGTCCAGTTTACTTGTGTCGAGTTGATGAATAACCCAATGAATCATCCAAAATGCACTGCAAGGAACGAGCCAACAAGATAAGGAGACACACCCCTCCCTTGTTCACAGTTTCAAGGTCAGCGGAGTTTCAATTACGTTTAAATAATAGATACCCCAGGCCGCCCCTGCGCTCATTTCCTAACTCTGGTAAAACGTCGCGCTATAAAAATCTTTTACAACATAAAACGAGCATAAACATTATCTTCGTTTGGTACTTCCGAGACTTCGAAACTTCGATAACTCGGGAAGTTGTGTCTAACTTATCAAATCTTAAAATGTGCAACGTTTTCCCGTGAGAATTTTTAACTAAGCCCCTTTTCGGGTACGCTTAAAATTAACTTTATGAGAAAGATATTGGAGTTTGAATTTACGACAGTTAAATCTCGAGGCAATGAATGATTATGTTTTAATGGCTTTTTGCTTTTTTTTAATTTGGAAGTAAAAGGTTTTTGATCGTTCGACATTGGAGTCCAAAAGTTATCACAACAAGATGTTACGCTATTTTAAAAGACAACAGCGTAGAATATAAAAAGATGATCTCGAAAAATATATTATATTTCTTCGGGGCGACGTCGAATAGCCTCCGTCCACTTGGCTCCTATGCTTGGATCCCAAGTCCAGCCCGATAAATATACAATATGCCCAATAGTGGGCAGAAGGCCAGTTTTAGGAAGGAAAATAATATTTACCTTTTGGTTTAGTGTAAATGAAAACCATGTCACAATATTAATACCCTTTTATATACCCTCTTAGGAAGAAGGAAAAGTAAACCCACGTTTTACTGAGCCTTACTTTTGTAAGATCTGCAGATGTTATTTAATTATAAAAAGCAGCAGTAAAATCAACGGAGCTAAAAGCAAGTAAAAGCCCTCGCTATTGAGGCGACAAATTAATTTTTCTACACTTCTAGGTTGTTACTTCACCGGTCGACTTGTTTATTACCATCACAAAATAATTATTAATTAGGTATGTATTTTAAATAAATTTATAATTATATCCGCCCGCGATTTCACTTGCGCGTAATTTCTCTTTTCAAATATCCCCCCCTTCCCCCCACATTTCCGGGATCAAAATTACGCTATGCCACACCCGGGGATACTGTAGCTTTTCAACAGTGAAAGAATTATTCTAATTGGTTTAGTAGTTTCGGGTCACTCACTTGTGCACTATAATATATCCTACGTAGTTTGCTGATCGTAAAAGATTGGCCGCCGTAGCCGAAAACTCGGCTGGGAGGGGAGGATATTATGGTGTCTCAGTAACACTAGTCCCAAGTGGCAAACTTTCCCAGCAATTCGGCATGTCAGCTAGCGATGACAAGTTGAAAAAATCACTTGCAGTTGCTAATGAGCCGTGCTCCTCTGGACGAACTGTTAACAAGTGCACTTGTTAAGATCGCTCTCGTTTCAATATTTTTTTCCTGACACTAATTTTATTCTGGACTGAACTGTAAAAATGTTGATGAAAAATAAGTCGGGGTCGCATATATGACAAAACTTCTGTGCTATGACAGCAGTGTGTATTTTGGTGGTGGCCATTTCACTCCACGGCCCGGAGAGCGTGGGTTCAAATCCTATGTAGGAAAAAAAAGTTGTGGTATGTTCCCCTCTCTAGGAGTCACCCCTACTTGAGGCCTCTAAAGTCGGGGTAACCGGGGAGGGGCTGGTCAATAGCCACAAGCCACTGGCACCGGCTCGTCCCAATCGGGTGTGAAGAGGAAACCGGGGGAGTTTAGTGGGTAGTGGACGCCTCAGTCTCGAGTCCCACACACGGCCGCGGGTTTAGCTAGCCTGCGGTTATGGAGCATAAACGCATTCTCCTCGGAGAAAAAAAATGGTTGTGGTATGTTCACAGTTTCTGATACATAGATTTACCAAAAATTATACAAATCAATAAAATCTGGCACCCATAACATAAGCTATAATGAAAATGAATATAATTGTGCTTACTTTAGCTTGACAGCGCTGTGTGGTGTGACTAATTACCACGGATGTCCAAGGCTATCAAGATAACTTAGTAAACTCTTAAGAATAAATTGGAATGCAAATGAATGCTAATTAATGATGTTCGCTAATAAGCAACTGCTGGACGTAATTACGCTAATTGGCGATCGACTCAAAGCACCCCGACGTCTCCCTGTTAGATGGTCAACTCATGAACTGCACAACTGTTAATTGTGACGTAATCGTGCGTGTAATTTGATACTAAGGGTCGAATCTTGTGACTTTAAGGGCCGTCAAGCGAAAGGAGTAGGGACTTCCCCAAATTGTCAAGTCTTGCCTCTTGAGACGCGGAAAGAATGAGTAAGTTTGATAACCGAAGAATTGTCGAGGTTAAGGTTTGCTCTTGCATTAAACTCTTTTTTTATCATTAACTAAGTAATTTAATAACGAAATTGAGAAAATAATTTACACGAACAGGGGGCTTAGACAAGATGACATCGCTTCATAGCTGGTGAATTGCGCTAAGTCCAATTTGTATGGATAAAAGTTACGTGTTGAAAGTATTATTGACATTCGCTATCGCAAATTGAGCTATAACGAACGTCATAAATGCCGCTTGTCTAGGGGGACAGGATCTTAAAGTTTTTTAAACAACGTTTGGGCGACTTTGTATCAAATAAATGTTTTTCTTTCTTTCTTTCTTTCAAATACATGTAAGAACAATGAGCTACATAACATAATCAAAAAGTCAGATGCATTGTGGGTTTTTTAATCTTTGACCATCGACCGCTTTTAAAAGTAACCAAAAAAATATAAGACAACATTACGTACACTGATCTGACCTCAAAGTAAGGAGCATAACCCTTGTATTACACCACAAACTTCCAGTCTCAGAAATTTGACTGAGTATTTTCTGAAAAATCAAATAACTAATCGTTGCCGAGTTTTGATTTTGAAACCAGGGTCCCTGTTACTACTTTTCAAAGTATGACTTTCATAACTATCACTGCACCACGGAGGCTCCGTCAGTCAAGGGTAATATACGAGTAAACTACAGATACAAACGTTTCAATTGATTGTCAACCACTGACATAAATGAGAGGCCATTTTGATTCACGTCCGGTACTACGTGAGTAATTTGCCGACACACGATGCTTCAGTCATTATTTTTAACGAGGCCCTGTATCATCTTACCTTCTAGAAACGTGCTTAACCAAGGCTCATTAATGACCAACTTCCCTCCAGCGGCTTTGATCGCATGTCTTGTATGAATAGTTATCGGTGTTGCAGATGTCTAAGTCGTGACTATACTTTACTGTGCCGAATACTCGTCTACCCCACAGATATGGCAACGAGGAGGCTTCTTAGGGGTGCAGTACGGTTTTAAATGATGCACGTAGACTTTATAAAAAACTTGATGTAATATACACACATATACAAAATTTAAAGACTAAGTATGAGGTGCGTGTGGTCTGTTGCATGTCTGTGGTCTACCCACTATTTCATTAAAAAAATCTAATAAATTAATTATCACCAACTTATCGGTCGTGAGACTGGCCCTGAAAATTTTATATTCCAAATATGGCTAATGGCAACAAAAAGTCGTCATCCTTCCAATAGTAAAACCATTAAACCTTCGATGCTGGTTTTAACACGATCGTCGCTACGAACGAAAAATGTGTCCCCGACTAGCTAATCTTTAGATTTCTAGCAAGATTTCCGAGGGAGGCTCGACGCATACATCAAGCCGCTGCATTATCGCACTGCGTGCAATCACATGGCACATACCCACAGCACCAAAAATGTGACTGTGATATTTAGATTTGACTACATTAAAATTCTTTAGCCCGTGCTAATCTTTAAGTTTTCTTAGTTTCTGCCAAAGTTATTGAATATTTACTCTACTAACGTATTTCTTTGCTCTCCCCGGGGAGTTTCGACATCAAGTCGATGCATCAGCGCACTGCGCGCAATCACATCGCGGACGGACGGTGCGTAATCGCGGCGGCTCACACAATTAACCTGTTTGTCTGATGGAGCGGCCGATTGGACCCGCTTATTAGCCTGATCGAATTTTGGCTCGTTGGCTTTTCCTTGTTTGTCAGTGGCCATTGCAACATGGTATTACGAATAGTTGGTCAGTTTGGTCACCCAAAATTAAGAAAGTTAGTTGGGGTCACTCCGTCTATAATTTATTGTTCGACGTGTCGCCACATTGTCTTCCAGTTTCTACAAAGGTGGTAGGACTATTTCAGAGTACATCTGGCTAGCTACCCCCCACAGGTAAAATCTGTAATGAAAGTTGAAACGAAAGGACAAGTCTTCTTTCGGAAGAGCAGAGTGCACATGTATTGTGTGTGGGTGCACATTTAGCGATGTCCTGGTCAAATATCACTAAATGGAATAGGCCGCTGTGCCCTCTTACTATCAGATGGAATGCGTTATAAATGTTTAAGCATAAAAAAAATACATAAGTGACCTGGATAAAAAATCAGTTTTATTGCCCTTCCAACATTTTACAGCATGAAAGTGGTTTATCATATCAGGGCAATAAGTGCTCACGCAACCCTATAATCCCTTAAATTAGAGGATTAATTTGGCAATGTCGAACAATGTTATAATGTTCTATTATGATGCTAAACGGCAAACCGCAGACAATCGTACCCGCAATAAAGGTACGGAATCCCTTCCCGTTTCCGTGAGTGTGTTGTATACGGATTAATTATTTTGATACATTGACGGTGAAGTATCAAAACCTACTATCTTCCATATAAGCGTTTTCTGTTAGTTCCAATCGACAGAGAATTTAATTTTGCATCTACAGCGGAAAATTTATAATCAGAAATTTTAATTTTGCAGCGAATATAATCTAATTTCGAGGACAGATCAGATGCTGCATAACGAAGGTGAAATCTTCTTACACACTATATTTCTATTATGCCCATTAGGTATCACTTAAAGGCATAAATAAAATACGAATAAATAAAATACGTTTGGTAATCTTCTATACACACTCGGAGAAATTATAAAAAGGAAATGTTTCCTGGAAAGTTGCTCTTTGTAAATTAAAAGGCATTGGCACTTGAAAGTCGACAACTGTTTTTTTTTTTCTCTAATTTTCTTAAGTCAAGACAATTTTTAAAATAAGAATAAACAAAGCCTTTTTAGGGTAAGGGGCATATCAGATGTCTTAATCTCGCATAACTATGTTCTGCTTCCAGCTAAAGGTACATCATTTCATACTTCTCCTGACAAAACAATGGCACATCTTTCTTAAACACAACCAGATCTGGCCTAATCATAACATACAGCGATTTCCATTTGGGTGTTAAAAAAGTAACGAAATATACCCAGTAAAGAATAACCAATCCATTTACTCTCAATTTTTACTATGCCCTCAAATATGCAGTAAACGGAAGCTAATGTGTTAGTGTTTGCAAGTTAAGTGAATTAAACTACAGCAAGCGAGTTAGTTTTGTGCAGTAACGAGGGCTGTTGTTTGGACGTGTCCGCTTCGGGTGCACTGTTATAGTCAAAGTTAAGACAGTAAGTCATCTTTAAGAATAACATAATATCAACACTAAATTAGAATAAAACTTGGAAGACTACGCAACCAAACGACTACGAAAGCGTCGACCTATTAATGCCAACAGAAAATAGCTTTATCAATAAAACGTTAATTGTCATACATTTTGCAAGACCCAGGAAACGAACCTGACCCCTTTTCAAGCTCTTTCAGTCGTGTGAGCAAGCACAAATGAACTTAATATCTTATTTCCCCTCTTTTGTGGGACTACCCACTAACCTCCCAGGGGGTCCCTTTTCAGCATACCTACAGAGACAATAAAGACAGTTTTTTTTTATGTTAGAGGGAGGCAACGAGCAGGCGGGTCACCTGATGGTAAGCAATCACCGCCGCCCATAAATACCCGCAACACCAGAGGAGTCACAAGTACGTTGCCGGCCTTTAAAGTTTTTTTTATAAATCAGTTTTTACCACAGACTCTTGTGCCTTTGTTGATTTGAAATTTTGATTCGTTACATGTTGCTCCATGCAGAGTAGGGATGGCGATCTGAGATCGATTAATCGAAGAATCTATTGGAAATCGATCTTTTAGAGCTCGATTTTTTTGTGAATCGATTCACTGGGTTACGATTCGAATCGATCTGAAAATCGATCTTTTTAAGAAAGAATCGCCATCCCTAGTGCAGAGACAAAACCTTGGGTTAGTACTTAAAATAAAGGGTTATTGCTAATATTTGCACATCGTCGGTGTAGTTTTAAAAATAATGCATAAAGTTATTTATATCCGATAAAATTATTAATATAGTTCTTTTCTTGTTATTATCATGCTTTAAAAAAAAAGGACCGTTTTAGTAGTATCAGAAACTTATTACTTACTTAGAGACTGGTAGTGCAACTGGCCTTATAGGTTTAAAAGCATACAAAAGATTAAAAAAAAAATCCTTCACATCTTAATCTTAGTTTTATTATGATGTTGCACTTTGAACTGCAATGCTAAAGCTACACTTCACTGGCATATCGCGTAGTGTAAGGGAACTGCATAGCCGTGTTAGCTCTCACCGTGTTAAGTGCATTGTGTGTTGGCGCTGAAATAATCCGTCTGTCTGTCCAGATTGGTTTTACTCGTATTTATTTACGAGTTTTCCAGAGGTATTCATGGAAAGGAAATCTTGTATATCACTGAGTCAAACTGTACTTAACGAGCTCTCTGATACATAAATAAATATCGTAATAAATTACATAAATTGATCCAACAAAGTATGTAGCTTAGCGTACTTAATAGAATATTTTCTTTTTGGAAAATAATCAGGTACAGACCGGAGTCTAGAAATTGGCGGTCGGGAAGCACAAAAATTCGCCCCCATTGTCGAAACGCGGCTAGAAGGTCATTAAATTGTGAATTTTCCATCATTTAAACACACAAAGTGTAAAGGAAGAAGCCCTACCATTATTGCTATACAAGTACCTAACAAAATAGAAGACCGCTGAAGGGCTATTTCCTCTCCAAAGTCGAGCTCCTCTAAGCGTCGCTCAAATCGGGCAGTTAACAAAAACCGCTTCTTTCAACTTGCCTCGTGTAAGCCGCTCGCTTGTCTCCGGGTATCTGGGAACGCTCCCCGGGGATCTACCTAGGGCTGAGTCAAGACAAAGTTTAATATTTTTTGTATAAAAATGGTAAAATGGATAAAGTAACGATTGTTGTTGTATACTTTTCAAGAAATGAAGGCACTCTCTCGGTCGAATTGTCGGCAGCTCTACCCGAGAATCGAGGATTATAAATATACTGGAAATAATTATATTATTACAACGCCTATTACTGTGTGAGACTTCCCTGCACAAGAGGGCAGCCTGACACGAACAAAAGAGAGATACCGCGCAAGAACGACGATAATATTATTCTGAGGTACGAGGGTGAATCGCACCGCCAACTTCCCTTCCAGGATCTGGACCGTAACTGAATATTTTTTGAACAGAAATCCCAACCACAAAACGGTTCTACTCCGGATTTGCACCCAAAGCACTAAATTACTGCACTACGGGGCAGTCAACCTGCCAGTATTGTGCCTACCGATGGCAACGTTTGGTCCCCAAGTCCAAAAGTTGACGTGTTAAAGTGCAAATTAGAGCAATCAGTATGTAGTCGTCAATTGTATTTCTATTATTTTCTATTGATAAAATTTATTGTATGTGACCTGTGGAAAGGTCTGCTGTTAAAGATATTGTTATTATTAAAATAGTAATAAATTCTCCCAGCCCTAAACAAGATGGCTGTCCGTGACACGTAAGTTTTTCCCGCGTCCTGGCTAATTACGAGCGTCTCGGTTTTGTGACGGCTTCGGAAGGAAGTTGTTCCGACATATTTTGCGCTAATCCGGTTTTCGTTCCGTGTCGCGAACTTCAAATCAAATCGCACAGGAGTACTGTACTTGGTGTGAGTTTCAAGGGCCTGACTTGACGCTTGACGTGTTGGAGTAATTAGCTTGTTTTCTAAAGGTTCTACTCACAAATGCGTTTTAGCAATACTGCGTACCTAAAGATGTTTAATATAGAGTAGCCTGTCTAACGCACCTATTTAGAAACTTAAACATACATATAGGTATATAACCTAATTGCAGTTGCAGCTTTTTCAATGTCTCTAAGACGAAGATGAAATTCATTTTCTAAAAATTATTGAATTATGGAATTAATTCATTCTAGCCATTTTTGGTGTAACGGTTAAGAAGTCGATCGATTCCTGCATTATTTACGTATTTGAGTTTATGTCTATTTGTATTTATATATCAATATTATAAAAATGAATGGTCAAATTAAAGCTACCGAATTAACTTCATAGAGACGTGACAGGAAAAACAATAAGGATCTTGTTGACAATATAAAACTAATTTAGAAATAATAATTTCAATAAAGACAAGTAAATTAGTTTAAGATTCCCCATAATTGACTACCATGTTCAATATTAAGCAATGCTCAATTAGTTTAGCAACAACCGCGTCTAACTAGACCAATTGACCACCCCCTGGCGGGAATAAAACTCATCTCCGGAGTAGTGGTTGTTCAAACTTGTTACTTTGTTAATTCTGATCAAGTTGAGCCGCTGCTTTTAAACTTGGAAATTTATTGTTGCGGTAACTACATGTTGTTTGACAGGCTTGCGCTTGGGATGTTTATTAGCATACAATATTCTTTGACGACAAACATTTGGTTTTAGTTGAACACGATTACTTGAAAGTAATCGCTACGAGGAAGTAATAATTAATAAATAGAGAGAGTAGAGGTGGCTACTTTCCCCGGAAAATATCACATGTCTGCAGGATGATGTTTTATAGTCCATACAAGTGAATATAGTAAGTACAATTGAAAACCACTTGTTTTAAAAATCAGTTGAAATAAAAACAAAACTAAATTATGTCTCCATATTTCTGACGTATTTTTTTTGCAATCTTTGGCATATTGATTTCATAAGGATTTCAGAAAGTATTTTTTCACATTCCCATCTCTGCACAACATATCCAATGTTTATCAATTATTATTAACAAAATGTTAAGACATTGTAAAACCACAATCATTTTGTACAGTGTGTAAACCTAAAAGACCAACCATCCCCTTTCGAGCAAGTGAAACGTCTATTAGAAGCTTTCAGTTAAAAAACACATTTAAGAAGATTGCTGGCTGCAAAACCTCTAACATGGCGGCTAACAGAGAACATTCTAGAAGCCACGTCGCGTCATTAGTAGCAACAACTGAAAACAATAAATAGTTGCTCCTAGGAGCACTGGAAGGCTTACGTATCTCGTTATAAGGTCGCGAAATCGGCTGCAGCGGAGCGTAGGAGCAGAGGCGATTTAGAACTGAAGACAGAGTTTGAGGCACAGAGAGGTCTTACCGTCAGTTACGTTTTTATGCGGCTTTGTGTACGTGTTGAGCATTGCGTGGGTAACAGACAGACCGATGTAACGAGAATTTTGACTTACTGAAACAAAACAGAAATAGACATAGTATTAAGTGCAGAAGCTACACTCTTGTCTTCTCACTTTGAGTTGCTGAGGACCAACTCTTTTTTGTGGAGCAAAATGCGTTTGATCGCCATTACGACAGGCAATTGTCCTGACCAAACCTGCGGGTGTGAGACGTGGGACCAAAAGCATGTCCTTACTAATTTAGCTCTGAAGACCTTACTATTTACAGACAGACAGAAATATAGCAATATAAATGAAGTGTAACTTTTACTACTTAACTTTTAACAACTTTTACTAACTTTGTTGTTTATCTAATATTTTGGCGGGTTATGGACATAAGACCATGGATGAGATAATGATTTAATAAATACACGAACTTAAATGCAAGGTAATGAAAGTACCAATTTTACAAAATAGGGGTGTAAATAGCAAATGTTGCTCAAGGCACGAAATTATGGTGACATGTTCGTTTAACTCTCTGCACCTACTCTAGCTCCCAATCCATATAGATTCCGTGTACCACGTCGTTCGCTGCAGCACTTTGCAACTGTCACCGAACCCGCTTCATCTCGCCGTCGGAACTGCAGCCGTAATGTGGTCGCGTTCTCAAATTGCGAGATCCCGTGTTTGGTCGCAGTTAGTAGGTTGGCTTGCTGCCAGCCTTCGCTGCGCCTCTTCGCATTCCTTGCGGAATACATAAATCAACAGCTCGTTCCGACCATTAATATTGGGACAAGCGATTTTGCGGAATGCCCTGCCTTTATATTCGGTCCTGTCACGGCAAGTGTAGTAATGCAGACGTACGTCTTGAAACACGATACTGCTAGTAGGATTTAGTGTTTCTCTCCAGTTCGAGGGTCGGTGGATACATACAGCGAACAAAGGTTGGAGAACGGAGTATTGAAATGGATGGATGGCTTTCGCTCTTGAAACATCGCCAGCTTTGAAGCACGTATGCTCTTTCCGATACGGAAATGTATATGGAATTCTTGAATTTTGAAAACGTGCATCATTATGTCACGTAGAATAAGAAGACAAACATAAACTTCAAATCTAGGCTGACGGTGGAAGTGATATTTCCAGGACATTTTGTAAGAAATTGGACATTATAAACACAGCGCCATCTAGCCCGAAACTAAGCACAGTTTGTACTTTAAATGCCAGACAACGGGTAATGCACACAAAATGTTTCCACCTTGTGGGTATCGGACCAGCAACATAACATCAAATTGGTCATCAAATTATATTTTATATACAAGTGAATGGATTTAAATATTCGGAGAATTTCTTTTTGTAACTCGTATGTTGCATTTTGCATATAAAATAAACGTAATAACTACGCCTTCGCAACGGTCAATGATACGGCTTAGTATATTTCAGTATATTAATACATATTTTGGAATTGTGCAATAATTCGCGTTAAACAAGCGTAATAATTAAGCCATATTGTCCGAATTTACATTAACCGTCATTATAATAATGATCTGATTTCCATAATTGAGGACTCTACCTTAAGTGGCGTATTAATAAAAATTTCCAGCTTTTCCATAGTAAAAGTTACTGGACAAAGTAACATGCATTGAGCTGATTCTTAAAACTGTTCATATTTGAAATTAAAATCTTTTTATACCACTTCATTATCTTATTTTGACGAGCCATTTGGTGTAATGGTTGAGAAGTCGGCCTTTACACTAGAGGTCGCGGGTTCGATCCCCGCACGGTGCAAACATTTGTGTGTATGAACACTGTTTGTTTGTATCGGTCTGGGTGTTTCTATGTATAATAATATGTATGTATTTACAAAAAAAAAGTATATAAGTAATGTTTATCCGTTGTCTGGCACCCATAGCACAAGCTAATGCTTAGTTTGGGGCTAGATGGCGCTGTGTGAATAATGTCCAGAGATATTTATTTATTTATTTATATTTATTATTTGGAGTGGAGTTCTTCATTACATTTTGGAGTGGAGTAATTATATTACTACATCGGAACTTTTATAGCATTCCGATTCCATATTTACGCTCGCCACTTGTAACACTTGAACACCTGCTTTCTTTCTTTCTAGGTACTTCTTTACTATTTCCGCGGCAGTTGTGATACGTTAGGATGTTGCCAAATATGTCACCCGCGTTGTTTGATTGTTTCCCACCGACCCTACTCACGGGACGGCCATGCGTGAGGTCCGCTCGACTGTCAATCAATGTCTATTGAACTGAGATTGTCCGAGCGAACTTAGTAGGACAGTTGCAGGAATTGACAATATTCCAAGAAAAATAAGTGATGTTTATAGTTTATTCTCCTTAGAATATCGTGGATAGGTGAAAGTTTAAAATTAGTTTTATTTTCTTATTGTTTTCGTGTCAATATTTGGTGATTCGGAATAAAATAGGGTATTTATTTTTTATGAAACTTAGGGGTTCAACAGGCAGACTTAATGTTAAAAGCATTCTCTACCAGTTAGTAAATTAGTGGAATTATTTGCTACGTGTAACTTGATGGAATAGGCCATTGATAACTTGTCGGAAAACAGTTTCGGAACAGTAAATATTTGCTGATTTTTAAACTGACCTTACGATTTATTACTTTATTTTAAATTGTTATTTGGCCGATTGGAATTCAATTTACTTACTAAATAATGATAGAGCACTAGAAATATTTTCAGAAACAGGTCAGCCGTATTGTGGAGTGAGCCTCGATAAGCGCTGGCCTCCCGGGACAAATGAAGCAAGCACTTCCCGGTTTTTAGCGTCATTACACAACTCCCACCTATTAAAAAATTTTTCTTACTTTAATGTGATCACTTAATGAACGTTCTGATGGATTTGCGAAAATAATTGTGATTTCAAACCGCATTTTTTGAAGTCTACTTCCCTTGTTAATGGTCCGGATTTTAGACCATAGTAGAAAAAGTGTACAGAATCCGCGATACACATACTAGTCACTTTTAGCTTTTTAATTCATGCCGCGTATTTAGGGCCGGTATTTTTTAAGTTTAACATTTTAGATAAGTATTAATTTTGACAGGTAAGGGCCGGTATTTCAATGTAACCTTATCTTATTGCATAAGTTAAGTATAACATTTAAGATAAGTATTACTTTTGACAGGTAAAAGTGTATGACTTTAGTGCCGCTTAACTTTAACCTATAATGAAATACACTTAAGTCATACTTATTATCAATCCCGGATTAAGATCAAGATAAGTATATATTGAAATACCGGCCCTAAGAGTCACGCTGACGCGCGCGCGTAGCATAACCTCTCGTACGTCGAGATAATAAACTGCCGGTTTTCTTTGCAGTTGAAATCGTCGCTATATTACGATACAATAACAGCTATACTTGCTGATACGCGCGCTGTCGGCCTGCTTGTCAGCGTGACACTAAAACCAGCCTAAAACCGTGACGAACGTACATGAATTATGTTGCGCACATACAAGCCGCGCGAAGTGCGTTTAAGATATAGTAATTTTCACTCTTTTCACTACATCAAGACGGCAGTCGCTCTATTGTAATTACTGGACTAGCCAAATATTGCGTCATGGTGTTGGTGCAAGCACAAAACGGACAAAACGCTCGAAGATTAATTTCCCAATGTAAACAAAAGCTATTGCGTCAATGGTTGAATATAGTTGATAAAAAAAAATCAGTCAATTGTTAAAAATATCAGTTGACATACTCGTTGATTATTTTTATTAAAAGGCAGACATATCCACTATTAACTAACTACTTAAAATCATAACTCGTCCGAAATATTCAAATTAGTTCAGGAACCGTCGACATTCGTTGTGCAGTCAGCATCTCTGCAGATTCAATAAGTCCTCGAGGAGGGCACGTAGACAACTCGCCCGGACTTAGTTCCTCTAACTGCTCTATAATGATCGCTCTAATAGATTTGCGAGAATTGTGATTTCAAGTCGTGAAATTATAGTTAGCACACGAATGAGCTTCAAATTTTGGGGTTTGATTTGTGGGTTTTTTTCCGTAGATTAAGATTCCCGTGATGTGAACTGTTAGCTACATAAATCGAATCTCATTTAATCTCTCGCATCGCTGGTCTATTTTTGAGTAGATGTTTTACGATACGGCAGTCCTGCAATAGCGCCCTATAAGTTGAGCAACAAACATAAAGTAACCACTTGGTACGAACAATTCCTCAAACTGATTAATCTCAGAAGGCGCTGATGGAAAATTTCAAATAATTGTGGAATCGCGCATCGCGCAAGCAAAGCGTCTTCCGCTAATATCTTACCACAGATAGTCGGATCAACAGCTGACGATCTTCCACTTTTTATTGGCTATGACTACCCTTATATCGTTGATTCTGACACCCATAACACAAGTGCTTACGCTACTTACTTTGGGGTCAGATCAATGTATGTGATGTTGTCCAATATTTATGCCTACCCTTATAGTGGAGATGAAACGTTGCAATCACATCACATTGAACAATAATTTGTGTCTAAAACATTATAAGCAAACAAAAATTTACCACATTCTAAGTATCCAATTGCTATTCCCTATCTGAAAGTTTTCTATGCATTTGCGATCTTTACAAAAGAACTCAATGCTACCAACAATTGCCACATCTGAAATGCAAATGACAATAAAAAACGTACACCCAAGTTGCCTGCGGCATCGCCTGTGCCATCGCCTCGCATCGATTGAATTTGATGGAACCAGAACAATCCCACGGTATTCGCAACGAGTAATTTACAAACGGAGCTAAATTGTTGCAATCAAATGCAAGCAAAAAGAATCGTCCGCTAGAATGCAATCTCGAGAAGTCTCATTTCTATTCCGACGCCTATAAATATGCAAAATCGGGACGCTAAAAACGCGCTGCGAACGAACTGATAGATTACACAACATTCATTTGTTTCTGTTCGTTGGAATGGAAAATGAAAATATTTGTATCAGCTCATTAACATTCTGTATGCAGACAGCAAATACAGAATGTTTTATTCTGAATTTATGTCAGCTTACGCTGGTACTCTAGTGAAACTTGATAATAAAAGATTTTTTTTATAAGAGCATGATGACGCCACTTAGCCTGATTTATTCATTTAATCTTTATTGCACAACTTAGGGTACAAAAGGCGGACTTAATGCCTAATGGCATAATCTGCCAGTTAACCTTTGGGCTTTGGCTGATGATAAGCAAGATACTGCTATGCCAATGGCAACAACTCCGGCGACATTTTCACAATATCACTCAATTTGTTTCTTTGAGCTTCGTCTTCGTCAGGAAGATAACTATGAGAGCTGACAACCAGTTTCACAGCATAAGTTATTAGACGACAGATTTCCCCTTTGGAATTGGTAGCTAATATGATAAATACTGAATAGTAACGAGGTTTACCAAAGAGTTTAACCAGAGATTTAAAGTCCAGTGTTTGAACCGAACTGTAAAGTAAAAAATAAGCTAAAATGTTTTAATTTTTTAACAGCTTCATAAAGCAACAAACTTAACTGTGAAAAACAGAAGCGAACGAGCGTCGAAAGCGTCATTTTAAAGCCCCTCGCATTCAATAGGCAGCCTGTTGAGGCTTATTTAAATATATTCCGGAGTATCCAGCACACTTAGAAAACCTTCAATGGATTCTCTCTTAAAAAAAAACAAGTGAAAATTAATCAGAGGCTACCGTGAGAGTTTGCAGCGGGTTGGGAGTGTCGCTTATAAGTGTTATTTTTTTGCAAATGTATAATTATGAAAATGGAATTTATGTTAGCTTTGTATCTTTATAAAGGAGAATGGAGCTAGTTAAAGGTACTTATTAAAACTAGGCGCCTCTTCAGACTAACATTGACAGCCTACAAAAAAGGTACACTTTTATAAATTAAGACAAAGTCTCGGTGATCTACTTTTCCATAAATTTAAGATTCCGAGAAGAAAAGCCGATTATAAAGTGGTATATCTATATACAGATAAAGATATGTGGGTATATCATATCGCTATTGGTTTCACCGTTTAATTAGATTGAGGTAATGGAAAGTGCACCTGTGCTTGCGCGCACTATATATGCTACGAAGTTAACCGTCAAGATTGGCCGCCATAGCTGAAATTGGGTTGGTGTCATTATAAATCAAACTTCTAATAATTCGAAGGTGGCGCTTAAGCCTATGGTCCGACGGATTTTAAGCGGCCTTTGGACGCTTGTAACACAAGAAGCATCGCTCGCGCCTCTATTACCGAAACCTAAAGGTGGGTCAACGCTAACGAGCCGAGCACGAGCGAAGCGCACGCCGAGCCGCTCTGCTCGCGGTGACAAGTGTGGACACACAACGAGCCTACAATAAACACTCTCCTCGAAATTCCTTTGTGTTCGTTAAAAACCGACAATAGACGAAGCACAGTCTAACACGAGCCAAATGCTCGAAGCGAGCTCGTTCGAGACTCGGAGTCGGTCCACACTACACGAATTTTGGGTCGGCTCGTGCTCCGCTCGTGCTCGGCTCGTGCTCGGCTTGTTATGTTAGCGTAGACCCACATATGTTTCACTACGAGTTACGACAGAAGATAAGTTTCGTATAAGATATTGTTATATGCATATGGATAGGCAACTCGATCAATCTTGGTCTAAAGAATAACCGCATAGTCCGGCTTAGAGGACAAGTTGCAAACTACACATCGTCTCTCGTCTTACACTGTCCACGAACTTAGGTTATTAGTTTTCAGTACAGACAAGATGAGACAAGGATTAAGACCATGCTATATAGGTTAGATGTAAAATACTATCTTAAACAAATCAAAAATACAACAAGTCTTTTTCTGCAAGCAATTTTTCTCTGTCTAGTCATTTAAGCTTGCACCATGCCCAAGGATTTGGTAAGGTTCAGTTATTACTTGAAACGACTGCCATGTGTCCTCCGTAACCCGTGACAGGAAAACAACCAATAGCGTCATGATCAACGATTGAAAAAAAACAGGTACGAGTAGTATTAGCAAAATTATGTAAGTTATTATTTAATAATACAGGAATATTTTTTATAGAGGCAGTCTATTTAATAGCTTTGACTGTGTTCCGCCGATACTAAGACGGAAGAAGGCATAAAAATAAATGGATCACCTGATGGTTAGTGTTTACCGTCGCCAATGAATCACACATGTGTTACCGACCCTTAAAAAAAGATATACGCTTTTTTCTTGAAATACTTCAGCTGACGACAAAAACACACGTCTATTCTCTCACATACATTTCGAGCAACTGACCAAACAAAAGAATACATTCCAAAATCAAAAATCTTATAAAAAAAACGACTTATCTACTACCGGCCAGTGTCGACAACTTTTCTCTAACCTCTATGGAGTTTATAAAAGCGTTTATGAAAATTCTGGATGTAAGTGGACCTCCTTGGCGGTAAGTAGCCAAAGAACTTTGCTTATTACGCCGAGCGACGACGGTGACAATGCCGTGAAGAAATTATAAGTTCCTCTAAAACTTAGCTACTCGCTAAGAATGTTAGGGCTTCGCCGGACCAAACAGCGCTTTTTATGACGCGAAACTTTCAGTAAAAGTTGCTACGTTTTGACAGTGTTTTCTTTTGTGTATAAAATGGACATTTCTTTTTGTAAGAGCAGAATTAAAGCAGATGATTTTTAGTTCAAAGATTTTTCTTATGTTTTCTATGGACAACAAACAAAGTATGAACATATTTCTAGGAGAATAATTTTTAAGTAATGTCGTATATCATAATATTATAAATTAAATTTATTTACAAAAAAAGTAGGGTAATGTTTGTGCGTTGTCTGGCAATTAGATAATTCAAGCGACGCTGAATTTGGTGCTAGACAGCACAAAATTAAATAATGTCCATGAATATATTTATTTACTTTTTTATAATTTACACATACCTCACGATATTTAACTCACAAAAAGCAACCAAAGAAACCAAGCCCAAACCAAACAAGTTTTAGAGTGTGGAACTCTAAAACGTCGCTCACGTTCAAAATTCGCAAAGCGATATCTCAAATTTTCACTAAAAACCGCAGCCTAAAGACATCTTATTCCCTAAATCTAATAGTCTGCAATGCCAGCCCATATCGGAGCGGCAACTTTTGATCTAGGCGCAATTTGCCGGCAAACCCAATCAGTCTGGGTCTAGATGCGATCAGCTGGTGCGTGGGGGCGATGGGCGATGCGACGGCAAATTGCCTGCTGCGACCAAATTATTTGAAATTGAAGTGAAAATTATACATGTCCCTGGCAAACATGCCTTATAAAATTAGATGTAAATTGCCTTATAATTGTGCATAAGGAGTCTACATGCCCTTATGAGATGTAAAGCAATTTAAATGTAGTAAAGCCATGCTTCTGTCTAAGTCGAAATGCTTGACCGGAGACGTACCAATTTCGACTATGAGAAGTTGCTGTCATAAAACTGTAGCAGTTTTGCTATATTGCGCTTAGTCTGATGAATACGAGTGCTTGAGGCTTGAACCCTTTCACTGTCTTCTACAGTACTACCTCAAAGGCGAGCAATTACCGACCTCTTATCATCAGGGACAAACTTACTCGTTTGACTTCCATTATTCTAGTTGAAACCAAATCTCTGTTCTTCGAAACCGGTTAAAAGTTAAACACCAGTTTCCTCCATTTTAGAATTTAAAAAAAAAATTATTTGTGGCGCAAGAACTTCTACTAAAACAATGGATAAGTTAGCATAAAGGTAAAATTAGTAATAAATGTGCCTCATTGTTTTACTAAGCGTTGTAACTCTAAAAATCTCTTGTTTTTACGAATCGTTGTAACTAAAAAAACCACAAAATCCGCCTGCAAAATTCTTATAAAATCTCATTCTGTTCGAGACCTAAAATATCGCTTTCTGGTTATAAAACTTTCAAAGCTAGAAGTTCAGCAGCCATTTTCAACATCGACCGAGCCAATAAAAATGGTAGTGTTAATATTTAACGACCACTTGGCGTTTATGCCTAGTCGACTGTGACGTTTGAAATATTGGAGTGTGATTTCTAAAACCTTCCTCTTTACTGACAGATACATAGTGGCAGTAAGTTTTGACAGTTCGGACTTTATGAGTAACAGAAGTTAGAAAACTACGTAGAATAGTTTATACTCTTGTTCGAAAATAGAAACGCTTATTTTGATCATGAGTGTGTGTATGCTTGTGTGCGGCAGTAGAAAGAATAATTAGAAATGTTTATATACTGGCTGGCACCCATAGTACAAGCTTTAGATAAGCATTATATGAATGTAATTATAAAAAGTAAATAAATACATTTATTAAAATATCACATAATCATTTGGAATCTTAGCTATTTGAATAGTTATTTATGTGACTGTTGCATAATGAGGGTCATTAAAATACGAATGTGGTTTTATGAAACGAACTAAGTGAGTTTCATAAAAGGATCACATGAGTATTTTAATGCCTAATTATGTACAGTCACATACATAACTTTATCTTCATTCATACGATAAATGTCTATTTTAAAATCAGGATCGATGTGAAACCGCGTGGAATATAATCCGTAGTACCAGGAGAGCAGAGAAGAACAAGAAGCTGGCCCGTTACTAATTAGTGTGGACCGGCGCAGTCGCTTGTTAACCTGCCGGCTGCGGCTAGCTCGCGTCTTTCAAACTCTTTGATTTAATGAATAGTTACGCTGCGGTTATGCTCTCCTGGTACCTTTGAAAATACATCAAGATGTTTTGCTTACATACAGTGGTGGACATATAATTAAAGACACTGAGGAGATATTAAGTTTTCAGAGTTTACCTACCCTTTATACTTTTATTGTATTACATTTATTATCTTGCAATGTTACTTAAATTGTTGTTAGGGTTATCGTAAAATGTTTGAAGTAAAATAAAGATTCTTAAGATGTTCTATTTTTTTTTTTTTGTTGGTAAAGTTTATTGCAAGCAGTACGAACGAATGCAAAGACCTGGCCAACTAATTAAAGACAGATTCATTAAGTAACTATAAAAAAAATCAACTTAGTAAATTTTGAAACGAACTTGATTTTAATACATTTTGGACGTATTTTAAAAACATAAAAACACGATATTAATATTTTGTCGCATGTCCTTTAGCAGCAATAAAAGTCCAACCCCGCCTAGGCATTGATGCCTTCAAATTATTGCAGGTTTGAATCGAAATCTGCACCCATGCCGTTTTGAACGTCGAGTAAAGTTGATGAACATTACTTGTATGTTTTTTTCCTTTAATTTTCTTCACATTAGATCACATGTTTTCGATCGAGTTAGTGTCGGGACAGTACGGTGGCCAATCTAAAACTGTTACTTATTGGCTCCTAAGCAATTCTTTGACGCCTGCTGAAGTGTTTATGGGATCGTTATCGTGTTAAAAAGTCTATATCACCGGCAAATGTTCATTGGCGAAAGGAAACATGACTTTTTCTAAAATACTCCTTTATTAAATTTATTCCTGCTACCTTGTATTTTTTTTTATTAGGTCCCACATCTATATCAAGAAAACACCTCAAATTTTTATATAACCCCGTCAACGTTCGACTGTTATCTTTTTGTACTTTGGATGCATTTTTTTGTTTGGGGGACGCCTAACGTAAACTTTTCCTTTAGAGTTAACCATATTAATTAAAGTTCTTCGGAAATAAACACATTTTTTCTCAGTCTTTCTGTCCCGATGTGAATATTTTTGGGCAAATCGTAATTTTGCTCCTATTTTTTTTATTCCTTCAAAAGAAGGATCTTAGAAAAAACCTTTAAAAAAAGGGTGACTTCCATAGTTTCCTTCTAATCGTGCTGTTAGATACTACTTTAGACCTCTCTACACCAAATACTTCAAAACGCATGATTTTTGAGTCATTTGATGGGTCTTTTTTAATCAAATGATGCTATTTTTGAGGGGGTTGTTTTTCTCGGTCTAGATTTCCTGGGCATGTGAACCGTATAAAACTTCTTAAAATGCCGGATATCGTCTATAACCATATTTTAAAGCATCGTTAGTGATCTTTTAATGTACTGTCCGACCAACCTTTGATGTAATTTTTTTTAAATTTTCCTGCTTTACTAGGGAGAATCGCAACTTTTTCCCTTTCCCATACTAATTCATTTTTATCACAATAAATACTTAAAGCAAGTTTAAAACTAAGCTAGTTTTGGCTTGTCAGGATTAAATCTGCATAATAGAAAAAGTTAAAGTGCTCCTTTTATGGTTATGCCAACTTTAAAACATGAAATACGCACTGTCTTTAATTAGCTGACCAGCGAAAAATGTATCGACAAAGTTTGTGTTACATTTAAAAAAGGAAATAAGACTAAAATAATGCTTTAAAAACTTTTTTTCTGGCCGCATTTTAAAAATACGACAACAGTGTACGTATGAAAACAAATAAATATGGAATTAATCCTTATCTGGGTCTCTACATACCGTTTATTTTGTTGTACGTAGTCAACATCAAGAGTGTCTTTAATTATATGTCCACCACTGTATGTTAGCTTCAAATCCATTAATTTTTTACTTTTTAAGAAGTCGTTCGAAATTTGAACGTAATTAAAGTATCGGTTACCGATACTAAAATGTAAACATTACGATGCAGCCACAGATACTTATATCTAAATGTAGGGCGTTTACTCATCGCTCCTGACTATAAAATAGACATATTATGGTATGGATGTAGATAAAAGTAATTTTAACATCCACACCCCTTGAAAAAAGCTACAGGCTTAGTTCGTGATTTTGATGTTGGGGTAGTCAAAGAACTAGTGACATAGGTTATTTTTATTCCGGAAAAATATCACATTTCCGCGGGATAACGTAATTATAGTCCACGCGTATAGTCCATAATATAGATTGACGTTTACAAGTCAGAATTATTAAAATAGATTCTTTACCGGATACCAACGACCCCGACATCCTTAACTATTATCGCTCCCTTTTATTACCTTTCGTAGTAAACCAACAAACCGGACAAATATTGTAATGAACTTTATGCGAACCTTTACACAAATAAACCCGAAAACTAATAGAGACACCGACACAACAAAACATATCAACAACAATAACAACCATTACGCAAACGGGTTCCGCACATTTTTGGGCACAAATGAACCGGCGTTCCGACACCACACTATTCCGACATTAACAAATTTAATGCGGCCCTATTTAAATTTCTATATAGTTCCGGAATCGCAATGACCGCGGGCGGTAGGGCTGGGAAAAAGGTAATGGAATAGAGTACAGGAATTGAGGAAATGTCCACTCGACTAGTAATGTAGGCCCTCCGATCCCTCTCCCATGACACCACCATCAAGCAAGAAGGAGAACCCCGAGGCTTAGCAGGTAAACTCCGCTCTTTCTATGTCGCGAAACTCGTCCCTCTTTGAGTGTGAAAGTTTAGTGGATAGTGGGACGCTTTAGCTCCGAGGTGTCCCACACGAGGCGTTTTTTTTTAAGGGAAAGAATGCGTTTATTAAGCCTCTTATCTACAGGCTAGCCGAGACCTGCGGCAGTATGTGGAACTCGGATCTTAAGATGTTCCCACTTCACATCTGCGGTGTCTACCTTCTGGTAACCAACCGGTCTTAAACGAACCAATCTAGTTATAAGGAACCTTATACTTAACTAGCGGGCGCCCGCGGTTTCACCCGCGTGGTTCTGGTTCCCGTGGGAATTGATCAAAATCCTTTTTTAGCGGATGCCTACGTCATAACATCTACCTGCATGCTAAATTTCAGCCTGATCCGTCCAGTGGTTTGGGCTGTGCGTTGATAGATATCTATTTCAGTCAATCAGTCAGTCAGTCACCTTAGAGTTTTATATATTACTTAAAATGATTTTAGAATAGAATAAAACTTACTTACTTTTTAAACTTTTTCTACTTTGTTTTGCAAGCGTATACTATTCCATTTAGTACCTAATGAAGAAAACTAGACCTACAAGCTTTTACAAGTCCCTCTCTCATTTAAAAATAATAGGTAGCACCTTAAAATATTATTTCAATGATAGATGACCCTATCACTCGGTCGCACACACGTGTATAATTCGATGCGGCACAAGGGTTCGAAGGTAGTCATTTCGAAAGGATTTTGTTTGTATAATTATTTAAGGTTTCTCTGGTGACTGACTATTGAACGGGCGCGGTCCTTTTATACGGCATGACTTATTACTATGTTTATTTTAGGAACCTCAAAATTGGAAGTGCGGCTTTGAAGGGTGAAAACGCGTTTTATGTTGAATGTTTTATGGTTTATTTTCGGGTCCTTCTTTATCTAACACTGTCCTTATGCGAACCCGTCAAAACATTGAATTTGCTCGCGGTGAGGATAAACTCGTATAAGTCCTTTCTGGGCGCTTTAAGCTTATTTAAAAAACAAATCTTTAGAACTTCGAAAAGATTTATCTTCGACACTATAAAATCGTTCCATACCTTAATTTCCAATGTCCATTAACATAATTGGCACAATAACAACTCCATCCGAACAATGAACTAATCCAGAATAACCATCGCGAAGCGCGACTATTCAATCATAAATCAGCTCCCACGCCGAATCGCATAATATTATGTAAATTGTACAACCATGCAATGAAACGCATACACGTACCCCTTTATGTAAGCGAGATACAGTTCATTTTCGAATGTGTGTTACACGTAGCTTGACTGTACCGCCCTCGCATCAACTAAATCATCGCAAAACAAACGGACGCTTGCGGTATTCGTTTGCCCAGCTAATTAATAAAACCATTTGACAATAACACGAATTGCATGCGGTAACTGAATTTAAACCGTCTGTTCTGTTTCAATTTACGCGGTATGGGCCGTGGAATCGTCATAGCTTTTGTTGTCACTGCCAATTCTCTTGGTAGCTGTTGAATAGATAACACTCATATAATACTTTTTTATGTTAAACTAGCATTCGCCCTCGCGGTTTCACCCGCGCGCGTCATTTCTTTATCCAAATATCCCCCCCTTCCCTCCACATTTCTGGGATCAAAAGTACCCTATGTTCACCCGGGATAGTGTAGCTTTCCAATAGTGAAATAATTATTCAAATCGGTTCAGTTGTTTCGAAGCCTATTCAATACTAATTAAAATTTATAAAGTTTATAATTTTAATGGGTGCCGAAACGGGAAGGTGCCGAATCGGGAAAAAACCAAACAAACAATCAAATATTTCCTCTTTACAATATTAGTATAGATTTCAGTTGGCACACATGAATGCAGCCCACTATGTAAATGGACCACTAAGGCCTAGTCCATTAATTCACTAAATCAGGAACCTTCGCATAATTTGTTGCCACACTTGCTCCTCTGATCTTTAAGCCTTTAATTTCATGTGTACAGGCTTCCACATTAATATTCCTGAAACAAAACTAAAGTTATTGCGGCAAATTTTACCTGTGGGGTAGTTGCTAGCCAGAACTGTGGAAAAGTACTACCCCCAACCAAATTAAAGGTTTTCTGTATGTTATTGTTAATTCAGTTAGCAGACAGACAAACAATCCATATGTAACATTCCTCTTTTAAGAATTACCGCAACAAATGATATGTTTTCAGGAGACTGGAGCTTACTTTAAAAAGAGGTGTTACACATGAAGCAAGAATGTAATATGGCCTCTCCCGATGATCCATTTAGTAGTGACGATAACAAATAAATCATCACATCACATTAGAACACCTAAAATGATATAAAATCTTGTTTTTAGGGTTCCGTAGCCAAATGGCAAAAAACGGAACCCTTATGGATTCGTCATGTCTGTCTGTCTGTCTGTCGGTCTGTCTGTCTGTCTGTCTGTCTGTCCGTCCGTATGTCACAGCCACTTTTTACCGAAACTATAAGAGCTACACTGTTGAAAATTAGTAAGTAGATGTATTCTGTGAACCGCATTAAGATTTTCATATAAAAATAGAAAAATAATAATAAATTTTGGGGGCTCTCCATACTTAGAACTGAAACTCAAAAAAAATTTTTTCATCCTATCCTTACGTGTGGGGTATCTATGGATAGGTCTTTTAAAATGATAATAAGGTTTTTTATATCATTTTTTTCTAAACTGAATAGTTTGCGCGAGAGACACTTCCAAAGTGGTAAAATGTTGGTCCCCCCCCCTGTAACTTCTAAAATAAGAGAACGATAAATCTAAAAAAAATATATGATGTACATTATTATACAAACTTCCATTGAAAATTGGTTTGAACGAGATCAAGTAATTAGTTTATAAATTTTTGGGGCTTCCCATACTTAGAACTGAAACTCAAAAAAAATTTTTTCATCCAATCCTTACGTGTGGGGTATCTATGGATAGGTCTTTTAAAATGATAATAAGGTTTCTTATATCATTTTTTTCTAAACTGAATAGTTTGCGCGAGAGACACTTCCAAAGTGGTAAAATGTTGGTCCCCCCCCTCTAACTTCTAAAATAAGAGAACGATAAAACTAAAAAATATATATGATGTACATTACCATGCAAACTTTCATTGAAAATTGGTTTGAACGAGATCAAGTAATTAGTTTTTTTTAAAACGTCATAAATCGTAAACCGCAATTTTCCTCTCATTCAATCAACTCAAATATAAAAACGTCGATCAAACTTACAAAGAACTACAAGAACTTTTATATTATGATGATACTTGCTGCTACGGAACCCTTCATGGGCGAGTCCGACTCGCACTTGGCCGGTTTTTTTGTTAAGTATATCGAGATTAGGACAAGGTTCGTAAACAATTTAATAGTTTTCACCCGGCATAGTTGAGTCAGTCAGTTAGTTTATTACATTTACTTATTACACCAACCAAATAATATTCCTTACCTTAATTAGTTTTGCGTGTAATTATCACT
Organism: Mecyna flavalis; assembly: GCA_949319885.1. Taxonomy (NCBI): domain Eukaryota; kingdom Metazoa; phylum Arthropoda; class Insecta; order Lepidoptera; family Crambidae; genus Mecyna; species Mecyna flavalis. The sequence goes on from OX439427.1 coordinate 21,083,104, forward strand.
TCTAACTATTTACTGACTAACATTCCCCTGGGAGAACTAACCAGCGCGATAATGCAGGGCCGCGATCGGTCGCTACGCGGTGATAAATTAGTCAATTAGCGCGCTGATCGTCGAATTAACTATTGCGCTGTTAATTATGGGGTGAGGACTAAAAATAAATATTTGTGGGCGCCTGCTGTAAAAGTTTTAAAATCTGTTCTCGTGATTGATCTAACAGGCCAATCACGTTTTCCAGAACACCATCATGTCCTTTTTAGAATATATTTCACTATCTCCATACTAAATTGCATCAAAAGCAATTCTCAGACCCTGTCTCCACATAATACAATAATTGGGTGCATTTACATGCAGATTTACGTTACATCTAGGTGTTTCATAGTGTTACATGAATAAGTATGTTTACAATAAATTAGACGGCGCTTATCAACATTACTATTATATAAACGAATATTCCCCTAGGCTTAGACAATAGCCAGTGCGATAATGCTAGACCGCGAGACCATCGCTCACTCCGCGATAAATTAGTTAATTAGCGCGCTGATCGCCGAATTTAACTATTGCGCTGTTAATTACACAGTGAGGGCTCCGTATAAATATTTGGTTCAGTTGTCCACTTTGTGATAGAGGATTAACACCTATTAATAATTGGAGTTGCAACGTGCAACTAATTTGTCTTAATCTCTTGGGACTATTATGTATTCTGGTACAAACTATCATGTTATATCAGTTGGAAAACAGACAGGTAGCTATCTGATGACGAGAGATAGGACATGCTAATTTACGACCGGCGCGCCCATGGACATTTGCAACAAATTGCAACTCCAGAGGCATTGCATAAACAATATGCGTTACCGGCCTTAGAAGGAATATGCTCTTTTCTTTAGGACCGATAGGTTGAATCTTATCTGTAATACTCTTCTTCTTCTCTTCTTAGACGTTCTCAACCAATTTATTTGGTGTAGGCCTACTATTGGTAATACTACTGAACGTGATTCATTCCAATGATTCGTTGTGCGGGGCAGACGATACATGTGCAAAGAAGCAACAACTGCATACCAACAAATTATTGTCAATTAGAGAATCTTCCACCTTCTAGTAGCCATTTGTTACTATCACGTTAATACGTGAAAGCCAGTCTTGTAATATTGAATTAAGTTCTCACCATGTAATTGATTTATATTACTGAGACCGGACAGTGCAATAATTTACTAATGTGTGACCGCAACAGAACAGACCGCTGAATAAGCAGACTAGCCGCGGTTAATCGCGATGTTAATATTATTGTTAATGTTATCGGGAACTTACGTCCCTTAGTAGCGGTAAGCATGTTGAAGTTACAATAGAAAATTAAACTCTGCCAGTGTCGGGAACTTGCGTCCCATAGTAGCGGTAAGCCTGTTGAAGTTACAATAGAAAATAAAACTCTGCTAGTGCTTTCTGCATCCAATTGCAAAATAGTGTATAATTAGTTCAATTTAGTTGGCAAACAGGCCACTTTATAGTGAGATCTGGTAGCAACACCACCACTTTGCTTCCCTGCGTGGAGTAAAGCTCCCTAGATGAAGACCTTGGGTTTTCTAGTGCGAAGGATGGGGTCGAGTCGATTTAATTTACACTTAACTTGGAAACGTAATTCAATGAGCTGCTCCATAGGACCCCTGGTCTTTGAGCCGTTGATTTCAAGGGTACCAGCTGATATCTCTCTCTCTATCTTTCAAGGGTACCTTTTTTGCTGCTGATATCTACACCACAAGTAGTCATACTTCAGAGTCAGATCAATGTATGTGATGTTGTGCGCATACACGAGCTACGAGAATGCTACGAGATACTATTCATGCTACGAGAAAATCATTATCACGCTACGACGTAGCGTCTAAATATTTGATAGACGCTGCATCACTGAAATAATGTACTCGGTCTTAATGTCTAGTACAAAAAATATTGGTTCGATTACTCCAAATAATATATCTTTCAACACGTAAACAGAACATTCAAGTAATTTTGCTGAACATTGTACTACTCTTTTAATTGGTTCTTTATCACTTATTTGACTGTTTTGGTACAGAGTTCGCGGCACATCAACCTACCTTAGTGTTTAAATAACTCAATTTAAATAGAAATCTATGCAATAGATAGGTATAATGCTAAAAACTGGTTATGGGCATTTCACTGATAAGTCATTAGGATAATCTGTCTGTACTTACTCTATCCTACTAATCCTACTAATATTATAAATGCGAAAGTCTGGTTGTTTGGATGTTTAGATGTTTGGATGTTTGGATGTTTGTTTGTTCCTCAATCACGCCTAAATGGCTGAACGGATCTAGATGAAATTTGCCACACGTATAGTTTATAACCCGAATTAGGACATACGCTATAAAATTCCTACGGGAAACGTCCCATTCCCGCGGGAATAACAATTTTGAAACTACTGAACCGATTTGAATAATTCTTTCACTGTTGGAAAGCTACACTATTCCCGGTGAACATAGGGTACTTGATCCCGGAAATGTGGGGGGAAAGGAGGATATTTAAAAAAAGAGATTACGCGCGGGTGAAACCGCGGGCGGAAGGCTAGTAAAAAATAAACCTTTAAATTAATTATTTCCATCAACCCTCCACAAGAATACTCGAACATCACTTAACACTCAAACAGCCTCGACTAATACCTTCCCATCGAACAATTCCGCACCGCACATCGCTGGAAAGCAATTTGTAAACCCGCAAAATTGATGCCTCCGCTAATCCAACAAAAAGACCGACGTCATTTGACTCTGCTCTGTCATCAATCAGGCCAATCTATCGCCAGTAGTTAGGCCTGTAAAAAACAAAGCCCTATTAGATGCCGCACAAAGGCCTGTTTTTAATTAAACGGCGGACTTCCATGTGTGGATTGATCGGCTATTGGACGCGTAATGATTGATGCTCTAATAATGTCGGCCGGCCGGATGTCAACCGGTTCGGGGATCCGTTGGGACATGGATAAACGGTAATAGTTTAATTAAATATATTCACAGCCCGCGTTGTTGTGCCCCGGAGGTCGTGGGTTCGATTTCCGCCTAGGGACTGGTTGGTAGTAGGGCTTTTTAAGAGTCCGACTGGCTAGCTCCCACCCCCACAGGTGAAATCTGCCGCCATAACAACTGGCTGTGTTCCCGCAGTATCAATGTGGGAGCCAGTACACTTAAAATTAAAAGCTCGAAGATCAGATAAGCCTACAGTCTGGCAGCACATTGGGCGACACTCCCTGTTGAAGTGTCCCTCAATGGAATTGGCCGCAGTGGCCGCTTACCATCAGGTGGATTGCTTGTCGGTCTGCTAACTGATTTAGTATAAAAAAAAATTACTAAGTGGCGTCCTCATTGAGAAAAAAGTCATATCATACTCGTAGTCGTAAAGTTATATAGTTTAAATTGTTATTACACAAAAAAAATCCACTTTTATTGTAGTTCAAAAGTACTATAAACCGCACCTTTGGTAGAACAAGGGCACAACTGTCGAAAATTGGCAAAATGAGTTAAGTATACAGAAATGCTTTAAAATGCACCTTCTAACTGAAGGGACAAAGACACACGTTTAATTCCTTCAAAAAACCGCCAGAGCGCACAAGCGGCGTTGTCTTTCTGGGGCCATTTTCTTACTCTGTTGGCGCGACAAAGTCTCATTGGTCATTTGTGGCATCGGCGGGGAGAGATGTAGTCGTCACTTGGAGCGCTAACGCCGTAAAGTTAAATATGCCCTTTGATGTTTTTGATTTCTGGAGTGACAAGGCCACATTTGTCACACTTATGCCCTGTTTATGATTTAAAAATTTGGAGGACAAAGCCGTTCAGACATTTGTGCCGTTGTCTGTCCAAGATTTGTTTTATTCCTAGGAATACCTAGGAAGACCTAGGTCTTAAAATTATTTTTTATAATGTAAAGTTAATTTAAGTTTTATACTGGTATCTTATTTAAACCTATTTTTATGTGTGATTCCAAACAGTTTTAAGAAAGAATAATACCAATTTAAGTAAAACCTTTGTTACTAAAGGATTGTTTAAAATTTTATTAAAAAATAGTTTTTCTGTTAGGTTTTTTGTTAGGTTTATGTTCCTTTTATTTTGATATTATTCTCTTATAATAATATTTTTTATTATACTATTTTTAAGCGATTCTAAAGCTATTTTCTTATGACCATAAGATTTCATATTTTTGACGAAATGTGACGACTGATTACTAAGTTTTGATGTTTTTTTTTAAAAAGTTACTGTGAAATGTTTAATTTCACTTTACGCAAAAAACACGGTGTTTTTAGTCAAAAACGATGCCAAATTAAAGCTTAAATATGGTCACATTTACAAAATATTTTACTTATTGGTAGAACAAGGGCACAATTGTACCCCTATGTTAGAAAAAAACATTTTTACAGTAAAACTACTGGTTTTTAATTATTGTAAACCACGCACTTAAAAAGAATATAGTATATAGTTTATGTCATGCAAAGGAGAATAACTTTAGTATGATATTGATAGAGCTAGGCCACATTCAATAAAAAAAATATCTTAAAATGGCTCTTCTGTAAAATCGCAAAAGGTGCAGTTCTGCCCTTGTTCTACCAAAGGTGCGAAACGTTATAACAACGTAATATTCTTGTCTTCTAATGTAAAAAACGAAACTTAGGATTCTTTGATCTGTTAATATACTGTGATGTGAATTGTTCTTCAACGGAGGCTCCCCTTTTCTCTATATTTAGATCATGAATGAAGATTTATGAAATCCAGACATTACAAAATGCGATACAGAAAGTCTTTTACTTTTTATAACTTTGTATTTCAAGCTATACAACGTCATCTCGCATGAATATTAAGTTTTTAGTCTATTCTATGCCTGTACAAAATTTCATCAGAATCAGCTCCAATCAGCTCACGTGTTTAGGCGTAAGAGGCTGACGTAACAGACAGATACACAGATAGACAGACAGACAGACAGACAGAATTACTTTTGAATGTATAATATTATTTTGGATATACCTTAAATAACATCTTCACTAGTATCAGAGTTTATTATAATTATGTAATTAGTTTCGTCTTAAGTTGGTTCATAGTGTATTTTTATTGCTTTGAGAAATTAGTTTCTTCTGGGTGAAATTTCCAAAAGAAGATTCTTAAACCACACTTAAGACTTGGAATTGCAGTAAACCTATTTACGACACTTCCGCCCCTAAAGCCTTTAACTCAATGACAGTACGGAACGCTAATCTCAAACGCGGTTTACGCTTGGCTGGATTTTTTCGAAAGGGGAGGGATTGAGGTCGACAAATTTGCGGCTTCGCTTTTTACCGGAACCAGGGCAGGACTTTCATCATTTCAGGATGGCGTGTTTCCACGTATCCTGGCAAGATTGAATGTAAAGTGACTGAGGACGTTTAAGTGATGAACAAAATGTTGGTACATTCTGAGAGTCTAATGTGCTTTTTTAGCTTTGGTAAATAACACTGAATTGATCCAGTATTTCTTTAAATTACTTAATTAGGAAGCATCGCCCAGTTTTATTAGAGTATCAGCCTATTTAATGTCCTACTGCAGGGCAAAGGCTGATTCATACTGGCTTAATCACCACGTTCGCCATATTTAACTCTTTGACAGCGTGCCATTTTAAAGCAAGACTCATCCCACCCGTACCCAGTACGTGATCGGCTGTCAAAGTGTTAATGCGTATAGGTGATCAGAAATCCGAGTTGTGTCCGGAAATCCGATACAAAAATTGTACTCTTAAATTACGTACACTAAACGTAATTAAACCAAGACTTTCTCGGCAGAGCGGGCAACGCATATTCTCAGATTTCCATGAGCGACAGTAGCTACTAAGCATTAGATGTCACACTAGCTCGTTTGCCACTTCCTTCCTTAAAAAACACACTAAAACGTCTTCAAAGCGCAACCAAAGAATCTACGAATCCGTTGAAAAAATTAACTCAAATTACGAGTTTTAAAGAGTCGATTTAGGAAGAGATGGCCTGAATAGCCCCGTTTTAATTAAAGGGGAACGAAAAAACTCGGTGGTATCGAGGCTCGGTGATTCCGGCGACCCGTCGTCGTGGCCCTAATGGGACAGAGATATTAAACTGTTTGCTTTCAGGTAATTTCTTTTCTTTTTCTTGGTGATTTAACTGGCTGCCGCGTTAATTTTGTTTTTAATCAGCCTATTGGATGTTTGCTGTGAGAATAGCATCTAGGTTGGTTGTGATGTGTTTGTAACTTTTTTTGAAGTGAAAACTTCTTTAGCGGCGTTGTGCACTTTTTTTGTATGGGGAAAAAATGTTAAACTCGCGTCAGGATTTATGTGTCACGTGACCTGATCGAAAATCCATATAAAATTTGAAGTCCGGACACGTGTTTTCTACAAACTTATCTGTTCCGGTGGCCAAAATTGAAACTACATGAAATGCAATGCAAAAACGATATTTAATGACAGTTTTAAATAGACAGTAGCGACGCCGCCACCGGAACAGATAGTTTGTCGGTCTATAGACAATAATGGTTTTTTGTTCAATTTGGCAGCTCATTTATGCAAAGAAAAGTGCTTCTTATGTACATCAGGAGTAGAGTAAATAATTGTATTAATAAGAACTGATGTTGTTTTCTTGAGTTTTATTCCTTTAGCGTAAGGTATATTTTTCTTTGCATAAATGAACTGTCAAGTGTGACCTCTTCTACTATTATAGCCGCAGTGCGGTCGCTTCCTATATGCTTCCTATGCTACAAAGTGACCACAAAGACCTTAATTTGATATCCTGCAAAATTCAAAATTTAATTGCCGTAATAAAACATTTAAAAAGTTTGGAATATCTTTATTCGCCGGAATTATATAACAGTATTTTGTGGAAATTAACACCACTTCTCCGCAGTCTTTGGATCCGCTATGCTGCGGAGCATGCATCAGGTCGTATGAAGTTGGAAATGCTGTCCGATGTCTTGCGACAAGAGGCTCGTTCTCACACACAGTTTGGCTTGTTACCCCAAATTCCCAGTGAACATCCTCGAAAGCGACATGTTGATTACTGTAACACCACTCGTGTTATTAACGATTCGGGAGTCTGCGGATTCTGTAAAGGGAATCATTTCTTGGCCGATTGCTCCAAATTCAAAAGTTTATCCGCAGATTCCAGTATGCAATTAGTTGTAAATTCCAAACTTTGTTTTCGTTGTTGTTTAGAAAATAAATAGTTGTCAATCAAAAAAGTATGACATTGACGGTTGTCAATCATTTTATCATCGTTTATTACATGGCGTTTCAGTGTCACAGCAAGGAGTTTCTGATAAGTCTGAAAAAGTTTCTGATTACATTTGAGAGATAATCTTTTTAATGTAATATAAATTGTCATGTTTGTGTACGATAGCGCAATAAATAAATATTGTATTTTACCACATAAATGATAGTACTTTTATACCTCTACCAATCAATTAAATCCCTAACCATTCCGAAATACATATCAAAAATGCACAACGTTAATATTCAGCTTTTCACTTCTGCCGGCACTCCCGGAGTGCAACCCGTCGTTTTTTTATACTTAGTCAGTAATTGGCAGATTGACACGCAGCCCACCTGATGGTAAGCGGCCACTGCGGCCTATTCCATTGAGGGATTTCACCAGGAAGCGTCAATGTGCTGCCAGACTGTAGACTCATCTGATCTTCGAGCCTTTGATTTCAAGTGTACTGGCTCCCATATTAATACTCACCATGTGGTCCATAATAAAATACAAAATAAATAAACGAAACAAAATATTTCGAAAAAATTTTCTTTACAAATTATTAAATCTTTCCCAAACAGGGCCAATACGTCGGACATCAACCGCTAGAGGGCGCTATAAAGAATAAAATCAACTTAAATCGTCCATTTCGGTGGGAGCTGGTCCATTGCGGGGCCATATATTTCGATGGGGCCCATAATGGTTGCCGATAAATAAAACATGGACGGCGGCACCCTATCGACAATGACAGATGCCTTCTATAACCCGAGCGAGTGCCCGAAACAAAGACTCGGTCGGCCGCTCATTTGGAAACTTTCTGCGGCTGAGAATTGCTTGTCTTGATAAAGTGAGGAAACTTGAAGCGTCTACAGGCAATTTATGTGAAGAGGAAATTTGTTTGTAAATATTTGGTTATACTGTAAATAGAATTTATTAGAGGCTAGCGAAACTCAAGTCATGACTAAATATTTTCGTGCCACTACCACCCACTAAATTTGGGAACCCTTTTGCTAAATATTGCACTTCAAATGATATGATCCAGTGGCACGAAAGCCCGATTGCCCTCTCTTCAAGAAAAAAGCATATTTCTTTCTTAATGTGCAATGCCTCTGGTGTTGCAAATGTCCATGGAAGCATTTTCCGCGATAAAAAGTAGTCTATGTAACCTATGTTCATCAGGGACAATGTCCGCTTCTAATGATAAAAGATTTTTTCAGATCGGTCCAGTACTTTCGGCGCCTATTTAATACAAACAAACAAATAAATCTTTCCTCTTTATAATATTAGTGTAGATTTTGACTTATAACAACGTACCTACTTTAGTGATAATTTTTTTCATAATTTATTAAGTAGCTCAGAATTTCAAAACACAGAAGAAATTTTCGAAATATTACTTCTAACTCTTCATAAATACACTTTTATGAAGCCTTCATAATTATGAATAAATGCATATTTTAATATCTTAAAAAATAATTCATGTTAGCACAATATCCCCTGGCCCTATTTCCGTTTACAATACTCGTAAGGCATTTTGACAATTCCAACTGCTCAGTTACATCCGTCATCGAATCTACAACCAAATGGCTCTGTGAATATTCCCCTGCAGGGCAAAGGCATTCCATCATTGGAATCAAGTCGATACAATGGTGGTTAACCGATTTAATTACAATACTGACACCAATGTACATTTGTCTCTTCCCAAAATAAATGGTACTTCGTCAAAAGTCTATTTCTAGTTTATAATCGAAACAAATTGTCCAATATTTCCTCTAAATTTTGTGCTGTTCAATTGGTGAAAAACGTGAGATTATTCCATACCTACTTATTATTATTTATTGTAAATGCGATAGAAACTACCGAGTTTAAGGCGTACAAACAGACCGCTGAACCGATTTTTGGTATTTGGTAGACTATTTGGTTCTAGACATACGCATATTTTCCCAGGATAAGGCTCAATTCTCATAAGATAACCGAAATAGAAGTCTTTTTTCTTTTTCTTCTTCTTTCACGCCGTAATAAAGCAATAAACATTGGCGTCATTTCTTTAAGGAGACAGTTTCGAAGGCAGAGAATGGTTATCCCGAAAAAAAATTCTAATATTCATCCGGGACAACGTATAGTCCACGTGTAGTAGATATTGAATAAACATCAACAACACATCTATACAAACTGTGAAACATCATAATGAACAGGACTACACTCGTACGGAGAGACAGGAGCGTGTTTTGCTGCAATGTCCGACGAAAACGCAGCTGTCGAAGCAAAATGATTGCACTTCAAAACTATACGTACATGGATGGCGCTTTTGAAAACGTGTCCGGAGTTTTAAGCAGAGGTTACAACGGGTAGCGAAACGAAAAGTTCAGTTTCATGCTCCTGTCGCAACTGCATCCTTATTTAATTCTACACATTTTTGATTTCTGTGGTCCAGAGATCTAAAAAAACTATTTTGGTAGCAGATTACACTATGGGGTTGTATATGGCCAGTCGAAATCTAAAAAAGTGCTTCCATCAACGAAATCTGGGGCGGAAATTGAACCGAATGAATTTTCTATCATCATAATCATCATCGGTAATGTCACAGTCCACTGCTGGAAAAAAGCCTCTCCCCAATGCTTGCCACTTAGTTATATTATTGGCTACTCACATCCTGCTCCTGCCAGCCATCCTGTACAAATCGTCACTCCATCTGGCCTGAGGGCGTATTACACTGCGTTTTCCATAGAGTAAAAATTATCAAAAACATATGAAGGCAGCTGCGTAATTAACACGACCGAAATGACACAGAGCCAGGGGTGCCTGTTTCACTGATATGTCCGATGACTCGACAGTCGACACTCGTTCACGACTGTCAAAGCCGTACAAGCGATTGCACATTTCACAACTGTCACAGCATGGATAGCGTATGACGTGTTCGGACTTTTAAGCAGAGGTTATAGCGGTAACGGAGGCGAGAAATTATTTCTGTTCTCTCGAAATTGATAGTAGCGATACCTCTTGCTCATTCATATTTCTCAACACGTCATGGACTCGGATTTTTTTTTGATTTCGTCACCCACGTGCATTTATTAGGAAAGAAGTGAAAGAAACACCACGCCAGAAAGCATCGTTTAACACTTTGACAGCCGATCACGTACGGATGGCATGAGTCTTGCTTTAAAATGGCCGGCTGTCAAAGAGTTAATGTGCGTTAACAATGCTTCTATGTTCTTTAACCTTTTACTTTCAAGTGTATAAGCTGCCCGATTAATATTGCATAAACGTCGCCAACGACGCCTACGACGACACGGCGGAAATCGATCCCAAGGCCTCCAGGTTTGTCGTCGCAAGTGGGTTAACTACTGTTCCAGGCAATCAAAACGCGATGCTTAGAAAGTAGGAAAATGTCAGCGAGCAATGTAAAGTAAAAAGTCCATGTCTTATGCCCGCGCATTCTATAGTAAGTCTTACGAATTTGAGATTGGCCGTTGTATAGCGTAACCGGATTTTGATAAGAAATTTCTTAATTATTGGCTTGAAAAAAGATTTGTGTTTATTCGAGACCTTTTTTCTTTTCCTTTGAACTAAGAAGGACCTCATCAATAACTTATTATTGAAACACGAATCGGTCTACTGTTAGCAATTTAATTAACAACCTGAGTACCCTTAAGCCAATGGGGGACGTCCTGACGCCCGGCTGTCCCTCGAGACTCATCAGTGACGGAAAACTGCCTAATGGATTAAATCACGAAATAAGATGCCAGTCGCTGAATTACCCCTTTTTGTGTCGCCAATTTAGCGATTGTGGAATCTATTTGTTTTTGTTCGAGATGTTTCTGTTTTGTCGCCTCGTTGTGTTTGTAAGCATTCCTGAAAAGCCCTATGGTCGGTAGGTACTGGTACAAAGGAGACGTTCCAACGCACTGCCCGAGCACTGAGGTGTACTGCTCTCGAGTGGATGAACTTGAACGATTCTCGCACCGAGTTATCCGGCCTTTAGTTTGCGCTGAAGACGGCTAATGGAAGAAAAGAAGTAGAGTTTTTTTTTGTATACTAAATCAGTTGGCAGACAGATACGCAGCCCAACTGATGGTTAGCAGCCACTGCGGCCTATTCCATTGAGGGACACTTCACCAGGGAGCGCCGCTCAATGTGCTGCCAGACTGTAGGCTCATCTGATCTTTGATTTCTAGTGTACTGGCTCCCACATTAATACTGCCGGAACATAGCCAGAGTTATTATGGCGGCAGATTTTACTTGTGGGGGTGGTAGCTAGCCAGTCGGACTCTGAAAAAGCCCTAAAGAGTTTTTAATTAGTATTCTCAATAGGAATCTGAATCTACATAATCCCCATTGATTTACTTGTCGATTAGCGGCGAGGAAGCGTCCTTTTCCTTAGGTACTGTGATGTCAGCACTAGACAACATAATTATGCTCCGGATTGTAACCAAGACTTTCCTAAGAAAAATCGTCTAAATCTAATTACGAAATTTCGGTCTAACCGTGAAGTAAACCTCGGACCATGTGACGCAGCCGTCGATTCAAGGAGACATCTAGTATGTAGTTACTAGATGTCTCCTTGAATCGAAAGTAACTTTGCCACAGAGGTCGTAAAATAAAACATTGTAAAATCGCAAACGTCACTTAATCCTTATCACACTGACTAAGTCATTAAGCGACTCTCCAGAGACTCGGCATGTGTATTTGTCGCGCGTTCATTAATCTCTGTCGAATGCGTCTTTTACTCGCACCCAAAGGTCGATGAGTCACGGTTCTGATGCTGCTAAGTGGAACCGATTTAGAAATATTAGGTACAGGCAGTATTGATCGTGGCTAATTATGTGTAAAATTGTAACCGGGTCAGTGAAAACTATTTGTAGGACTAGAGCCAAAATAAAGATGGCTAGGTTACTCAACAAATAGTGTTGTGAAAAGCGAGACGACTATAAGAGGGTAGTAATGCTGTAGAACCACAGTTTTATTAATTGACGATTTATAACTGCAAATTTTGTAGCCTACATAAATATTGGACAACATCACATACATTGATCTGATCCCAAAGTAAGTAGCGTAAGCACTTATGTTATCGGTGACAGAAACAACGAAGGTACTACAAATATATACTTAAATATAAATAAATATCCAGACACAGAACCAGCACAAATGTAACATCACATAAGTGTTTTTCCTGGGTGGGATGATTCGAACCCATGACCCCTGGCGCATAGGGCAGGGTCACTACCAAATGCGCCATCGGACCAGTCAAAAATAAATAAAGAAATACTAAGCGGCTACAATGACTGACTAAGATACTGGTCTGATACCATACTGCGTAAGCATTGCACCCTGCTGCTGCCACTGCTTGTTCATTCCGCGTTGCAGCGAGCGTGCATCGTCCCACGGCTTAATCTTAATCCGAACACTTACTAATGCATTGCTCGACCAGTGGAGGAACGCAGCTGCAAATACAGATAGATAATAATATTTCAGAAATACCTTAATCAAGCAAACACAATAAGTTCATTGCCTCATGAAAATCACCTTATTATTTCTTACCTTTAAAAAACAAATATGTTTTATATCTTGTATCATGGTCTAATGGATATCGGTACCCAAATTTTTACACCAAGGAGAACACCGATATCTATCATACTCTTTTTAACGCGTTGAAAGTCACGGCAGACACCATTAAATGTCTGCCAGTATTTATTTTAAGTGGATTTGTTGTTGATGCTAACACTCCCGCATTGCTCCTTCGGTAGCCTTTAGATATAAACGATTATTTTTCCAATTGAACCAGTTATTAATATGGACTATTAGCAAGAATATCAAGCGTTCGGATTAGCGATAAAGCTGCGAGCAGTTTATGCCTATTATATGTAGATGCAGTGTAAGCAACTAGCACTCCGCGCGCGGAATCCGCAATGAGACAAGTTGGAATTAATACGAGTATATCCCATTGTAGAAGCTTAACGGTTTGTTTTTGGTTCATTAGATCAAACAAGGTTTTAAAAATATCAGCGAATCCTACCCCGGGTAAAAATTCTTGTAATATTTTGTTGGTTTATCTCTTGAAGTATGTAGTAGGTATTCCTTAATGATTTCGACATTAAAAGACATAAGAGTGTTTTAGCTTTAATGGTATCGAAACAAGGTTAGGTTTTTGCCTAAAACATAGAATATTCTGTTCATGCTCTTACAAAATCGTTATAAAATTATGTTGCTGTTGAACAATTCTATTATTTTTTGACTGCTGCCCCACCCTGGGCTCATGGCTGCCCCACTATAGGCCAATGGCTGCCCCACCCTGAGCCCATGGCTGGCTACGCCCATAATCTCAGTTTGATTTTGTAACACAGCCATCCACAGCCCTAGAATCTTGTTACGACGACAGTGTAAAAAGAGCAATAGCAATCTCTCAAGCTATAAGGTGGGTCTATGCTTACGAGCCGAGCACGAGCCGCGCACGAGCGGAGCACGAGCAGATCCATAATTTGTGTACTGTGGACCGACTTCGAGTCTTGAACGAGCGCGCTTCGAGCATTCGGCTCGTGTTCGACTGTGCTCCGCGATTGTCGGGTTTTTGACGAACACAAAGAGATTTGCATCGCGCTCGCAGTGCAGGCTCGTTGTGCGTCCACACTTGTCACGCGAGCAGAGCGGCACGGCTCGTGCTTCGCTCGTGCGCGGCTCGTGCTCGGCTCGTAAGCATAGACCCACCTTTACATCACATAACAAAGAACAAAAATCTTCAACTCACAAAACAGCTTAACACATATTTTCAATCTCACAATATTAATCTAATAAAATCCAATAAAACTACTGGCAACGAGCCCAAAGCCCGACACAATTTCCTGCGCCTGAGACGTCATGTGTGGTCAACACAACGATTTAACTCGCAATAAAACAACAATTAAACCCGACTCGTGTAAACGATGAAAAAATATCTGGCGAATAAACAATAGCGTACAAAGCGATGAAATGAAACTGTTGGAAATTAATATCAGTTTCCCGCCCTACACCGCGCAGCAAATGATATCTCGCTGAGGGCTGCCTGCCTGCGATACGGAACGCTTAGGCCGGTTACAGATTAGCGTTTTATACGCGCGTTTATGTTTGTTTTTAAAGATGCCTATATGAAAAAATTCAAATTAAAATACAGAACATTCATATAGATAGGCTTCTAAGATGCACTTATCCACTCATACGTCCACTGTAACCACAGTTACAGAGACCATATACCTCAGGACAGTCCGTGTAACTACAGTTACATTTTTAAGAATTCGCGCCCGCCGATTGTTTTTTTCTTTTTCTTATCGCTGTGGATGTTTATAGTCTGTAGTGTTGCTGGTTTTTGACGCTCTATGATATGTACCACACCTTATTTCAAGTGGAACATAACTTCGGCTCATGGCTACAAAAAAAATAAATTGTCAAGTTGCTTGTTGTTTTTGTGGATCAGTGCGCGAGTGACTCCAGCTATTTTATTCGAGAAATCATGCCGTAAGTAATAAAATATTATTGTTTTGTATATCAAAATATTTATAATCTTACATATTTTCATATTTTATAACATTATGTGCGATTCCAGTCAGTTTTTAAGTAAAAATTTGGATTAAAAATAGGTCGGTGACTCTGTGTTTTTATTAGTGAATAATTGGAAGATCTAAAAAAGTTCTTATATTATATCGTAATTAAATGTTTTAATATGAAAACTTATTAATATTATAGCCTGATTATTACCATACTTTCTTGAAATATTCCATATTTCATTCTGGATTAGACAATTTACCATACGTGAACTTCGATTTCACAGATCATGTAGCTTTAGTTTTTATTTTATTTGTAATATTTTTAAGATGATTTATAATGGGATTTTGGTTTCAAATGAAAGGCCATTAAATTACCTAAAACCCAAAATTGTTTTAATATTGTAAACGTCAAAAATATCTAATAAAAAAAATATTTAAATTGAAAACTAGGACAAAATTAGCATTTCTTAAAGTTCACTGTAAGATCATTAATAGAATATAATGTTAAAATCAAACATAACTATTGCCTAAAAATCGTCAACTAATGAGCCTTTCATTAGTATTTTTCATTTTGCGATATTTGAGTTATTTACTGAGTAATAAGCATTTATTTAGCATACGTCTCCTATCGATTTTATTTTGCGCGTATCACGTGACTCGCGGACTGTCCTGACAACCTAGCGAAACGCGCACGGACGTTTGAGTGGTTATGAATCGTCAGACAACAATCTTATATATTCAAAATTTTGTTACCTATCAAGAAGAACCGGCAAGAAACTCGATACTTACTCTATTCAATCGCCGTTATAATTACAATATTTAAAAATACAATCTCCATTTATATTATAGAACTAAAGTCATACAGTTTCAAGTAAAATCAATACTATCAGCACTCAAACACAATATACGTAAGAAAGTGGCACCTGTAGCACAAGTATGAGATGTATGTGTCAGCCATATAGGCGTATAACGTTGACGTGCTTATAAGCACGTACAAGCGCGAGTCGCGAAAGGCACCTCTACCGGTTTTGAGCGAAAACGGGTGTATACACGCCAAAATATATACATAATATTTTGGCGTGTATACATCGGAGTCCGGTTTTTTTAGCGTGCGTATGCGCGCGTATTTCGAAACGATCGTATACGCGTAGAAAAATACGCTAATCTGTAACCGGCCTTATTGTATGTAAAGCCGTGTCTGCGGAATCGTACCAACCCATATCATTTCGTCACAAGTCGTGCCACGAATTAAAGCGTCTGTTGATAAATGAAAGAGGTTGGAACAAGATGGTTTTGGGTTACGAATTTTAATGTCAACCAAGAACATCCAAGGTCGAAAGTAGAAGTGTGTTGTATATTGCGGTAATCCAACATAATGATATATGTAATTGGTTTTGGTAGATAATGAAACCTTTTCTTTGTATCTGTCTCCTTATAATTTTTCTATGTATGAACTAGAAAAGTTATCTTCCCGACTAGATGAGCTTAGATATAAATCAAACTGAAATCTCCCGTAAAAATAAAAACGACATCAACTAAGAATATATTAGACTTTTCTCTCTCCGGCAACCCTAATGCACTAACAAAAGTTTTTATATTACTGCAGCGAAGATGAGAAGTAACTTGTTTCGTATTGTGTGCGCAGATGCATTTTTATGCGACCATTGCGCTGCACGGAAAAAGGTTAATTGTACATGAAAAAACTAACCACATCCTTTCAAATTGAACTGAACTGCGCTGTTATTCTTTGCGTGTTTTGTTATATTTACATAAGTGGGTTTAGTGCTTGCATACGGAATAATACACTTGATGTGGAAGGTATTAATATTGATTCCAACAGTTGATATACATAGCATGAAATCGGCAAACAAGCGTGTTTCTGGCAAAGCCGGTGCAGATAGTTCCCATCTATTATTTAAAATGCATAGTGTTTACAATGTTAGGAATAAAATATAAAGTACTAGCGGTCGCCCTCGCGGTTTCACTCGCGCGTAATTTTCTTTTTCAACTATCCCCCTTTTCCGGGATAAAAAGTATCCTATGTTAATCTCTGGTTCTAAGCTACGTCTCCACCAGTTTTCAGCCAAATCGGTTCGTCCATTAACGTCCGTGTAACTAACACCACTTTCTTTTAAATGTATATGTATATTACATAGATTCTGTAGCGTACGTTCAGTCTGTTGTGTGTTTGTGTGGGATTTTGCCCGCCTTAGAAATAGGTAAATTAGGGGGAAGAAGTCGGGCCCACGGGACTCTTTCTCACCAAATGAAGCTTCTACAGATACATACATCACTCTTTTGTGACAGAGTAGTATGTCTTTTTCTTCCCTGGGTGAGCCGGCTCATTTTGATTGCCAGACAGAGATTGTCATCCACGTGACTCACATTTTTGAAGCAGTTGGACTGTCCGTCATTTAAGTAGTTACAATCAATAAATATTGGACCAAAATGTCACAAAATTCAGTAATGTCGCTTACCACAAATCAAGTATTCCATGACAAAACTTTTTAACACATGACAGACTTTCAGCATCCTTTCACCAACAATAAAACATTAAGTAGGTACCACGTACGTACATCAGGACGATTTTATGCCCTATAAAACCCCTCACATTCGGACGTTAAGTCTCAGATCGACGGCGGCTATCTGAAGATTGGTTCCATAACTCCTTTGATTTGTTGCCGAGTAAATCGTCCGTATTATGTCTCGGATGAACCTTGAATCCTAATAACTACGAATCAGTTGTAATAACTATGTTTTGCTTTTTTATCTAGTGCCTTGGCGTACGCCTAAGTTGTCGTATGACGCTTGAATGATCAAAGAGCGAATGTCTGAATACCCTTTTTAAACCAAGGAAAACGTTGCCTTCCGTCCACCGCATGACGCCATAAGCCCACTAAATATTTGATCCTTATTTTTGACGTAGGGATGTATCTATTGTCTACGCTAGTATAAATTTTTCACTATACACAGATATATTATATAACATAATATTTCGGTTTTATGGATTTTCACGGTGATTATACGATACACCAAGAAAGTACATTGGGCCGCTCTGTGCCAAAGGATAGGCATCCCGCATCGAGCTCGGAAGAAGAACTTCTCTTTTCCGAGGCGTTGTAAGTGGACTTCATACGGCACAAAATGTTTCTTACACGTCAAGGACCTGGACTATTCGGTTCAAATAATTAATCTAACAATTCTAGCGGGGATACTTAGATGTAAATTATTAATACACCCTAATGGACTAAGTTCTACGAAATCAATTAATCCATCCAGCTAAATGCGGGCTCTAAGCCGTAATTATAAATTCGTTTAGAGTTCGCCGAACAAAAGAACCCCAGACAAGTTGACTGTCCTTTTAAATCGCACTATTTCTCCAGATGGAGATTTAATTTCGACGTTTCATAGCTATGACGTCTGAGAAATATGAGCAAAGCAAACAATGGAGAATGTGTATTACTTCGAGTAAGAGGAGAAACTCGGTGGTGAATTAAAACGGATTTATTAAATTATTAGTTGTTGTTCGCGTGTTTCCTGTTTTGGTGACTGATTTTGGTAATTAATTAATCTATGTGTAAAATTTAACTGCTGAATATAATAATTAGGAGCGATTTAATTAAATTTATTGCAATCTAGCACCTCTACTTATAAAGTAGTACTTTTGGTGCCAGATACCGGATAAACATTACCTATGTATTTTTTTAGAAAATACATACATTTCAAACATAAGATTAAAGAAGAATAAACAAACATGTTTCACAAATATTTGTTCCGCCCGGAGACCTAACCCGCGACCTCTGGACTTCTGGAGTACCTACCAGCCCCGCTCTCATTTCACCCGCAAAGTATAGATACAGGCAACTTCTAAAACGTTTGAACTCACACGGTGACGTCACAACGGCGAGTCACAATAAATCTCCAGCACCTAAATCACTCCGACGCGAGCAAATTACAGGGCGGACTGCATTTGATATTTAATTACTTAACCCGTCGCGGCGCGGGACAAAAGGGCCGGTGCAGCAATAATGGCGCCGAGTTAAAAGCGCCGGCCGCAGTTTTAATGAACAACCCTTTGACGGTAGCGTAGCGATAAACGCACATGACGTGTATGTCTGTCTCCACTAGATCTCCAAGATAAGAAAAGAAAGAACATTTTATTGACCACATACAATAGAACACACACGAAACATAATAAGACAGAGAGGAAAAGAAAAACAACAACATAATAGCAAGTGGTCGATTAGGTCCCACGCTCAGCTGATGCAGGCTTTGCTTTTAAGTATCAAACATCCACGCTTACCAAGCACTGACTATTTAACTTTCGTCTATATCTATCTCTTAATTTATGAGTGAAATACAGTTACTTATGTCAGCAGACGCACTTATGTCATCTTCCAAGATTCAGTTAGTGATTATTCGGACCACGATAAATGTTTGTCTAGTTCTGCCTTTTATATCATTGAAGCAACTGACATCAGACTTTCGTAACGCTTTACATGGCTTCCCGTAACCACAGTGACACAGGTCGTGAAGGACAAAAGGGCCCAATGCATCGATAAATGGAACCAGGTTAAAAGCGCCAGCCGCAGTTGCGATGAAACCGGCTTTTGACGATAGCGGCGCTGACTGTGACGCGTGTTTCTCTGCGCTTCCTATAGGAAACACTGCCTTTGCATCACGCATATCGAACTCTGTGACTCTGACTTTTGCCTTTACAGACTCCATTTGAATGTCGTCTATAGAAAGACACTGATTTCATAGTATGCTTTAAACAAAAGATCGACTGACTGTTGTACGCACAATACCAGAGTATATTTCGTTCGAAAGATTGTTTTCGAGAATTATCAGGATGTTTCCAGTCCAAAGTATGTTAGTAATCGTCATTTTGCTAGTCAAAAATTAAAGCACACGTGCATTAAATGACTGCAACACAGGTTGATAACAGAATTTTCAAATGCAGTTTGGCTAGCTGGTTGGTAGAAATGACGTTTGAAATTGCTTAGATCCCTAACTTGTTTATTTTTTGCCCAAATTCTTAATTCGCTATAAAACAAGGATAATCGGCTTTATAATGTTGTAAAACGCAAATAAGGAATTTCCACTTAACCGGGAACCGAAAACAAACTCCGTCGTCAGCGCGGAATGCGCTCGCGATGTGCCGCAGTAAATAAGTTCCGGGCTGACGCTGCTGCTGCCTCTAATAATGCACGGAGATTTGTGCTTCATTCGGAATGTGGATTATTACATTACCAATGTCAGGGATAGAAGGAGCCATTATTCACCAGGTTAGTATGGAGTCGGGAGTACATCGCATTTCAGTGGGTAACAGAGATACGTTTTGTTATTGTTTCATGGAGTGGCCATAATAAAACTTTTTCCGGGGGTTATAATTTTCTCCCTGATTACTTTTACATTAAAGAGCTTCTTCTTTTTCGCAGCGTGTCGATGGTAATAAAACAAAATTTTCGATTCCCAATATTGAGCAACACGGATTGCACTCTCCGTGGCAGACATAAGCTCCTCCTGAGTACATGTGACCGGGCAGTTTAGGCAAGATATTAGGTGACCCATGGTCTGAGGGGTAAAACCACACTCGCAAGCCACGCCCAAACCATCAGCTCTAGCTAATGTAGCTCGATATATATATCGTTGTTTTGTTTCTTTCTGTAGAAGGCGAGCTACGAGCAAAATGTATGTAAGTGATCACTTCCTCCCATGGACACCTGCGACTACGATACGAGCAATGAGGTGTTTTTGTCTCCGTCCGACACTTTTCACTCACTAAACTAAACGCAAAAGCAGTAGGTAAGGGTGATACCTATTTGGTTGAGCCAGTCATTTTCGTCCGTCAGACAGGATCGGCTAGGCTCTACTACATGAAAAACGCTTGGGAATAAATAAAACTTTATATTATTAGATACTAGCGGCCCGCCCGCGGCTTCGCCCGCGTGAACTATAGGACGTTATCCCGCGGGAATTGAACTATAGGACGTTATCCCGCGGAAATATCTTGTAAATTGTAGTCTATGTGTTATTCTGATGTATAAGCTATATTATTGTAAAGTTTCATTAAAATCAATTCAGTATTTTTTACGTGAAAGAGTAACAAACGTTCATCCATCATCCATGCGCCCCCCGGCCGGTCGGTACCGCCGCAACCGCTATGTCCCTGCATTTTAAATCTGTAATATCTTCAAAAGTATTCATTTAAATTGCATGCTGTAAAGAGCCATATTGATCTACAGTATGACAGGAAATGCGAGGGACATATTTAAACCCCAAATAGTTCATGCTTCCATATAACAAAATAAGTATAAATCATTAAAAAATCTGGTAAATATCTGTCAATAACCTTAGTCGAAACCTGAAAATCCGCGTAACGTGCGGGCACTCTTCCCTTCACAGTACCTATTTCGTGCACTCGTTCATTACTCAAATTATTGTACACGCGTACAATTTGAGTTTGGGGCGTAACCGGCCACTCAGCACACGAGATTTTTAGGTAGTTCATGCATACATCAATTATTAGGATAATTATGAAAAAAATTAAGGATATATTTTTTATAGCGAAATGGACTCTAAATCGGATTCTGAACACTCTCCTTAAATATGTCCCTCGGGTTACCTAACACGCTGTATATTACATGCACAATTTATTTAAGGTACTTAATTGGATAAGGATTAACACTGTATTGCAAAAAATCGCTTTTTCGTAAATATGCCCTTATTTTCTCATTAGTAAAGGATAAAAATGGTTATTGTGGGTTATCCCTAATAGATAGACATATACCATCGCGGACTTTTTTGTAAACCGTTTTAAGGTGAACAATACCGTAGTACATTATTTTGATCTATTTCGTAGGGTTCAGCCAGCGTTTGCAATGTAAGCGCAAAAAAATGTGTTTAATTACGACCTTAAATTAAAAACCTATAAAATTATCAGTGTTTCTCTACTATATTATGCATGTATTATACATATAAACCTTCCTCTTGAATCAGTCTATCTAATAAAAAAAATCGCATCAAAATCCGTTGCGTAGTTTCAAAGATTTAAGCATACAAAGGGACATAGGGACAGAGAAAGCGACTTTGTTTTATACTATGTAGTGATAATGTACATATACAACAGGGGATTCACAGATAAAACGTTCACGTGAAGATAAATTTAAATTGGATCATAAGACCCATTGTATCCGTCTTACAGGCATTCATTCACCGTACAAGTTTACTACAAACAGTATTGAATAACTAACTTTTTCCGTAGGTATACCGTTTTGTTAACTTTTAAAACGTTTTCCCACGCAGTCAGCAAACGCGTCGTCATCGTCAAGGCGAGTGTGGCTTCGACAGCTGCCAAATTGACGGGGGACAAATAAAAACTGTCATGGCGGCGCGCCATTAGCGTTGTTTCCATTGTTACACAATTTCAGGGTTCCAGAAGCATTTTTAGCGAAATGAATTTACTTTCTTTGTAGCAGGATTCCGTAACAGCAACAGCATGCACTGATGATCATTATCACTATAATTAAAATCATAAGCGCGTTTAAGTCTTCGCATTCACTGGTGGTCAATGCAGGGCAAGAAGAGAGTCGCTAGCCTGAGGTTAATGTCGAGTAAATGCGGTTTTTTCTCGTTTATTAGAGGAATTTCCATGTCGGCCAAGACATATTTTTTATGGTATAGCGAGTAGACAAACATGCGGCATACCTGATGGAAAGTGACTACCGCCGCCCATAGACATCAGCAAATCACTTGCAAGTCGTATCGGTTTGGAAACTCCGTTAAAGACAAACAATGCTATATTTTGGTCGTGCGTGGTAGAAAATTGCGAGTTAAGCGTACAGTAAGGAATGTAACACTTTGGCGATACTAGCTCAATCTAGGCGTTGGACGAATATACCCCCAAATTAAACTTGAACAATCCCACTGAATATTTGGTTCAATTTATAGCGGCTACTAACTTGCTGTCTTAGGTTTAAACAAAAAACAAACTCGGTCGCTGTAAAACTAAGACGAACGTTGTATTTTGATAGGATGAAACAGAGAACCGGGACCAATATTGAATTGTCCCGGGCCGCCGGGGACGGCTCTCGCTTGTCAGCGGTTGTTCGTTATACCCTCATATTTTCTTTGTGTCATTGAAACGTCCAAATTCTTTGTTGTGTTTATAGGTTTTTGTGTTTTTGTGACTACTTCACAATCGCGCGAAACAATGTATTCGATCGTTTTGTTTTATTTTTTGGGATAAACTAGTAAATAGTTTTCTACATAGTTATATTATGTTTACGAGTATTTGAACAGAATAAAAATGCCTAGATCAATCATTCTTATCATGATGTTAATAAGAACTTGAATTATTATTTATTATGCTTCTTCAACAGGTAGGCGGTAGGCATTAAACAACTGACTACAAGTATTGCAACGCTGCATTTTCACTCATCCGACGAAACATTAATGGTTAGCCTTCTACTCATCGATCCATCTAGTTTTTAAGGTTAGTACTTCCCCAGATGAGCCAGCCCCTATTACGATTTTGGACTAAAAGAGGCTCAGTCGACATAGATCAAAGGAAGATATTCCACTTTAAAGAAAATATAAGAAGTCCTGCAAGGATCCCTATTTCATGATTCTAACTACGACATATCATAACTAGGGCTCTAGTTGAATTATATCACAAAACACCATCGTAAAATAATAGTGACTACTATTGTGTCGTCTGGTTTATGGAAATGTCAAAGCCCCCCCCCCCCCCCTTAAAAAGCCAGCAACGCATCAGCGATCCCTCGATGCCTTTCGTGTTGAAGATTTCCATGAGATGGACGGCGGTGATTGCTTACCACCAGGCGACCCGCTGGATTGTAGAATTTAAATCCAATGATAAAGTAATTTGCACGCTCCAATTTCTCCAAAGCATTTAAACAACTTTTGATCTTAAGTATTCCAAGTATTATCAAGTTATTCTTATGATAAACAGTAGAATTATTGGAATTCGATTCGTCAGTGGAATTCGAATTAGGAAAATAACCTGAGATTTTAACTTTAATCAGTTTAAATTTTGAAAGTCGACTGGCATTAAAGTTAAATTCTGAATTTGTACTGGAATATTGGCGGTTTATTGGTTTAAAGTTTG
Organism: Mecyna flavalis; assembly: GCA_949319885.1. Classification (NCBI taxonomy): domain Eukaryota; kingdom Metazoa; phylum Arthropoda; class Insecta; order Lepidoptera; family Crambidae; genus Mecyna; species Mecyna flavalis. The sequence goes on from OX439427.1 coordinate 21,106,982, forward strand.
TGGCCGTGGGATTATCAATCTTTGTCTGATATAAAAAATTTAAATGTATGGTAAATGTATAACTGAAACGTAACTTTAACCTATGTCTGACTTTACAAGACCTATGTTTGACATTTTACTTCTTATGTAAGTATGAAGGGATAGTGTATTTTTTACTGAATACAACAAAACAGCGGATGTGTCTCGTCTGATCTCGGAGGTCGTTTGCCGCGACTCCCTTGGCTGTCTTTGTGCTTAGTATTATACGGGGAATTCAAACCGTTCCAAGTTTTCAGTCAATTGCTAAAAAGCTTTTAAGTATAAAAAAGTAGAGTATGAGCCAAAATGTTTTAATCTAGGACAAGGGCCTCCATCATAGAAATGATCTCATCATTACAATGGTAGGTACTGGCTCAATACCACGCTTTCCAAATAGGGATTGGTATTCGCAAACCCGAGCTTGTGTTTGAAACTGACACGAATTTTGCTCGACCTGGAATAGAACCCAGGACTCCGAGATCAAGGCCAGTCATTTAAGGATTATCTTATAAAATAATTTAAAGACGTTTGAAAAAATCATCAATCAAAGCAGTAAATAAAAAAAAAATCTGGTGTTTTTTAACGGACTTATTTTAAAAACAAATATTGTTTCTTTTTGATTTTCAATAGAAAGTAGAAGACACTTACCCTGTATTGTCAAGCGTAGCGTAGGGATTGATGAAGTACCTAATAATGGCAGCGGGAAACCGCTTGACGCTGGTAGCCAGAGCTCTGTGCAGTGTAGACTGTAGGTACATAATTATATTATCTTGAGGCTGAAATGACGACGATGGCGATCAATTATACAAGCATTGTCTTGTTAAAATGGTTATACTTAACGACGAATGAGCGTAAGCGCTTGTTCACGTTGAACGCGCGGGTACGGTCGCGAAATATCAAACATTGGCGTAGTATGGAAGTGTTCACGTCAAAACGCGCGCGCAGCCCGCGCCCCTGCCCGCCACCGCGCCAAGCGTTCAACGTAAACAACCACGCGTATGTGCAGGATAAAGACGCATAATATTTCCTCCATCATTCAAATCAAATCATCGTCACAATTATAAAAATGTTAATTGGTGATAACAAACCTGAGCTGTGCTCGCATATTCTGACACAAATTTTGCCCAGGACGCCAAGTTCATAGCCCATTTCTTAAACCACTAGATCATTGAGGCGTTACAAAGCACACATTTTAACAAAAAAAAGTAAAGATCGTAAACAAAAAAAGGTGATTTAACAGTATTGCAGTAGTAAGTAAATTCATAAAGTAGACTGGCTTATTGCTTAACATCAAGTGACGGATTACCAAGTACGTTGCTAAAAAATTGTTACTAAAACGATTTATCATAATTATCTATCTTCCCAAAATCTTCAACTAGTCTTTCTTCTTCTTGTATTGATTTGTAGCTGGCAATACACTCCTGTTTATAAGGATTACTGCTGCCATTTTCATGTATATTTTAACGACTAAATTGTTTTTAAAACGCCACACATTACAATACAACCTAAGTAGTAAGTGGACGCATTCAAAAATATCGGAAAACACACAAAGCATTCCAACCGAAACCGAAGCCATCTTGGGCGCCACTAAAAACTAGTCTTTCATTGTCAGAAACAAATAGGTTATATCAAGACACAGCTCATATTGACACTCGACACATTCAGATCGCCGTCTCCGACAAGACAGTTTGATAGATTCTCTATTAATTAATCTGCGATCACCTTGGCGCTCGAGCTGAGGCTTCGACGGCTGGCACTAGGCGTTTGACACCGACCTAATCAATTCCAGCTCAGAACTTCGAGTTTGTGGCGTCATGATTCTGTTTGGCAGTCAACAATTTAATTTATAAGCCATGTCATTTTATTATAGGCACGTCTGACTTGCTACAAAATAATATACAGCTTTTTACAATGCATATAGCTGGCCGCAGCAAATTGCACTTTCCTTTGCCTTAATCCTTTGCTACCACATACATAAAACTGTTCTAAAGCGAGAATGTGGACGGAATGGATTGAATGAATCTTAACTGGTCAATAATCTGACGCTTCCTCGTAACTTGCATCGCTAAAGCATTCATTGATCGGTGCACAGGCGTTTGAAACCTGACCTAATCGATTTCAAGTCAAACGTAGAAGACAGAATTTGTGACGTCTTGAATCGGTTTGACTGTTGACATTGGATGAAGCAATAGAGTCCAATGACGAAAGGGGATACAATACAAAAGGGGATACTATATCACAGAGGCATCGACAGATAGGTACATAACTAGACACTTGACCTAAACAGTATCAAGATAGACGTAAGCAAAGCTTGAGAGTTTAGACGTCGTGAATCTGTTTGACATGACAATGGATGAAGCAATATTGTAATTGTTATCCGACTAAATACAGTGGGGACAAAAGATATAGTTGCTTTCATATCACTTGCGTCTAGCCGTAAGCTATTACTGTACCGTAAGTCAAAATATTTTTTTTATGTTAGGATTTAGAAGTAAAAGAATGTGATTGTGCACCTGATGGTAAGTGTCACCTCTGCCCATGAGAGATTTAGTGTTCACAGTAACTAATAATTACTCTTTGCGCTGCTCTGCATCAGTTATCCGCGACAACAGATGCGAAATCTCATTATACCCAGTTATAACGCTATTAAAAGAGTGTTTTTATGATACTAAACATACGTAAAAATAAATGACATGCCCATGAATTCGAGCAGTAAATACCAGTCCGGCGTCGTTCTCGCGCTAAGAAATCCACAATAGTTTACTCGGGCTCTTAAGAATTCATTTCGTCGGGTTCTTATCGTAAAATTATTCAATGTTTCCGTGCAAAATGCCTCCACGTCCCGGTCTGCGGCAAATGTATGCACGCCAGGATATAGCCTTTAGGTATTACTAGATGCGACTCAGAACCTAAGACTATTTTCATTGGTATTTTTCGTGTGGTATACCTATGCTTCAGACAGTTCCTTTCAGTGGAAACTGTCCGACTACATACAGGATATCCCAATAATGATACGTCACAGTGACACTGGAGACACTCATAACACAAATGCTTACGCTCCTTACTTTGGGGTCAGATCAATGTAGGTGATGTTGTCCAAAGTTAATTCATTCCAAAGCTTGCTAGAAGCGCGCAATTGTAGCGAACCAATAAGTTTAGTAATCCTACTAATATTATAAATGCGAAAGTCTGGATGTTTGGAATTTTGGATGTTTAGATGTTTGGATGTTTGTTCCTCAATCACGCCTAAACGGCTGATAGGCTATAAAATTCCTACGGGAAACGTCTCATTCCCGCGGGAATATCAATTTTGAAACTACTGAACCGATTTGAATAATTCTTTCACTGTTGGAAAGCTACACTATCCCCGGTGAACATAGGGTACTTTTGATCCTGGAAATGTGGGGGGAAGGGGGGATATTTGAAAAAAGAGATTACGCGCGGGTGAAACCGCGGGCGGAAGGCTAGTTTTATATAAAGGAGCCATACACAACGTAAAAGCAGTCTAACCAAACGAATGTTCTAAGATATTTCTGTTTACTTTGACCCACCCTCAAGCCTGTATAATTACGCGGATGCTTGACTTGATACACAAACACCCCCTCGTATTTATAATGAAGTGAGGATGTTTGGTAGGATTTGTTTTATTTACAATGGGATTCATTTCGACGAAAGGTCAAGAAGATAATGTCGACATTGGAATAATAATGCCTAAGAATTTTAGTGTAATTTGTAAGTGATAGTACCCTAACTTCGGGTGAAAAAAAATGATGTTATTATAACGCGTTTCTCAAAAGGAATACTTTTATTTAATGCCACTTTTAAAGGAATCTTTCGCACTCTTCTATACTAATTTATGTATTATAAAGAGGAAAGTATTAATTGTTTGTTGTATTGAAGAGGCTCCGAAACTACTGAACTGATTTGAATAATTCTTTCACCGTTGGAAAGCTACATTATACCCGGTTAAAATAGGGTACTTTTGCACCCGGAAAGGGGAGAAGTGGGGACATTGAAAAAAGAAATTAAGCGCGGGTGAAACCGCGGGCGGAAGGCTAGTAGATAATTTAATAACTAGATTTTGAAATATTTTAAAGTAAAACATTAAATTATTATTAAGTAATTTATAATTTAAAAAAAGTTAAATTATGCGTTTTTTTTTTAATTTCTTCTCCACGAATCATTGAACGTCAACGAGCAAATTATCATAATATAATTGCAAAACAACGGTTTAAAAAACGGCTCTATAATTAAGAACAGCACATAAACTGATAGCAGATAGTTAATATAAAAAGTGCGAAAGCGTTATAAAAACCATGTATTGTAATGTCACATCACAACGGCCATCATAGCGTGCCGCTAGTATAGTACGCGTATCGCATCCAGCGCCCTCCTCATCCTCGAGTCCGTGGAGGTGATATTCTGGGCTTCTGGGCCGAAGCTTGCCTGCGTCTCGCGCGCCGTTGCACTGCGAATTATTTCACAAACATAATTCCTGCCGGTGCCGCTAACCTACTGCACACTAGGAATTTGGTCTTTTTGTTAGTACTTAGTCTGCCAACGAAGATTCAATGCGTTATTTTGCAACGTGATTTACATTTAGGACCTTTTTACGTAACTGCTTTCGCGGTGTGGTAGGTAGGCGTCCGTTTTTAACCACCACCCTACCAGTAGGTAGGTAGGTACCTAATTGATGAATAACCTATGATGGCTGATGATGATGATTTGCAAAGAATAATGCGTTGTAGGAGAGGCGCTCGTGGCGCAGCTGTGACAGTGGTTCGTTAGAGATAACGAAAGTCAAGCTACCCACGCCGCGGTCGGTTAATGGATGGGTGACCGTTCTGACCACATTTAGTGACATTTATTTCGAGCGTCTCCGTGCTTCGGAAGGCACGTTAAGCTATTGGTCCCGGCTGATATTTACTATATGTAGATATTAGTCGTCAAGCCTAGTCAGAGGCCATTTGGCGGCTTGATAACATCTGACATTAAGGTTGGTCACTTGCCTTACGCACCCCTCCACCAACCCGCACTAGGCCAGCGTGGTGGAGTATGGCCCACACTATCTAAGGTCCCAGCATTGGGAACGTATATAGGCTGATGATGATGAATGCGTTGTAGCACCATAACCGCAGGCTAGGAAGACTTGCGGCCATGTGAAGGTCGGGGCTATTTCGTTGCACTACCCAACACCTCCTCCGTTCTCCTTCACACCCGAACAGGGACAAGCCAGTGCCCGCCTTGTTGCGTTTGGCGGATGAACCAGAGAATGCGAGAATACATTTATGTACCATAACCGCAAGCTAGCTAGACCCGCGGCCGTGTGTGTGGGACTCGAGACTAAAGCGTCCACTACCCACTAAACTTCCCCGGTTCCCCTTCACACCCGATTTGGGACGAGCCAGCGTTGTGGCTATTTATCAGCCTAATTATTTTAGTTTACTTTCTACTATTATTCTATGCATGCCGTGGCAACTTGTAATTAAATCAGCACTATAACAAGAACATAATTATTTGTAAGACAAATTTTTCTTGGTGTATGTTTTGTAAGTTGTCCTTAATAAATAAATAAATAAATAAATTATATAATTTCAAAGTTTCTTGGGTAAATTGTGTATTCCGGTGGTACGATTCGATAAGCCTATTCATTTGTGTCGTTAAGACCAGTAATCTGCGCAATTGGAAATACAGCCGCATTAAAACAATTCCACAGTTGGTGTCCTCATTATAATAGATTAAGAGAAGAGCTTTGTTCGAGAAGATACACGGGGCCCGAAAACTCGGACAGATTAACTAAGTACTTAGTTAGAGCACTGGTTTAGGCATGGACCGGTGCAGGAGCACTCCTTATTATATAGTAATAAGGATTATTTTAGTTTTGCTGTAGACTGTGCATATCAGGGGCTCGCCGTCGTCATCATCATCATCAACCTGTTGCAGTCCACCGCTGGATATACGCCTCTCCAAACGCTCGCTACTTTGCTTGATACCCTTTTTTGGGCACGCCTTAATAACAACTAATTACATTTTTGACCGCCTCTGTGGAACAGTAGCTAAGCCGCTGAGTGTAAATCCCGAAGGTTGTGAGTTCGATTCCCGTCTCGGTTCAAAAAAAAGTCAAAAATCAAAAATAGGTACATTGTTTACGTTGGCTTCAAAGAAGCACTTATAAATCGTCATACATTAATGTTACAGACTAACTCTACCAGTTGGTGGTAGAACATTTTTAAAGTCATTTACAGTTAAAATATAATAGCAATGTTTATCTGAAGTCTGGCACCTATTATGCTTAGATTGGGGCCAGAAAATGTAAATATCTCAGGACTTTTATTTATTTTTATGATTACTTTACTTGTTAAGTTTGTCCCGCTAGTTGAATACATACCTATCACGCGTTATTTCTGTGATTAACGTTGTATGTATGCGGCTATAATACAAAATAAGTGGGTACATTGAGATCCTGCCTCTTCATGTAGTTACTAAAATATTAAAAGACCGACATTAACAATCCCAATAAGAGAAGCTTTGCAAGAAATAAAAATGTCCCAAAATTAAAGCTAATATTATGCATTAACTTTCTTTCAACAGAAAACAATCCGAAAGGAAACCGCGTCCTCGGAGACACCTTCATCCAGTAATCCAGGGGGTTCCTTTAAGGAATTATGAATTTTAATGTATAGGGGTTTAGGGAAGTTCGGGGATTGACGGACTTTGTGGTTGGCTAATAGCCCCTTGTTGGTAAGGGACACCTTTATTTAGAGTAGACAAAAATTAGAAAATAGCTGTAACATTTTTAAGATTTCGTATCTCATAAACTCTTTGGTTCTTTGTGTCTATTACAAGATTTTTTCCAATGAACGAAAGATTTTTTTTATTTTGTTCTACTTAGCAGCGCAAGATGCTTAAAAATAAATTGTAAAAGTGACGATTCAGATAATATTTAATTATCCATTTGACGTATAACATCTGTCTTTCAGTGATCATAATTGTTGAAAATTTAAATCAATCGTAAAATCTGGTTTTGTAAAAATTAGCAATAATCCGCGATTTGAATCAGTTTTAAGTTTTATCATAATTAGTAGCACAATTATCAAAAACCACAAAGTATCTTTATCTGTTATCAGCCACCCGTACTAGAAACTTAGGTAGAAGCTATGATTTGCTTGGTTCTAGCCTCTGTGAATAACGTCTAAGGATATTAATTCAGAATAATGATTTTGTAAATAAATCCTTGTATAGAGAACCGAACCTACAATCCTCACGCTCCGCCGCAATATTCATGAAGCTGTCAGTTCTTTTGTTATTTCGTAGTTAACAAACAAAAATCCACCTTCATTCCGACCACAAAAACATTCACAATCTGATAATCCACAATCGAAATCCCAGACCGATCGGTATTTGAAAATATTCGACATTACGTACAAATAATATCGAGATTAAAGAAACCATCTGTTTTATATTCCATCTCGGATACCTCTTGGGGTTTTTATTTCGTGTTTTGTTCCGGTTCGAACGCATTATTCAGGCTTCAAAGGAGCCTTGGCGATATCGGGTCTAAGATGGCCTTTCATTACTAAAATTGCATAGACCAGAGAAAGGAAATATAAAACCGTACTGTATTGGAATCTCGCTCCAAATGATTTCATATAAAAAGTGTTTCGGAGTCATATTTTCGCCGTATTATGGAAAGTGATTCGAGTTTCTAAAGTTACAATTCCCGAATAAGAATTCGATTCCCTAAATATTTTGGCAATCTAAGAATTGTACAGACATCGTCCATTTTGGTTCAAATGTGAAAATAGCCGGCAAAAAAACAACTGGAAATTTTGCTGATAGACTAGCAGCATTTTTATTAAGGCAAATCTAACCTATCTAAAAAAAAATCTTTGCCAAATCTTGGAAGTACAAGATTATAAGTTATAATCAACATGGAAACACAGATACGGATACAACAATTTTCATGCACATAACTGACCGTGCGGAATCGAACCCACGTTCTCTGGTGCAACCACAGAGATGGTTTAATCTCTGGTCTGTGGGTGCAACTGACATCTCGACCATTAATACCAAATCGGTCGCCAATGAATGCTCAAACGATTCAATAAAACCCGCAACAATAACCGCATTGACTGATATTGTTTGCAACTGAGCCGCCATTGTTCTGAGGGCAGTATCTCGTTCCTGGAACTTATCGGTTTCGTTTCTTGTTGGTTCATTTATCTCCCGGGTCCAATTAAAATGTTAAATTAGCTGTTAGTTCCAACTACAAGATAGTTAATTTGTTTGAAGAGCATTTGTTACTGAGGGAAAATAGTTTATGTAACGGAATGAATGGCAATTCTGTTTAATATTCAGTCAAATAATGTAATATTATGGTAAAAGAGTTCAAGACATCAAAATCGCCACTTCTCCAACGCACGTTGCAAAAATAAGAAGCCAGTAATTTAAAAAGTAATAGAAAGAAAGCCCGACTCGATTCGCATCAATCATGTAGTTTTAACTAGATCATTGAAATCGCTTTAGCTCAGCAAACAGCATTCCATCTTATTCGACTCTGACACATCATGATATATTTGAAGGGATAAAAAGACAAATGAATGTGTCAGGTTCGCTCAGTAAATAGGAAAAATATTATAAAATATATTTTGGCAGCAATTATTCAAGCTTAGTATTACTAAATTGCCTATTTTAAAATGGCTGAGATTTTGAGGTTTTAATGGAAGACGATATTAGAATTTTAAGAAGTTTTTAAAGTTTTTTTTTTTAATTTTTATTCTTTACTGCAATGTAACAAGACGAGCAGATCGTACACCTGATGGTAAGCGCCACGTCTGCCCTGCGCCCGCTACACCGAGACGACAGTTATTAGGTCTCATATACCCAGTAATTTCACTAGCTTCAGTGCCCTTTCCCCGAAACACAGAAAGAGGGAGATGATGTTCACGTATCACGCTTGCTCGTTTTCTCTTTCTTACATAAAATACTTCTCAACCATACCACTAAGTCGTTCGTCAAATGATAACCTGTACTTACCGTTGATTGGCTCATTGTACTCTCGCGCCCAACCCTACACACACTTGACAGTCTTTTAATGTTCGCATTTTTAAAATCCAGATTACATGACGTACGGATAAGTACGGGTAAATATTTTTTTATTTTACCACTGAGAACCGGAGCTATTATGTTCGTATGTTAAACCCTTCGCATAATCCTGTTAAGTGAAGCCTATTTTGCGATGTAAAAATAAACCACCGAAGTATTATTTGTGGAAGTAGGGCACGTTTGCAGAATGGGTACGCGTGGGCGCTCCCTGGGAATTCGCGGGAGGGGGAGGCGGGATAAAGAATGTGTTATGACGATGATGAAAGACATTGCGAGGTGGGGTAGCCGTGGACAACCTGAATTGAATTCCATATGGTATCGTATAAAAATTAAACATTCAGATTTTTTTTTATCACGACAAGTGAAGTAACTCTTTTCTTTAGATTGCTTGCGATCGTACCACCTCTGCATATACATACTTTAAATATTGTATGTAAATATTCCTGGCCACTATTACAAGTGATGCTTAGTAATATGACACACAAAGGCGCCAACTAACTAAGCATAGCTTGTAATACAAATGACAAAAAATACCCAGAGCGATACAAACCGACTATATTTATGCACGACGCGCGTTTGTACCAAGTGACAGCTCAGACAAGCACTCTTTGTCGTACAATCCCGTATTTTACGTATTGTTTTGATAACGTTAAAATACCGTATCAAAAACAAATGCAACATAGAATTCAATAACTTATTTTATCTTTATACTGCCATGATATGAGATTTTATTCGCTGATGCCGGCAATTAGCGAGTCTATGGGTCTTAACCAATTATTCATCTGAGATTTCAATCAGTCGGGCACCGCGACCTTCGAATTAGCACAGCATACGGACCGGATAATTTCTATTTAATTCCAACTAAACTACATTTGTAATCGACTTGGAAACGTCCGTCAGACCGAATTGGAGGCCCGTTAGTTGTCTAACGTTAATTACGGTGGCTGGCGGGTGGTGCAAGGGTTAAACTGGAAGCCTTCAAGGAGATAAAAGTAATTAGCCGTGTCAGCTAAAACGTTTTATAGCAAACTAGCGGCCGCCCGCGGTTTCACCCGCGTGGTTCCCGTTCCCGGGGGAATCGATCAAAATCCTTTTTTAGCGGATGCCTACGTCATATAACATCTACCTGCATGCCAAATTTCAGCCCGATCCGTCCAGTGGTTTGGGCTGTGCGTACTGCGTTGATAGATATCTATGTCAGTCAGTCAGTCACCTTTGAGTTATATATATTTAGATAATTAAGATTATTATATTGCCACAGTTTCATAATGGCAAGCAACCTCTTTTGCTTAGGAGAAAGATTACTGTAGGCTTGCGAAACCGTTCGTCCGGTTAACTCGAACACCTAATCAGTAGATCCGTTCGATGTGATAAAAGGACAGTAATTAAATACTCTTCGATGTATGTCAATGTGTGACACACACAAATATGTGTATTTATTTGTTTCATGTTTGTTCTGTGTTTGGATGTATATCTAGATGTGGGATTCAAAGCCACGCCTCCTGAGGCATCGAGCTGAGCTACTACCAAATGCGCCATGTAGCCAATCAAGCCATTACTAAAAGATATTAAGAAAGAAAATACGAGTACTCCTTCCTTTCTTTCCCGCTCCCTCTTATCTTTATAACAGTTCGCGACTGTCGGCCGCCGATATTTGCCCAGTGCAGACCCAAATCAATTAGTGTGGAAGCGTGGTTTTCCGATCGACACCTTAGCCGAGAAGTTTGCTGACGTCACGAGTCCCCCCCCCCCTCTACCGCCGCAATAAAGGTGGGTGGGTTAATTGACTTTTACAATCCGTGCTAAGTAGGCGAGCGTTACAACACTTGTATGCGGGTGATATGGGGCAGTGGAGTACCGTTGGCATTTGCCGATTGGTCAAATGCATTAGGGTTGAGCTACGTCTGGCCGTGCCGAATACTTTTCTATCACGTAAACTAGCATTTAATTTTACTAGAAAGAGAGCCCAAAACCTACAGAAAATCTTAATCGAGAAACTTCCTTAAAATGCTGCAGGACTCGAAGGAACAATGCTAAGAACTCGTACAAAACACGTCACTGTAGAGCAATTAACATTATCTAACAAGCCAGGCTTGCTAGAACTGAGACATAATAGCCTTTAATCCTTTGAAGCATCAGTATTCAAAGAAATAGTTTAAGAAGATCTTGGAATCGCATCTCCCGAGGAACTCGTGGAACAATGGGTCATTTGAAACGAAACTTGCAAACTACATTTAATCTTTTGTTGTAGAAAGCGACAGATATGCCGGAGAAAGGCTGGATCTGAGAACAAATAAAATGCGATTGTAGCGTTATTTCTACGATTAAGAAACTGATTTTCTTAGTCTAAATAAAAAGTGAGAAATCTAAAATTGAGAAATTGTCTACGCAGCTGACTTTATAAATGTCTACAGACGAGCTTCGAATTGTTCAAGCCTACGATTCGCCTGATGGTAAAATATTCACTCTCTCTTTTGGAGGCTTATTACTCTTTTTCTGAGTTCTGACTGGCTAGCTACCACCCATACAGGTGAAAACAGCCGCCATTATTTTTGTCGTGATCCGGAAATATTTGTGTGGGAGCCAGCACGGCTGACATAAAGCTAGAAGATCTGAGGGACCTCATTAATAGGCCACCGCTAATTGTCAGGTGGGCTTTGTGACTGTCTGCCAACAGAATTCACATAAAAAAGCTTCTGAACACCTTCCAGATCGTTTGCAGCCAATCTATAAATCTGCACCATCGCAACTGCAACTTGGCATCTTGGCCACTAATGGCCGCATTAACCCCCCGGCGACATTGCTCGTCGCGGGGTCATTACAACCCTGCACTTTGCATATGTACGTGTGTGCATGAATATTAAGCGCTGTGTTCCGTCACGCTGCCAAATGGCACGGATATTGTTGACTCGCGATGCAAAAACAGCGTGCGTTCCTATAAGTTATAACTATAACCAAAACCAGTTGATACATTGTTTTCAAATATATTTTACAATGCTGTTGGGATGTGAAATGTGGTTATTACCACTGCTTACACCAAGTTGTCTGAATGAAAGGTGCTATGATACTTATGTACTTGCGGTTTATACTCAGGTCGCTCAAAAATGCAATTTTGATGGTTAGTTATTTCGTTGGAGTTTAGAAACTTTAATTTTTGATAAAATGGTGATTATATTATCTATGAGCTATAGCACTGGTAATCTCATGGTAGCCTTACTATAAAGAATTATCTCTGCTTCATAGAGACTCATGGGTCTATCCATACCCATGGCCATTATTTATATATTAATTAAATACCTTGTGTAATATGCTTACTATCATTTAACAATATTAACGTTAAATTTCGAGTCTGTTACGTTTAATCTTTGTTTAACTAGGTATAATCAAACTTAAAATTGTAATATTAGACTACAAGGCTGCATTAATAATATCAAACAGCGCAAAGCCAATAATATTAATGGAACATTTCACCCCGCCGAAAACGTTAAACTAATTTGCTGAACACAAATCAGCTAAAACTCGTAACGTCTTACAACGCTTCAGCATCTCAAGTTTAATTCTTCCCAATAGGTACCTGGCTACATCGAAAGGGCGGTGCGGCAAGAAATCAATTTGGAGTTAGCGAAGTGCTCCCGTTGAATTAGCGGGACGAGGCGTAAGTTCGCGCGCTGACTGCGACGCGGCGATAGTGGCGCAACTTGTAACGTGTTGCGGTGTTTCGGGCAGCGTGAAATTCGACATAATTTTGTGTGAAATTCGGTTAGTTTGAAACAAAACGATATTTGCGATATGACTTCTGAAATCGTTTCTAAATTATCTTCTTCAATCTTCATGTCACGCACTATGTAATTCTGTCCAGGTGCGATATGAAAATAGTAGAGCTATCGGTTCATTCCCGTTCGTTGTCAACCAGGCCAACTGTACAGGCTTTTAATTTTTGCACTATTATGTTTATGTATTTTTATTGCGAAATACATTCTAATATTTCATCTAACATTTCATCTTATACATTCGAATGTTCAGTCCTGTGGTTCACTCACGTTTAGATATTTTTAAAAAAAAAACTCTACAATTTGGCAGAGTAACTGAAAAACCTTAAGATACCGTGTGCATACATATTTGAGTGCAGTGTTGTAATGACCCGCAGGCGGTCGGGGGTTAACGCGACTGTTAGCGGCAAAGAGATGCCAACTAACACTTGCACCGCCGTAACATTATACATATTTGCTTGCCAAGTGATGTCAGCTTTGTAATGAGCTTGCAATTGATTTTACGGAGGTTAAAGTATATGTTTTAAAGGCGTATCAAATTATTTTTCTGGCTGATTTCCTGGGCAAAAAAGCTCAATTTCAATCAACTTTCAAGTCTCAGGATTCTAATGGTTAAAGTATGTTTCAGTATGAGTGTGTTTTAAAAACCATAGTACGGAAGTATGTAGTGTAGTTACCGTAAGAGCGCGCGGTACTCCTAATAAGATCCTTTAGTGTCAAATTTTAATAAAAAAAACTCATTATTGCACTTTACTTAATTAGTCTGCACAGTAACGAATGGTACATCGATAGATAGGGGAATACTTGTTTAAAAATACCACCTAACTAGTGTTAGCTAGTCGGGGAGATTGACAGATAGATTTACCGCGCTTGCAATGTATAATGCTGAATATTGTAAAAGCATATTAAATAGGGTATTATACACCATGAATAAAAAAAACTAAAATTATGATTCTATGATAGATTCATGAAAAAGTAAACAAATAATAACAAATTCCATTCATAAAAGTGAAAAATAAATTTAATATTTCAATTTTAAAATTAATGTTTTTTAATCTGTCCTTCATTTGACGAAAACGCTGTACGCCATGTTGGCTACCGATGTGACGTCACTCGACTTGTAAACAAATAACCTCAGTTTTTGTAATACTGTGTTTACTGCATATACTATCGTTATTTCGAAGTTTCTTAGTTATTATTCTCACGTTTCTCGATATTCCGGCACTAAAATATAATTACATCATGGAAGACGGTTTTGTAAAAGCAGAAAGCACTAATCTTGATGGTGGCGAAATTTTTCGCTTGCAATCCCGATTTCTGTTCTGCGGAATTGAGAAATGTTAAAACGTCTATGTAAGTAGTGATATATTGCCAATTTTTGTTAAATATAATATAAATTCTCCATGTCGTTTTCCAGCTACACATAAATTTCAAACACTTTAAAACATAACCTATAAAATATTAGTTTTGTAATGTTTGCTAAGAATATAATTTTGCATGTTTAAAAGGTCTATTATATTGCATACTTACCTACATCATAATGATATTTACAGAAATAGTATTTAGTCTTTCTTTGTGGACAATGACTCGGATCTCTTCATGCTACTTTCAACATCGTATTTCTCATTTTTAATTCTGTTGGCACACTTGTATCCATAACTTTCCCGGCGTTTTAACACTTGTATTCTTACATTTAGACACAAGACCCCAATGATATGGACTATAATTCTTTTTTTATTGGCGAAAATAACTTTATTCCCTCAGTAAGGCGTCATGTTTACACTGCGAGTGACGTCACAGCATGGCGGCCTAGGATTTGAGGCGTTTTCGCGCTAATTTTTAAATTGAAAAATGAAAACTCGTTTTTATTAATTATTAGGTACATAAAAAATATATTTCTATTTTTTCATGCTATTTTATCACTAAAGGATTAATTTAAATTACTTTTTTAATGAGGCTATAATACCCTATTGTAAATATCAAGAGAAATGCATTTATATTCTAACACTAGGAAGTCGCATGTAATAACTAGACTTGAAAAATCCTGTAACATGGTACAAGCGTTTCCTGACATCAGGACAAAGCGCTAGTAGATTGGAAAACCTAGATAAACGTAACCTCATCCAAGAATAGGCGTAAACTTGCTAAGTGCATACTTAGTACCAACTATAATGACGACCGCAGTATCGCTAACAACCCGTTAGTGGTCGAGATATTGACGATTTAACCTTGTAAGCTCTTAACATTACTGGTTTGCTTCCAAACTCGAGCGATTCAATTGGCTAATAAAATATAATGAACGGGTAGCGGCTATCGGAATGCGCTTTGACATCCTGACGCAAGATTGCAAGTCAGCGAAAAGTGCACGTGAAAGCATTCGGCTTTAAGACTCGTCACTCGCACGTTGCCGAGACACTTGGAACAGCCAATCCCCATATAGATACCCGTTGGAAATGTGATATGTAGAGGAAGTGTTTTAGAGGGTTTGTGTAGTTAGCAGTTAGTACTTATCTGAGTCGTAATGGAAGGACCCGATCGGCGAAGTCATCATCATCATCCCAGCGTATTCCCGATTGCATCCAGTATGGAGCTCAGGGACCGCTTCGACTATGATCCTAGATTTGACAAGCCTCGGGGAAGTATCAACCTATCACTTAAAACATAAAAAGTAACAAATATATTTGGACATCATTCACACAGCGCCATCTGGTCCCAAACTAAGCATAACTTGCTAATGGACACCAAACAACGAATAAACAATACAACACTATAATTGTAAATACAATAAGCTGATTCACATGCACAAAAAGTCCCGTGCAGAAATCAAATCTGTGTCCTCTGCGGATTTACTCATAGGCAGATGGCCTAATATACTAAGTAAAATTAAAACTTACTATTCAAAAAGAAAATATATCACAAAATCTAATATCCTTCTAAATTACACCGCTCGGACCCCATAACGCCTAGACCATTAATTCCCGAGAGGAAATATAAAAATCAATGCCTTGGAAAGCTCTTAAAGTTACCTTCATTGTCAAAATAATCTAAGATGAGGGTGGGTGCCGATAATTTAGCAATCACCAACGACCGTCAAGATAAACGGGCAGCTATGGCCGCCGTAGCCGCGGTTGGTTGGACAAAAACATTGCCTTTTTTCCGGGATCAAATGAGCAAAAGTATCAGCCTATTAATTTCCAAAGACAAAGGCCTCCACCATTATAAAATAATTGGGACAGCTCCATAGACTATAATATTAAGTCCATGGACAGCTCTGACTGTGTTCGTGCAATATTTCGAGAAGAAAATCAGAAGAGCCTACGGTGTCGCAGCATATTGAGCGACGCTTCAATTATTTATGTTTTATCTGTAGTCGACAACAAGTGCATGCACGCACACCTCCCTAACTTACTCTCATATATAACTAATGTTAACGCTATTAGAGTCAGTATTAAACTAATCTTTGATCGGCAAACACTCTTTTATTGATATAGCTGGTCACCACCTTTACACTGGTTTAGTGTCCCTCAATGGAGTAGAATGCAGTTAAGTAACTACTTACCCTCAGGTGGCCTGCGTGCCTGTCTGCCAACTGAAGTCAAATAAAAAACCTCAGAACTCTAAAGTATAAAACTCAGTATGATTTATCATCATCATCAGCCTTTAGTTTCCCAAATGCTACCTGTATGTAGGCCGTGAGCATAAATATTATCACTATTTTAATTTTAACATCGGTATGCATGTAGTTATTAGTATTAACAGCGGACAAATTTACAACCCGATAGGTGTTAAAAGCCTTCGTTTGGTATATAAAGATTATGATTACATTGTATGTCACGGTGTTTATCCATGTCAAACACCTGCGTCATTATGGATACCGCAACGTTCGCTCAGCAAGGCCAATGTTTAAGCTTAGTGTAGACGCCCAGCTTCGACAATAACAACACAGCGTAGTCACAGTTCGAGGATCCGTTTATTAATAATTTACAAGATGGCTGTCGCCTCCTTTTATACAGTTTGCTTCACGATTCCCGCCAAATTAAAAAGTACAAAATAAAATACAATTAATACAAAATATGTTAGATAAATTATTTAAATAATTAGTACAGATTTTATTAACCATTCATTAAATTATTCAAGATCTAAACGAGATTATTCAGTCTGAACCGGAAATGAGAAATTAATATTAAGATCCACGATACTAAACATAAACAAATAAAAAGTGATTCTATTATAACAATTATTACTACTATTAAATTATAATGACTATAATAATTATATTAGAATATTCTATTTATAAAAATTAAGGAATATTAGTGGGTTTCCGAAGGCGGAAGTTGTGACGAGTCAAAATAGATATCAGAGCCTATTGGAATAATTTGTTGTACACCGGAAATGAGAAAAATTAGTAATCTTAATAGAATTGTTATAAAGTAATTATGTATTTTAATATCTTAATTATTAATTAATAATTCTTATAATTAAATTGACACGTCAAATAAACTCTAATTGCAATATTTATGAATTAGCGGGTCGGGGGAAGCGGAAGTTGTAACACTCGGCCATCCTGTAAAGGCCGTGGTCCCTCACGGCGTTTCTGATTGGCTTGATCCATTGGCAACGCTGGTATCTGAAATAATATAAAAAAAAAACACACAGTATATTTTGTTTTATTTAAATCATTAAAAATAATGAAGTCAGTGTAACTTTATTAGGTTTTCCTTTTGGTCTCTTATTGCCGAGTCAATATATCAGATTAGAGTAGAATAACGTATCAAGTATATATTGTTATTTCCATGATATTACAGGCCGAGTAGGAATAAGAAGCATTTTGACATTACAATTTGAGTCACTTTATCATGCCAGAGCATGGTATTTTTTTTTTTATTACAATTATGTGGCATATTCAAGTACATTTTATATCAATGAAACAGATTTGCCTAGATTTGTAATATATTGTTTTAAGGCAGCATCAAAGTCATTAGTTGGGAGTCACATAGATTTATCTTTTCATATCACACAGAGATAAGATAGATATTGTAGGTAACATATCTTTTATGTAAATCAAAATCACATAGATCTATCTGTTTATCACATAGCAACATAATAGATTTTATATGAGTAGATAATGTCCATATTCAGGTAAGCTCTTTAATTATTTTCACATAGATCTATCTCTTGTCACACAGAATATGATAGATATTTAGTTTAGTATCCTCATTATTGTACATCAAAATCACGTAGATCTATCTGTTTATCACATAGCAACATAATAGATTTTATATGAGTAGGCAATGTGCATAATATTTTCACATAGATCTATCTCTTGTCACAAAGAATATGATAGATATTTAGTTTAGTTTCCTCATTAAATCAAACAGACCTGTCCGTTAATCACACAGAAACGGAATAGATTTCATACAAGTTTGTATTCTATTTATATACTCGTTAAGTTCAACATTATTCTATTATTGTCACGCAGATCTATCTATTATCACACAGAAATACGATAGATATTCGGTTTAATACTTTTTGTCTGGAATAGACCTATCCGTTAATCACACAGTAACGGAATAGACTTTAAAATGAGTAAATATACCTGATAAGTTCAGCATTATTTAATTATTGTCACGCAGATCTATCTCTTATCACTGAGAAATACGATAGATATTCAGTTTAGTGTCCTTATCAAATCATAGCAATTCTTACAAAAACAACCCGTTACTTTCTCATCAGAAGAATAGATTTAAAATACTGGGGTATGTGAAGGCTGAATGCAAAAGTTTTATAGTTATTTAAATTTATTTCTTGAAATAGATGTTTATAAATTACAATTGTATTATGATCACAATACTTTGACCCTGATACCAATAAAAAAAGGAACCTACACTTTGACATTACACTACAAATTCACAACTATATGGATGTTTGTCTAACTCTCTAACAAATCGATTAAGTCATCTCTATCTACTTCATGATCGGATTCAGTGGAACTATCAGAAACAGACGATTTATAAGGGCGTAATGAATCGGAAGGTACAACTGCACTGAACTTTTTGTATCCTTTCATACCTTTAATACTATTTATTGTATATCGATCAATGGCATGATCTACTTTAGTCACTTTATATGGCCCAGTATATACACTTCCTAGTTTTTTTGTCACATGTGCTGTATGATCACGGGCTAAACCACCCTTCCATAATACCAATTCACCAATTTGATATTTCCTACACTTTTTATGCTTTTTGTCATACTGATTTTTCATAATGGTCATATATCTATCAATACGTAGTTTAGCTTTACGTCTGCGCTCTTCTAGCTTGTCTTGGGGATGAGAATCCGTCGAGGAAGTAGTGGGGTACCCTGGCAAAAGGGTGTTCTCATGGGAAAACATTAAATTAAATGGTGTAACTCCAGTAACCGCATGAGGAGAATTATTTATACCCCAAACAACATCTGATAGTTTTTCATCCCAAGTGCATTCACTCTCAGCCGTAGTATTGAGGCCGTTTATTATCGTTCGGTTTACGCGTTCAACCTGGCCGTTGGAACGCGGGGAAGCGATTGCATTCAATACGTGTTTGAATTGCTTTTGTAAAGCAAATTCTTTAAAATATCTACTCGTAAATGCAACACCTCGATCGCTAATTATTCTGTGGGGATTACCAAACATCGCGATGATTTCTTTTAAGTTTTTTATAGTCTCAATAGAGCTCACTCCCCTAACAGCTTTAGCAAAGACAAACTTCGTATAAGAATCTATAATTACTAATATGTAGCAATTACCATTCCGAGTTTTCAGAAATGGGCCTAAATGGTCTATATGTAAGGTATGCATTGGTATTGCAACCTTTTCGATAGGGTGTAATTCGCCTTCGGTTTTCCCATAATTACCTTTGCCATACGCACAATGTAGGCACGCTTTAACATATTTCCGTATAAACCTTGTCATGTTTGGAAACCAAAACTGTGTTTTTATAACCTTTTCACACTTATCAAATCCTAAATGTCCTACTTCATCGTGGTATTTTTGTAATAATGACCATTTTGAAAGTTTTGGTATAACAAATCTATCCCCGTGAAATGTTTTTCTAAACAAGTACCCATCAATAATTTTATAGTTATTCTTAATGTCGGGGTTGGTGGTTCCCTCACTGATCTGTTTAATAATCATTTGTATACCCTCATCTTGAGCCTGCAAGGTCAGACGCCAATCAGTTTCATCAATATGAAGCACAGGTACCGCTTCCAAGGGATTTCGGCTGAGCGCATCTACGTGCTTCATACGATCTCCTGGACGGTATTCAATCTCTAGGTCGAAGTCTTGTATAGCGAGCCACCACCGGGCAATGCGCGGTATCAAATCTCTTTTACTGAGAGTCGTTCTTAATGCGGCACAATCTGTTACAATTTTTACCGGGATACCCGTAACATAAATGCGAAAACGTTTTAATGATTCAACAACAGCGAGGGTCTCCAATTCGTAACTATGGTAGTGAGATTCTTCGGGACTAGTAACGCGACTAAAGTAAGCTACAGGCTTTAGAGCCCCGTCTTTCTGATACTGCAGCAAAATACCGCCTAAACCTATTTTGCTAGCGTCAGTATGAATTTCTGTCTTAGCGTGAGGGTCGTATATGGCTAGGACAGGACGATCAGTTAAAATAGATTTTAATTGATTAAAAGCGTTAAGCTGGTCAGGACCCCAAACCCAGTCTTTGTCCTTCTTTGTTAAACAAGTTAATGGCCTAGCAATCTCAGCAAACCCTCTAACGAATTTACGAAAGTACGACGCTAACCCAATAAATTGACGTAATTCGTGCACATTTCGCGGTGGCCGGAATTGCGTAACACTATTAATTTTTGATTGTCCCGGTCGTACATAACCCTCAGTTACTTCATGACCTAAATAGTTAACGCTTGTTTTTAAGAAGGAACATTTTTTTAGGTTAAGTTTAAGGTTCGCCCGGGAGAGTAACACTAGTACTTCCTCGAGTAGCTGAATTCCTTCTTCTATTGTCGTCGTGGGTAAGGTAACGTCATCTAGGTAAGCAGCAATCCTGTTATTTAGTGCGCCTAGTGCTTTACGAATCAAACGGGAGAAGACGGCTGGAGAGTTAGCCAAACCGAATGGCATTTTCAAGAATTCATAGGTCCCTGTGGCCGTTATAAACGCAGTTTTGTGTATCGAGTCTTCTGCTACCCTCACCTGATAATAACTTTGTGCCATATCTAAAACTGTGAAGTACATTTTACCCGCCAATCGAGTTATCTGGTCATCTATGTGTGGTAACGGAAAACGATCTTTGACCGTGCACGCATTTAAAGCACGATAGTCAATGCAGAGACGATGATCACCCCCCTTCTTTTTCACTAAAATCACAGGACTAGAATAGTCCGAGTTGGACTCCCTAATAATGCCAGCAGATAAAAGTTCATCTACTTTTCCCTGAACAATTTCGTTCTCTTTATAGGGTAATCTATATGGCTTGCAATAAACAGGTCTATCTGTAGTTGTGACTATATGCATTTCGATTAAGTCGGTACACCCTAGCTCGGCGCTACATTCAGCAAAACAATGTCTATATTCATTAAGTAGTGCTAATAATAAGCTGGTTTCTTTAGTATCTAAATCACCAATATCTAAATCAGATGCAACTATTTTATTTTGTTGGTTGCATTGGCGACTTGCACTATTTACGTAACATTCGTCAGTGATTAATGATACGTCAGTTTGTAGGTATATTTCTGCGCGAGTAATGAGCCTATTCGCCTCCCACTGTATACACATCCCGCCTAAATTGATTATTTTCAATCGGAGGCTTTCAGGGGTCAAAATAGTCTGCGGTATGAAATATGAAATAAGGCCCAACGAGTATATAATGGGCCGTGTGATAAGGATATGACATGGCAATATTTTCACCTTAGTATAAACATCCATACAAAAGGTCACTCCCGGTTGTATATTAACCGCGTTAGATGAGAATAAGGGCACTTTTGTGATATAATCCTTGTCGCTAATATCTATACTAGTTAATGGTGACTCAGGTTCGTTGGTTCTCAAAAACGTTACCGAATTAGACGTTACTAACAAATTAATATCACCTTGGTTGATTGTAGGTTGACCAATAATCAAATCTATATCGTGCAGATTAGTATTTGTTATTTCAGCACTAGTGTCTAAACACAAATCGTCGATAACGAGCTTAAAATTTGTCCTGCCCAATGAATTAATAAATACTCCACCAAATCCTTTCATGATTACATTTGATTCGTTCTGACATAACCCTAAAATTTGAGTTATCTTTAAAGTGATAATATTAACTTTACTGCCTGTATCAATATACGCAAGCGCTAAGTTTCCGTTTATGGTGACATTTTTCTTATATAAATCCGCAACTATTTCGGTAGATACAAAATTAATATCACGTACCTGCGGGTTCCGTTGGGATGGTGCATCTCGCGAAGGTCCCGCTGCATACCAGCATGTGTCAGCAGCATGTCCCAGGCGCTGGCAGACGAGGCAGCGCGTAGCACGGCAGTCTCGAGAAAGATGTCCTGTTTTGCGGCAGTTGTAGCAAATCTTCGGCATGCTCCCCGTAGAACCGCCACGGCGCCATGAAGACTTCAACTCAGCTGTTCTAGTTTCGACTTGTTTATAGTTTTCTAATGAAGATAAGAAGCCGTAGTATAGCTCGTCAGGCGTCTTGGAGCAGTAAGCTTTCGCGTTTGCCCGTAAATCGTTGGGCAAACCGCGAATAAGGCACGAGGTCGCGTTCTCGCCGTCAATTCCACATTTCTTCATTAGGGAGATCTTGTCGTGATAGTAACACGTCATAGTCTCACTGCTGCTCTTCACACGGGCCAGCATTGCCTCGAGTCGGTCCACGAAGTCCGTTGAGCGGGGAAAGGCTCTTGTTAGTCGTTCTTTCCACAAGTCCCAATCCGCTTCGTAGTCATCGAGGTCGTCGTACCAATCACGAGCTGCACCACGTAGTCTAGTTTGCATCACAAAAATCTTGTCTCGTTCCTCCCAGTCGTACAGGTTCCCAAGCTGGTCGATTTTGTGCAGCCATCCTTTAACATTTGTTGATTTCTTTCCAGGATCAAATTTGGGAATGATTTCAGTGTCCAGGTGAGTGATTCTTCGTTTCTTGGCCGGTTGTGGTGAGCGAGTCGAGTGAAAAAAAAAGTCTTCGTTTCCACCGTCACTCTCGCTTTCAGTTGATGCGTTGTTCGATGTCCTCTTCCCTAAGCCGAGGTAATATGGGCCGTGGGGGTGCTCCATATCCCACTTCTGAGGTGTAGACGCCCAGCTTCGACAATAACAACACAGCGTAGTCACAGTTCGAGGATCCGTTTATTAATAATTTACAAGATGGCTGTCGCCTCCTTTTATACAGTTTGCTTCACGATTCCCGCCAAATTAAAAAGTACAAAATAAAATACAATTAATACAAAATATGTTAGATAAATTATTTAAATAATTAGTACAGATTTTATTAACCATTCATTAAATTATTCAAGATCTAAACGAGATTATTCAGTCTGAACCGGAAATGAGAAATTAATATTAAGATCCACGATACTAAACATAAACAAATAAAAAGTGATTCTATTATAACAATTATTACTACTATTAAATTATAATGACTATAATAATTATATTAGAATATTCTATTTATAAAAATTAAGGAATATTAGTGGGTTTCCGAAGGCGGAAGTTGTGACGAGTCAAAATAGATATCAGAGCCTATTGGAATAATTTGTTGTACACCGGAAATGAGAAAAATTAGTAATCTTAATAGAATTGTTATAAAGTAATTATGTATTTTAATATCTTAATTATTAATTAATAATTCTTATAATTAAATTGACACGTCAAATAAACTCTAATTGCAATATTTATGAATTAGCGGGTCGGGGGAAGCGGAAGTTGTAACATTAGCTTAACGTGCTTACACTGTGTTTGACAATGTTTTGACAAATTAAAACCAAAAATCTACCTAGAACGTTAATAAGACTGCTTGGAAATAGTACATTGTAACAATGAATACAAACCCGTACATTTATAATGAAAAACAAACTTTTTTTATAGTATTACCACTGATAGATAAATTCGTGACGATTTATCTGTCTGTTAGTTTTGACGAGCCATTTGGTGTAATGGTCAAGTAGTCGGCTATTACAGCAGAGGTCACAGGTTCGATCCCCGCACGGTACAAACATTTGTGTGCGTGAACATATCTGTTTGTATCGGTCAAAAAAAAATAGTATTTATACGTAATGTTTATCTGTAGTCTGGTACCCATAGCACAAGTTCATGCTTAGTTTGGGGCTAGATGGCGCTGTGTGATTAATGTCCAAAGATATTAAAATTAAAAGATGCTGCTTCTTTTGTCAATTTCCAAAATAGAAGGCAGCAGAATTTTTGCCTGACAGATAAATTATTACTAACTTATTTATCAGTGTTGAAACTTGCCCTTCGCAATGACATGGTCCCAGTCGCCTGAATCCTCTAGCAATGGTGTAATTTATCCATGGTTTTTTGTTTCATCTACATTTAAAATTACTTGATCCTGCAATATTATTATCAAAGTAAAATACTTTTACTATTAATCTATTAAGTTCATTAGATCAGACCTAATATTTATAGTTTAAAAAATAATTCCCTCAACTTACATCCCCAAAACCAGTCACCCGTAAAGATAATCTCCCACAATCAGTCCTCACGCTCTCGACACTCATTCACCGGATTACTTATCTATTAAGACCAAACTCCGCAAGACAAATTCCTTCCGATAACGCCTTAGGGTGGTAATCCTTCCTCTGTTGACACTTTCCACTCATCCCTCATTACACGGGAAAAATACTCCTCAAAAGTTAACGAAGGAAAAAGGCTCTGTAATGCGATAAGCCCGAACTTCGCCGAAATACTCGAGATGAAGAGTAAAAAAATGTAGCAAAAATATTTTAAGCTCTGCCGAATTCTTTGGAGGATTACTAGGTGTTCAGTTAGGCTGTGGAAGTAATTTCTTTTAAGCATCATCGTAAAAAGTAAGAACAGAGCTCGAGTTCCCAGGTATTGTATAAAAAATGGATTCGCGTGAGAAATTGGCGCCGGTATTGCAGGTGGAATATAAATAATAATTGTCATGTCTTCGGAAATTTAATCACTAAGCATTAATATCCGCTAAAAACAATACATCTATCAAGGCATTGATCAAACACAGGTTTTGAACATTGGTAATCCTAGCGGTTTATGATATAGAAATTAATATAGAATTTCCGTTCTGTTTAAAAAGAAAACATCCTACAATATTCACTTTTTAATCGCGTAGTAAAGTCTTCAATACTTGTTTCTCAGTCTCCGTTAATAGGAGTACAAAACTTTCCACTACCCAATTTAAGTCATTAACAAAGTCTCAGATTGCTTATGAAGATTTGTCATAATCAAATTGGAATCGTGAATTTCGCACTTCAAATTATCACCGCAATATATTCAAATTAAAATGGGTCTAGACGCGATCCGAATAACCAATTTGCCATTCTCTGCTGACCACTAATCCGTTACGAGTGGCAATTGTGTGTGCATTTCATTACAATTTGTCAAGGTTGACCACACCATGTTTAATTAAGGTTCGAGTTCACTCCCAATTTACATCTGTTTTATGGTCACTTATATTGGTTAGTGGTAGCCCTTTTTATGAGTCCGACAGGCTAGCTACCACTCCCACAGGTGACATCTGCCATAACTGGTTTAGCTGACGGCAATATTAATGTGGGAACCTGTACTTGAAATCAAAGAATCGAAGATCTGGGAGTCTATAGTGTGGTAGCACATTAAACGAGGATTCATAGTTAAGTGTCCCTCAATTGAGTAGGCCGCTGTGGCAGCTAACTGTCAGATGGATTGCGTTCCTGTCTGCCAAATAAAATGGCACAAAAATTGCCTTTTTATACAATTTTCTAAACGGATTTAGATAAAACTTTCAAGTAATATAGCTTATTAATCAGAAAATCACATCGACTTTTAGCTTAACAACTACGTGAGCGAAACCGCTGACAATATTACTAGGGATAACAACAAGAAATAAAAATAAACTTGGCACAAAGGAACCAACTTCTCAAGAATAATATAATTGAATTTGAGTTGAGTTTCCCATTTCGTGTACAGAACCCTAAACGCTGGATAAAGCTGACAAATGCCTCGATTCTATCGCCTCGACGAAAAACCCGAAACGAGTTAATCCTATGAAAAATACCATTGAAAACGACTAAGCTTCGTGTTTAATTTTGATATATTGACTGTAATTATTCAAGTGGAATTAATTAGTTTCACTCCTTTAATACAACGGTTTAATATCGTTTTATCCGTATATTAAATTATTTAAATGAATTGAAAGGAATGAAGTTAAATAAGATTTGAGATTAAAGTCTGGAAGAAGAGGGAAAGTGTATTACAAGCAGCTTTATTCATTGATGAAGTGCCAATCTTTTAAATAGACCAATTAAGCAGCTCAATATAGGTTATTTAACTGTTTTAAAAAACAATAACAATTAAAAAAATAGATTCTTGGAACCAGTTTCACTGCGTCAGACGAGTTTGTAATAATAATTAAACACAGATAACTTTTTTATCCAAATTTCCATTTTGATATTATTTGCTACAAACAATGTAACAAACAGAACACTACACGACAGATAAATATAACGAACAATATTAAAATGTCATCAATCAAAATCCTTAACTCGGTCACTCCCAAACGTCGATTAAAATGACAAATGTATTAATAGTTATGTAACAGAAAATATATTATAAATAATTAAAAAGGAGTACCTATATTATACAAACGGGTAGTAGCACCAAAATAACACTTTTTTATTTTAAAACTCGCATGCTGTCGCTATATTGAATAAAGCTCTCCTTTATATAAGAGACTACCTTCTTCCAGTTTTTATACTGCAGCTTATGATAATAGGATCATCTGTACTTAAACGCTGAATATTCTATGTTATGCAGATTTCCCGAGTTGAAACAATTTTACTTGTATGAAAATTCATGGCAGCAAGAGCATTTTGCGTCATTTTTTTGTTTGACTGAATTTGTAATGTACACAAATTAACATTCATTTAAATCTTACTATTTATTCATGTGATTTTTATCATTTGGCAAAGATTTATGGCGACGTTTTATGTTAATTATTTACAGAGCTATGTTAAATTGTACTGTTTCTAAATGAGTCGGTTCTTACCCGTCAGACCGATGACGTTAGTTATTTAACTGCATTTATGGAATAGTTCAATCTTCAAATACAGCTGGTTGGAAGTTGGAATCACGCCTTCAGTCTTGTAATTTTTTTAAACTTACTGTTAAAGTGTACTGGCTCCCACATTATATTGCCGGAACACAGCCGGAGCTGTTATGGCGGCAGATTTCACCTGTGGGAGTGGTAGCTAGCCAGTCGGACTCTGAAAAAGCCCTGCCACCAACCAGACCCAAGGCAGGAATCGAACCCACGACTCTGCTTTTATACCCAAACGGCTTAGCCACTTGACTGTTCCACGGAGGCGGTCAATATAAATACTTGTCCACATTTGAAAAGCTACGCCATACAAACGGTTCTAAATATATACTATGTCACTTCTCCGCTGTCGGATAAGTTCCTCGTAAGATATCAGATATCAATAATGCGGTCTCTCTTGTCAATTATTTTTATTTTGTTTCAGTTGGCAGATCGTGCGTGGCAGAAGCAGCAGAACGTGGCAGAAGCGGCCACTGCGCCCTATTCTAGTGACGGACACCATTTCCTACATGCTTAGTAAAACATTATATCTACATAAAACGTTTTCTTCAACGTTGCTCCAAGACCGACCATTACTCCGTGTCCCCAGAAGCCCTGATGGCTCCATTTATAACGGACAGTTCTCACATTATCCCACTGGCACTCACTTAGACGCTATATAAAATTCAGCGTGTTATGACAGTACACAAAATACGTCGACGAAACGAACATGTATTGTGTCGCGGAGAAAATTTGCGAGTGTTTTGAGAATACTCGTAAATTGTCCAGAAAAAAAGTGCTAGCTAGAATGATTTACCACTTTTCTAGAAATATAATAAGTATGTATGTACATAGAAGTGATGTTAGAATGTCATTTCTTGAACATTCGCAAATACGAAAATACAGTTATTT
This sequence comes from Mecyna flavalis, assembly GCA_949319885.1. Classification (NCBI taxonomy): domain Eukaryota; kingdom Metazoa; phylum Arthropoda; class Insecta; order Lepidoptera; family Crambidae; genus Mecyna; species Mecyna flavalis. The sequence goes on from OX439427.1 coordinate 21,135,072, forward strand.
TAAAAGATAGGAGGCAATCAAAATCTTAGCTTTGTTACTTAAAGAAGAAATAAATGATTCGAGACGATAAAGAAAAATAAACGCTAAAAATGATTGTTATTACGAGGAAGATTATAATTTTGAGAGAAAGAATTTGATTAAAATTTTCACCTATACTGTATCAACGTAATTGTATTTTTTCTCTATTTTTAAAACAAACTGCGAATGCGAAATATGCAAAAATAAATTATCGATTGCGATCTGCTTCACAGGTATCAGATTTGCCTCAGTTTAATTTAAATGTAACACCAAAAATTAACACTCAACAAACTCCTAAAGTTATATTATTCCAACTTGTCTAGACAAATAATTCCCACAAAAGTTGCCGTGGCATTTGGTCTTCAAATTTAAATTAAAGATTTCTTCAACACCTAACTTAGAAACGTGTTTCAGTAGCATTCACAAGTTTTCGTCGATGGCATTTAGTATTTTGAACTTGTTGACATTTATAAAAGCGAAATTGCTTCGTGATGTTATTTACATTTAAAGGCTTTCAAATGAAGCACCTACGCAGAATGTTACAGAGAATTCTAGAAACTACATATCTGGTAAATTGTAAAAAGTAAAATATCTGTATATTTAATATCCCGTTGTTTAAGTTAAATGGCTTAATCATTAGGCTTACCTGATGCTGATTCGTAATCACAAATCGGACTGTGTGCGAGAGTACCACTACACCGATATAGATGAAAACAAACATAGACTAGGCCTTTGCAAATAAGTAATCTCGATGTATCCGCCCGGTAATGATCACTTTCTCGTATTCCTTCCTCTTCATAAAAAAAATATTCAATTCCTACAGCCTAGAAATTCTGTTGCTTCAATTGAGTCCTAATCTTCTATAAATGGGGGCAAAGGCCCACTGGACGTTAATAGGCTGTTAGCCGCAAAACAAGAGCAATCCTGCACATTAACCACTAAATAAATACGTGTACATTGGACGGTTGCCAAATGGTGAAAACATTGTGGACGTTTGCAGTAGACGAAACTACTAACATAGCAATAAACTTATTAGCTTGAATAAATTGCCCTTTCTCCTACGTATTAGCAGCGTCCAATTACGTAGGGACGCTTTTTCTTAATTCTGTATGCTGTGTGATATTACTGAATCTGTATAATTGACGATATTTAACGTACCTATTAATATGTCTTACTATCTTACGCCAGCGGCTTTGCTCGCGTGGTTTGTTGATAAAAGTAACCATTTTGTTGTTGTCAAAGAATCGCCGCGTATTTTTCAATGTACTTACTCAATAATGAAACATTACTATGTTGTATTACTAATACTATCACTATGTTGTAGTACAATGTAGAATTACTATGTTTAAACATCATATATGAGTACATAACATGAATCTAAAGAGTAAACTCGTTTCAATCAATAAGAAAGTTATTACTACTAGCTTCTTCCCGTTTATTCGCCGGTCTTACTAATAACACAAGACAATATATTTATAATATCAAAAAAATTACTTGCACCTATATGTTATTCCGTTACTATTTAACCCACTGTTTTATTTTAATTAAAATTGTAGAAACATTTTAAGAGTCATTGCTTTGTGTAATAAACTGTTTGAGTGGCAATTTCTACTAAAAATTAGTAAATATTACTAAGCACCCTAGTATGATTTATAAAGGTCTGAATATAGCTCAACTTAGAAACATTTGCCAGATGGCATTCGATAAAAATAACTCGTAAATGTAATTTTATTATTAAATAAAGACGTTATCTTTATAACTTGGAATTTATTATTTTACTTATAAAAACGTTTCTTATATCAACGTTTATTACGAATATATTTTTCACAGCAGTTTCGCAGAAGACACAGAAAAACAAATTAGTCGTCACTATAAGTACCTACCACCTACATCATTTTTAACCGACTTCAAAAAAGGAGGAGGTTATATGTTCGACTGTATGTATTTTTTTTTTTTTTTTTTTTTTTTATGTATGTCCGTCGATTTCTCCGTCAATTGTGGACCGATTTAAATAATTCTTTTTTTATTTGAAAGTGCATAGTTCAGAGGTGGTCCCATTGTCACCATGTCAGGATCTGATGATGGGATCCCGGAAAAATCAAGGGAAAACCTCAAATTTTATAGGCTGCGCCTACGCGTTACTTGTTTTTTCTGAAGCCATTCAAGTTTTTGCGTCCGATAGACATCATTTTATGTTGATGAGCTGATGATGGAAGGTACAACTCCTTAACGGTTAGGAGTTAGGGGATAATTCTTTCAGTATTGTAGGAATATGTGGACCGTTAGTTGTATTTTATGTACTTTTGCAGCTAAGGTGATGATGGAAAGTACAACTCCTTAACGGTTAGGAGTTAGGGGATAATTCTTTCAGTGTTGTAGGAATATGTGGAACTTTAGTTGTATTTCATGTACTTTTGCAGCTAAGCTGATGATTACCCGGGGATGGGCTGGTCACTAGCCAATAAGGTTAGCACCGGCTCGTCCTAATCGGGTGTGAAGGAGAAACCGGGGGAGTGTAGTGGGTAGCGGACGCTTCGGTCTCGAGTCCCACACACGGCCGCGGGTCTAGCTAGCCTGCGGTTATGGTGCATAAACGCATTCTCCTCCTACCCATGGTGCTGAACACTTAATGAATACCTAATATTATTATCAAATAATACAATTCTACTCGTATTTTCGCTATCATTATTATGAAAGAGTTTTACTCACTACCTACGTGTTATTCACACTAAAAATAGAAAAATAAACAAACTTTTTTTTAAAAAAATTAAACCGACTCCAAAAAAAAAAGAAACAAAAAAACTACCTAAAAAACTGAAAAGCAAAAAATAATTTTAATAAGACATTCATCAAATGCGCTTATTGTCTAAGCCTATTAATTAAATTGTATTTTACGTGCTAGGTAGGTACCTACTAATCTGTTTGAAGTCGGTGCCAAGCCAAAGGTAATCAAAAATGATATATAATAATAATGTATTATAAAGGGTTACTTATTAATCCGCGGACGTAGGTACGTAATCTGGGTACCTACTATTTGGCTTGGCACCGACTTCAAACAGATTAGTAGGTACCTACCTAGCACGTAAAATACAATTTAATTAATAGGCTTAGACAATAAGCGCATTTGATGAATGTCTTATTAAAATTATTTTTTGCTTTTCAGTTTTTTAGGTAGTTTTTTTGTTTCTTTTTTTTTTGGAGTCGGTTTATATCACAATATTAATAAACGCAGGAAAATCGACAATTTATACTGTTTACAAAAAATACACTTATCAGTAGCCAGTTTACTTAAAATCATAGCATGCTTAGAAGCGAGAGAAATAAATAAATAAATAAAATATCTTGGGACATTATTCACACAGCGCCATCTAGCCCCAAACTAAGCATTAGCTTGTGCTATGGGTGCCAGACAACGGATAAACATTACATATATATATATTTTTTTTTGTAAATACATACATATTATACATAGAAACACCCAGACCGATACAAACAGACATGTTCATGCACACAAATGTTTGTAACGTGCGGGGATCGAACCCGCGACCTTTGGTGTAATAGCCGACTTCTCGACCATTACACCAAATGGCTCGTCAAATCTTTTAGAAAAAAGCTATGTCCTGCGTAGTTTTAATTTAGAACGCTTCACATTTTCCACGGTAGTTCATTTTTAAAAACTTTAAATTCATAGAAGTTTACTCCTGGCCAGACTTGTTTTTGAATCAGCAAGCCTGTTTATTTCTATGGTTATTGTCATAATAAGATTTTTGTGACGTCACACATCGACGATGAAAACATGTGACGTCACAGAACACCTACACTATTACCACTATATCTAGCTAATGCCGCAGCTATAAAAGTAAATTATGAGCGCGTCCAGAATCTGTTCTTTGTCGTCATCAGATTTATCTGTTACATTAGGCTGCTCCCAAATAAAACTATCTTTATGGGTGTCGACGACTTTATTTTTTGACGGTACTACGTTAAGGACTTATTTTGAGGTCACTCGTTAGTTGGAATCATTTAATATCGCCGTATAGCGTCCTACCTACTCGTATCAAAAGACGGCACAGAATGTACCGGCCTATTTGACCACTTTATAACACTTGGTAACTGTCTCTAACAAAACAAGTCACCTTAAGTGTGAAAAGTGGGCTGCGTGCTTGTCTGTTAACTGAAGTGATTATTAAAAAAAGGTATGAAATAAGATTACCATTTGGTCCCATGAGAAAAAACATTGTTAATTGGATAAAATTTGAGTCGTTTGGCCCCAGAAATCATTAACTGATACGTCCATTACAAAAGTTGTTTAATTTGAAATCAGATTTTTGCTTCTGCTGTATTTTATGCGCTACTTAACTTTCTAGGAGAAAGTTAGAAACATTAATGTTTTAGATGACAAGCCATGAAAAAAATATGAAACTTGATTTAACAAATACAGTACATCATTTATTTAAAACGTGATATCTCAAATCGAGTAAAATCACAGTTTTCTTTCATGTGTCTAAAGAAGGCATTTTGCTTGACATTAACAAAACATAATTTCAAAAACAAATCCACAACCAGAAAAATAGTTTTCTTAATAAATCCAATGCAGAAATAAATCATTTCACTTACTTTCAAAATTCGTACTCGAAAATATCATAATTCTATAAACATACCCGTAGTTAAATTAAAAGTTAAAAGATATAATATTATAACAAAATTATCGATCGACTCGCAAATAAACACCGTAATATCACCGAGTAGCGAGATCTTCGAGCAGCCAGCATTCGACAAAGAAGTTATACGAGAAACGTAAAGATGAAATAAAAATCTTGTCTCGACTGAGATTGGTGTAACAAAACTGTCTTTCACTGCTTATTCTAGGAAATCTCTAACAAACTTTTTGTTCATATTAGACTGGCTAGTGGATTCTGGCGTGGTTTGGCGGAATGAGTTTTTCATATGTAATAATGTAACGAAGGAATTCTTTTTCTCATATCGCATTTAGTGTAAGATGTTTTAGGGAGTTTTGTTATGAAAAAGGAAGGCAGTCAAGACCACCCATTGACTCATGTGACTATTAATAGTCAAGATGCGTTGCCCTTTAAGAATATGGCACGAGGGAGAAAATTACTGGCTATGGGGATTGGGCATTCTCACTCAACAAATTAAGTGTTGCCAAGCTTTGGTACCACGCGTTGACTACTACTATCAGACAGTAACTGCCAGCAAAGTATGTGACTCTAAAATCTGAGGCTCAAATACACATAACCATTACAATAGCAGTTAAGATAACCTGGTGATAACTACGAGTAAGCCTACAATTATAGTAGAAGTATCTCTGAATAATCCCTGAACATTATTCACACAGCCCTCTAGCCCCAAGCTTAGCTTGTAGCCTTGTAGGTACTATAGATGCCAGACAACGGATAAACATAACAAATATAATTCTCTTTGAAAACACATAAATATTATACATAGAAACAACCAGACAGGTATTTACAGAATTTTTTTTATACCACGTCAGTTGGCAGTCAGACACGCAGCCACCTGGTGATAAGCGGTCACTGCGGCCTATGCCATTGAGGGACACTTTAACAGTAAGCGTCGCTCAATGTGCTGCCAGACTGTAGGCTCATCTGATCTTCGAGCCTTTTATTTCAAGTGTACTGGCTCCCACATTAAAATTGCCGGAACACAGCCAGAGCTGTTATGGTGGCAGATTTTACCTGTGGGGGTGGTAGCTAGCCAGTCGGGAATCGAACCCACAACCCACGACCTCCTCCGGGTTTTTATACCCGAGCAGCTTAGCCACTGTTCTACGGAGGCGGCAAACATGCACACAAAATGTTTGTACCGTGCGGGGGTCGAACCCCAACCTCTGGTGTAATCGCCGACCTCCAAATCAGCATTACATCAAATGGGTTCTAATTGGTTCATAATTGTTTATTAATCATGTACGCGAAACGAAGTTTGTGATTAAAATGGTCTTATATACTGTCCGAGCACTTAGTACAATTTATTGTGTATCAAAGTTGAGCGTTCTGTACGACCTAACGGGTCTCTGAAGGGCTATTTTACACTTTTGTGAATAAAACCTTTAGAAATTATGGTACAGCTGTTTGTTTATTGTTACGGAATGGAAAAATTGTTTACGTGTATTTAAATTATTGTTTTATGGTAGCCGTTTCACAGGGCGTGAGGACGATGTTGCGTCTTTCATGCGTAATCGAAGTTGACGGAAATAATCTCCAAGCTGATCGGTATAGCGCCAACCGCATCCAGTGAATTCCCCCAATCTTTACTAGGTCACGGTAATGTTACCGTGACTATAACATAACATTACCGTGACTGGGTCATCGGTCCACCTTGTGAGGGGCCTACCGCTATTGCAGCTGAGTTTCCCGTGACCATCAATCAAGAAACTTTTCGCCCCATTAGCCATTAGTCCTCCTCGTAATTTGCCGTGCCCATTACATTTTCAAATTTTTTAATTCTTTGGATTATTTTTATAGCCTCGGATTTCGATTTTGTATTATCTGCTCTAAAATCTGTTCGAACATTAACTGAGTACGAACAAACCATAGAATAACTAATCTTGCATCAATAATCCCGTCTCAGCCCGCATCTATTTCCAACAAACAGATAATAGCCGTGTATTCAATTAATTTTATTGCGCAGAGGTGACGCCGAGCGTGAAATTCAAATTAAGAGGTCTCACGGGGTCCTCCCTTAATAACCGATGCTAAAACAATGCTTGTTTACATGAAAATGAGCCCGAAAACGAACGCACCGCATAGAATACTAAACGGACAGATACATCTTTTATAAAAGTAAACTCTCTTAAGAAAACAGACCACGCCGTACTATAGTACGGATAGGTCACTGTGTAAACACTGGTGGTTGAGATAAGGTAAATAAGACCAACCATACGAAGTTTTCATTAAAATATGTATGATTTTATTAATAATTTTATGCACCGTTTCCGTGCTGCGGCCGTTTACGCGGAATATTAAATGTGGAAGCCGATACTGGAAGCCACTTTCAATAAAATATGGCACACTGAGACTGAATGCTTATACCAACGATTTTAAATTCATTGGCTTATACGCCAACTGAAGTTGTCAGTCGGAAGACATTGATTCAAACTCGTAAATGGCTGGAATAGATCAGCGCATTTTAAAGAATTAATTTAGAACTGATTCTTTTGTCATCCATATTTTGCCGCTTCTGCACTTACCAGATCTTTGTTGAATCGCCACTCTGTCAGCATATGTCTGAAACGAGCTAGGACAATATTGAGATATGTGTTTAATCCGCATTATGACCTTCCCCAAAACCCCTGACGACATTTTAAGCAAGAAGAAATCCTCGAGTTTATGTTGTAAATTATAATAAATACAGTCTGAATGATTGCCTTCAATAACAGCTGATCGATGTATGTAAGCTCTGGGTGTGTGTTTCAGCATTGTTAATGTGGGACCCAGTACATTAAACTTGAAATAAAAGTTTCGAATATCCTTTTTTTAACCATGTGTGAGACTCGAGACTAAAGCGTCCACTACCCACTAAACTCCCCCGGTTTCCGCTTCAAACCCGATTGGCACGAGCCGGTATCAGGAGCTATTGACCAGCCCATCCCCGGGTACCCCGACTATCAGTATAAGCAGGCCTGATGCCGATTTTTAATTTAAAACCCAGCAATTAACTAGGAAGCTGAAGCATATTTTGCCTGACCGGAAAATCAAACCAAATACCCCTGATAAACCTAGCACATGATTATGTAGTGAACAGATAAGCTAGAATTTCCTTGACCAAAATGACGACATTTATGCATTCACTAGTCTGACTTATGTATTGGCGGTAACCCGATAAGTGTAAACTGCTCAATATCGGTAAATTAATACAGTCAGTAATAGGTACCTCAATTGCAGTGAACATCTGATTGATGTACTCCATCGAACGCTGACGTTTCTACGCTAACTGCCAGAGCAGAGTGCTGACTCGGCGTGTAGGATTAATAATTATGTAAGTACTTGTATTCAACAGCTTGAGATGGATTTATAATATGGCATATTTTGACGACTGATTTGGTGAAATGATTTAGAAGTCTGCTGTTACACTAGATGTACTTGTACAATTTTCATCAAAGAATACACTGAAGTATAGATGTAGTCCGTTTAGTTCTACCGCTTAGTCCTACTAGCTGATAATCTAATTTTCTGTACACGCGCAATAGCTATGTATAATAAAAAATCCGAAATGGAATCTACTTGTCCAATTTTCATGTAATTAACTTTAGCGGTTTCAGCTAATCCTGCCGGAAAAAGCGAAAAATAAAAGAAAATACAAAGAAGGTGGAATTAAATTAAAAAACAATTGAATAACAGGAAAAACACTGTTCGTAATCTTGTTAGCTCTAGATCAATGTCAACAGTAAAGTTAAAAATAATAGGTATATCTCTGGTAGGTTTTTCGTAACTAATTACATTTGTAAAAACCGACTTCAAAAAAAAAAAACAAAAAAAAACTACCTAAAAACACTGAAAAGCAAAAAATAATTTTAATAAGACATTCATCAAATGCGCTTATTGTCTAAGCCTATTAATAACATTAAATTGTATTTACGTGCTAGGTAGGTACCTACTAATCTGTTTGAAGTCGGTGCCAAGCCAAATAGTAGGTACCCAGACTACGTACCTACGTCCGCGGATTATTTGTAACCCTGTATAATACATAAATTATTAGGTATGTATCATTTTTCATTACTTTTGGCTTGGCACCGACTTCAAACAGATTAGTAGGTACCTACCTAGCACGTAAATACAATTTAATGTTATTAATAGGCTTAGACAATAAGCGCATTTGATGAATGTCTTATTAAAATTATTTTTTGCTTTTCAGTGTTTTTAGGTAGTTTTTTTTTGTTTTTTTTTTTGAAGTCGGTTTAATTTTTTTTTAAAAAAGTTTGTTTATTTTTCTATTTTTAGTGTGAATAATACGTAGGAGTGAGTAAAACTCTCTCATAATATTGATAACGAAAATACGAGTAAAATAGTAGAATTGTATTATTTGACAATATTAGGTATTCATTAAGTGTTCAGCACCATTCAGTAGACCAACTAAAGATGCAGCCCGCAAGAGGGACATAAGAATTAAGAAGTCGTACCCTTTAGCTTCCATCATCATAGTTGTACCTTCCATCATCAGCTTAGCTCCAAAAGTACATGAAATACAACTAACGGTCCACATATTCCTACAACACTGAAATAATTATCCCCTAACTCCTAACCGTTAAGGAGTTGTACCTTCCATCATCAGCTTAGCTGCAAAAGTACATGAAATACAACTAACGGTCCACATATTTCTACAGCACTGAAATAATTATCCCCTAACTCCTAACCGTTAAGGAGTTGTACCTTCCATCATCAGCTTAGCTGCAAAAGTACATGAAATACAAATAACGGTCCACATATTCTTACAATACTGAAAGAATTATCCCCTAACTCCTAACCGTTAAGGAGTTGTACCTTCCATCATCAGCTCATCAACATAAAGTGATGTCTATAGGACGCAAAAACTTAAATGGCTTCAGAAAAAACAAGTAACGCGTAGTGTGCGCCTATAAAATTTGAGGTTTGCCCTTGATTTTCCCGGGATCCCATCATCAGATCCTGACATAGTGACAATGGGACCACCTCGGAACTATGCACTTTCAAATAAAAAAAGAATTATTTAAATCGGTCCACAATTGACGGAGAAATCGACGGACATACATAAAAAAAAAAAAAAAAAAAAAAAAAAAAAAAATACATACAGTCGAACATAGAACCTCCTCCTTTTTTGAAGTCGGTTAAAAAAGGTGTCGTGTAAAAGGATGAACAATTTCTTCTTTTCCTTTACAACATGTAAAAAATCCTGCAACAAATATATTTAAAACGTAAAAGTGTCTGAAGACATACATATTTTTGTTACGTTTTTCTGTGAAAAAGATAAATAAATAAATATCTCTGGACATTATTCACACAGCGCCATCTAGCCCCAAACTAAGCATTAGCTTGTGCTATGGGTGCTATACAACGGATAAACATTACATATATACTTTTTTTTTGTAAATACATACATATTATACATAGAAACACCCAGACCGATACAAACAGACATGTTCATGCACACAAATGTTTGTACCGTGCGGGGATCGAACCCGCGAACTCTGGTGTAATAGCCGACTTCTCGACCATTACACCAAATGGCTCGTCACCAAATGGATAATTAAACATTTTCTTTTTGACACAAATTGGTGCATTATGATTAAAGGCAACTCCAACTATGATTCAAAATTAAGATTCAAGAAAATTAAAATATACTGTCAGGTATAAAAGCAAGCACAGAATAGAGCACGAAGATTTTATGGAATTATACGGACCACGGATACGGACCGGCTGAACGAAACACAAACTATAAATAATAAATGTAATAAAATAAATGTCTCTGGACATTATTCACACAGCGCCATCTAGCCCCAAACTAAGCATTAGCTTGTGTTATGGGTGCCAGACAACGGATAAACATTACTTATATACTTTTTTTTTTTGTAAATACATACATATTATACATACAAACACCCAGACCGAAACTTTAGACAAACATTTAATTGTATGTCTATTTTTATTATGGGTATTTTTCTTTTGCTTGTTTAGTTATGATATGATATATGTATGTAAATCCTTGTTGTATTATATCCAACAACAATAGATATGTCACGACAAAATAATTTGTGATCATGCTGCAGTACCGCGCTTAAAACTGGACGTTTATACATTACATCGTTCATTAATTAATAATATGACACATCATGATTGCTTAGATAACACCTTTAGTATGGAATGACATAGCAAAAGCTGCTAATTAGTACAATTTCGAGTTTCAACATTGCTGATTGATTGAGTTGCATTAATGACATATCTGCACTACATCCTATTACTATTTCTCTACGCTACAGATCTAACAGCTATTTCGAGAACACCTCGATGATATTTCCCACTGTCACAGCATTCAATAACATTCTAAGAATATCCATCCAGTGCCACGCTATAACTGACCTCAAAACATCAAGTCCGGGACACGGATTTCAATATAAGCCAGATTCCGGCGCCCGCTGTCTGTCGTCCTGCGTCACCGCGGACGCCCGGGATTAACTTGCTGCAGATAACTATTGCGAATGCAGGCATTTCAGAAGCAAAAAGCTGGAGGCTTGAACCCTTAAGCATTGCTGACTATTTGGTGTAATGGTTAAGAAGTCGACCACGAGGTCGCTGGTTCGATCTCCGCACGGTGAAACAGTTGTGCGCATGAACATGTCTGTTTGTATCGGTCTAGGTGTTTCTATGTATAATATGTATGTATTTACAAAAAAAAGTATTTAAGTAATGTTTCGCACACCTAGATCAAGACGCTCATCTAGTACTACAAAGACTACAAAGAATGATGCCAAAATGTTCCAAAATCGTCAATACGTCTGGTGCTACAAATTCATTTTTACTGTTCTACAAATGGCCGTATGATGGCGCCAATGTCTTTGTAGCAACGGTAAAAAATTTAAAAAATGGACCCGCCCTGAGTGCAACGAGGCCCAACGACGCCATACATAACGGTCAGTTACGCGGGACGCCCCGTACAGTCACAACTTTCAAATTAAAACATTTACAATGCAACAATGACACAAATGTATGATTTAAATCACTTTGTGTTTTTTTTAATACTTTTTTTTTTTTTTTTTTGTCAAAATGTCCTAGTTGCAGTTACAAATAATATAAAATGAAATAATAAATCCAAAAATAGCTCTAAAAAAACTTTAAAACGCCGTCCTGTAAAATTTGCAAAATGACAGTTACGTCTTTGTAGTATTGGATGAGCGAAGAGTAGCACAACTCGAAATAATCCAAAAAAAGAGTCATTGTAAAATTTGGAATCAGCGTAATGAACTACGTTAACTCCAAAGTCACCTGTGTATGTTAGATTTTTACACAGGTGTCTTTGGAGTTAACGTAGTTCATTACGCTGATTCCCAATTCTGCAATAACTCTTGCAAAAATGCTCTTGGATTATTTCGAGTTGTGCTACTCTTTATCTAGGTGTGCGGTTTATCCGTTGTCTGGCACCCAAAGCAAAAGCTGATGCTTAATTTGGGGCTAGATGGCGGTGTGTGAATAATTTATTTATTTATTTATTTATTTATTTATTTATTTATTTATTTACTATAATATATATATATAATGTCGAGATATTAATTATTTATTTATATCTGACACCGATACTTCAAGCTACTCGTATATGCTTAGTTTGGGGCTGGAAGGCGCTTGTGAATAGTGTCCCAGAATATTTATTTATTTGCTTTAAGCTATCTGATACACAAAATCAGTATATGCCTCTGCGTGTCAGTGCGTCACATCCTGTGGAGCTGTGACTCAATAGGAATACAAAACGCAAGTAAGAGATAACATCAAAGTCTCTCTTTCAGTAATCGGTATTGAAAACCTTTTTGAACGGTAATGGAAAGTAGAAAAAAAGGCTCTCAGTTTCATCTAGGTTCTAAGATACACACTCCTGAAGACTTCTGAAGGATGTACAGGCTAATAACTGTCTGCAATAAGACAGATTGTTTTCACTGATTACATCTCACAAAGGCTCTCTACTAAGTCAAAGGCGCACAAATAAACAAATCCTTTGTAGTCAACTGTCTGGAACTCGCCTAAATCTTTTTATTTTCCTTTCCGAATCTTCGGAGGCTAACACTAGCGTTCAAGTGGACGAATAGGCCTAGCCCACATCAAACGGATGTTTTGTTTTTACACTAATTCTACAAAAAAAGTAGTGACGTTTTATTAGCTACTCAGATGTTAGAGCGGCCTTTGATGAGGGTATAAGGAAGTCACATATGAAAGAAACACAGAAAGTTAAGTCCGTTCAAACACCATTCGCAGTCCGAAATGAATGAAAGATTGCATTGAAGTAAACATATAATATAACAAACATAAACGTGTCTGTTAATTAGTATCTCTTCTTCAAGTCAGTCAAAGCACATTCCTTTATTCATACAAAAATCAAGACTAACTTTTAATTACGGCTTCTTTTGACGGCCTTTTTCGTTTCGGTACCGTCATCGAACATCATTTAGAACGCGTGGCCATTAAGCCCCTAGTTCGATTTTGATAAAATTACGGTCCCGGGTCGAGCCAACTTTGTGTCGGTTTTTTCGGACACAGCTCGGGTTTGTGATCACCAACCCGCATTCGGCAAGCGTGGTGACTAAGCCAGTACCCATCATTGTAACGACAACTTGATTTCAAGGATGGAGGACTTTGCCCTGCAGTGGGACAGTAAATTGTCTGATACTTTAATATTTTGGATGCTTTAGATTTTAGATGCGTTATATTTTTACGCGAACTTACTGCAGCCTAATATATGCTGTGGCCCAACCAGTGTCGGGGAGTCGGCGTGAGATGGTGTGAGGGAGGCCTGGCACCATTAATTTCCATTTATTCGCACTGACAGCGGATCGGTAACGTATAAGCCTTACGCTGTTTAGAGACCCTGAAAATTCCTCTCTGGCATGTTTTGTAACTCCGCGGCGTATTGTGTTGATTAATTGAATTGCCTGACGGATTATTGTATACAGTTAATATTTTATTTAATGTTTCAGGCGAAAGTCGGTCTTAAGACAATGGAGCACGGTTTAGGTAAACCGTGGGTGGAACGGAGTACAGCTTTTTAGGTTGACTTTAAGATGGATAGTAGTTGATATAAGTACCTAATTCTTGAGTATTTATTATTAGGATCAGGCGTACATGGTTAACGTATTCTTTGCTGGTGTGAATGTACTTATTTACATGTTATTTTTATATCTATTTGTCTCGTCAGAATTCCTCTCATCTTTCTACATTATTTTGTGCTAAAAATGGGTATTTTCTAGTCTGGAATTATTTAGGAAAACATTTTTAATATTTTTTTTTACAGAAGGTATCCATTATAAGGATAAACATAGAACAGTTACAGACTACGAATAACTTTACTGACAAACGTGCAACAAAATGAGGAATTGTAGGTAAGTTCCGTTATCCTACTAATTTGTAAATTAAATCGCCAGGATGTACAGTCAACAGCACATCAAACTACTATAATCTATCAAATTTCTACAACCAATTTTCAGCTTTATTCTCTCCATATAGAGTTCTCTTTCAATTGAGAATTTTTAACAGATTAGGGTAGGTTGATCTGCTGCCGTCCGTACCGCGGCACTGGAGTCCGGACATCAACAATTCAACATCCACGCACGCCCGGATGGGGTCGGGTTCAGCCCCGGCCTGTGATGGATGGCGCTGGTAATTGATCCTCTGTTTATTGTTTACTCTATGTTTCGTTTTTCAATTAGCGGGTTATATGCATCAAAAGTTTTTACAATTGACAATTTGGCGCAATGTAAATATGTGATAAATGCGATAGGTTTACGCCCGAGGGTTTCCTAAAAATTTAGTTATTATGAACTGGCGTTTGTTTTATCTAGTATCTTTAGTTGAGTGATCAGAAATATTGGTGATCTCGTTCAATAGCCAACTATTCGACCATTGCACCAAATAAATAATAAATAAACACCCTTCGACACTATTCACAATGCGCTGTCCAGCTACAAACATTACTGTTCATAAGGGTGCCAGGCAACGGATAAACTTATATTACTTTCTTTTTATAAATTCACCTATTATACATAAAAATTCTCAGGCCGATACAATCAGACTTATTCATGCACATAAAAGTTCGCACCCTGCGAAAATCAAATCCGTACTCCTGCATGTTTTAGCCGACTGTTGAAAGCTATAAAAATACAAAGCTGGTCAAAGCACTTCTGAGTAAACGTGCCATCCTAATCCAGAGTCATGAAACATCAATTTCCCATAATTGATTTCAATGTTGGAGCGTCCATAAATAAAACCTTACCAACTTATACTTCGTAGATTAAAAAGTCATTTCGTCTAAACAAGATTGAAAAACATCGTTGCTTAGACGGTCGCCTTCACTAACAAAGTTAGCGAACTCTGTGAAAGTAATAAAAATGGAAGATATATGCCGGCGGAGTCTTGCCCTCTGCCCCGGAGGCGGAAGAAGCCCCATGAATTAATATCACGACTGTTTGATACTTTCTGCTTCACATAAAATAGGTATAGGGAATTTATTACAGACTAGAAAAATGTTCGCTGCTCAGTACCGGATTATCTCTCAGTATCAAACGTAATACCGTACTGCAAGGCAGAGGCTTTAATAAAAAGTCATAGTGAGTAGCTAATAGTTTTTTATATACCACTAGCGGTCGCCTCCGCGGTTTCACCCGCGCGTTATTTCTTTTCTCAATTATGGCCCCCTTCCCCCCACATTTCTGGGATAAAAATAAATTAATAAATATCTCTGGACATTATTCACACAGCGCCATCTAGCCCCAAACTAAGCATTAGCTTGTGCTATGGGTGCTAGACAACGGATAATATACCTACTTTTTTTTGTAAATAAATACATATTAAACATAGAAACACCCAGACCGATACAAACAGACATGTTCATGCACACAAATGTTTGTACCGTGCGGGAATCGAACCCGCGACCTCTGGTGTAATAGCCGGCTTCTCGACCATTACACCAAATGGCTCGTCAAAAAGTACCTACCCTATGTCACTCGGGAATAGTGTAAAAATTACGCGCGGGTGAAACCGCGGGCAGAAGGCTAGTCCGATATAAATAACAAGTCACTAGTGTGGCCCCAAGGTGATTTGTCACACGAAACATCCTTATTAGGCTCTTGTTTAATTATACTTACCCCACGTCAAAACGGTCCTATAGATCAACGTTGCCGTGTATTAAGATATCAGTGGAGTTGTTACAGTCAAAACCCTTAACCAGTCAAAATCAATACTGACCGGTCAAAACCCTTATTGACTGGTCAATAAGGGTTTTGACTGAGGATTCGGTTCTGGCATTCTGGCGTTTTGTGGTCGCAGTTCTATCCTAACCTAACCTGACACAAAAGGATGCTCCCCGTGAGATTCGAACCCATTCTTGAAGTAAAAGTGGCCTTAAACTGACACTCTTACACTCAGTTGCAGAAACGTCCATTAAAATTAATGTTTCATTAAAGCTATTGCTGTCACTTTTTATTTCATGACAACGAAAAGTGACAGCATTAGATTTAATGAAGCATTAACTTTAATGGAACTTTCTGCAACAGGGTGTTAATCAACTAATTTCGACCGGTCAATATTGGTTTTGACTGGTTTTGGGTTTTGACTGTAACAGAGTCACACGGGATGTTTCAACAGATTAGATTCTTATATCAACTTTAAAAGTTACTACGTATGTAATATCTATTGACTGTTTAGTTAAAATAGCTCAATCAATACATAAATTATCTAGAACTAGCTGACTCTCCGGCTTCGCACGAGTGAAAATTAAGTACTTGTTCTGACAATAAAAAACACAACTTAGAAAGAATTCGGTACAGACGCTGTGAAGATGATGATGTGTGCAAATAGTATAAATTTTGGCGATTAATTTTTAGTAGCTATTCTAAAGATTTAACAGTATTTTAATGGTGTGCACATATACATATAGATAATATTAAAATTACATATTTGTACCTAATCATCATTGATGATGATATTTGTAATCAAAAAATTCAAAAACTATTAAATCAATTATCAAAAAACCTTTTACCATTGGAATACTACATTATCACACGGGATGTTTCAACAGATTAGATTCTTATATCAACTTTAAAAGTTACTACGTATGTAATATCTATTGACTGTTTAGTTAAAATAGCTCAATCAATACATAAATTATCTAGAACTAGCTGACTCTCCGGCTTCGCACGAGTGAAAATTAAGTACTTGTTCTGACAATAAAAAACACAACTTAGAAAGAATTCGGTACAGACGCTGTGAAGATGATGATGTGTGCAAATAGTATAAATTTTGGCGATTAATTTTTAGTAGCTATTCTAAAGATTTAACAGTATTTTAATGGTGTGCACATATACATATAGATAATATTAAAATTACATATTTGTACCTAATCATCATTGATGATGATATTTGTAATCAAAAAATTCAAAAACTATTAAATCAATAATCAAAAAACCTTTTACCATTGGAATACTACATTACCTCTGAGTAACCCAAAATGTATATTATAGAAAATATCCACCTGCTTGAAGCCGGGACGAGCCGCACGTATTCTTTAAAGGAAGTAGCTGATACAAGTTGGTGAATTCCGGGTAAAACCACAAGATTGAAAGCCTCTGCATAAGCTACATTTTTCCCGGTACTGACCGCACGGAAACCTGCATAGCTTTAGCCAACGTCACAAATAGCACGACTATACCAGTTCCTTTCTCTGAAGGCTGAATTTTTGTTAACTTACGTGGACACTGCATCCAGACAAAGAATGTTGTCTATTTGCTTAGCCTTGTACACAAAACATGTGTAAAAGTAGGGGAAAGGGATTCTTACCTGGAAGGAAAAGTTTTCCTGTAACTGTTCCTGTTTTCTGTTCCTGGGGAAAGGGATTTTTAAATGGAAGAAAAAGTTTTCCTGTAACTGTTCCTGTTTCCTGTTCCTGTGGCTGAATCATCTGTAGCAACTTTATAAAGGACTCAGCAGAATATTAATTAAGAGCTATTTGAAAATAGCTCTTAATTAACTGACACATAGTTCGAAAGCATTTTATTTCTCAAATAACTGAACAGTGATGCTAACTTCTTTTTTTTAAATTTACAAAATGGACGGCATATATGTTATATTTAGATAATTTATCACAAACTTATCTGTCAGTGATGAAACTAGTCTTGAAACCTCATCGCCTAGGTTCTGTTATATTTGGCAAGCTGTTTACACAGCGCGCGTGCCTATAAAAATTTACATCTATATCATCTATTCGAAGTCTAAGGCCGGGTCTCCTTGCTGGGCAATAGAAAAATGATTAAAAGACGTCGAACCTCGTTTACGGTTCTTATATGGTACTGCTAAATTCTTCCTTCGATTCGCTTCAGGCAAATTGCATCAAGCCGTAAGAAACCATCTTCCACGATTTCTCGCTTCTACTTTTACCACTCGCGTCTGAGAAAATCTCATCACTAACCTCTTTCATCGAGATAAAATACAGATTTATTTTTACCCTTCTACGCCGAAATTGGCATACCTGACCTCGTAGCACTACCCATAGGCCATCAATAACATTTGCGCTGTGTCACAGCCGGCATTGTCGACTCGACACTGAGTTTTTCCGCTCGGTAATTACGCTGTACCAAGCAGTTGAGTGATTTATTACCTCGGCTGTCCGCGTCAGCAAACGTGTTGTGTTCGACAATCTGTTGGGATAAGGCCCTAGAATCGATCACAGGGAAATACATAACGCATCAAAACTTGCCCTGTGCGGACGGACAGGGTGACCTGGACGCCCTGAAAAGAGCTCTGCTTCGGGACACTTTTCTCAAGAGTTAACTCAGTAAAGTCACTCTACGGCGGGTTTGGTGAATGATGTTTCTTTGTCTGGAACCTATAGTACAACGTCTGCTTATAATAAAGCTAGCTGTGTGAATAACATCCAAGGGTATAAAAGGCCGCGGTAGGTACACTCTCAACGTCCTGATGTGCGGCCACTAGCATTGACGGAAGTTTTTTTTTCCGCGAACCTTCACGTCATATTTATACAGATTACACCTCCAACCACATATTGTTTGATTGGTGTGCTGTAAAGCTTTGGTTCATCCAAAATTAAATTACGAAAGTAAAAATAACATTTGATAAGATTAATTAAATATTAAATGCGTCAGAACTAGCCTCATAAACAAAAAAAGGTTTGATTCTGTTTAATTTAATAACGAATTCTCCGAATCCTGGGAAAATCCTACACAGAATAAAATTACTGCACTGGGTTCTCCGCCTACATATTAACCCACTTGTTACTACCGACCTTTATAACGCCACGAAATTAGAGTTTGATTCACCGGCCAAATATATGTGTTTAATGTTAAAAAAATTAAGATCACCTAACATTATCGTAATCTGGAAGGTCTTGCCTTAGTGTGCACCTACTATTTGTAACCGTGTGTGCGGTTTCCTGAAATTCATACGTGTTTTAAATGTAACAGTGAGATTGGTTTGCGACTTGTCTTCAAAAAGCAATTTTTTTAAAGTACATATACCTATTAATCAACACTAAAACGTCCGATTCCATAAAGTATTGGTACTGTTATATAATGTAAGATAAAAATAAGTTGTAATTTCTTGGTTTTTCATGAAGATTATCGTATCTGAAAATGGGTGGCGTTATAACACCCGGTAGTAAAATGGACGTCTACATATTATTTCTATTATGTTTACACTATTGACAAAATTTGCTTTGAATTTCATTTAAATAGTTGATGAATTACACAATATAGATTTATAAGGAGCTCTGCTTACTAAAATAAGCATTTTCCACCGGAAAATCCAAATAAAGTAATGGAAGAATATTTTTATTTTGAAGAATTTGTCACTTATCTCCTATTTAGCATTATTTTTACGTAATTTAATCTTTACATCAATCTACCTATTGACGCACGATTGTCATGGTCCTCAATATAAAACAATAAATAAGGTGACTTGATGTGCTGGTCGCCCTAAGGCCTGGTGGAGTGACGATTTGCGCAGGATGGCTGGCAGGAGCTGAATGCGAGTTGTCAAAAATCGTACAATGTCCAGCTGTGGACTGAAACAGGCCGATGATGATGACTATGATGATTATGTGCTGGTGACTACCAACTTATTACAATGTATTAGAATGTTTTATTGCTTTTAGATTCCCAGCTGAGAGCTCTAGCAGAGGTTGTTTATAATGATACATTTTTATATAATGAGGATTCTGAAGATGATTTATTATTGTCAGTGTTTAGCTAAAACAATATGTACCTACTGCTGATAATTGCCAGATAATGTGAATCTTAAAAAAACTGTTACTTTCACTTCATCAACTTATACCTTCACCCCAACAACTTTTACCTCAAATCATTTTTGTAAGCAGTTCTTTGCTGAATCCTACTGTTACTACAAGTAAAACGAGGACCTGGTTGTTTATCCAGAAACTATGGTCAAACTTCGTTAAATGATCGCATTGAATACCTGATCCAATATATAGATACCCAATATACTATTCTATTTGCAAAAAAAACAAGCTCATGTGCCGAAAATGTCCTATATTTTCACCCTAAACTGTTAAATGTACTATATTTATAGGAAAAACTAGTTATATAAAGGAAAAGCAATATTATATTTTAATAAATATAATGGAGTTTTTAGATAATTAAATCAATTAGGCTCGATATGTCCATGTTTTACTTGATTTTAAAATATCTACAAACAAAACTTTTTGGTAGCCGATCTTACTACCGGGTGTTAACGCCACTCATTTTCCGGCTTTTCCAGACCATCAATATTTTTTTTAATATTTTTCCTATGATTCTTCTCTATAATTATACAACATATCGATGGTTAAAATGTCAAAGGGCTTAAAGGACAAATCATGATTTTTCAGGAGAGCAGAAAAACGAAATAAGCAAAAAATTGGGCATAACTTTTTTGATTTTAAAGCTATCGGTTTGTTGTAAAGGACACTTTTATTTATTTTTTCAAGCCGAACCGTATGCAACCATTTTATTTATTCTAGATAGCATAGTTTTCGAGATAGGTGTCCTTTAAGAATTGAAATTCGATTATTTTGTCCTTTAAGCTTAAGTTTCTGTTGAGATAAATCATTAGCTTTGGCTTAAAGGACATGTTAATACAGGTGTTAGAATAGAATTGGTCCTTTAAGATAAAATTTCGATAAAAAAATAATTATCCTATCTAACATGAATTTGCCTGTTTAGCTGTATTGTGCTTTTTCAATAACCACGTGAGTCCAAATACAAGCTTTTCGATGGAATGAAAAATTTTTATGCATTGGGAAAACCCTGCAAGAAACATAAGCATTACACTCTTTTGAGCAATAAGGGCACGAAACCTTTTCCTCATCTGGTGACGTCTTCGTAATTACAGAGACATCGATGAGTTATTTCTCTCGTATGAGGAAACAGTATGGCGGGGTTTACATAGTCCAAAAAGAAGCGCTGTCGGCATACAGAGTCAAAAAACATCAATCTCTCCCTCTCCTTTTTTTTTCGGAGGAGAATGCGTTTATGCACCACAACCTCTGGCTAGCTAGACCTGCGACCGTGTGGGACTCGAGGCTAAAGCGTCCACTACCCACTAAACTCCCCCGGTTTCTCCTTCACACCCGATTGGGACGAACCAGTGCCAGTCTTGTTGCTTTTGACCAGCACACTCTCCCCCTCTCCTGGGTGTCGTAAAAGGCAAGGCAAACGTGGACACTTACGGCACGGCTGGTCCGCAAGTTAAAAGTGGCTCAGTGAGACGTACGAGATCGTATACGAAATGAGATGATGCGGCATAGAACCAAAGGCAGTGGGCTGGCTATTTCAGCCGTAGAACCGATAACCGTTGGGACAAACGGATTCTAGAGTGGAAAACGCGTCTCGGTAAACGTAGTGTAGGACGCTGTCAGGCCAGGTAAAGTGATGAATTGCGCAGGATGGCAGGAGCAGGATGCGAGCGGCCGAGGATTGATCAGTGTGGCGAGCATTTGGAGGTTATGTCCAGCAGTGGATTGTAATATTCAGATGATGATGATGATGATTGTAAAGATCCATAGATTCATTCATCAATTTATTAACAGAATTATAACTATTGTATTGGTCTTAAATAAATATTGGATAACATCACATACATTGATCTGACCCCAAAGTAAGTAGCGTAAGAACATGTGTTATAGGTGTCAGAAACAACAAAGGTACCACAAATGTATACTTAAATACGAATAAACATCCAGACACAAAACAAACACGAATGATCCCGAACCCACGACTCCTGGCGTAAAGGGCAGGGAAATCAATGTGATTTATTTGACATAAAACCACAGTGTCCTTTAAGCCCAAAACGCCTGAATCAAAATATGCAAGAGTAGGCTTTAAATGTCATAATACATTATCAGTTACCTTTAAGCAAATAATACAAAAATGGCCAATTTTTAACCATGAATATCTCGCTAACTATAAGGGATAGGAGAATCTTTGATATACCATTAGAAAGAGCTCAAAAAACTCAATACAAATGTAACAAAAAGTCATTTTCGCCAAAATGTCCTTTAAGCCCTTTGACATTTTAACCATCGATATGTAAAAATTATGAAAATCCGACATGAAAAATAGTTTCAGTAATATCTGGGTTAAACAATATTTACTATTTTTGTTATCATTATCCTTGATACCTTTCCCAGAAGTAACAATTAATTATGGCAACGCCTACTTAAGTATTGGCAGGATGACACATAGGATATGACAGTCGCAGTCGTTCTGATGTTTGTTGAAGCGAAATAATATAATCCGACAAATGCTAAAAGTGTTTTCCGTAAACAACTTTTAATATGTTGTCTGATGACAACGAGTAATACCTTATGGCAAGTGATAACTACTGCCTATGAACAATTACGAATAGGGTCTCAGATGCGTTTGCAATGGGGAAGGACTCATCGCCAAACGAAGTGTAAAAGCTAAGTTCCTTCTCATTAGTCAGTCTTCTTGAGGGTGAAGTCACTAGTTTTTGAGGTTTTGGATTTTAGAGAGGTTTGTTGCTCTTTCATAAAATCTGCCATCATAATATAGCTTTGATGGTGTTTCGGCAATATGAGGACCAGTAACCTTGAAATAAAAGACCCGATGTTGGGAAAAGCCTACACTGAACGATGCTTCCTGGTACCTAAGGTGAGCTTCGTGCTTGTCTATCAACTGAAGTGACATAAAGAAGAAGTCTAATATGTATAGAAAAACAAATACATTTAAGTTACCGAAAGACTACATAAAATGCAAAAAAAAACATAGAGAATATTTCAAGGTTCATAACAAGATCCCTAGAAAGTAATTCAAATACAGTGAAAGCAAGAGAGGAAATACCGAAACAGTTTATGCTAACTGAGGTTAAAAAAATCAATTCCGATCCTGTGCAACGCTAAATAGAAAAGTCATAAACCGCTTACGTTGTATATAGAAATTTTATTTTATCCTTATTTTGCGGGCGGGACGCAAGTTAAGAGATTGAAATGAGTTTTTATTGTTTGTTTTCTCGCGATTGTTTCGCTGAATAAAGGTTTGTTGTACAATACCGACAATTGTGTTACTCGTTTAGAGATGTATTTTACTCGTTTATTATTTTCTGATATTTTTAAGGTACATACCTATCGATTGCTCCATATTGAGAGCTGTGGTAGCCAAGTGGTTTCAAGAGTCGCTTCACATGCGTCGATTGA
The DNA here is from genome assembly GCA_949319885.1 of Mecyna flavalis. Taxonomy (NCBI): domain Eukaryota; kingdom Metazoa; phylum Arthropoda; class Insecta; order Lepidoptera; family Crambidae; genus Mecyna; species Mecyna flavalis. The sequence goes on from OX439427.1 coordinate 21,158,517, forward strand.
GGCTGTGGTCTAAATCACGTTAATCACGGTGTGTTTGTATAGATTTTTATAGAAAAATAGAGTCATCATCATCAGCCTGTAATAGTCGACTGCTGGACATAGGCCTCTCCAAATGCTCGCCACGCTGATCGATTCTCGGCCACCCTCCAAATGGCAAGAAAAGTAGAGTACATTGGTGCAATTGTACATATTATTGTATTTACAATTAGCTCGACGGAAAACTTCTTGAGAAAGCCGCACTGTCGAATGGCTGTGTAGCCAATAATCCAATTGGTCTCTAGATTTATGTTAAAAGTTACAGATATCGAGTACTATTACTATTCACAAAAATCTTGGGAAATCCTTTGAATTTGTATAAAAAAAAAACTGCTTCGTTCTGCCAAATAAGTCGTTAAAAATTTTATTATTATAAGAAGGGTCGCAATTACCATTAGGCTATCTGCTAACACATTAGAAGGAGTACTATGAAACAAGCAATAATTGTCGCTGATATACTTGGTCATCGTTACTATTGGAACGTCATGAGGAAACCTGGACATTCAATTTGTGTAGCCAAAATCCAATTGGTCTGGTTCTTTTGTTACGGAGGCAAGATCGCTCCTTTGTAATAACTAATAACTGGGCTTGCCAAATCCTGTGGATCATGGTGCAAGCGTACCCTTTTTTTTCTAAGGAGAATGCTTTTATTCACCATAACCGCAGGCTAGCTAGACCCGCGGCCGTGTGTGGGACTAGAGACTTAAGCGTCTACTACCCACTAAACTCCCCCGGTTTCTCCTTCACACCCGATTAGGACGAGCCGGTGCTAGCCTTATGGCTATTGACCAGCCCATCCCCGGGTAACGTCATGAGGAAACCTGCACATTAAAATTATGTAGCCATGATCCAATTGGTCTGGTTTCCTTGTTACGGAGACAAGATGCCAGTCGCTCCTTTGTAATAACTGGGCTTGCCAAACCCTGGATCATGGTTAAATGGAACCTTGACTAGTTCGGGCAAAAATGCTTGGAGAAAGAAGACCCCTTGTTGTCATCCGCTCACAGCTTAGACCAAACCAACCCAATCGTCGGTGCGGGCTGATAGAAGGCTTCTATTTTTGTTTTAAATTTCATTTTACTCCTGCCTTTGGCCTTCGGGAAAAAATGTAATTTAAACTTCCCGTCCAGCGGACCGTTACAATGCTTAAACGCCCTCCAGAGCAATATTTTATTATGAAATAAATTTCCTTAATAATTTGGCACTTTTTCCAGGGTCGATTGGCCCCACGAATCAATTGTGGGCCTTTTGAACGGAAACCGATCAATTTGTCCCGGGTACACTAATCGAGTTTGTTTGTAGGTTGATTTATATTTCTGGACAGGATATTTTACTGAGGTGTTATTGGATGTTGTTGAGAAGCAATTTGAAAACAGTTTTTTTTGAAGTGGATTGGTTTTGGGGAAAATTTTCCGCTTATTTCGTACGCAATTTAGCGCACAAGAAAGATTTTTGGAATATGGTAGGAACGGTGACAATTTTTTAAGTAAATAATGTAAAACATATGATGAAGTATAGTAACAAAAAGTGGGATGTAATAATGTAGATAATAGACATATACTCTTCCTACAGTTTTTCTTCTTCTAAACAGGGACGAAAGCAGTCATCCAATAAAAGTATTTGAATTTAGTCCGAGAGAGGTTCTGATGAAATGCTGCTTAGGTATCATTAAATAATAAAAATAAACCGACTTTTCTGCAGCTTTCCCCATTGCACATTGTCCGGCAAATGGACGACGACACACTCCGGTGAGGGCTAAGGATGGGTACGTTACGAATCTATCGACATCTGAACTAGTTGTTTTTTTAATACCACATCAGTCAGTTGGCAGACAGACACGCAGCCCACCTGATGGTAAGCGGCCACTGCGGCCCATTCCATTGAGGGACACTTCACCAGGAAGCGACGCTCAATGTGCTGCCAGACTGTAGGCTCATCTGATCTTCGAGCCTTTGATTTCAAGTGTACACTTCAACTAGATAATCTTAAATGGCTAGCTTTGAACTGTTGAATGTATAGTTAACAAAATACGCTGTTTAAAGGATCACAACATTTTAAAGTGGAGTATTAACGCAACGTCCTATACATAATTCATGTTACGAGAAATCAGGAGCATCAGCGGAAAAGTATTTTTTTTATTTTGTGTTTAATTTAATAAATTTTCCAGAGCGCCCAGAGTTAGATGGCGCGTCTAAACCTAATCTAAGCATTGCTTGTACAATCCCCGCACATGTTTGTCCTGTGTAGGGATCGAACCCGCGATCTCTTGGTATAGTAGCCGACTTACCATTGCAACAAATTGCAATTAGAGTTGCCCATCGATAGTCCACTATCGATAGTCTATCGATAGTTGACGTCATATCAATAGTATCGATAGTCTATCGATACTATCGATAGCCCAAATCCAGGCAATACTATCGATAGTATCGATACTATCGAGCAACAATACTATCAATAGTATCGATAGTTTTTTAACTATCGATACTATCGAAAGTAGCGATACTATCGATACTATCGATAGTATCGATAGTATTGCTTACCCGCAATAGTATTGCCTGGATTGGGCTATCGATAGTATCGATACTATCGATATTATCGATACTATCGATAGCACTATCGATATTGTTACTATTTTTCAAGGTCAACTATCGATAGCGAAACTATCGATAGTTGGGCAACTCTGATTGCAATTCCATCAATTCCATCGAGTCGACTATTTCAGTTCCTCTCCCATCACTAGAACTAGCAATCACCTACGCAGTAAACTCCGCGCTTTACCCGGCTACAAACTTGACGCTCCATTAAATTTGCATCGGGCGATTTTACACCGTTTTGTTGGCTGGGGAACGCGAGTGTGAGCCAATAAAAAAGTTGTTAAATGCAATACTTTTCCTGAGAACTGTAAAGTGAAGTAGTGAGGAGGAAATCCCCTGAGTGCTAGGTAAAAGGATATGTTTTGTGTACGTTTAATCAAAGTATCCTTTGGAGTATACTTTAGTTCTTCTTCATTCTGTCTTTGAAGCCTTAATGCAAAACTTGCTGATTTAATAGTTACAAAGTTTTATGATAGTTACAGTCTGCCGAAAAAGTAGCTGCACAATTTCAACCTACTGTGCGACCTTATAACAGGACAAAAAGGCGTTTTGATAAGGTCAAAATGCTTACCTAATTTTGTGTCCGACTGTACCACATTTGTTTAGTCATAAGGATATTTAAATGTAAATAATTTATAGCTTTTGTTCGGAGATCAAGATTAGATTTCCTTGCAATTTCAAAGTAGCGCTCAGATGCAAATATAAGATTGCATTCGTGAACCATTGTCTGATGTGGATTAAATAAGTTTTGAAATTAATACGTGTACTTTACGTTTAAGTTAGTTTCACTTTATACCATTCATCTATTTTCAGATTAATAAATAATAAATATAATAAATAACTGCTTAAATTAAGACTATTATACAGTGACAGACTATTCAAAACCCTCACGTTCAACTACCCAACCCACTTTAACCACCACATACGGCCACCCATGCCCTCGTCACACGTTTTGCACACACACCCAAACATTACCATAATATACATCATTAGATTCAATCTATACACCCCAAAATGTTGGTGCAACGAGGTGCCCGCCACAGAGTAGCAACACACTTCATCGTTACTCCGGAAAACTGCCAAAAGGTAGAAAATTTTCACACGCACATTTCTACACTGTGGCGTGAGAAGCGTTTAATTTGAAACCTTGTTTCGGCCAGGGTAATTTACATACTAATAATGTGCGTGAGCGGAAAATTCGTCCAGTCCCCAACAAATATGAACTTAATTATGCCACGTGACGTGTCGCGCCTTGTTACGACGAAACACAACTGAAAAATGTGAATTTACATTGTAGTTCATTAGTTTTTTAATGGGTTTTGACGTGAATAATTTAAATCCTTGATAGCGTATCAAAGGTTAAACAAGCTATAAAATAAAGCTACCTCCTAACAAGTTCCTAAATAATGTTAAGCTACTTTCATAATAACATAATGATGTAGAGATTAGATCAGAGAGCCTTTACTCTCATGGAAGCGAGGTTTGTTTGGAGACTTACACAAGGGGCTGGTCTGTGGGATGGCCAGCTAGCTAGCCAACGATATTGGACTTTAAAAGCATCTTTCCCCGATAAAAAATGGCTTGGCAGACCTGCAGGCGGTTGTGTTTGGGAATAAATATGTTTAACTTACTCCCAACTAATCATCCTGGTTTCCCCTTCGGATAACTAATACCTACATCAGTAATAACGGGTTCACTATTCCATTTCGAAAATCATCTCGTCGAATTACAATTCGTCGATGACGCCTCGTTGAAAGTATGATAAGTCGTACGTTAAATTAATCGACTGCTCATTATTTCGAAGAACATTTGATTGATGCAACACTTCATATAAATACTTTCTACCGATGGTATATTTAATCGAAAAATACTTTATCGAAAGACAATAAGTCGATGCCTCATTTGATCGAAAGCCAACAAGTCGATGCCTCATTCGATCGAATGCCAATAAATCGACGCCTTATTTTTTTTATATCACATCATTTGGCAGACAGACACACAGGTTAGCTTTTTCATTGAGGGACACTTCATCAGGAAGCGTCGCTCAATATGCTGCCAGACTGTAGGCTCATCTGATCTTTGAGCCTTTAAGTGAAATGAACCATCGTCGAAAAGACATTCGATAAAATGAACCATCGACGAAATTTTATGTCGACCTACAGTATTCCGATCATTTAAATCGTCGACTAAAAGACATTCGATGAAATGAACCATCGACGTAACAACTTTCGGGTAAATAACGATATCGTTCAAACAAATAATCGACATCGATGAATTGTAATTCGACGAGATGATTTTCGAAATGGAATAGTAAACCCGTAATAACACATTCATTTTTCAAACTAATTTCATTTTCAACAAAAACAGTTTGTCGAGACGGGATTAACGCCGACCCAAAAGCGCTTATGCGAAGGACCGGGAAACTTGGACAATCTGTTCCTTTTATGACGTGGGAAAGGTTTTCTGATTAGATGTGGTTTTACTGCATTGTGTTTCAAATCATCCTTTTAGAAAGCTTTTACATAGTATGGTAAACTTATTTGGCGGAATTTAAAAAAAAAATTAAACATCCGGGAAAACAAATGTTTATCAGAGTCATGTCATGTATGTTTGTTCTACCTATTAGTTGGAATCCGAACGACTCCTACCAAAATCCGCCATTCGAGCCAGTTAAATATTAATTAGTATTCTACTAAAGAACAGTTCACCGATAAATATTTATTTTTCTCATCTCCGAACCCTTTATTTAAAGTGTACTGGCCCCCACATTAATATTGCTTAATGAAAACGTCAGTTTAAATGTGCTAGATATAACACGTTCTAATAATTGAACTCGCTTTATGAAATTAAAGCGAAAAGCTATCACGAATTTGGCGAGACTTTCCATCTCTCGGCCGTATTCGTAATCTGGCAATAATGTGTGATTTAATTAAACGTGACCGCTCATTCTAAGTTCGTTTCAAGTGCAACACAATTTGCGAAGGTCAACCATATTCTTGGCAACCTCTAATGTTGTAGGGATGTGCATACTCAGTTTGTTTCCGAGAGTACTGTCGTCCTTTAGAAAGTTTAGCAACGGTTTACAGTCAGGAGCCGGAACCGACGAACGGCTTTCGAAACGTCATAGCTCTTTCCTTTGCCCCTCACGACACATTAACGTTTCTTTGACGAGCCATTTGGTGTAATGGTCGAGAAGTCGGCTATTACATTACACCGGAGGTCGCGGGTTCGATCCCCGCACGGTACAAACATTTGTGTGCATGAACATGTCTGTTTGTATCGGTCTGGGTGTTTCTATGTATAATATGTATTTATTTACAAAAAAAAAAAGTATATAAGTAATGTTTATCCGTTGTCTAGCACCCATAGCACAAGCTAATGCTTAGTTTGGGGCTAGATGGCGCTGTGTGAATAATGTCCAGAGATATTTATTTATTATTTATATTTTATTTAAAGGTGAGCAACGCTTCTAGTCGCAGGTCTCAATTTGCGTTGCTGATCACTTACCATAAGGTAACACATTAGCTTTGGACAGGGTTCGCGGTCGAGTCTTCTGAGGTTTTAGTCGGTAGGTGTTCCTTCCTGATGGTACTAAGGCCGACACACCCCTTGCTCGCTCACCCCAAGACAGGCGTAAAAGTATTACACTACGTTCACGATCAGAAGTCCTCTAGCCGCTATATTGATACTATTGTTTTTCAATACTTTCAATCTGTTTGTTGACAGATTTACAAAGCGTAGGCAATGCTGCCAATATAGCAGCTAAAGGACAACTTATGGTGAACAGAGTGTACTCCGAAAAAAATGTCAAAACAAAGATGGCGCTTTGTACACGTCATGTCACAGACTTACTACGAGTATAACTTTTTTTAATATCAGATATTATACGCCTTTATCAACACAAAAAAAGAAAACAATAGAAGATTCTTTAATCCATTAAGAAAGTTCGTGTGTCTTTTAATTCTTGTAATCTCATTATTTTATTGACAGCTTATACCCACAAGTTTCTAAATGTTAATAATATCTTCTTTCGAACGGTAACATATTTGTCTTTTTCCATCCCGAAGTTTTAATCTGTTTCAGCAAGGAAAGTATCGTACATCGTAAAACACGTTTATCGGGCTATTCTTCATTCGCGAAACGTCTACCGCGGAACGGCGATAAAGAAAAACTACCCAAGTTACTAGTGAGCCGTTCGAGGACGTAACAAGTATCCTCACGGAATCGATCTCGCAAGTCCTCGAATCCTCAATAGTTCAAGGCGAACTCGATAAGTTCGCGAATCGCGTGACTCAAAGTTGCGGATGCTCACATCTCTAGCGGCCCTTACGCCATACAAAGCAATCCCTTTATATAGTTAGGGCCAAATCAAGTTTTGCTAATTGCATAAGCCGGGCTGCGGCGCCGAAGGGCCTCATTAGGGCTGCCACCGGCCGCAGGACCTTAATGATGCCGAAACCGTAATTATGTTACTAAAAATAATCAAATTACAAACGCACTATCCACGAATGACCCCAATTACAACGCTGGGAAAATTACAGATGGATATGGTAGTTCTTCTAAAATGAATTAAAGTATCAAAGTTTTAAAAGCAAAGCTCGCTATTTCATCTTGATTTAAGTAGGCATAACATAATTATGGATAAATGAATACATTATTTATTTATGTACAAAGGAACAAAGCGCTTAGTAAAAACATAATAGGTATATTGTAGAAATGATTGGAAATATAACCCTTAGCCAAAATGTCAGAGTTTTCAAACACAGCAGGGTCGCATTTGGTTTGGTAAGCGCGTTGATTAAGCCAGTTCCATTCTGATAATGATTTGATCTCAATTATGGAGGCCTTTGCCCTGCAGTGGGACATTATATAGACTAATACTTTTCACATCTTCCAGTCAACCCTACCGCCGATCCGTCTCCGGGAAACATAATTCCGACCTGGCGGCCAGACCGTAATAAGAAATAAATGTAGGTAAATAATGCCATAATTTCATTTGCCACAACGTTTATGTGGATTGTGCCCGCTTTCGGAGACAAACGTACAATTTGTTTCGTTTTTTTTTTTCGTTTAGCTCAAACGGAACGAATGTTTTGGAAATAAAAATGTCTGTTGTACGAACTAGCAGGATGGTCGTATTATTTTACCTTTTTTATTTTTGTTCCGTCGGTGGTTTTACGCAGTCTATCGCCTACGATTTTTATGCTCATTTTGTTGACAACTTACTGCCTATTATGGTAGGATTAAGAAGCTTTTTGTATAGCAAAGAAAATGGGTACAACTTGGTTTTAATATGAAGTAAAGAATAGTACTTTTCCAACATTTTTCATTTCACATTTTTTCCACAAAATAAGCTAATTTTATTTTAATATTAGTAACTGAACAAAGTAAAACATTAGTATTTATATAATATATTAGCTCGCACCAACCTCACACGTGTGGTATAAAAACAAATTTAATCCTCACAATAAAAATACAACAACAAAATTAATTAATTATCTAAAGCGATGTCATCCGAAGTTATGCACACAGATCATCTGAAATTAATATTTCATTTTAATAGACTACATAACTATTTGCAAATATATAAGTACGAGTAAGATGGAAACTAAACCATCGAGAATGCGTATGCATACAAATGTCTGTAGTATGCAAAGACGAAAACAGTATTTTCAGTGAACACAGTTTTCATTTTCTAAATTGACTTAACCAGATCGCAAATGCTCAAACAATGTACGTGCAAGACGTTCGGTATCAGGAACAACCGTATCCCAAACGGAAACACGATTGGCATGGCACACATAGCTGAACGATTCCGATTCCACACAAACACAGGGTGACCATTTGTAGCAGAGAGAGTAGTCTGCCTTTTTCAAGGTCCGACTGTCTAGGTAGCTAAGCTGCCACCCCACAGGTGAAATTTGCCGCCACAACAGCTCTGGCTGGGTTCCGGCAATATTAATGTGGGAGCAATTACAGTTGAAATCAAAGGTTCGAAGATCAGATGAGTCTAGTCTGGGCGCACGTTGAGCGACGCTTTCTGGTGAAGTGTTCCTTAGTGGAAAAGGCCGCAGTGGCCACCATCATGTGGGCTGCGTGCCTGCCTGCCAACTAATGTAGTATAAAGATTTTAAAGATTCTAAGAAAAGTCGTAAAATCATGTGTTTTCTTTTTTTAGGTGTGGCAAAAGGCATTCACGAGACCTTTTGTAAAGGTACTCAAAGCCAACCTACCTATTAATTCACCAATTTTGTGTCCACATGTGGGCCAGATTTTCCACTTTTAACACGGTCACCCTATCAAAAAAACAGTATCGGACTTCAACCGCACAACCTGGGAGCAACGAACTCTTGACGTCAACAATAAAAATGCAATGCGGTAATTTGCAACAATACGGAACAAGACGGGCACAATGGAACAAATGCGTTCGCGTACGTACTCCGGTTGGAACGTAATTTGATCATTAGCGTGTCGTTGCTATTATGCTCTCTAGTGCTCTGGTTATTGAGATCTTGAAGCGATTATTTTATGCTTTCTATGTTGAGTTGTATATTTTCAACTGTTGAATTGTCTAACTTAACTCGATAGAATCAACTTTCCAAACATATAATGGAATATTAGTATGTGCTAATTGCTATTCAGCAATTAATCTCAGTTGGCAGACAGGCAAGCAGCCCAAATGATGTTGCGATACTGCGAACAATTCCATTCAGGGACACTTAACCATGAAGCTCCGCTCAATGTGCTACCACATTTCTATATAAATAAAAGTCAATTTATTAACTTCAAAGCATATGCTCAGAGTAAAATAATTCTGTACCATGTTTGTTACTGTCTGGACACGGTATGTAAACAATATTTTTTATCCGTGCGAAGACAATGCGAGCAGCTAGTTTTTGTTTAATATTATTAACCCTATTTGTTACCAACCGATCTACAAGGCTTAAGCTTATCAAGATACTGTAAAAGATAGGCCAATTTGTCACTTGTGAGTATGAGCGAATTAATGCGATTACACCCAGTCTCGGTCGTTTTTCATTGCTTCACAAAAGACCGACAATATCACCCATTCCTTTCACTCCTCAAGTCAAACCGAGTCTGCCTTTTATTACGTCCCTTCATTTTTGTTAATTCCCCTCTTTGTATGAGGAAAGCGGCTCCCTTTCCCTACGCCCTGTGGGATCCTTTCAGCTACCTGGAAGCTAAGTTAATTAACATTATATTCTATAAGCCTGAGAGGAAGTAGAAAAATTAACTTTATTTTGGTACGTTTGTACCTATATTATATGTATTTATAGCGCGTACGACTAGATCAGAGGCCCTAGAAAAGCGGCATTTATGACGTTCGTTATAGGTAAATTTGCGACAGCGAATGTTAAAACCCGTACTTTCAATATCTTCCCCAGAACGCATTACGATGACAATAACTTTGTCCTGCATTTGAACATTAAAATAAGTTAACACCTTCTTTTAAGTGGATGAAATGTTAATCATTAAGAAATAATACGAATGCGAAACTACAAGCCGAATTTTCCGTACAAACAATCAGTACTACAATAAATGAGTTACTGCACTTTGCATTCGCAATACTAACAAAACACTAATTGCAATGTCACCCACCAAATAGAACTTGGATTGAGATCCCGAACAATTCCCGGTTGCGTAGTATTATTCTAACGGCGTCGAATCGACGACGGAGGGACACAATAAGCTTATGCACCGCAAACGAGTTTCTCCCAAGAGACCGCAATTACCGACTGCATTGTATGCAATTCCGTTTTGCATCTGCCGGCCAGAAATCAGAGCTAGGGATTTAAAAGATGCTCGTTTGCGTCAATGTTGGAATGTATGGAGAATCATTTAAAAAACGGAATTGGACATCTACGCTTTTAGATAAGTAAACTACTTTGTTTTATTAATTAAGTATTATTTAATTATTTATTTTAAAGGTGGCATAGATAGACCGCATAGACGAATCAGTATTTTACACTTTAGAATCAACAGAGGTAAAAGCTGCATTAGTTGATTTTTAGTTATTTTCGCTTAGTCTGGTTCTATCAATTGCCCCTTTAGAAGTGATTTAGTTTACAATATAATAAATATAAGTGATCACTACCGCCCTGTCCATGGTCGGCTGTGCTGCTGTGTCCCTGATGCTTTAAGATAATAATATGGAGGGAGGGGGAAGGTGTACTTTAGGATTGGGAGGAGGGATGAAAAGGGGGGTTTGGGCTTTCAGTACTCGCACTCACCGCAAGCGCAAAAAGAAACGGTACTACTATGTACTCACATTCGGTCTAGCATGTCTATCCATAGTATCACTGTTTAATCAAATATTATGCTGTAACAGTGTGATTATTAAAACGCGATGACACGTCTCGGCAATACGCGTCGTCGCCGCGTGTCGTGACGTCATGAGTTCATTATTAATGCCGTCTCCGATGCGGCGCGCTGCTTAACGTGTTTTGTGTAAACATATCATACGTAACATGTTGTGTAAACTTCAGCGAATGCACTTGACTTCAAAGACATTACTGAAGCGACGAGTCATCATTTTTTTTATAGATTATATCAGTTGGCAGACTTGGCAGGTAGGAACGCCGCCCACATGATTGTCAGCGGCCACTATGGCCTATTGATATTAAATATAAAATTGTATATGTGTTGCCACAATGTAGGCTCATCTGATCTTCGAGTCAACGTAAAATGATGGGTACTGGCTTAATCACCACGTTTTCCGAATGCGGATTTCTGATCACAAATCTAAGCTATATTAAACACATTTTTCCCTACCCAAGAATTTAGACCCAGAGATCACGGTCCGAATACTTTTTCACTATACTACATATTACATAAATAAATGCACGGTTTTTGTGGAACTATTAGTTACCTTCTTTCTATCCTTTTAAATGTTTTATCATAAGCAAATCTGTTTTCTTGAATCCGCCCGACCAAATCCCTTGTTTAACCAAATGTTATGTTACAGCGTGATATATGAAGAATGCAAACGCACCAACACGTCGGCAACACGCGCCGCGTGTCGCGTGACGTCACTGGGTCATTATTAACGCGCTGTCGCGGCGCGCTGCTTAATGTGTTTTGCGCAAACATTTCATACGTGACGTGTTGCGTGAACTTCAACGAATATACCTACTTGATTTGCATATACTGGGCTTCTTGATAAGATTTAACGTTTTACAAGATTTGGCAATAAACAGAAATAGAAGTTTTGTGAACTGAAACACTCTTAAACGAATATCATCGCGGTATATTAACACATTTATATATATTTAAAGCTGAAAAGCGAGCAAGAACATAGATACTCTGAAAACGTACTTACCAAAATACAAGTTGGTCATTGGACCTACTCACCATCTATGAGATTTAAAACATGTAACCAAACCACTGTTACATTGAGCAATTACTTTTCCAAAGCATCTTTCACTTTAAAAATAAATGTTCTAAGCCACAATACGCGACTATCCCAGTTCCAGCATCCGCTTGTTTGCGGTTAAAACGAAACTACAGAACTCAATGGCTGACTAGGGAAATGGATACATATTAGCACTTTATTGTGCGGGACATTTTACAGAAATTGGTTTCGGATGTAACAGCAATACAATACATGCGGTCGCTTCGTATCTTTAGTAGCGATCTCGAAATTCCAGGAAATTAAATTATCCCCGAAAATGAAAACTCGGAATGGTGATACAAAGTAAAGTATCTATCAGATTATTTATTTGGTACTGCAGGGCAAAGGGTTCATTGACATCTAGTTATCGCCACATTGAAAGATCTGGGGGCTTAGACAAGATGACATCGCTTCATAGCTGGCGAATTTCGCTAAGTCCAATTTGTATGGATTTGACAGATGTCATAGAAAAGTCACGTGTTGAATGTATGGGATTTGACATTCGCTATCGCAAATTGAGCTATAACGAACGTCATAAATGCCGCTTGTCTAGGGGGGCTGATCCCGCATTGAGCAAATTGTAATGTAACGATTGATTTCTTTTCAATGATGAAGGCCTTGCAGACACTTCAGGATACCTTTACTAAACCGAAGCATACCTAGTTATATGTCCTGAGGTCTCAAACAGCCCCTTCAAATCAGATTGGCCTAAGGAACCTTTTAGCAAATTGATTTGACGTCACTTCGCACCAGTTTACAGGAGTGTAAGCAATATTTCTGGCATCAATCAAAGAAGGCGGTAAGTGGGCGAGGTGGCAATTATCTCGCAATTCGGGTTAGTACATGAAATTCACAACTATGTGCCGTAATGGACTGTTAATCATTATTTTGTAGCGAACTCGCTTCACACATTGTTGTACGGACAAGTGTGCATTTGGGTATGGCGAAATGATATTTGGGAGGAAGCAGCTGTTTCTATACTAAATTATAAAGAGGAAAGATTTGATTGTTTTTTTGTATTGAATAGACTCCGAAACTACTAAACCGATTTGAATAATTCTTTCACTGTTGCAAAGCTACACTATCCCCGCTTAACATAGGGTTAACTTTTGATCCCGGAAATGTGGGGGGAAGGGGGGGATATTTGAAAAAAGAAATGACGTGCGGGTGAAACCGCGGGCGGAAGGCCGCGAAGTGTAAGGATCAAAATAACTAATTGATTTTTCCCAGTCAAAGATAATACAAAGTGCTTTGACTACCAACTACTAGCCAACTGTACTCCGAAAACGTCCTGCTAGCAGACCCATGGCGGGAGTGAAATCCACAACCTCTATCTAGGTTTTATGGTCATCATCAGCCAAAAAAAATCTTGACTTTAACTTCGGCAATGATTTATACAGCAAATATTGGAAATGAGTTATTGCTATTGGTCGCTTATAGGATGGACAATAGGTGAACATGATGATGTTTATCCATTAAGTTTGGTCGTAGGTACTTTATGTTAATGGTCACAATTTCCTTACATTTTCAAACAAACTAGCGTACTTCCCAAATATAACTCTTAGCATCAGTCAGGATTTCAGATGTCGGCAGTGTTCTCGGAATGGATTTCCCTTGTCTTCACTCAGCGGCGACAAAATGCTACACATTGCTGCACTTTGTTTATGAATATGCACAGACATTACGTGTCGTGTCATATATCACTGTAAATCATAAAGAATACGCAGTGAGAAGACAGAATATTAATAATGCATATTGCATTATCATGCATGTAGGTTGTGGAACCAAGCGGAACATGATACTTCTAACTCAAGATAATTAACTTTTTTATTCTATCACAAGAATTAACCTCAAAAGATAAGCAATTTTTATGTGATCGTAACGTAACTAGGATGTAAAAAAAATAAAGATATTGAAGGCCCGTAAAGTTATGGATCCCCGGTTATAATACCACACGTGTCGGAGATGTGAGAAAGTTTTGAAAGTTTACAGACTAATCAGAAGATGGAAAAACGGTTTGGGACGTAATCTAGCTAAAAAATAACAAAGAAGAATTACACCGAGATGAAAATACCACTTTCATTAGTTACTTTCCGCGTCGCAAAATTTAAAAGCAGCGCATCAGAACACCAGCACCTAATACAATTGAAATCCCAACAGCGCATCGCCTTAAGACGAGAGATATCCAGACAGTATCGCTCGCGGTCCGCTTTGATAAATGAAACGGCTCCGGAGTGCTTTGTGTTGTAAATACCGCACTCGCAGCCTGTGCGATTGCGCCGCTGTACTTAACTGCAGAATTGACTTTGGTCCGGACCAACGTTTCTCTGATTCAACGTTTGCGAGAAAACTCTAACAGTGACAGTTAATTACCCGTACTTACCAATTTTCAAGATACTGGTTAAATTCGTCAGTGGAAAAGCCGACTGTTTTCATTGTTTCGTTGCTTTGAAAATTATTAACAATAGGAAAATTGCTTGAAGACAATCAGAATGCGATTTTGAGGAGCTCTTGTAATAAATTAGATGACAAAACACCAGGTAGAGTCTCACTTACAACTTGGCCTAAACTAACAGTTATCACTGCCCTCAAATTCCGAAGACATTTTTAAGATTGACCTTCAGTAGTTTAATAATTCCAACATACAGCCCTTACTTTATGGCATGATGGGGTAGTGAGTTCAAATTTCATGGTATGTGATACCTTCATATAGATTCTAATACCCATAACACAACTTTACTACACAATAGTTACTTAATTTGGAGTCAAATCAATGTAACTATGTCATGTTGTTCATCTACTTACGCAAAATGGAATGGAATGGTTGTCAAAGGATCTTAATTCTAACACAAGATAAAATAAAGAATATCATAACCACATAATAAGAATACTCTCCTAGTTTCACAGTTTAAAGGTAAATCTTAAATTGTAACCTAGATTTGTGGCGAGATACCCTGGAGCGTATCGTTCTCCCTGCGTTGTGATAAATGAAACGGTTGCTACAACTGCTTTGTGTTGTAAATACTGCTGCCAGCACACACGGACTGGTCGACGAGGTTGGACACGGTTAGCCTTAATAGATTTGTAACAGCATTCGTTTTTTAGGACATATCGTTTTAAATGTTTATTCTCTTACAGGCCTTTAACCGCGCGTTGTCTAAATAATAAATTCCTCAGCTATTGCAAGTTTTAGGGTTTCAAATTATTTATTATGTGTACAGTAGACAAACGGCATAATATGCTATCAATCTTAACCTTATCTGTTACACTTACTACTTTTTGTTGGGGGCAAACGAGCAAGTGGGTCCCCTGATGATAAGTGATCACCGCCGCCCATAAATTCAATTTCTTCTAAAACGAAACGAAAAGATTTCATAAATAAACATTTAAAAAACTTCCGCATTTTCAATGTGGTTGATGGAACGCGTCGAAAAGGGAGACAAGAACGAAACAAAGCACTTAAATAATTACAACGGCAATCTCTGTTTCCACAGACGTGGATTTGGATCGAAAACACATTTGTTCGGGCCACAGGCCGGGTTTACATGCATTTATTAAAGACATGCCGCCATTTCGGGCGGACAAAGCGCGTTTCATTTTGGCGGGAACGGCCATGATGGATTGCGTCGGTTGACAGGTGAAGCGCGGGACGCGACGCCATTTTGTAATTCGTTACGTTCCGTTCGCACGAAAAGAAAAAAATCTGTTTGATAGAGTGGACTGTGTAGCTGTTTGTTTTGGTTAGTGGATTATGTGTTGTTTGAGTTCGCCATTCTTAGTTCGTAGTCTATTTTGTGGAGTCAACAGACTGTGTTAGATTCAACTATTGAATCGAGGTTCATTGTTTAATTCTATCGATTCGTCCGGCAACGAAAAACTAGACTGTTTGCACACTGTTCAATCACGATTCAAGCGAGATCGTTTCACCTCTGGTGTTTTCGTTTTTCCTCGGTAACTAACTGACCAAATTCGATTTCCTGTAGCAATTTCTATTGATGCTACGAATAAATCTTTATCCCGAACGAAGATAAATTATTTAGCGTGTACAAAGATGCTTCCTTAGAAAATAGATCATGATAAACCAAGACCATTACCTACTTCGCATGAAACCGTCTACGTAAGTGCGTAATCAAACAAGATGATTTATTTCATTTCGTTCCAACTGAAACTGTTCAAATAAAATTGTAATTAGGTAATTGTTCTAATTTATACTTATTCATAGTTAGCGTCACAAAGCACATTATGTCACAAAGCTCCTCAAAAACATCTTTAAAAATCCTTTCAAGGTTACAGTCAGTTCAAGTATTAGACTCAACATTAGCACCGATTCCTCGACAACATCGCTACTTAAGCTCAAACCTCAGACCTCAGAGGAAACAATGAACGAGGCTCTCAAAGGAAGATAAATCCGTGCTTGGAATTCAGACGTCCTATTAGTACATGCCATTGCTCGCGCCAATAATCCTCGAGCCGAGAGACAAATAGATGTCGTTTGTCGTGGTGAAACATTTGCATTTTTACTTTCTAGCCCAGGGAATACGAGTCTTTATGATGTCATCAGCGATCAGGAACAGTTCGCAAAGGTTTTAAGGAATTTCTAAGGCCTACTGTCCACGGCGGCGTAGGGTAGGAACACCGGTTTGCGACCACTTAAGCGACTTGTTGACTTCAGAGTTGATTTCCATCATGATGCTGTACGTCAAGATTTTCCAAAAAATTAACATTTGATCTTACAATACTCTAGTTTTACAAAACCTAACGTTTATAAACGTAGCAGTGATACATAATTTTAAAAAATGTATTATTCGTAAAAATAGCAAAAACACCGGTTATCGGCCGTTTGGCCCAGTTATCGACCGCCTGTGCACCGGTTATCGACCGCCTAATTTACGGTAGAAAAACCGGCCAAGTGCGAGTCGGACTCGCCCATGAAGGGTTCCGTAGCAGCAAGTATCATCATAATATAAAAGTTCTTGTAGTTCTTTGTAAGTTTGATCGACGTTTTTATATTTGAGTTGATTGAATGAGAGGAAAATTGCGGTTTACGATTTATGACGTTTAAAAAAAAACTTATTACTTGATCTCGTTCAAACCAATTTTCAATGGAAGTTTGCATAATAATGTACATCATATATTTTTTTTAGTTTTATCGTTCTCTTATTTTAGAAGTTAGAGGGGGGGGTGACCAACATTTTACCACTTTGGATGTGTCTCTCGCGCAAACTATTCCGTTTAGAAAAAAATGATATAAGAAACCTTATTATCATTTTTAAAGACCTATCTATAGATACCCCACACGTAAGGGTTTGAAGAAAATTTTTTTTTTTAGTTTCACTTCTATGTATGGGAAGCCCCAAAAATTTATAAACTAATTACTTGAACTCGTTCAAACCAATTTTCAATGGAAGTTTGCATAATAATGTACATCATATTTTTTTTTTAGATTTATCGTTCTCTTATTTTAGAAGTTACAGGGGGGGGGACCAACATTTTACCACTTTGGAAGTGTCTCTCGCGCAAACTATTCAGTTTAGAAAAAAATGATATAAGAAACCCTATTATCATTTTTAAAGACCTATCCATAGATACCCCACACGTAAGGGTTGAATGAAAATTTTTTTTTTGAGTTTCAGTTCTAAGTATGGAGAGCCCCCAAAATTTATTATTATTTTTCTATTTTTGTATGAAAATCTTAATGCGGTTCACAGAATACATCTACTTACTAATTTTCAACAGTATAGCTCTTATAGTTTCGGTAAAAAGTGGCTGTGACATACGGACGGACAGACAGACAGACAGACAGACATGACGAATCCATAAGGGTTCCGTTTTTTGCCATTTGGCTACGGAACCCTAAAAATGAGTCTTATTCAATAGCCATAGGGTATATTATAGTATGGAAGTGAAACAGTTAATGAAATCTAAAAAGCGGTATATTTTTACTCTCCTTTGCGACCTAAAATTACAATTGAGTAACGAAAAGGTCATATTTGTTGCATTCTTTTGATTTGGAACACGATCGAAAAGCCTATCCTATAATATAGTGGATCTTGGAACTCCGTTCTGCCGGCATGCTTCTCTGTAGGGCAAAGGCCTCCATCCTTGAAATCAAGTTATCGTTACAATGATGGGTACTGGCTTAATCACCACGCTTGCCAAATGCGGATTGGTGATCACAAACCCGAGCAGTGTCCGAAAATACCGACACAAAGTTAGCTCGACCCGGGAATTGAACCCAGTACCCCGCGATCTCGGCCCGGTACTTTAACCACTAGACCATCGAGGCGCGAAAAAACAAAAACACAAACAAAAATAAATTAAATGTTCAGTATTTATCGGGTGCGTTTAATTTCCTAGTTCAAATAAAGTTTTATTTATTACTCATTCATTACGTTTCTCTCTTCTCTTCTATCTTTTTTATATTATCTTACTAGCCTTCCGCCTGCGGTTTCACACGCGCGTAATCCCCTTTTTCAAATATCCCCCCCCCCTTCCCCCCACATTTCCGGGATCAATTATAGTACCCTATGTTGACCGGGGGTAGTGTAGCTTTCCAACAGTGATAGAAATATTCAAATCGGTTCAGTAGTTTCAAAATTGTTATTCCCGCAGGAATAAGACGTTTCCCGTAGGAATTTTATAGCCTATGTCCTAATCATGGGTATAAACTATACGTGTGCCAAATTTGATCTAAATCCGTTCAGCCGTTTAGGCGTGATTGAGGAACAAACATCCAAACATCCAAACATCTAAACATCCAAACATCCAGACTTTCGCATTTATAATATTATAGTAGGATTAGTAGGATAAGAAAGATAAGAAGTAAGATATACATACATATACATAATACATACATATAATATTATATAGTAGGAAGTAGGATTAGTAGGAAGTAGGATTTTTTTGAACGGCCGGAAACAGGTACAATTTTACCAGATAACGACCGCCTGTTAAAGACGGCCGTTAACAGGGTTCGTTTTCACCGGTTGTCGGCCGCTAAACTTTTGGTATTTTTAAAGGTTTTGGTTTTTTTAGGTATTATCTTTGAAACTATGAGGTATACTGGCGGTCGGAAACTGGTTGTCAAGTCACAAATTCCTAGCTGTTCACAAATGTAAATGAATCTATGTTGGTTCATTTAAGGTTTCCGCAATGTAGGCAAAGAAAAATGACGTAAATAAACCGGTTTTCCGACCACCCGGTCGGAAACTAGATTTTGATATGAATCGATAACCTATTGCCCGACCACCTAAAATATTACAAATTATGAAATGTTTGGTGAGTTTGGGCACTTGAATATTGAAATTAAACATCTTATCCTACACACAAACCAAATCAAACCCCTATAAAATAATAGTAACACGCAAAATCTTATTTTTGAAAATCGATCCACCTGCAATTATTTTTGCTAAATTTGTCACGTGTCAACACACCAAATTTTGAAATGGCGACTGAGAGCTTAGTTCGCAAATTATAAAGTCATGCTGTTGGATTAAGAACCGTGGAGTTTGTCCAGGTCGACTGGCGCGAAATTAGAAATGAGCTGTCTATAGACTATCTATTATTCAAAAAAACGTGTGAAGTGGTCGGAAACTGGTGCTGGCCGGCAAACCGGTGTCACTACCCTATATAGCTTCATAGACGCGTATTTCACGCGTTATGCAGGCTTTCGCATTTATTTATTTAAAATATTAGTAGGATTATGAATCACAGGTAACCTATGTAGTATTATCTGCATAATGAGGAAATAAACAGTTTCAATGTATTCCGCCCTCCAGAACAGGGAAATACATTTTTTTATTCTACAAGAAAAAAGGTGGCTTCCCTTTCCCTACAGTCACAGGTTGGTAATTGCCCACCTCGTCTCATGAACATTTAAAATAGCAGAGGAATCGCGAGTCCCTTTGTACGTCGAAAACCATTACATTATTTGTACAAAAAAAAAGTGTACGATCGTAATTATTAACTTCACGTTTTTCCGACGTTCACAAATTAAAAGTAAACCTTCTCTGAAACAATTTTCTACTCACATAGCTGTCAGACTCAAACAAATTCTGTACATAACATAGCAATTTACAGCTATGATCAAAGAAACGACACGTCCGGACGTAAATACGTATGTGGCCTAATAACGTGCCCCGGGGCGCCACAGAAAAAGCTGTTTTGTGGAATCGGGAAAAACCCGTTTTAATAGCGGCGCGGTTGTCTTGTCGGTTTGAGGACGTAAAACCAAGATGCGCGCACACTGGAGCGAATAGAAACATTATTTAGAAATATTAATTAATACAGGAAGCCCTAAGGAAAATTTAGGATGGGTGGAGTTTCGACTTAGGTTGTTCCCGTTCGTCCTACCAAGCTTTGTTCCATCAGTAGGAATATCAATCAATTCTTTTAATTTTCCGTAGTAATAGGAATAATTAAGATCTCAATTTCAGCCAACCTGCTAAGAACCATCGTGCTTCTTGCTTCTAAAAATCGGCATCGTCACTTTTAGACTCAACAAAGAATACGACACGCTAAGGTTTTATAGTTTAAGTAAATCTTATAGTCAGCTCGTTTTCCACAGAAAACATTCTCACAAAACCTGCACATTAAGATAAGTTTAGATTTGTAACTGTGAATTTGTCAAATTCCCCAGTTCAATAGCTTCAACAATCAGATAATAATGGTCTTAGTTCAATGTAATAACCAGACTGAGCAATTTTAAGGTCATAGTCACAAATGTAGAGTTATAGATAAGGTGAGGCATTATGAAGAATAATGGATTCCATTATTCTTTAAACTTAAAACTGTTCTCACATTGCTTGTAGATTGAGAAAAAAACATAGCACCAGAGCAAACGTGCGACTAAAATATTTCATATCAAGTTGAATTATTATTTTTAAAATATAGTGTCAAATCATAAAATGCAAATCAAGCGGACCCATTCCTAATCAAAAATCAGTGAATGCCCAAAAAAATTCACGCCCAATCAATCAGGAAACGTTGAAAAGGACTTTCATTTCGCCTTCATAATTGATTTTATTCTCTCAAAAATTCTCACTAATGTCCAACCGCCCTTACTGTGGGATAAGTCCAATTTGCTCATATCACGCGCGGCTGCGTAGGGAGACTTTAAAACTGAAGCTCCTTATAAATGCGCGAGCATTTTCTCACGTAGCGTTTCTAGCGTTTGCGGGCATTCAGAGAGGATTTTTTAAATCGGCATTGACAGGCCCGCGTTTGCGATTGGCAGATTTTGAACGCTGTTTTTTGGAGGAGTTACGCTGAAGGTCGATCCTGTTTGCTTTTAGATTATTTATTTGTATGGCGAAACACTAAAAAGTTATATCATAAAAAAGTTCAAACGATTTGAGTAATGTTCGGGTTAATAAATTAGGATGCGGCATCACTCTATCTTCCGAATAATCTCTCAATCCAACTCAACCAGACTGTGCCAACGACAATCCAACTCCCATCCTCGTATAAAAACTCGAAGCGTTGAACCAATTCCACCAATTACATAGTCGACTGCCTCGCTGCGAGGTCCGCCGCAATTGGCTATACCCATGACGGAAAATCCGCGCCGAAAGATCCATTCGGCTCCACTCGACAACTTTGGAATGTTCGCAAACTTTCTTCATATGCCTCTCTCAGCCGTCTCGCGAAGTCTAGGGTCCCACTCATTAGAATACAGCGGTTATAGTTAGATTGTGCTTATAGCATTTTTTTGCATGTTTCATGCATCGAATTAAAGGAGGGCCAAAATACTGCCTGTATGCAGGAGTTCTTTCAATAAAAGTGGGCAGTGGCCCCCTCTAAAACTACTTTGTATGCACTAAACTGTTATGGCAACAGATGATTTACCGCTTTTTGCCTATTAAAACAGAAGAACAAGCTCAAAGATCAACCACTTCCATTAGATTAGCTTCTAGAAAAGTTAACTCTGAATTCAAAATCTACAACAAGTCCCACGAATAACGAACCGAACAGAGCAGCAAAATCATCTTAAAACACCTAATCTAAAACCAAACCCGGAAATACGTTTAGCACCATCCCATCCGTCGGCGGCGAAGCGAGATGTATGGGAATTTCCCACTTCCTACACTCCTTCTTGCCTAATGGTGATGCCATAGTAGACGAGTGACCGTTTAAAGAAACCATCAATAATTAAATCGCTCCCGCTCAAGTCTTGAACCAGCTGCCCTTATATTGTTGTAGTTTTGTGCAGACTCCGACGGGTTACGCTAATAATTTGTTGCTCGCCCGGATTTTTCTTACTCTCAGCCCGTTGACAATGCCCTGACAAATATTTTGTTTGCGCACAGTAACGCGGCCTCGTGGAGACGTTTTTATTTCCACTCTCTTTCTGCACGATACGAAGTTGTAGTTAAGTTTTTTGAGCGGGTTCCCTGACTTCTTTCTTTTTGCAGCATATTTTTTACGATAGTCATCATTTGACTTTATATTTTTTGCGGAGAATGCGAAACCTTTTTTGCACAAGGGAAATGCCGCCGGTCGAAAGTGCAATGGACCGACATTCTTTTGCATACTGACGAGGGACGGGCGGGTTATGTGGGACTGTCCATCTAGGATGCTTCACAGACTACACAGAGGCCCACTCATCGTCCATCTCTCCTATAAACTCACCCGGTTACCCCTTCACACCCGAACAGGGACGAGCAGGTGCCCGCCTTATGCGGGTTGCAGACCAACAGCTAAGCTAAGGTAGTTTAGCTTAGCTTGCATAGCTGACTCAGTTACTCATACATTGTGTTCAGATTGCAGTCTGCACACAAGTATGAACAACTTCAGTTATAGGAGCTAAGTTAAACTACCTTAGCGTAGCTCTTCGTCTGCAACCAGCATTATGCGATTGACTAGCTCTGACTTTGTAATACGCATAAGGAACTGTGTTTGAGGTTTAGTTGTATCTGTCGTTAGAGTTTTGTTCAGTCTTGGACTTATATTTCTTCTGTTACCATCTAGATCGGTTTTTTAGACTTTCTTGAACACACAGCCTGCTTTGATTACTTAACTACCGTGAACCGATAAATAATTGAACTCTGCAAGTTGTTTGAAACTTCGCTTCACGTACATATTATATTATGTATCCAGTTTAGTACTTAGATGTATGTTGTGGATAATAGGTTAAATATAGGTTAAGGAAGCAACACAAACTATACTGAGATCGTACTTAATCGCACATTCATCTGGGACAATTCAATTTTCTTTATCAATTTTATTTTTATACTTGCAGTAGTGTGTGCTGAAAGATAACATCAGAGCAGGGTTGCCAGAAATTACTTTTGTGACATTCTACGTTACACGACTTTAAATTGGACTGTACTTAACGTTTCTTTCACGATAAAGTGAAATGAAATGAAATTATAATCTGTACTACGAAGTTATGTCACAGAATATATACTAAAGTAGTTATGTATGTATTTACCTAATTATTTTTGCTCCTCAATTCTTGGCAAAGTTAATGTTACTATTGCAACGAAAATGTGACTGTTTAGCTCTAGTCTTTCACGTGACATAATAATATAAAGATCTGCCACTGGCAACACTGCATCAAAGTCTGGCCTGTAAGTAATAGGCCCACGGGTGCACAAGTGCACAAGCGTGAATTGCCCCTTAAATTACTGCAAGACAAAGGTGAGACATTAGAAACGTGGCACGTATATCGTCACAGTGACAAATAATATAGGTATTTTTTATAAGGTTTTTGTATATGTTACGCTCAAAGATCGAAAACGCTCATTGAGCGGAACACGAATAGCTCACAACGCGTTGTGGTCACAAAGTTTTTTTAGCCGTCTAACCTATATCCATCAGAGTCGATTTTCGCCTCCGGCATTGTTTTTGTTTAACTTAATATCTCTCAAAATACCTATAGTCTCCTCTGTGTGTCAGTACGTTGGATGTTTTACTGTGACCAAAACGCGTTGTGAGCTATTTTTCCGCTCAATGAGCGTTTTTGATCTTTGAGCGTAACTTGTACAAAACATAACGGGTAATAACATGAGAGTATATAATAAACTGAAAATCACCATAAGTAGGTAAGTCAGATGAAAATAAACGGGGTACTTTTTTTTATTGTTTCTACTCGTATGGATTCTTTCTTTCAAGATTATGTTCAATATAAACGTGCCGTGTTTATCATGCGTATATGTATATTCTTTATTTTAATATAGATCTGCTGCTCAAATTGCAAAACTTGTTCTTGCCTTTGAAAAAACTACTTCGTCACACACAGGTACATAACACGTCACTGCTCTCACGCCAAGTCGCCGAGCGCATCCCTATCAAGATAACCAGCCAGCAGGCTCGCAAACTAACCCACGGAACTATCAAACTTGCCGGATCCCATTAGCCGGCGTGCGGTGTACGTCACCCAACGTCACCGTCGTTAGGTATCACTTGCTATCTGGCATAGGAAAATTAAACCGAAATATGTATGGGACAAATTATAGTCAATTACCGGAAAATTGCAAGATCTGTCGAAATATCGCGGCAAGTTTAGAGGAGCCTACATTATGGCAGCACATTGAGTGAAGCTTTCTGGAGAACTGTCTCAATGGAATAGGCCGCAGTGGCCTCTTAATATGAGGTGGGTGGGCTGCGTGTCTGTCTGCCAACTGTATTAGTATCTAACTATACCTACTACTATTATAAAGAGGAAAGATTATGTAGTTTGACTAGTTTGTTTGTTTGAATTAAATACACTGAGCGGCAATGAAATTATGAAACTGGCCCATTGGGCTTTTTTCATACAAACGTGGTCACTTTAGCGTCTCATAGATAGAAAACTATTTGTAGCTGTGCAATGATTATTACGTCAATGGAGAGGCCAAAAGCTCGATTAACAAATCACAGTTTCAAGAATTTACACTAACTGCTCAATTTTCTCAAAAAGGAAAAAAAAATCAAGTCAAGTCAAAATTCATGTGTCGATATATGGAGCGTTGAGTTCGGTTCCTTTTTGAGAATAGTGAACGATTTTTGGCAATTTTTGAAACTGTGATTCGATAATTGGGTGTTTGGCCTCTCCATTGACGTAATAATCATTGCACAGCTGCAAATAGTTTTCTATCTATGAGACGCTAAATTGACCACGTCTGTATGAAAAAAGCCCAGTGGGCCGGTTTCATTGCCGCTCAGTGTATAGGCTCCGAAAATACTCAACCGATTTGAAAAATTCTTTCACTGTTGGAAAACTACACCCGGGTGATATAGGGCACTTTTGATCCCAGGAATGTGGGGGGGGGGGGAATAGTTATAAAGAGAAATAACGCACGGGTGAAACCGCGGAGGCGGGCGGCCGCTATTTAGAATAAAAAAAGGTATCTAGTAGGTATTTTATATCTTATCGGACATTGTTGAATATTTATGACAATGCACACACAGTGCAGGCGCGTCACCTTCCCGTCAGACTGCACGGAGATGGACGCACCCGCATTATGGAACAAATGACAGGCTCTGACGATGTCAAGCAGGGGTTAAGTAAGCGAGAGGTTAGCTTAATAACCAGAGAGGACTTGTCATAGACAACAATTGCGTAATTACGTGAATAAATTTAAATGTTTATTTAGAAGATCTAATGTTTAAAATGGAATACCATTCAGTACAGAGCTGGATATTGAGCTAGATACGAGCGTGGAAAAATTAAAAGGAGTGACTGAAAGAAAAAGCGAAAAATACCTAGGATATTTCTTCGTAATAACCAATTAAATAACCTTCGCCAATAAGGCTTTTAAAGTTGGAAAATAATATGGAACACAAAGAAAAGAATTTTGAATCTCAATCTCAATAATATAGGTACCTATCAAGGTACCTATATTATTTTTCTTTTACGTGTAAGTACTATCCTGATTAAATTTTGGAAATATTTCCATACCTAATTAAATTGGCGACTAGTTGTTTTCCTTGATGAGACGAATGAACTAAAAAAGGTACGGTCAACAACACATCACGGTAAACACTTGCAGTTCGATAATAGCACTCTTATGCCCCCGACTTAAGAGCGGTACAATGTCCAAAGTGTTACGTCTGATGTGCTTTTGACTGTACCACACAAGCATGTTATTATGATTATGAAGTACAAAAACGTAGTATACAAGCATTTGTTAATGTATCTCTGATAACTATAACAAGAATCTACTCAGTATAAATAAGGCAATTTCGATGTACGCCACCCAACACATACACCATCCATCATCAGACAAATGAAACGCCCGGTGCGTTGCTGCGAGTTAATTTGTCACCGGATCTGTTTAACAACTGGGCTTATTAGAAACGGCATTCGTAATCTCGTCACAGCGCATGTTGTTTTTGGACCGGTGACAAATGGACTAGGCTGTGTAGACGAAGTCTAGAATATTAAGGGTGGTTAACCTCTGGCTAAAGTTCTTTTGCAGTGACTGACTTGGCAACACATTCTTATAACTGTATCCCAGGATCTTTATGACGAAAGTTCAATGAGTAACTTAGATTTTTTATTAAAAATAAACATTGTGATGAGGAATTTTGAGGTACTTAATCTTACCAGTTCATTGGTAATCCTTATTTTTCGGATAGGCATGCTTTTAAGTATCGTAACCGCAGGCTAAGTGACCTGCGGTTATGTTAATAGGTACGTTCCTCCCACTACCCACTAAGCCTCCCAGTTTCCCCTTCACTAATTTATCAATTTTATCACATTTTATTCTACATCAAACATTAAGAAGAACAATAAGTTCAGGCCCAGAATAGTACCACTACCTATAGGATTGCAACAGCAATGTTGCACGCCATGCTTACGTTGACATTTGAACAGCACCTTTTAATCATGTGAAATAATGTAAATCACTCTTTTTTTATCCTCGGCCACGAAAACATCTATTTACTTGAGACTTTTTAATTTTTTTTGTATAACTCGATTTATGCATATTTTATAGTGTTCCAAGTTTCATCAAAATTGCTCTCACTTCAGGAGCAAACATATTATTTATTGATGACTTTTTTCAGAACAACTATGTAGGTATGAGTTATATTAACAATGCAGCAATCACAGAAGTTGCTCAACTTTTGGTAATCTGAAAAATCTATCCTTTACGATTTAATGGTATGGTAGTGCCAAAACTACTAATAGTGAAGGAGAAACAGAATTAAAAACAATAAACCTACCAGCACAAGGAAGGCTTTATGCGAACGGTAAAAATATTGTCTGACTAGGTACGTACCTAAATCCAGTGCTAATTGTCTAGGATTCGAGGATTAGTTTCAAACAGGTGGTTATAGTTACCGTTAATAAATGTTCTCCAGCTCTTTTGATAGCCTTCTCCAATGGGTAAAGTTGAACATACCAGCGATTGTGACGAGATTTAGATAATTTTATGATCTACAATAATATTGTTGTCTGGCCAGTCTGGCCTCTGGGGTACTTTTATGATAAAACTTGCCGTTTTGCTGAAAATCGCGAAAACCTCATTGTTATGACCTTTGACCTGGAGCATAATTATCCATACACGGGAATGATGGGGAACTTATAAATTTTGTTTATGGGCACTTTTAAATTTTATTTATGTTTTGAAAAACTACTGAATTAAAACTTGTTGGGACTTTATGCACCTTCACTCTCATTTTTTGGTCTAAATTGACCGGACCCAGAGGCGGATTATCCTAAAGGCAAAGTAGGCATGTGCCTAGGGGCGCGACGGTACAAGGGGGCGCGCGGGCAGAATTGTAAAATTAAAAAAAAATACAATATAGCATAAAATTAATTGCGCCAGTAAGTAAGCCACCTACTTAGACAATAAATACTATTATATTAACTATTTATTTAGGTAAAAATAAATAAATGCCTTTACCCATATATTTGCTTACAATCTCAATTTGTTTCAATTTATAACAAAAGATTTTCACGGATGGGACTGACTAAAACTTACGCCTACAAACAACCTTGTCGATGGTAGGTACATGATCTCTGATTGAAGTTGGAAAGATACGACTGCAATGTTCGTCGCGTCGACCGTGAGTATCGGACGTTCCTGCTTCTAAAATTGCGGGGACGAGAGTGCGGAGCGGGGGCGGGAGCTAAGCGGTCAGGCGCGAACGAATGCGCCAGACAATTCACGACGACGCGGCGATGTTCGTTTCCTAAATTTGCCCGACCGAGAAAGAAATCCGGGACCTTCCGCGCTTACGGCAGACACCTAGACCACTATCTATACTATCGAGGTCGAATTAAGTCATCATCATCATTTCAGCCAAACTACGTTTCCCGGTACATGGCTACCATTCGAGGACCTTTCCGCCCCAAAGGCCGTCAGTCCTCCTTGCAATACTGCAATGTGTCCTGCCTACTGCCACTTAAGGCTCGCAATTCTTCGAGCAATGTCGATGACCTTGATCCCTCTGCGGATCTCATCATTTCTGATGCGATCACGCCGGGAGACTCCAAGCATAACCCTCTTCATTGCCCTTTGCGCGATTTTGAGCCTTTTTTAGCACATTTAAACACACACACACACACACATACACACATACACACACACACACACACACACACACACACACACACACACACACATACATACACACACGCATTCGCTGATTTCTTGGCTGTTAAAACTGAGATTATAGTGTGAGGTAACTAATGTTAAGTGCAATGTTCTCATTGTTATTCTTGTTTGAAACGCCCGTCTATACTATACTGTGAGGTGGGCGCTAATAGCTGCGACACAGTCACTGACTACTGCAGTTATTAAAGCTTCAAAATGTTTGTGTATAAGAAATGTATCTAGTTTCAAATAAAGATTATTATTATTATTATTATTGTAAGTGGCCACGTTTCCGTTCAGTAAGTCATCACTGGCAAAACACACGTATCAAAGACTTTCGTCTTGAGGCACTGCGGTAGTACTTAGCTTTCCAAACGCTGCTCAGCCGAGTTGGATTCGTCGATCGACCTCTCTCTGGAAGTTGGACTTACCAAATTGGACTCGTTGTCTCAGGTAAATGTACTCGCCTACAACTTCCAGAGTTGAGTTCCCAACTTTTACAGGAGTGGGTACGACATGGGAGTTCGACATGATTTTCGTCTTTTCCATGTTCATTTTAAGACCCACTTGTTGAGACACTACTGAGATCTTTGAGCTAGAAGAACTAGGCACAATGCCTAGTTCTTCCAAGGACTTGCCCGAGTCCCACACACGGCCGCAGGTCTCGCTAGCCTGCGGTTAAGGTACATAAACGTATTCTCCTCCGAAAAAAAAAAGTCTTCCAAGGACTCAGCCATGACTACGATATCATCCGCGAAGCGAAGGTACGTCATGTACTCGCCGTTTATGTTGATGCCAAGTTATGTCCAATCCAGAAGCTTAAACACGTCCTCCAACACAGTTTCGGCGATATAACATCGCCCTGTCTCACACCCCGCTGGAGCCGAATGGGTTTTGTCTTCTGGTCCTGGAGGCGGACTGACATGGTGGCGTAGACTGTAATGGGAGATTATATTCTTCGGACTTTTGTATATAAACCTGCCGCAGCATGTGCATGTGGTCTATGGTACTAAAGCCTTTACGGAATCCGGCTTTTTCGGGAGGCTGGAAGTCATCAAACCTACGTACAAGACGATTCGTTATAACTCTAGAAAACAGCTTGTAAACGTGATTCAGTAGCGTGATGGGTCTGTAGTTCTTCAGCTGCGTCCTATCGCCCTTTTTAAAGAACAGCATTACCACGCCCCTGTGCCATGCCGTTGGCGTTTTGCCCTCGAGAATAACGGAGTCGAACAACCTCTGAAGAGCTTTCAGGACTGGTCGACCTCCTGCCTTTAGAAGCTCCGCTGTAACTCCGTCATCCCCCGCGGCGCCTTGTTGTTTTTAAGCTGTTTACAATCTCGTAAAGGCTGACGTCTTGAATATCTTAAGGGTAGTGTCGGTTCAATTTGGCTCTACAATCTGTGGCCTCGGTGACAGGTGTTCGTGTCGTCGCGTAAAGCTGTAAGTTCGTAAGATCTGTCCGATCCGATGTGCCTTGTTGTCCGAACTCATGCTCTTTTTTCCTTTGCCCCCATCCCACCGCGTTTTCCTAAGGTACATCAGTATCAGTCAAACTGTACGAGTTATTTAATATAGGGGCGCCTATGAAATGCTTGCCTACAGCGCTCCCAACGTTTAATCCGCCTCTGACCGGACCATAACCCGGAAAATTCCCAAATCCCTGACGCCAAAGTGATGTACTAGCCACTGTGCACCGAAGGCACGCAAGCGGAAAATATAGGTGTTATAAAGCTTTTAAGTGTTGTGAACTGGATGCCCAATGATACCAATACTGTATTCAGTATCCGTCGCCGCCCTTTGCGCGTTTGCGTGGAAGATAAAACAAGATTCAAACAAAGTGCTCTCAGGGTGTCGACTTGGAACCGATTCTTTACCTGACTATAAACCTATCGTAGCGGAAACGCCTTTGTACCTCTTAATGTTAAACACAAGAATATTATTGAAGTATTTTATTAATGTTTGTTAGCAGGCACCTAGGTACTTCGCCGCCTCATAACGCCTCGATGGTTTAAGTACTTACAGCTGGGCCGTGATCTCGGGGTCTCGGGATCCAGGCTCCGAATCCAGGATCGGGCATAATTTGGTGTGAAAAAAAATTATTCTACAATTTACTTTGCCGTGACATAGGTACAACAAAATGTCAAGCAAACCAGTAAAGTAGTTTTTTGTTTACTCATACGTTGATCTCCTAATCTGTGAAAGGGTGGTACTTCCCCGGTCAAGCCGGCCTACTTACTGTCAAGTGATGTGCTAACAATATTGTTTTTTTCTCAAATTGCCTAAGTAGGTAGGATTAGTAGTGCCCGGCATACATCTTGAAATCGGGTGGGGATTACGCAGAACGCGAAGCGCGCGCGCTATTGGTCAGAGCCTCAGAGGTGGTAGGTAGGTATGCGGGCGACCAGGAGCAGGACATGCGTAAGTGCAAATGCGCGAACTTTCCCCCACTCTGACGAACGAGCTTCAAGATGTTTGTCGGACTCTGCAACACAACTTTTTTTTTCGGAGGAGAACGCGTTTATGCACCATAACCGCAGGCTAGGTAGACCCGCGGCCGTGTGTGGGACTCGAGACTAAAGCGTCCACTACCTACTAAACTCCCCCGGTTTCCCCTTCACACCCGATTGGGACGAGCCGGTGCCAGCCTTGCTATTGTTTTGGCTTATTTACTCGTATTTACGAACAAAGAAGATTAAGTCTGACCTAAAATTATAAAACGGTACGAAAGAAAAGTTGTCTATATGAGCGTTGAGTATCGTGGCCGTAACACGTACGTTTTACGGCACTCCCCGCGGTGACCCCGACAAAAGCTTCGGGACGGCAAATTATCCCGATTTCAAGGCCCTTACTGAAAAGGGGACAAATTGCATTTCGTTGATCCTTACCTTGCGGGTCGCCGACAGGCGGTTTTTACTTAAAAACTATTATTATAAAAATTCTGTAGCTTTGTAGGTTTTCAGTAAGAAGGTAGGTATAAATCAAACAATAATAATATTATATCAGAAACCGCGGTCTAAAAATAGTACCCTTTAACAGCAAACAAAAGAAATCAAACACCAAACAAAAGAGAGGCTGGCCATAAATAAAAAATAGATTAACCTTTAAAGATAAAAAAAGGAAGTAGGTTTCTGCATGAAACCTGCATGTTTACATTTTTTACAGTTTGCCTTTAGTGGGTAATTTGATTAAACTTTCTGAAGAAAAAATTAAAATAATAATTTCTCACCGCAGCTCTGCTATTCCGATCGCTCGGGGATTCGGGAGAACGAGCACAGAACTTCCACGATTACCTACTATTTTGACTTTGTGAATGCCTGCCCGAACCGGACACCGATTTAATATTTATATAGGTAATTAGTAATTATATTTCCACAAGTTTCACACACTTTAACAGTAAGTATACTACACGTTTTATTTATATACTAAGTACATATTTCCAATAACAAATTGCCGGAATACTTAATTCAATATACTCTATGCTTAAAGCATTGATTAGAAGAGCGCACACTTTAAACATAATTAGGTACGTATTTTCGTTACACCACAGAAGTTGCTTTTTCAAATCATTTACATCACACACAACAAAGTCAACAAAACATAAAAAGGTTTATTTATTATAAATTATGCGTATTTACTCGCCATTATCTCTAAATTCGTATTTTCATAACGGACCGCAAAATAACAATTTACTGCCAACCGAAAACACCAAGTTTTGAATTTTCTCAACGTTTTTTTTGTGTGGTTGGCGTTATCTGGGTCCGCGAAAATTCAAATATTCAAATGTGCGTACGCATTTCCCCGCTAAGAGCCTACCTATAACCTACGTCTAAGTTGCTGTTACAATGTTATTAGGTACCTACTTACTTATTTTTTAAATTTGGATTAGGAAACTAAAATCGTTTTGCAAACTGTTTCAGTGCATACAAGTGTTCGGCTACTTCTTACGGTAAAAACTTTAAATAGGTACCACAAAATTCACTGTGGCTTTTGCTAGTACGACTACCACGAGCCTAAGTTTGAGAGCTAACTCCTGACGTTAAAGTGTGATAAGTTCGGAAAGATCGACAAACTTTTGTAGAACCAACAGGGAACTGGCAACAAAACCCATTTGTTGGATATTGCTTTCTGGTCGGAGAAACGTGCAATGCGCAACGTGCTGATTTCTTTACAATCCGCATTTCTAGTTGGATTAACTTCCAATGACCCTAGGTGATCGATGCTTCCCTTGGCTAGGTTGGGACGCGACAGGTTCGATTCCTGCAGGTGGACTAAAATAAATTAGTGTCGCGGCTCAGTGCACTATCCGCAATACAACTTTAAGCTCATACTCGTACTAAACGGGACCTGATCAATGTAAAACGTTATCAGAGAATCAGGAACAATAAATAAACTGACAATAATATTAAATAAAAAAACAAAAAAAAAACTACCTAAAAACACTGAAAAGCAAAAAATAATTTTAATATGACATTCATCAAATGCGCTTATTGTCTAAGCCTATTAATAACATTAAATTGTATTTACGTGCTAGGTAGGTACCTACTAATCTGTTTGAAGTCGGTGCCAAGCCAAATAGTAGGTACCCAGACTACGTACCTACGTCCGCGGATTATTTGTAACCCTGTATAATACATAAATTATTAGGTATGTATCATTTTTCATTACCTTTGGCTTGGCACCGACTTCAAACAGATTAGTAGGTACCTACCTAGCACGTAAATACAATTTAATGTTATTAATAGGCTTAGACAATAAGCGCATTTGATGAATGTCATATTAAAATTATTTTTTGCTTTTCAGTGTTTTTAGGTAGTTTTTTTTTTGTTTTTTTTTTTGAAGTCGGTTTAATTTTTTTTTAAAAAAGTTTGTTTATTTTTTTATTTTTAGTGTGAATAATACGTAGGAGTAAAACTCTCTCATAATATTGATAACGAAAATACGAGTAAAATAGTAGAATTGTATTATTTGACAATATTAGGTATTCATTAAGTGTTCAGCACCATTCAGTAGACCAACTAAAGATGCAGCCCGCAAGAGGGACATAAGAATTAAGAAGTCGTACCCTTTAGCTTCCATCATCATAGTTGTACCTTCCATCATCAGCTTAGCTGCAAAAGTACATGAAATACAACTAACGGTCCACATATTTCTACAACGCTGAAATAATTATCCCCTAACTCCTAACCGTTAAGGAGTTGTACCTTCCATCATCAGCTTAGCTGCAAAAGTACATGAAATACAACTAACGGTCCACATATTCCTACAACACTGAAATAATTATCCCCTAACTCCTAACCGTTAAGGAGTTGTACCTTCCATCATCAGCTTAGCTGCAAAAGTACATGAAATACAAATAACGGTCCACATATTCTTACAATACTGAAAGAATTATCCCCTAACTCCTAACCGTTAAGGAGTTGTACCTTCCATCATCAGCTCATCAACATAAAGTGATGTCTATAGGACGCAAAAACTTAAATGGCTTCAGAAAAAACAAGTAACGCGTAGTGTGCGCCTATAAAATTTGAGGTTTGCCCTTGATTTGCCCGGGATCCCATCATCAGATCCTGACATGGTGACAATGGGACCACCTCGGAACTATGCACTTTCAAATAAAAAAAGAATTATTTAAATCGGTCCACAATTGACGGAGAAATCGACGGACATACATAAAAAAAAAAAAAAAAAAAAAAAAAAAAAAAAATACATACAGTCGAACATAGAACCTCCTCCTTTTTTGAAGTCGGTTAAAAACAATGCAGGTATAGTTCTAAGAATGTTACAATGTGTAAGTTATTACAGGAAACTAATTTTTCGTGGAGGTAATGGATGAAAGACAATAGTAAGCTGCCTTTTTTACTTCACTCGATCGACTTGCCATTTCTACCAATGACCACATTGACCACAAACCAGCGTCCGAGGAAATGAATTGATCAATGAATCGACGGGGGAGGAACGACTTGCAATAATGGCGGCTGCGCGCCATTGTGCCGCGGAAGAGTCGTAATTCGCGCCACGGAAGTTACGCGCCACTTGAACGTCACTGTTTTTTGTTGTCATTATTTTCAGGGAATTGCTTTATAAACTTTGCTGCAGGTTTTTCCAAAACCTTCGTGTGTCAGCATTTGGTCAGCATTGTTATATTTTAAGGAAGTGGATGTTTATTGTCCTATGTTTTTCTTTTTTTAAATTTTTTCCAACAGTTATTTTTGTCATAACGTTATTTATTCAATATCGCAACGTTATATTTTTTTGATAAATCAAATCGTTCTAAAAATTACGCTTGTTGGTAATACTCACACTCATTTACTAATAAAGTAAATCATATGTACCTATTGTATTATTTGTGATAAATCTCGTCAATGAGTATAATAATTATTATTATTATAATATTGAACTCAAACACTAATTTGACAATTGTTTTTTATTTGTACTAAGCTAGCACTTGACCACAAAGCTCAAAGTTGCTTGATGTTAAATTTTACAGACTCATTTGTGAATAATATGAAATACATTGAGCATATTATACAAATATAAAAAATATAATTTTTGTATAAACCGAAATCTTAGTAACATCTAATTATTTCTATAAACGAAGTCGGAGATACAGAAAACACATTTTTATTATAATAAATTATTAATCTGCGACCATACTCCTATCTGAATACCTATCCTACATGTAGGTACGTAAGTGTAACGTCTGACAAGACGCCTCACTATGTGACGAAAGGCCGATCTAGATGGACAATATTATTTGACAATATAATTTAGCTCTAAAGGCGGTATCTATTGATGATTTGACTATATATAGCAAAAACAGTCATAATTGCATTTAGCTTTGGTACATTTAACGCCATAAACAAAAACCAGTATACGTTAATACACGGTTGTAAAGATTTACTACGTGATAGGAGGTCAGCTAAAAATAGACACGTTTCTAAGAAGAAAAACAAAGCTGAATTCTGTATGGCGACTAAAAATAAATATAGGATGAGTAAATAAAAATACAGAATGATATTTTTTTACAAAATATAATGACATTAACTTAACCCATGACACAACTTGAATTCATTCATTTAGACTCCTCCGTTACGTCGTAAGTTTCGTATTTCATCGAAATACATTCATACAAGCGCTTAATTTTTAAGTTTTTGGGATATTCATCAGTCATCGTAAAACTCATAGACGCAAGACACCTGTGTGATAATTTTTAATCAAATAACGGCTGAATAAGTGGTTTTTAGTGACGAAGACTATTTTAATCGTTTAATCAAGTATTTATACTCAGTGTGTTTAATAAACTTTGTGGAAATATTAAGATTTAATAATAAAATTATGCAAAATCAGTTTTGGGCCATAGAATAACAATCACCTGTTGGAGTAGTTTACGTGGACGCGTAAGCGACATCGTTTGCACGGCACTTGCGACCCTTTGGACGGGAACATTTAACCAGCTGAGATAACTACGACCGTGAGCAATACTTACTTTGTTTTGCATACCCACTAAATATCGCTGGCAATTTCGATATGGATTGCAAGAAGTGTATGGAAGTTATAAGGGCGGATGATTTAATGAAGTGTTCTGCTTGTTGTAGTCTGCTTCATTATGTCTGTGCGGGCTTAAATGAGGCAGAATTTAAGAAAATTTTACCTATGAACAAACTCAAATGGAAGTGTCCGCCTTGTAAAACAACTAAGACAAATAAAAACAGCCCCAAAAACTTGCGCTCAGATTGCAGCCAGACTCATTCGTTGATAAACATTGATGCGAATGCTATTATGGAACATATAGATAGCAGATTTTCTGCCATACAGCTCGCGATTGATTCCCTAAAAACTGACGTTAGCGACCAGTTAACGAAACTCTCAGCTACAGTTCGTTCATGGGAGTCTAAGATAAATGGCTTTGATTCGACAATATCATCCGTAAATGCACAGATCTCTGACCTCAAAGATGAGAATGAAAAACTTAAACTGGAGCTCGACCGTCTAAGCACCGAGGTGATGGATATCACAGCCAGCAATCATCGAAACGAACAATGGGTCCGACGGTCCAACATTCAAATTAACGGCATCCCTGAGAAAAAGACCGAAAATTTATTGAATATTGTTAAGTCTCTGGCACAAAGGTGTAACTTCGGAATTGATCTGAACCATGATGTCGACTTTGTCACTAGAATAGCAGTCAAGAATGATAAGGAAAACAAAACACCTAAACCAATCATCCTTAAAATGCATTCTAGATATAAGAAGGACGATTTCTTGCTATCACTACGAAAACTTAAGAACTGCACTGCTGCCGACGTGGGTATCTCTGGAGCATACAGTAACAATAAGGTATTCTTTAATGATCATCTTTCCGCAAGAAATAAATACCTACTAAAACAAGCTAAGCGGTTGGCGAAGGAGAAGGGGTATGCCTACTGCTGGGTGCGGAACTGTACCATAAT
The DNA here is from genome assembly GCA_949319885.1 of Mecyna flavalis. Taxonomy (NCBI): domain Eukaryota; kingdom Metazoa; phylum Arthropoda; class Insecta; order Lepidoptera; family Crambidae; genus Mecyna; species Mecyna flavalis. The sequence continues at coordinate 21,195,538 of OX439427.1, forward strand.
GGTGCGCCGCAGTGACCAATCGCCAGTTTTACACATCACGTCGGAAGATTCTTTAAACAAAATAGTATAAGTGGTATAGCTATGAATTTTTTGATGTTGTACACATTACTGTCAGTTTTAGGGTATTTATATCGATATTGTTCTTTAGGCCATTTTTTTGCGTTTCGATACCATAATAAGCCCCGCGTCGTCATGTTGTTGCAAGCTCACAAAATATTATATAACATTGAAATATTATATTCTATGTGCTATGATGCTGATGCTCGACCTGCGCTTTGCTCACCATGTATTAGTTGCATTATATTTTTTGCTGCAATTACCTATTTTAATATATTATGCATAAAAAATATCTTAGTGGCATTTATTGTTTGCGGTGAATCTTAGCATTTTTTATCAAAATGTCAGAGGTCTGCGGACAAAGGATAGGATTTTTTATAAAAATTTAATTAACTCTGATTACGACGTAATATGCCTAAGCGAAACTTGGTTGCACCCAGGGATTTATGACTCGGAGTTGTTTGACGATCGGTACTGTGTCTACCGCACTGATCGCGATTACGACAATTTGAAGGTAAAAAAGGGAGGTGGTACATTGATTGCTGTACGCCGTGGAATTAGAGTAAGTATTCAGGGGCAGCGCGTTTTGCCCTTTTTTAACCCACTTGTTCCTGAATAAACTTTTTTTCAGTAATTGATCTGAAACTGTGTATACCTATTATTTATGTGATAAATAATCACAGAAAAATATTGAAAAAATTTTTTTATTTCCAGAAAAGCTGGAAAATGCCGTGTCATAAACGACACGGTAGGGGAATCTACTACTTTGATAACTTTGTATGTAGATTTCAATAGACGTCATTTTCAATTAGGAAACCCTAAAAAAATTACACACAATATCTAAAAAATAAATTTATTGTACCTTTTTAAGAAAACCTGAGTGTATGATAAGACTCAAAAAATTTTTTTATACTAGATCAGTTGGCAAACAGACGCAGGCCACCTAATGGTAAGCGGCCACTGCGACCTATTCCATTGAGGGACACTACACCAGGAAGCGTCGCTCAATGTGTTGCCACACTGGATGTAGCATCCGATCTTCTAGCCTTTGATTTCAAGTCTCTTGGCCTCCAAATGAATATTGGTGGAACACAGCCAGAGCTGTTTTGGCGGCAGATTTCACCTGTGGGGGTAGCTAACCATTCAGACTCTGAAAAAGTCCGACCACTAACCGGATTCAAGGCGGGTATCGGACCCACGACCTTATCGGGTATCGGTTTTATACCAGGGCTTAGCCATTGTTCCATGGATGCGGTCATAACATGTCTTGGAATGCTCCTTGAAGTAGCCGGAATCGGCCCTTCGGCTTGTGGGCAGGAGTAGAAGAAATAGTGTCTGGGTCTGATGGTAAAGCTTTCAGGACCGGAGTCGATGCGCCGTCATTTGGAAAGCCGTACGGTAAGGCAAGGTATCATCTCCGCTATCATCAGAAGAATCTTGCTGAATTTGAGCAGGTGCCTTGAGTTGAGACCCCGGTAGAATTCGAAGTGACACAAAATCTGCTGAGTCCTTATCCGTAATTTCGGTATTTCAATTTTCCTGAGGCATGATAGTTATGGAGTCGGGGATTTTAGCTCTAATTCCTCGACTATCGCATGCAAAGTCAGGGGTTTTTTGTGATTTTCTGTAGCAAAATAATAAGTATCATATAGTAGCACATTTCCCTACCGTATCTTTTACGACACGTACAAAGAAAACCTTAACTACTGCCTGAATATGTTATAAAATAACCAACTCTTTTACAGTTGCTAAGTCTATAGAAATCAAGCTATCATAATTATATCACATATAAATAAAAAAGTGTTTATAATAATATGTCATCTGACCTTGAATTACTCATCGTAAAAACCTGAAAATTTGTGGTCATCCAGCACAAAGGAAATAAGCTGCAGCACACTTAAAACATTTTGTAACTTCTAACCGAGTCCTCGATAGCCAAACGCGACGAAAAAAAATAAGTTCAAATACTCTCGTATCTCTCCAGATTTTTTTAAAGTTGGTGTGTCGTTTACGACACGGTCGGGTTAAGTGGGTTAATGGAGCTGATGTTACTAACATTAATTTTGTTCTGCGGCAAGGACCATCAGCTACTTTACTACGTGTTTTTTGTGGCTACTTTCCACAAAATGAAATTCAATCTGTGGCCGAACTGTCTTTTTACGAGTACATTTCTGATCTCCAAATTGATTATCCCAATGATATTTTTTTGCTACTGGGCGACTTTAATATAAGAGATGCTCAATGGGTCGCAGACGCCGATCTTGCGAGTAATAAACTTAATCTTGATAATCCGTACTGTAATATATTAACATCTCAACTATACGCTTTCCTATGTTTCAATGACTGGTCTCAGTATAATCATATTAATAACATGAATGATCGAAAGTTGGATTTGGTTATATCGAACACAAAATGTTCGGTCCAAAGAGCTGTGCCATTGTCGCTGCCAGAGGATGGTCACCATCCTTCTCTCTCAATTGATATAAACATTAATTACATACCAAGTTTACGCCAAGCGGCAAGGGTGGTTCGACGTTTCCATCTGGCTGACTATAGTAAAATTAATTATGAGTTGTCGTGTATTAATTGGGAGAATCATCTTGATGCGGATGACGTGGAACGTGCTGTAGATAACTTCTATAAGATCGTGAACGACCTAATAGAAAGGTTTGTCCCACAAAGAGTTGTGAAGTATAATTCTAGGTTTCCGGTTTGGTTTAGTAAGAATTTAATCAAACTGGTTACTAAGAAAATTAAATTCCATAGGAAATGGAAGATTTATGGTAGACGAATCGATTATGAACTTTTTTCAAGCGTACGCCGTGAGGTCAAAGTACTGGAAGCTTTATGCTACAACCAATTCATCGCACGCACAGAGACTAACATTCGCTTCAATAGCAAGCACTTTTGGTCGTTTATAAAATCTAAAAGGAATAACACTGGTATCCCTGATACATTATACTTTGGTGACGTTCAAGCTTCCGAAGGTCAAAAAATTGCTGACTTATTTAATTGTTTTTTTCATTCCGTGTTTGAACCGCCGTGTAGTGCAGTAACATGTGAAGCGATCGCTAACGGTTGCGTTATTGATTCGGTTGATATTAATAGCTCTTTGGTTGAGAAATATCTAAAAAAACTTGATGTAAATAAGGGAACGGGCCCAGATGGCATTCATCCAATCTTTCTTGAGCGTTGTCATAGGCAGTTATCTATTCCTCTTTCAAAACTGTTTAATACTTCTTTAAAAAAAGGCATTATGCCTTTAATTTGGAAGCAATCCACTGTTGTTCCCATTTTCAAGAAAGGGGATAAACACGACATCACTAACTATCGTGGCATCTCTAAGTTGTCTGTTATACCTAAGCTCTTTGAAAAGATAATTTACGATAGTTTATTTCCTGCAATAAGACCTATAATAATTCCATACCAGCATGGTTTTATTTCTGGTCGATCTACGGAATCGAATTTATGCGAGTTTTTGGATTTGACTGCTGAGGCCATTGATAGTGGGTTCCAGGTCGACACTGTGTATACCGATTTTTCGAAAGCATTTGATAAGATCTCGCACAATTTGTTGATTACTAAACTAGAAAATATCGGTATACACGGTGACCTCCTGAGATGGTTGACCTCGTACCTTCGTGACAGATCCCAAGCGGTGGCAGTTAAGGGCTATACTTCTAGTTTTGTTCCGATAACATCAGGTGTGCCCCAGGGATCCCACCTAGGACCCCTTCTCTTTAATATATTCATTAATGATGTAATGGGTTGTTTTAATAATACTAAAGCACTGTTGTATGCCGATGACACAAAAATATTTTCTCTTATAAAAACCGTGGAACATTGCCGTCTTTTTCAAAACGATTTAAATAATTTTTACGAATACTGTAAGATGAACAAGTTGAATTTAAATATTAACAAATGTCATACTATTACATATACCCGAAAGAAAGAGCCTATTAAATATACTTATAGTTTTAACGACGCAGTGATTGAAAGGGTGACCGTGGTGAGGGATCTGGGAGTGTATCTTGATCATGAGCTTAATTTCGCTTTTCATGTCAAAAATATTACATCTATAGCTTTCAAAATGCTGGGATTTGTTTTTCGACAGTGTAAGGATTTCAAAGACATAAGCACTTACATTATGCTTTACAATTCTTTAGTAAGGAGTCATTTGGAATACGCTTCAACTGTCTGGAATCCTTTCTATTCTAAGTACATTGATCAAGTGGAAAAGATACAAAATAAGTTTCTAAGAAGGCTTAGCTACAGATTCAGGGATTCAGCTACGCGGCTTCAAACATTAAAATTGAGACGTGAACATAGGGATCAGATTTTCCTGTACAAAATTTTACATAGTTTAGTTGATTCACCTTTCCTTCTGAGCCGCATCTTATTTAGGT